>OZ012550.1:31668366-32384664 GCA_963935595.1 Schoenobius gigantellus
ATGTAGCACACAATACAGAAGTAGTTTCGGAAAGCACCCAAATGTTCTTAGCTTTTTCAACAGAATGTGAAATGGATGTATTAAATTTTATAATTGATTCTGGTGTCACAAATCGTTTTATACAAAATAAGTTTGAAAAATACATGACAGATATTACAGAGATACCTTAAATAAATATAAAGATTGCAAATGGACAGACACTCATTGCAAATAAAAAAGGAAGTTTAAATTTTATGTATAAAAATAAAAGGGTTATCATTGAAGGACTGTTTGTACATAATTTAAGCCACAACTTATTGTCTGTCAATAAATAAATTGAAAGATGTATGTCAGTATTGTTTGAAAAAGGAAAATTAACAATATTTAACAAAGCCTATACATATTATGGATATAATAATGAAAAGTTGTATATGATAAAATTTCACTTAGATGAAGCGCATTGTAAGGTTGCAAAAAATTATAAGATATATAGCATTACCGAGCGCCTTTTCATCATAGCTAAGTCTGAAGCCAAATGCTTTATGCAGAAAATCTGTATGAAATCATGAAATGCGGAGCATACCGTGCATATTTCTTGTTCTTAGACGGAATGTAACGAAAGTTAATAGCCAATTTAAAGTGACATGTCGATCCAGCGACACGGTTAGAAGATTTATTTATGCTTTTTAAAATACTCTGCCAATTATTGTAATACCGCGAAAGCTAGAAACTGTTACCATGCAGAATATGCATCATTTGCTTTTCAAGAGCATTTGATGCATGTGTCTGTAATGCATTTTGGGTACAAAGTTGAACAGGCACAATCGAAACTAGACAGACACCCCCGGACCCCCCACCCCCCCCCCCCCCCCCCACCCCCATTCATATCCATCTTACTTGTTCAACAGAAAACAATTACATGCACCACGCCGATTGTAGAAAACGATAGTTACTTAGTCCGCCGTAGTGCGGGGAGCGGGGGAATGGGCACTGCCCCAGACGCCACCGCCCGCGCTTCGGCGGCGCGCACCAAACCAAGCTAGTCTAGTCTATTTTGTCTCTTCGCGTTGCGCAATTGTTATAATGCAGAAAGAAGTGTCGCTTTTAAAAAGTATGAAACGAACAAATCAGGTATCTCTTTTGAGTTTTTTTTCAAAAAAAAGAGACCAAAGCCCAAAAAACTTTTGTCAAAAGACAATGTGGAATCCTGTCATATTGAAGAAGTAGAAATAAATAGAGCAGTGCCATCCACAGATACTAATAACGATGAAGTGAAGAAAGGTAAGTCTCTTATTTATTTTATTAGGAAGGAACCCAGTTACTAGAATTTAATAGACGCTCTAAAAACTTTTATCCTGCTCTTATTTTTATTCCCAAGAATTTTTGTAAACAAATGTGTTGCCGTGAGCATAAAATATTTGACAAATGGTAAGGGTTATAAAATCATTTCGCCTTTTAACAGAAAGAAATACAATTATAATTAACAACTAGCTGGTGCCCGCGATTTTTTCGCCTATTTGAAGAAAATTGCGGATCAAATTAATTTATCTCATTCAACGCTTATCTCTCTTTGTGAGACACGATGGACCGAGAAACACGTGGCTGTCGAAAGATTTGCAGAAATGGTTCCCGTTATACGCGAAACACTTGGGGCATTTCAAGATGCTGCTAGTAGCGACGTCGCTACTCAAGCATACCATCTTCAATCCGCTATGGATAACAGCCAGTTTATTCTTTCTTTAGTTATATTGAGAAAAGATTTTTCATATACAGCAAACCTTAACAAAGCAATGCAGAAAGTCAATGTCGATGATGAATGAAGGCACAATAGTTCTGAGTGAATATGATATGGCATATGATATGGCACAATCACTGGAAATCTGTAGCACAAAAACCTGCAACTGTGATCGACGCTATCGGTAACTGCGATGATTAGTTTTCCCTTTAATTCGCCACACTCCCAGTCGCGTCGGTGGCGCTGTGGACTCGGCACTTGCTTTCCAATCGGGAGGTCGGGGTACGAGACCCGCCATGTACCAATGTGTTTTTCGTTTCGAATTTCATATGTACATTTGTCTGACGCTCCTACGGTGAAGGAAAACATCGTGAGGCAACCTGCATACATCTGCGAAGAAATTCAATGGTGTATGTGAAGTCGACCAATCCGCACTGGGCCAGCGTGGTTGACTAAGGCCTAATCACCCTAACATAGGGTAGGCTCGTGCCCCTCGGTGGGGACGTATATGAGCTGTGATGATGATGATGACTCCCAGTGTCCACTGCAACCCCTGAAAGATACATGGCGGGTCTCGAACCCCGACCTGCCGATTGGAAGGCAAGTGCCGAGTCCACAGCGCCACCGACGCGACTGGAAGTGTGGCGAATTATCAATCCAGAAAAATCACAAGCAATTGTCATTGGCAGTTCGCATTTTGTGCGCAGGATTGAAAACATGGCGTTACCTGGCGTTAAATTTAATGATATATTAATCGCATATGCCAAAACGGTGAAGAATTTGGGTATATATATGGATCAGACTCTCTCATGGTGCTCCCAAGTTAATGAAGTAAGTCGCAAAGTTTTCGCTTCTCTTCATTCTTTAAAAAGATTGCAAAATTTTTCTACCTCAGGAGACGAAGCTTTTGCTGGCGCAGTCTTTGCTTCTCCCTCTCTTGGATTACGGTGATGTTGCTTACTTAGACCCTGCTGAGGAATTATTAAATAAGCTGGAGAAGCTGCAGAATGCTTGCATTCGGTATGTCTTTGGCCTTCGCAAATTTGATCACATCTCGGAGTTTCGTGCAAAATTGAACTGGCTCCCTATCCGGCTGCGTAGGAATGCTCATATACACGGTTATTTTTTTATCATACTGGAAAATTTTAGAGGCAGCTCGGTAGACGCTAGACGACTCATATCAATAAAAAAAACATGTGGTTATATTTTTTAAAATTTATCCGCCAATAATATTAAATTATAGACATTGTTCTTGTTTACTACAAGATAAGGTAAGATTATGAATGAATAAAGCATTTACTACTACGGGCTTAGGAAAATGCGGCAACGTCGCATTATTAATTCAAGCAAGATCAATCTACAACTCGTTTGAAATAAGAGTTATTATTGCACTAGACACTACAATAGTGAAAGACAGAGACAGTCGGCGCTGGCGCCGAGCGCCGGCGGCGGCGTTTTGTTGTTTGCTGTCGCTTGTCGGTACGAGCCGGCCGGCTTTAGTTCGCCTTTGACCCCGCCGCGTGTGAACGTATCGCGATGTCGCGCCCGCGCCTGACGCGCGGCAATCGGGCGCATTCGGAATTTTAGTTTCAAGTTAACACATCTCGCGAATACACAGACCTTACTCCGGTAGACCGTAAACTTTACTTGTGAAGTGAAATTAAGTGTTTGGTGTAAGAAAGTGAACCCGCAAACAAAGACTTGGAAGCGAAAACTGCATTTCGAGACGTTAAACACTAACCAAAGTGATATGTTGTTGTGGTCATGTATAGTTTTAAACGTGCACGACTGTATGAGTTAGAGGACTTCCTTTAAATTTAGAACTCTTTTGTTATTAGAACTAAAGTTGATTTAAATTGTTTCTTAGGTAGGTAAGTATTTAAAGTTGATTCCAATTTTTTAACTACGCCAAAACAACCTACCATAACCGTAATACCTACCTAGTACTGTTTGTTTTCTTTAAAAACTTTGTTTTGCCGGTCCTAAGCCCGTAAAGTAGGAAGGTGAAATTGTGATCAACTCAGTGATGACTTTGAATCGGCGACGTTGTTGCCAGTTCGCGTTCATTCAATGTTTTGCCTACAACTTCACTCAGTGTCCATACCAGTGCAGTATTTTTTGGATATTTTAGATAATAAATATCTAATTAAACAGGTGAGTAAATTTTATTATTAATGGTTAAATAATTCTTCTACCTTGTCCTGAAGCCACCCTTAAAATAACCAGGGTGATAAAAAAATAACCGTGTATTAGCATTTTTGTATAATGTTCTCTTCAACCCTATGTATCCACAATATCTTCGTGTTCGCTTTAAATTTTGTGCAGGTGTTGATGGTCGACTTCGTTCGAGTGAGAATATGATTTTGACAGTACCTTCTCATTCATCGGAAACATATACCAGGTCATTCACTGTGCAAGCCACTCGCTTGTGGAACTTGCTCCCTGTTGATGTCAGGCGCGCGGAGTCTGTGTCGTCCTTTAAAGTACGCCTTAAAAGGCATTGGGGTTTTGAAGGCTGAGGTGACATTATTATTATTTGTATATATATATATATATACACGGTTATTTTTTTATCACCCTGGAAAATTTTAGGGACGCTTCAGGACACATCCAATATTATATAAAAAATAAAAAAATTAATTAAAAAATATAAAAAAAAATAAAAAAAAAATAAAAAAATCTCTAAAAATGCTGCTCACAACTAGTGCAGCATTTTTTGTATTTTTTAAAAAATTTATATAAAATTAAGGAGGGGGGTTATTTTTTTTATTTATATTTAAATCATTCTAATACCATGTCGTGTACCGTGTCGTCCCTTAAATTTTCCAGGGTGATAAAAAAATAACCGTGTATATATATATATATATATATATATATATATATATATATATATTTGTGTATGTGTGTGTGTATGTACGTATGTATTTAAATTATTTATATTATATTTTATTATAAATATGTCTAAAAGCGCTATCGCCACAGTGTTAATCCTTTACACCTTTCAAAGCTTGACTGGAAGAGATCTCTTTACGGGATAAATCCGCCTTTTGTATAAACGTGTTATATTTAGTGTGTTTAATGTTTTTAATTAATATATTGCTGGTTTATATAATTAAAATTTCATACAATACAATACAATACAAAATTATGTATATATCCAACCTGACATACAGTAGTTTTTTTAAATTGTTTTAAAATGGCAACATTGTATAATTCCCCAGGGATTTCTCCTAGAATATACTTGTGCACATAGACAAGTAGACAAAACGTATGCGACCAAATTACTAAGTTATGGATTAGAGTAATGGAGTAGAACTTAGTCATACCTCTGCGTTTTGTCAGCTTTAACCTCAGTCTACCAATTTAAAAAAAAAAAAACGTCGGCTCACACTAGGATTTTCTCCTGTGTCGTGGGTGCAGTTACAAACATAGAATATCACATGCACATACGCCCAGACCGGAAGGCCATACAAAACATTTGTCCCGTACGGGAATCGAACCCGCGACCCGTTGCGCAGTAGGTGATCACTCGACCTCTGCGCTAAACGTGTCGTTTTCTCAATAGATTGGTCTGATATTTTTTTCGTGAATTATATTTGTAAAAAAATTATTTCTGACAGTAATAATTCAAGTGACGAAAGTGTTGCTGGGCCTTCTTGTAGTAAGCGCGCTAAAATCAAGTCTTATAAACAAAAATTTCGTCTAGTAGTGTCATACGTTGCAGTTTTAGACCATATAAGTAGGTATATTAGTAGTGATCTGTGGTGTAGGTACTGACATATCTGAATTTCAAAAAATGTGAGTGAAAGAGCTGGTCGCACGCGCCTAACACCTGCCTGTCCCTGTTCCAAAATGAAGTCGCATGCGCTCTACTACATCCCGATTAAAAACACCATAAAGTTTGAATTGTTTTCTCACTGACATTGCTGTTTTCGTTAACATTACATTTTACTGTTATTACACTTGAGCCACAGAATTTAGTCAGTTACGTGTGCTATTTCATCTCATGTCAAATTATTGACTGAATAAAAGCGACTATAGTCCATTCAGGGAAGCAAAAAACTTAATGCCCCGGAAATGACACACCGACCAATGTAAACAATCTTACATGTCTTTTTTTATAAAGGCACTGAAATCTAAAAACATGTACTTTGCAACATCAATTTATCCGTAATTTTAAAATATTGCTGTGTTTAGTAAGTTTGAAGTTATATTTCACATTTTAACTACATACATATTTTATATTGAAAACCTATAAAGATTAAGTTTTTTTGCTTCCCTGAATGGACTTTATAGCTACAAATGACTAAACAAGCATGTCCTAATCCTATTTCCTGCTTATGCTCATTGTAAATATATACTAACAGAGAACCGATGTCAGATATTTCTAACTTCAAATATATTTCTAAAAAGCTGGAGTGTGTGGTGTTGGAGTGTAGGTAGTGTGTGAACAAAAAAGGTCGGTACATAGGAAAAGGGTATCGTATGGGTATGGGTCACAAGACAACCCTAACCTTGCCTAGATTTTATTTGATCAAAATTGTCTAAGTCCCAAATGTGCCCCTTTTGCTATAGGTACTCCAACCACACTCAATATTTAAGTGTTACTTAAAACCATTTGGTTGGTTGAAACTAGTTTTAAATAATAATTAAATATTGAGTGACGATCTAGAAAACGATCCTAACTCAAATTGTGCACTTCTGAATGTTTGTAAATGAATTAGTGCAATGAAAATATCTTTCAGAACATGAGGTAGACCTGGAAGCCTTAGAGATTTTGGATGAAGATCAAATAAAAACATTGATACCCAGTGTGGGTCCACAAGCAAAATTTAAAAAAAAACTATTCGAATGGAAGCTTCATAGAAAAAAAAAGGTACCTATCCTGAAATCTTTTTTAGGGTATTTTCTTATATTATAAAATTGTTACCTATTTAATTATGTTTTTTAAGGACCAGCCTGACGACCAGTTTGACGATGTGGTAATTGTAGATTATGTCTATGGATCAAGTGGACCATCACCCCTAGATTCCGGACAATCTTCATCAGCTCCCACTGTTACTTCAGACCATTCCGATGTTACTTCGAACCATTCTGATGCATCTTCTTCACAAAGTACAGTAAGTAAAACATTATTTATACTAATATTATATTGTTTTTTGCATTTTGACTACGGTACCCAAAAGAGAAGTAGGTATTTTTAGTTTAAACAACTGTATACAGGGTGTTACAAAGGTAACAAAAAGAATGAATATTTTAATAATTCTCCACCTGTAGTGAGTGGTAAACTCCTAATGATTTGAATTCGTATTAAATAATTCTCCTGGTAAAATGACAATTAACTTTAAGGGGGTACCTGAGCTACACTAGCGCCGCCATTACAAATAAATTATTTTTAGCAAAATGGAGATATTATTACAATTCTGCCTTTGTCAGTTCTTAGATAAAGTCAAAGGTTATTTTATAGAATACATATACATATTTTAGTGCTTACCGCCTAGTTTTATTAAACGTTTTTGTTAAAAACGATCACTTTTGGCAGAAACGCGTAGTAAAGCTAGACAAGTAGCCCTAAAACATTCATTTGCATTCTCTAAAATAACTTAAGCATTTATCTAAGAACTCACAAAGACATAATTTTAAATAACATCTCCGTTTTGCTAAAAATAATTAATTTTTAATGGTGGCGCTAGTGTAGCTTAGGTAGGCCCTTAATATTTATTATTTTTTAGGTCAGGGTTATTTTTGGACCCACCACCAAATTTCGTTAGATGTTTCCATAGCAGTAATAAATTAAATTTTATGCAAATAAATTTTTTTGTCAAAAAATTTTTGAAAAAAAAAATGTTTTTAGCAAGAATTTAATGTATTACTGCTATGAAGCCATCTTTTATTATTTTTAACAAATTTTTTTAGTTTAATTATGCTAAATTGCCCCGAGAGAAATCAAAATTATGGTCACTACTCGCTTGTTTACTTTTCTGGCATGCGCGGCGGCTAACATCAAACAATGCGTACAAGTGCATATTCCGCGTGTAGCGTGTCCAAATGCGCCTAGAAATTTTAAATTTTTAAGTAGCTGTGAAATCGAATTTATAACAGAAAAACATTTTTTTTTCAACAATTTACATTTAATATTATGTTTAGAAACACATGTGGGGGGTCCAAAAATAACCCTGTGTGCGCTACATTGATAATTACTTAGTTATTTCTGAAAATATTATTTTTTTGTAAAAAATGTTATACTACGAGTGTCACCTATTTGCCAATGAACTCTATACAAGTGACACTGAAACACCCTTACCGTTTTACAGTTATTTTGTAACACCTGTATATGTATTTTTATTATATGTTTACCGATTTCTGAAGGGCTCAGGCGACTGGGACCACTAGAATGTACTAAATGTGATCCGTGATTTTTTAAGGACTTTAATACAAACAAAGATTTATATCTGCTATTAAAAGGATCCCAGGATGGAAATATATTATTGAAAAAGTGCAAAGAACCTTTAGGAGACTCTTTGCGAAAATTACTGACACGATTAATAGCAACAGAAATATTAAGAAAAGATCCAAAAGTTCATGTCACCGCGGATATTTACTCTCACTGGTGTGAAGAAATAAGTAAGTGTTTTTTAATTCCTATTTTAAAAGCTTTTATTTAACTCGAAACATATCTTGTATCTTTAATCTTCACGCGCGGGCGCGTGAAGTGTCTCCAAGTGTAGTAAATATTCTATTGGCCAGCGCCTTTAAGATAAAAAAGTTAGAACTGTCAAATTCTGACAGTTGATGTTTGCCGCGTTTTTTTTGGTGTCTCTCTGGCGATCGGTGTATTCATGGTTTTGTACGGTTGCTTGTGAATATTAAAATTAAAAGCCAATTTAATTAATATTGCCTTTTATTAATTACAACAAAATTGGCGACGAGGATTTGAACTATAAGTACGCGTTAAAATTTAGTTAGTAAATGAAAACGTTATGAATAAAGAAATAAATGTCCTTATCAGAAGTGGAAAAACTGCTTGGATACAAACCAAATCTAAAGAAGAGTCATTACAAATAGCGCAGCATTTATTATTGGAGATCCCTTATGAATGTACTATTGATAACCTAAGAGCATTAATTAGAACAAAGGTAAGGTCAAATAAAGCAAGTGTTTCGACAATGTCGGCGTTGGCGTCGTTAGAAAATTTTAATGGCGGTAATTGGAAAGCTTACCTTGAGCAATTGGAATGTTTCATTTTACTGAATGATATAAATGAACAAAAGAAAGTACCTCTTTTATTAACCAAACTAAGTATTAACATATATGAAAATTTAACAAATTTGTGTTCTCCAATTCCGCCTAAGGACAAATCTTTTTCTGAAATTGTGAGACTTTTAGAAGATTTTTATCACCCAAAAAAAAAAAAATAAGTTTGGCACGAGCTCAGTTTAAAGACAGGAGACAACTAAAGGAGGAAACAATCAAGGAATACCTATTAGAACTAAGAAAACTAGCAAAAGATTGTGATTATGAAAAAATTGAAGAAGAACTAAAAGAGAGACTATTAAATGGCGTATACAATGAAACCATAAGGTTTGAACTACTTAAAATTGGAGATGAGTCTTATAACATAATAAAAGCTACTGCAGAGACAGCGGAAATGGCCCTTAAAGTGTGTAAACAGAAACATTTAGATAACAAGATGAACGAAGTAGATATATACAAGGTAAAATATAGTCCAAGAGATCATAATAAACAGAATTCAGATATTAAATGTTTTTGTTGTGGGAAAATGGGCCATTTTAAAGCAGACTGTACCTTGATCAAGAAGTTTTGCAGCGAGTGTGGATCGCAGGGTCACATTTTCAAAAGGGTGTTCTAAAAAGAAATTTTCCAGGAAAATGGTCAAGAATGTAAAGGAAGAACAAAAAGTGGAAACTGATGATATTGTAAATGAATGCAAAGAGTTTTCAGAGAGTTCTGAAGATGAATTTAAAGTATTAAATGTACGCCGATTAGATAAGATAGAGCCTATGTACTTAAATGTAAGTATTAATAATAAAATTTTATCTTTTGAGGTGGACTCCGGGTCCGATGTCACAACCATTAGTGTTAGTGATAAAGACAAATATTTTTCTGAGCTGAAACTTTATCCCACTACTGTAAAAATGGTGAACTTTAACCAGTCTGTTTCGAACCCTATTGGTGTTATTAAAGAAACATGTGCTTGTTATGGTAACATCATCAGTAAAAATGTTCAAATTTATGTTTTGCCTGATTCATATCCTAGAATAATTGGGAAAGATTTGTTGTCAGCACTGAAATTATGGCCTTTGAAAATATCTCAAAATATTTATTTGTGTAAGAAAAGTGAATCGATATCTGTAGAAGATTGCATTTTAAATATTAAAAATGATTATGCAGTGGTTTTTGAGCCGGGTTGGGGTAATTGTAAAGGGGCTGAAATAAACCTTAAGATAAGTGATAATTGTAAACCCAAGTTTTTGCCACCACGCAGTGTCCCATTTGCCCTAAAACCTAAAGTAGAAGCAGAAATCAAAAGACTTTTAGATAGTGGTCGAATCAAACCTGTCCAGTACAGTAAATGGGGAACACCCATAGTGCCAGTTCTTAAAAAAGATGGTTCTGTGCGGTTGTGCGGTGATTATAAGACAACTATTAATAAATACCTAGAAATAGATCATTTTCCTTTGCCTACCATTGATAAAATTTTTGCAAATTTTCAAGGAAATGTCTACTTCTGTGAACTGGATTTGAAAGAAGCATATCTTCAAACACCGCTAAGCCATGACTCACAGGACCTAACAACCATTGGAACTGAGCAAGGTATTTTTAAATTTTTGTACTTACCATATGGAGTCAGTACTGGACCTGGTTCTTTCCAACGCCTGATGGCTCAACAACTATCAGGCCTACAAGGTGTAGATGTCTATATCGATAATGTATATATTGTAGGACGTACTATTAATGAGACATATTTTAGATTAAGGTCTGTGCTTGAAAGATTTGCTCAATGGGAACTAAAATTAAAACTAAACAAATGCAAATTTTTTGTTGATCATTTAAGTGTTTTTGGTTTTTATGTTGATAAAGATGGCATTAGGGTTATAAAAGAAAACATTAAAGATTTATTGGATTTACCAAAACCTGAAAATATAAAAATGTTAAGATCATTCTTGGGAAAAATAAACTATAATAATCGGTTTTTAAAAAATATGGCTCATAAATTAAGTCCATTATATGAATGCTTAAGGAATAATAAGTTCTCTTGGAATACAGAGTGTGATAGGTCATTTAATGAGATTAAATTTGCTTTAGCGAACGCTTCTACGTTAACACATTTTAATGAAAATTTACCTGTAATATTAACTTGTGATGCCTCAGATTCGGGTGTAGCAGCCACTTTATCTGTTCGTACTAAGGAGGGAATGGTAAAGCCAGTAGCGTTCGCAAGCAAAAAATTAAATGATACCCAATATAAATATCCAACTATTGAAAAGGAGGCATATGCTATAATTTTTGGTATAACCAAATTTTATATTTACTTATTTGGAAGACATTTTGAGCTCGAGACAGATAATGCCGCTTTGGTTAGAATTTTCGGGCCATACAAAGGAATCCCAAAAATGGCTTGTAAACGTTTACAACATTGGGCCATATTTTTGACTAGTTTTAACTATACTATCAAACATATCAGTACACAAAAAAATCCAGCAGATTATCTTTCTAGATGTTCAGTGTCAGTCAATTAAATAGATTTTAGGCATACCTTGTTAAAGGATGACTACAGTATAATAAATTACATCACATTATCCAATTTTAAGTCGGTTAATTTTAAAGAAATACAGAGAGAGACAAAAAAAGATGTTATTTTGTCAACTATAATTAGATATTGTGTTGATGGGTGGCCAGATCAGAAAAACTTAAATCAGGATTATATTACTTATTACAACAGAAAAAGTGAGATATCAATAGATCAAGATTGTTTATATGTTTTTAGGGATAATCACAGAGTGATTATCCCTAAAAACATCCAAAATAACATTTTAAATGAACTCCATCTAAGTCATTTTGGTGTAAATAGGATGAAACAAATTGCTAGATCATTTTTCTGGTGGCCATCAATTGACAATGATATAACAAATATTTCTCAGGCTTGCTTGATTTGTTTGCAAAATAGAGATGAACCTAAGAAAATCCCTGTGTCATGCTGGCCCAGTGCAGATACTGTATGGCAAAGACTGCACGCTGATTTTCTTGGACCTTTCTATGGAAAAATGTTCCTAGTAGTTGTTGATAGTTTTTCTAAGTGGCCTGAGATATTTGCCATGACTAGTATTACTGCTAACAAAACAATAGATGTATTTAAGAGTTTATTTGTCCGATTCGGGTTTCCTTTACATTTGGTGACTGATAATGGTCCAACTTGGATAAGTAAAGATTTTGTTGATTTTTGTAAAACTATTGGTATTAAGCAAACATACACTCCTACTTACTATCCTGCTACTAATGGACTAGCAGAAAGATTTGTACATACTTTCAAAAAACATGTCACTAAAATAGTTGAAAGTGGAAAAAAACTTGATTATGCTGTTAATTTGTTTTTGTTTGATTATAGAAATAGTGTAAACAAGACTACTGGTGTTAGCCCTTCCAAACTAATTTTTGGCAGAGAAATAAGAACAAGGTTCTCATTAATAAGACCTCGGCCAATTTCAGAAAATTTACTCAATTATAAAAATAATTTAGAACAGATTGCCGGAGGAAATAGAAATGTACATTTTATTAAAGGTGAAAAAGTAATGGTGCGAGATTACAGAAAAGGTCGAAAAAAATGGGAAATGGGTACGGTATTGGATGTACTAACACCAGGGGTCACTTATTGGGTAGATTTGGATGGCGTTCAGTTCAAACGCCATGCTAACCAACTTTTAAAATGCTCACAATCCTTGTAAGGTGAGGTAGAGTGTAGTAAATATTCTATTGGCCAGCGCCTTTAAGATAAAAAAAGTTAGAACTGTCAAATTCTGACAGTTGATGTTTGCCGCGTTTTTTTTGGTGTCTCTCTGGCGATCGGTGTATTCATGGTTTTGTACGGTTGTTTGTGAATATTAAAATTAAAAGCCAATTTAATTAATATTGCCTTTTATTAATTACAACACCAAGTACTAGGCCGATTAGGCGAATGATGTGTGTCTGTCGGATCTGTGTGTTCCGGTCTAGAGGTCGTATTTTACATCCGGTTTTCATGAAATTTGGCCGATTTTCGAATAAGATAAATCGATCATATACAAAAATAAATCGACTTTATTTTGTTTTGTTTCTGTAAATTTAGTTTGAAAAGAGATCCAAATTTTTTGTTCTGCGCATCTTCCGCCATTTTTCAAGACCATTTTTGCCCATTATATGGCGTCGCCTATTTCAAAGATGCGTGGCGCTATGATATTGCTAGTGTTGACCTGTTTATAATGCGCTTATTCTTTGTTTTAATGTGTTTAAATATTATAATTTTATTATTTATTTACTTGATATATCATTTAAATTAATATTTGTACTAAAAGTATGTATGTGTAAATCGTTTAAAAGTTGTTCTTAAATAAAATCGATAATTAATGAAAATCGAATCGTTTAACGTGTGAGAGCATCACTAATTTCGAATTTTCTCAATGTGTCAAAAAGAAAATAAATGAATGGACAGAGTATAATAAACTTCCCATTTCGTAATTTTTCGCTGGATTTGGTTCATTTTCGGTTACGTTGGCAGGGATTTGGCAATTGATATGTGTCTGCCTGTCTGTGTGTGTGTTTATGTAGTAAGAGCTCCGAAGTCTACGGTTCGTACAACCACTAGTATTATTCTAATGAGATAAACCACTGACATAGTTATCCAGGGATTAGTTATCCCTAAAAGGAAAAAATAAAGTAAAAAAATCGGGTTGCACTTCGGGAGTGCCGACAGAAGTGAAAACTTAAATATAGTTACGTAATTTTATTTTATTTAGAAAAAAATATTTTTATGTTAACTTTTTTCCATAGGCAAAGTATTCCCTGCAGAAAATCCATCGATTTATTATACAAAACATCCTGACGGAACACGCCGACCTCAAGGACGACTGTATGATGCTGTCACCAATTTAAAAGCTAAATATAGAAAAAGTAATCTTTACGAGCCGCGACTCTGTCGAACGGTGCTAGAGAGAAACCAGGCCCTAGAACAAACAGGAAAAAGATCTTGTCTTGACGTAGAAAACGAAACAAGTGTAGATGTCGATGAAGCCATAGAATGGCTTTCTTCATTTACTGATAATTTAGCCCTTTGTGAAGATAAATCGTGGCGCCGTAGCAACGCATCAGGAGAAACTGAATTATACCTCCACAAATTTCCTTGTTTGAAACGGTCATGGGGATACACCTTGGTAAGCTACAATCATTTCAAGAGCTAACTTCAAGTGCCTTGAATATTCCATTTTTTTATTCGAACGAACATACGAGACAATAAATTACAAATACTCAGTTCCAATCGAAAATTGCTTTTCATATTGACCAGGGCTATTTCCAGTTCCAGATATGTCATTAATTTTTGACGTGAAACGTCTTTAAAATCGCGCCGAAACATATGGGTACCAGGTTCAAAAAGTGGACCGTAACGAAAAGGTCTATATCATCGTACCTTAATAATTACAAAACTATTAGTCTTAGAAACAAAAATGTGGTGTGAATATTTCACTTATATAGTCAGCTCGCAGTTATGACCTTGAGTTCGGGTCTGGGTCGAGTGGAGGGGGGAAAGGGGGTACTGCGTTAACTGTGCGAAATCGGCGCTCTCGCTCGTTTCTATTCAGTGTAACTCGTGATTCGGACTTGATAGCGCGGTGATTCTTTCGTATGTTTGTCAAGTTTATTTAAACCGATTGATTGATATAAAAATAAGCGTAATTTGGACAGTATTTATATTTTTTTAAAACCAGAAAGTGATAAAAAAATATAAACATTTGCTATGTCGGCCTCACCTCGTGCAAGAGCCAGCCAGAAATACAAATCACGGCTATCGTTGGAAAGAGGCCACACACAGGTACTCCAATATCCGGCGCCGAGCTAGCGAGACGGTTTCGAGAACGTTGCAAAGCCGCTGCCGACGAAAACGCCGACTCCGCGAGGAACTTTTCTGCTGCCGTCGACCTCGCGAGTACCTCTACCACTGAAACACCTGTACTTTTTATTAAATTACGAGTACTTAAAACACCGTCAATCTTGTTTTCATTTCAATCTTTTACTTTAAAAGCGATTCGCTAACATAGACGTTTCACGTTAAAACCAACGGCCGTGTGCCCCGGCACAGCCCCACTCGATTTTTTTACAGCCTTTATAACATCAAGTAATAATAATTTATATTCTTTTGCAGCTGCTGTCTGATTTTCATGAATGGTACCCAGATAATGAAACTACCCTAGAAGAAAAGTTTCCTATTTTGAAAAATAAAATTTTGACATTAGATCGCAAGCTTTCTACGAAGAGTACATTCTTATCTGAATTGAAAGTCCTAGCTGCCGGTAAGTTTAAAAAACTTGTCTTCAAGATAGAGACATTTTTCGTCAATTTTCCAGATTAGATTAGATAGATTATTAGATCATATAGTATTTTTGCGACTTTATAAGACACTTTAATTTAACAAGAATCATTATAAAGGACATCATTCAGGCTTCATACAAATTTGGGCTAATTTTTTTTTAGCCGGCCAACAAAAAATTATTAAATTTTATCATAGGCATAATTATAATAAACATTTCGTATTATGACAGTAAAGCTCGAAACCTATTGGTTGAGATGATAATCGGTCTCAAAGTATTTATTTTATTACCTACGGCTTGCACCCGGCTTGCGGGATGAGCTCGTGATTTCCAGGTAATCAGTTATTGTTAATGGTGTGCGAGCGAGAATACGTTACAAGTACATTTACCTGCCGAGAAGTGTGAGCAAGAGGCATAATAGGTATGCGAGCGAGAAGACGTTACAAGTACCTACATTTACCTGCCGAGTTGCAAGTGTGAGCAAGAGGCAAAATACACCTACTTAGTCCTTTTCGTACTTTCGTTCGTTAGTTTTCCATGCAACTCTCGTTACATCGGACGGCTACTTTCACTGTTTTCGTAGTTTTTAACATTGATTTTGTTTTGTTTGTTGTTTTAATTATCGTTGAGTTTTTGTTTTTGTTAATCATGGCACATATGTTGTGTATTAACTGTCGTGAACCATGTGAAGGTCGAAGGACTTACACGTGGATTTCTCGGGAAGAACAGCACATCGACATAGCTCAGATTATTATGGAGGAGCTAATCGCGAGACAGGTATGTAATGCAACCTTTTTTACATTTAAGTCATAACTAGGTACCTACTCTGTGATAATAACAGATCGTCGATATGACATCATGATCAGGACTAGGTGTCGCGTTGAATTATTTTGCTGAAGTACCTACCTTCCTTCAATAAAGTAAAATGTATACTTAAGTCCTTTAGTTAGTACTATGAAAGGGTTTTTTTTATAAAGTACATAGGCTTACATCAGTGATAGAAATGTAGACAAGAACCTTTGAAGGTATAGGGAAAGATTTTTATTATTATTATTATTTTTAAGTAAGATTTCTACTTACGAGTGTTTATTAGTATTTCATCGACTCTCTGTTACTGCCACGAATTAACTATTTGTTGTTCTTATTTATTTGTTAGTATTTTTATCGGCGCTCTGTACAGATCTTAAGTACGACTTCAATATGGTATAGTGCCCGTCTAAGTTATAGCCGGTTTAAATGTAGGCATTGGCTCTTGCCTACACTCAAAACTATTTCAAAAGTTTTGAAATAGTTAGTTTTGTGTGAGTACGGGCACGAACATGTTATTATTTTTGTTAAGAAGTCCTTTGGGAAAGATTCGTTTGTATTTAACTTGTAGAAGGTGGGTTTACAAAAATTGTTTTTTTTTTTCAGAACGAACCTACACAGAAAAAAATAATGTTTTGAAACAAGAACCAGATATGTCTTGGCTAATATATCTTCTTCTAAGATATATATAACTTGAACTAAGATAATCTCACTAACGGTTCAAGATTGTTAAATTATTAAAATTCAAGATTGAAAGTCTTGTGACATGAATTTAATTACTTGATTCAAGATTTATACTTTGAATCAAAACCGATCAGTTTCTTACATTAAGAATTACACTTTCTTATATTTGCGGTGTTGATTTAAGAGTTAACTCTTGGGTCAAAATATAGACATATTTAGCTTGAGATTCTGTTAAACTCTTAAGTCAAAAATGTAAAAATATTGAATCAAGTAATATGTTTCTTGGTAGGACATATTAATTGTTCCATGCAAGAAACAGTTAAATCTGAAATGAAGAACTAAGACAATATTGAATCAAATAACACGTTACTCGACAGGAGATATTAATTGTTCCATACAAGAAACAGTTAAATCTGAAGTGAAGAACTAAGACAATATTAAATCAAATAACACGTTACTCGCCAGGAGATATTAATTGTTCCATACAAGAAACAGTTAAATCTGAAGTGAAGAACTAAGACAATCATTAAATTAAATAACACGTTACTCGCCAGGAGATATTAATTGTTCCATACAAGTAACAGTTAAATCTAAAGTGAAGAACTAACACAATATTAAATCAAGTAACACGTTACTCGATAGAAGATATTAGTTGTTCCATACAAGTAACAGTTAAATCTGAAATGAAGAACTAAAACAATATTGAATCAAGTAACAGGTTACTCGACAGGAGGTATTAATTGTTCCATACAAGTAACAGTTAAGTCTAAAATAAAGAACTAAGACAAAATTGAATCATGTAACATGTTACTCGCTGGGAGATATTAATTGTTTCATACAAGAAACAGTCAAATTTGAAGTAAAGAATTAAGATAATATTAAATCAAGTAACACGTTACTCGACAGGAGATATTAATTATTCCATACAAGTAACAGTTAAATCTGAAGTTAAGAACTAAAACAATATTGAATCAAGTTATACGTTACTTGACAGGAGATAATAATTTTTCCATAGAAGAAACAGTCAAATCTGAAGTGAAGAACTAAGACAATATTGAATCAAGTAACACGTTACTCGATAGGAGATATTAATTGTTCCATACAAGAAACAGTTAAATCTGAAATGAAGAACTAAGACAATATTGAATCAGGGAACATGTTACTCGACAGGAAATATTAAATGTTCCATACAAGAAACAGCCAAATCTGAAGTGAAGAACTAAGACAATATTGAATCAAGTAACACGTTACTCAATAGGAGATATTAATTGTTCCATACAAGAAACAGTTAAATCTGAAATGAAGAACTAAGACAATATTGAATCGAGGAACATGTTACTCGACAGGAAATATTAATTGTTTCATACATGAAACAGTCAAATCTGAAGTGAAGAACTAAGACAATATTGAATCAAGTAACACGTTACTCGATAGGAGATTTTAATTGTTCCATACAAGTAACAGTTATAAATCTGAAATGAAGAACTAAGACAATAAGTAGACAATAAGATCGGTATATCACCGACATACTGCGTCGACATACCATGTCGTTTCCTACGCAGGGTTTATTGGAGAAGATTTTGTATTAATGCACGTCAACGCCCGTTGTCACACGTCGCGTATCACTAGGCAGTTTTTTCAAAAAGTCGAAATACGGACAATGGACTGGCCTGCGCCCAGTCCAGACATGAATCCCATTCAGCACTTATGGGATGAGTTCAAAAGAAGAGTACGGACCAGAAATCCAGTCCCTTCGAGCATAGAAGGGCTGAAGACAGCGTTATTAGAGGAGTGGGACGGCATTCCTCAAGAGACCGTCAAAAAGTTGATTAGGTCGATGAAAAACCGACTGCAAGCTGTAATTAGAGCTAGGGGGGCAATACCAAATATTTCTTTTATAATTTTTTTAATGTTTCTCCAACATTTTTAGTTTATATTTTTAAAACAGCCAACCACAACCCTTCGTCCTAATTTTCCTTTTTTTCCTACACTTAGGTTCAGACATTATTTATTTAAAAAATAATAATTGGATGTCAATAATAATGACACCAAATTAAAGCCGACATCGTAACCTTTCAAATGACATTGTTGTTAAAAAACCGCGTGTAGTTTTAGTAAAATTGGTGTACATGATGTGTGCGCAGTAAAAGGTTGAGTCGATTTGGTTGTTCGCGAGTGTATTTCATGCATGGAGTAGCAATAAAATTTGGATTAGAAAATTTATAATCGCATGACACAATTTATCATTTCACTCCGATTGACAAGAGTGACTACAAGCAAAAAAGGGCTTTGACTATTATGTTAGTAGTACCATGGCTAGAATTTTTTTGCCCGTGGTAGGGAGTACTAGACTGCTTGGTAGTACCACGGGAAGAATTTTTTCCCATGGTACCTACTACTGGTGGTACCATGGGTAACAAACGAGAAAAATACCTATATTATATACACATATACATTTGACTTATACGTGCCTACACCAACAAATACATTTAATAAAAATCTTCTGAAAAAAGTTTATTCAAGAAATTATTTCTTGCGGCAAAATATTGTTAGTTTTACAATCTTAGGACAAGTTATCATTTCCTGCACAATTTTGGGCCAAGAAAAATGAATCTTGTTTCAAAACTTTTAAAGTTTTCTTTTTTTAAATTAGTTTATGAGCACTACAGAATAATAATAATATTTTTATATTCATATTGTGAAAAAATAGATTTAAGAACAATATTTATACTCAGGGCAGCCTGTGGCGAGCTGACGGTGAGTTACGACACCGAGGACTACCATTATTCCCGATATGCTCTAGTTCCAGGGAGCCTCTTAGCACCCGCCTCTGCCTTGCCTTAGCCGGCCGGCCAGAGTGGAGTCGCAATCGTAAGAACAGATGCTGGAAGGGTGGAACTTGGAAGTGTAATAATGTATAACGCCAGCGGCGTCTTGTTTGCTACCACAAACACACCTCTCTACACCCTTAGCTGCTTACACCAATGTTGCCCCTTTATGCACCAATATTGTTATTGGTCTGCTATTTTGGCGGGCCCATTTAGTGAGTGGCAATTCACCGTCTGCCTAATTTCATTCGTTTAATAGACGTTGAAAAGGCAGGTGACCGGAGTCTCTTTCCATAGACTAGCTCTCATGTTCATCAATATCACATCAGTCACATCACAATAGCCTTTAACCCGTAACTGTAATAGTCCCTGTGCATTCTGCTGGATATAGTCTTTAGCTGTATTCTCCATTATACAGTAAAAGAAAGATTAGATCCAGTTGGTGCATTCCATGCATGTTTTCATTAAATTCGCTAAAGTGGACTCTACGTGTTGGATCTATATCCCCACGCACGCCTTTGTATAGGACCGGGTATTATCATACTCTTGAAATATGAGCGACACGTAATAATTATACCAAATAACCTAGCATATATTACAGACACTAATTACAATACATTATAGAGTATCTAAAATTTTCCTATTTGTCCGAACAACGCATAGGTAATATCGGTCAGAGCTACGAGTATCTTCCGCAACAAACTCATAAGCACTGCAAGAATTAATCAGATTAGAGAAGTTATATTGAAATCATTCTCCGATATCACAAATAACTCCCCAGCAGACAATTATACATCTGATGCTCACACTATCGGTGACACTTCTCAGATAATAGGTACCACCACAGATTTAGGTGGGTACCACAAACATTACCGAACTCATTAGTAGGAGTTCACTTGACATAGTTCCTCAGCATTAAGCTCACATAATTTCTGTATGAAGCTAACGTATTTCAGAATGACGTTATTCGTCATATTATGTTGAGTATATTGTTATTAACTAAATGTGGTGTAATTCTTTTTCTTATGGGTAGGTTATCAGAAACGCATGCAAGCATTCTGGACCCTCTGGCTGGACATGCTCTGGACGGTGGACGCTAATGTCCAGCCCGGCCCGGTCCAGCCTAATTAATTTTATTAGTGTTGCTATATGTATTATTCTACATATTATACAAGCCTATCACCGCGTTTACACATTCGCGCGAATCGCGAGGCGAATAGCGAGGCGAATAACGAACTAGCTGTTTACATATGCGTGTTCGTTATTCGCCTCGCTATTTGTCTCGCTATTCGCCTCTCGATTCGCGCGAAATAGCGCGTTTACACATTCGCGCGAATCGCCAGGCGAATAACGAACACGCATGTGTAAACAGTAAGTTCGCTATTCGTCTTGCCAAAGGGCACGAATGGCGAACACGAACTTACTGTTTACACATTCGCATGCATTTAGTTGACAGCTAGCGCCCGACCCAACCGAACGTGTAGACAAAATAGAGTGGAGTGGAGAGCGAATTTTAGAATTCCTAGAACTTTACTATAGAGAAGAGCTGATTTGGAACCCAAAACATCGCAATCATAAGTACACAAAATAAAAACCGACTTCAAAAACACTGAAAAGGTCAAAATAATATAAGAATAGGTACTGACAACATCAAAATTCTATATTGAAGTCGGTGTCAAATTTTAAGACTTTATAAGAGATCATCGTACCGACTTCAATATACAAGTTTATTTTTTAATTACCAAAAAAAATTTGTGTGCTTGTTCAGACAAGCAAACTTTGAAATCGCAAAAAAAATCAGCTGTTTCGTACAAATGTTCAACATTTACTGAACGCGATTTAAATCTCTGACTGAACCTAGATGTATGGAACAGCTGATTTCAAAGTTGATCCCATAGTGAAAGATGTTCCGTTTGCTTGTCTGAACAAGCACACAACATTTTTTTGGTAATTAAAAAATAACCTTGTATAGAAGTGTGATGTTGTCTGTAGATACCTATTCTTATATTATTTTTAACTTTTGAGTGTTTTTGAAGTCGGTTTTTATTTTGTGTAAAATATATTTTTTGAAGTCGGATAAAAATAAAGAAAAGATAAACGATGCATGAAACCGTATATCAACTAGAATGGGATTGGGATATCTCAAAAATTGTATAAACTCAATAGATGTAGCTTCATCTGAATATTTATTTTAGTATATAGTAGTTAATCATATAGTTATGTATCTGTGTATGTATGCATATATGCAAGTATGTATGCGTATATATACACATTCATACACAATACTTACATAACACTTACACACACACACATACAATATGTATATGTGAGTGTTATGTGCGTGTATGTATGTTTTTTTCTTAATATCATATTATTTGAATATAACAATTATTGTCATTTATTACATTTATTTTCTTATGCCGTCATTTACTTTCTCCCCTTAGCCCAATGGTTGACTGGTAGAGAGCGATGTTTATCGCTAAGTCCGCCATATGTACAAACCGTTTGTAACATTAAAGCTTAAATTATTAAACATTAAAATAAAATGTAGCACGCATGCCGCCATTATTTTCACATCCTCCATGTTCGTGTGCTAATATCAAAATGAATCACCCGCGAATATGTGGACAGTAGTTCGCGGTGGAACTCGGATACGAATGTTTCGTTGAATGACGAGGCGAATAGCGAACACGAATGTGTAAACGCCACAACACGAATGTTTCGTCGAATATTTCGTCGAATGTTTCGTCAAATGACGAACACGCATGTGTAAATGCGACTTACCATAGCCTACACCAATAGTAATTGCCATTTAGTAAATATCTTTTAAAAAAGTTAATTCAAGAGATTATTTCTTGCGGCAAAATATTATTTGTTGTACGATCTTACGACAAGATATCATTTTCTGCACACTTTTGGGCCAAGAACCATAAAACTTGATGTCTTGCCTCAAAATTTCAAAAAGGTTTCAATTTGATAAGTGTTGCTATATGAATTGTCTTACCCCGATCGTCTTGGAAAAGGATTCGTGTAAGGATTGTCGCTTATTTCAAATCTTTCGGTAGAATTGTTTTAGTCCCATTATTAGAGAAGTACTAAATGACACAATACAAAATGTCAGCGTAACCCTTTGGATTTTGCATAGATTTTGTCTATTACACACAGGCAACGACCAACCAGCATGGTCAATTAGAACACTATTTCCCATAATTTTTAATTAGATAATTATTTTGTTTCATGTATTTGTTTTATTTAATTGATTTGTAAAATTGTTGTAAGTGTATATGCATATCGCACACTGAGTTCATTACCGGCACTAGTCCAAAAACACAGTATTTGATGAGCCTTATAAGTTTGATTTAAATGTTTACTTAGTCTGTAATATAATCACAATAATTTACTTGTTTAATATTTTAATAATTACAATTAGTTTGAACAAGATAAAGGACCCTCAAGACGGCGAATTCAACTTGTGCCAGTGCTGTATACAAGCTTATTATTTAGTTATGACAAAAATAGCGGTGTATATTATTCTGATTATTTTTGCTTTAATGCCACATCATACATCATGCTAGAAAGCTAAGCTAGAAGCAGGAAGTAAAATTGTATTATATATATATTAATAATAAAAATTAAAGGGCTTATTTAATTGAAAAATAAAACAAGAACTATTATAATTTCTATTTATTTATTTGTGTTATAGAAAAATAATCCAAATTTAAAAAAATTATCATCATCATCATCTCAGCCGCACGACGCCCACTGCTGGGCATAGGCCTCCCCCATGGATCTCCACAACGATCGGTCCTGTGCTGCCCGCATCCAGCGTCTTCCCGCGACCTTTACCAGATCGTCGGTCCACCTGGTCGGGGGCCTACCCACTGAGCGTCGTCCGGATCGTGGTCGCCATTCGAGAACCGTTCGGCCCCAGCGGCCATCGGTTCTTCTCGCTATGTGTCCCGCCCACTGCCACTTCAGCTGAGCAATCCTTCGAGCAATGTCGATTGCTTTAGTTCTCCTGCGGATTTCCTCATTTCGGATCCGATCACGCAGGGAGACCCCAAGCATTGCTCTCTCCATTGCCCGCTGAGCGACCTTGAGCCTTCGGACGAGACCCATAGTGAATGGCCACGTTTCACTTCCGTAGGTCATCACTGGCAACACACACTGGTCAAAGACTTTCGTCTTGAGACACTGAGGTAATTTGGACGCGAAGACTTCTCGTAGCTTCCCGAAAGCTGCCCATCCAAGCTGGATTCGACGAGAGATCTCTTAAAAAAATTATAAACGACAGTAATATAAAGACACTCCACAAACGCCAACGCCAAGCACAGCGGCACATTATTATACTCCTCGATCTTCTGTATAACCTGCCGCAGCGTATAAATGTGGTCTATGGCCTTTATGGAGTCCGGTTTGTTCAAGAGGCTGGAATTCGTCAAACCTACGTGCAAAGGTAATGCCTCTCGACAACAGCTTGTATACATGACTCAGGAGTATTATGGGTCTGTACTTTAGTTCTTCAACTGTACCCTTTTTGAAGAAAAGTGCCACCACGCCCTTGTGCCATGCTTAAGGCGTTTTGCTCTTGAGTATGGGGAATCAAATAGCCTCTTCACCGCTTACTGAACTGTCTGTCCACCCAGTTTAGAAGCTCTACTGTGACTCCATCATTACCCGGCAACTTGTTGCTCTTGAGCTGTTTGAGAGCCATACTAATCTTGTACAGGTTGACGTTCGCAATGTCCTCGGTGTAATGCCGGGTCAATTTGGCTCTAGGACTTGTGGCCTGATAACTGAATAGTCGGCTAGCATTTGACCACGATAATTCCGGATTCCAGCTCCAGATTGCCCCACTCTTTTTATTGCAGAAAGTTGGCAAACAAGCAAACTGCCCACCTGATGGTAAGTGGTAACAGTCATACATGTGGCTCTTGTGAGATTCGCAGCAAAACTGCAACCCCCACAAGAACCACAGTGTACGTTGCCAACTTGTGACACAAGATGTAAAGTCACAGTACCCAGTAATTTCACTGCCATATCTTACCCTTCAAACCGGAACACAGCAATGCAAGCACTGCTGCTTTGCGGCAGAAATAGGTAAGACGGAGGTACCTAAGCAGACGACTCTGGTACAGAGTCTCCCTCCAGTAAAACACTTTTAACTGATTATCGCCACGCTTGCCTAGCTTCGCGTTGAAGTCTCTCATGGCAATGGTGTACTGAGTACTTGAACCATGTATTGCCCGAGAAATATGCTCATATTTAGCTTCCACTTTCTCGTCACAGTGTGTGAGGTCGGGGCGTACACAAATGACCTTCAGCAAATACCATTTGGTGATTCCGAGTATAAGGGATTCCACCCTATTCGACACACTTCCGATCTGTGATGTGCCATCACACCTCGTAGAGTAAATGTTTTCCATGCATCACACGCGTAAGGACTAGGGAGACCGAGTTAAGTAAGTCATGGTCTAGGAGCCACGTGCTATAGATTGGCTGTCGAGCATACGGGTACAACTCTCGATACAATCCGCAAAGCGTTTTCACCGCAAAAGATTTACGAACCATCACGACATATAATTTGATGATAAGCTATGACTTTATTACGAGTACATAACGGGTGAAATTGATCGATCACTAAAAGCGCGCGCTCGTATCTCCTGTGACGAGTATGGATTAGGTTACTGTCAAAAAACGACTACGGAGTGCGACTGCGAGGCGGCGGCGGGTGGGGCAGCGTTCCAGAGCCCACACCCTGCTAGGCCTCAACCCACTACCCGTTCCGAGTGATTGTGTGAGTGCATACGCTTACCGGCTACAGACTCACGCTAAAACTTGTGCGAACCGAGAAGGTATCCACACTCAGCGATCTTCTCATTTACATTCTCGGTCGTGATCCGGAATGGACGACAGTGCTACTGCCTTGGTATTGTGTGCGTTAGCACATTATAATCTCGTTAACACGAAAATTAAAAATAATATTAAGAAAAAAAGGCTCAAACGATGGTGGTTATTGACAAAGTACTTTTTTATAGAAAACGTTTTGCTTCCCACAAAATAGGCTCTGTGTGAAAATATTATTTAAACTTTAACTCTGTTTCATTTTTACACATTTTTTTCCTCGTATGTCTAAAATTACTGAGCTGAAAAGACTAACGAAATATCTCAAAACAATTAAAATCTTCGTGAATTTAAATTATTTTCTTAATGATATTTATCACAAATTATTTTGTTAAGCACTGATAGCACAGATGAGAGACTATGTTAAATGAAAGAGTATAGGTACAATAACTGTGAAGTTATCTAAATGATACTGATATGCATCGGACACCACAAAGTATTTTTTTATAGAATAATTGGCACGAGATAACATGCGATCTACGCAACGATCGCAGTCGCACTGACGAACCCTTTGAAGCGGGCAAAAAAACTGATACCGATCGGAGAACAGGCGAGCCCGAGAACGAGAAGCCGAAAACCCATCACATTCACGCTTCTCGGGTGTTCTCGGGGGTTTATATTATTTATTTGTTTTGTTTTTTCATTTAAACCTATCTAGGTTTAATTATATTGTTTGAATGTATTGTCGATACTGATGATGCAGTTTAAATTTTTCTGGTAATTTTATTTTAGAGGTGTATAGTTCGGTGATAAAAATTTATAATATTTATGCTTTGTCGATACCTAGTTAATGTATGTAAAAAGAAAAATATTTACTTCGATAAGTCATTATCACAGCGATAATACATTAAGTCCTTCGTGCCAATTTCCGCCTTTATGAACGTTTTCAATGTATTTAATTGTCAAAGCTGTTCACATAATATTTAACGAGAATCACGAAGAAATGCGACATGTAGAGGAGAACAGCGGTATAATCAGTAAAAAAAATCGGCCAAGAGCATGTCGGGCTATACTTAAAGTAGGGTTCCATAGTCGCTCATCAAAATTGGTATATAATACAAGTAAAATTCCGAACTTGGTACTTTTGTCTGAAATTGAATTTCTTTGAGAAAACTCAAAAACCGCTCAATCAATAACGTTAAAATATTTTTCATTTAACCTTAAAACAAAAAACATAGTAAGTAAGACTACTTTCATTATTTTACTTATATAGATCAGTGGCCAAGCGTAGTGTTGCTAGCTAAGCGAAATATATTTCAGTTATTCGATGAACGGGTGCGTGTTTTTAATTTTTAAATGCATGAAAAAAGTACATTACTTATTATCTTCAACCTATTATAGGTTTCATTGCTGTACAAAAAAGAAATTATTTGAGCCTAGCCTCCATACATTTTTTACCGTCTCCTTTCATCTAAATCCGTCCCACTATTGCAGCGTGAAGAAGTAAGAAACACACACACATACATACACACACTCACACATCCACACACACACACACACACACACACACACACACACACACACAACATTTTATAAGATGAGTAGGATAGTTACTTTAAAAAAATTGCTGTCGGATATCCATAATTCCTTTTTAATATCCATCCTTGGATAGGCAAGGACACAGTAAGATTGAAGTGGAAAAAACTCATCCCAACTTTACGTGTACGGGAGGTACCCTAAAACTATATAATTTTTGTTTTTATTTTACGACTTCGTCAGCGTGATCAATTCATATACACTTGCAAATTTCAGCTTTCTAGTACCTATAGTATTCGCATCGAGCTAAGAACAAAAAGCAGTAAAACCACTACGCATGTTTTAATGTCATAACTCTACGTATTTATAACCAAAACGCACCCTTTATAACATTATATATATAAAACGGCCGTTTATAATAATTTTGATCATTACATTTTTTTGTTTGATAATTTTAATTTTGGGAAATCGAAATCAATTGCTAGCAACATTCGTTGTGCAGGCAGCCGAACACCCGAACTAATCGACAGCCGAATCCGTTTCCGTTCTACTGGTCGCGTGGTCGTTCGTACTCGTTCATTTTCGAATTTAATTTGAATTGAAGGTAATATAATTTGTGTTTTAAAGTGATTGGTTTGTGAATAAGTTCACAAAACATAAAAGACACGTTTTTTCTGTTCCGTGAGTATGGACGACAATTTGGAGAGCATTTTGGTAAGCTGGGATACACCGCCAGACGTCGTGGACAACTTCAAAAGTAAGTTTATGCATTTTTTAAAACGATAGGTGCCCACGCACGCGTTCATACAGCACAGCAGCGGCATATCGGCCGTTAGGTACCTGCAATGCTTTTACGAAGTTTCACAGTCTCAATTTTGTGTTTTTGGGGTTCAAACCAAATGCTTCAAGGGCACCGCCGCAGCGCCAGTGCCGGTCGGTACCTACCTACCTAACATACGAGTTTTAATTAGCATGTAGTTATTAGTCGCCATATTATATTCCAGGTAAGAGTTTCTGGTTATGAGTGGGTTCGAGATAGAGTCCCTATCTAAGTAAGTACCTCTTGTAGTCTCGTTCCGATATTCTGATATGATACCTACTACCTACCTACCTACATGGAAATTTATGTTCGTGAACCATTCGTGAACCGGCCAGGACGTGCACGCAGCACGACCTTCTGTTTTCGTGACTGGCGAAACCTAGCAGTAGGTTAATAGTTTGACCTGTAATTTGTAAATATGTATAATATCGTTTTTATGCATTGACGGGTTATATACGTTAATGTTTTTATGTCCTAATGTTTAAGGAATAAATAGATACATAAACTCAGTAGGTACCTAAGTGCAAATTGTAAGATAAACGTCACTGGGAAAGTAAGTTGGAATCCACCTGTTTCTTCATCCAAACTTTTTTAGTAATTGGCCTGAGAGTATTTAATCTAATATATCCAATGCCTGTCCAATTTGGACTAATATAACGTCTCTCTAATATATGCAAAATCTTGGTGTTTTTTTTTTATAATTTCAAACAGCATAATATCATATCATGCTTAGTTATTATTTTATCAGATTGTGTACATACAAAGTTAAATTCAAATTTAATACTCAATATCATTTTAAAATTACAACCATGCTATGTCTGTATGTTGAGCTTACACTTTATGGAGATAGGTATGTCATTGCTCCACCTCATTGAACAATGCATTGAACACCCTAATTTAGTTAGGGTAAGCTCGTGCCCCTTGGTATACCTATGAGCTGCTGCTGATGATTTCACTGCTATAGCCCATTGTATAGGCACATACGTACTAGTTAAAAGTTTTATTTTGAATTATTTTCTCATTTTTTTAATTGCCCTTAATATGTTAATTGTATGTTAGGTAGGTACATACAATTAACATATTAAGGGCAATTAAAAAAATGAGAACATAAAACTTTTACATTTATAAAATATACTATAAAATGTATTCACTTCTTTCATGAAAACTGAACCCAGAGGTGAATTTTGTAATGACTCTGAGTTAATTTCTATAGCTACTGCTATATTGTATGCTACCTGTTAAATTTTATATCTCATAGAGCATTTATATTTATTATTTAAACATTATATTTCTTTTGCAGAAAATAATATTAATACAGATCAATTCAAATTTTTAATTTCCAATGAAACATATCTCAAAGAACTTTGCCCTCATATTGGGAACAGAATAAAGTTACAAACTCACATACAGGGCTTCTTGGACTCGCTTGCTGAAACTGAAACGGCATCTTCAATAAGCCCAGATCTAACTATAATTAAAGCTAATTGCCCTGAACTGATGCAACTTGATGAAGAGTCATCAATTGTCCTATCTGGTATCACTTCAGATTTGGATGTTTACTTGAACATACCAAGCAGGCATTCACTCCCAGAATTTGACCTGAAAACAATCCTGCAATCGTCTCCACAAGGAAATAGTGTCTTAAACTATTATAGAAGATATAAACAACTAAATTCTCAGAAAAGAAACATTATTGTTGACATTGTGGTGAAATATCACTACACATTTATTATTAACAAGTAATCAAAAGCAACATATTTATATTGCTAAATGTAGTTTCTTGTTTGTTTGCTATGTAGGCAATAGATAAAAAAATAAATGGGGGGGGAGTTCCATTTCAAAGTGTACGTTCTTAGTGTGCTTATAGTATTCATTTTGATGCAACTAATTATTTTCGGATTATAGCTCTCGTAAATAAATATAAAATTATACAAGTTTATTTTTTAATTACCACAAAAATTTTGTGTGCTTGTTCAGACAAGCAAACTGAACAACTTTCACTGTGGGACCAACTTTGAAATCGCAAAAAAAAATCAGCTGTTTCATACAAATGTTCAACATTCACTGAACCGAAACGTATGGAACAGCAGATTTTTTTTGCGATTTTAAAGTTGGTCCCATAGTGAAAGTTGTTCAGTTTGCTTGTCTGAACAAGCACACAAAATTTTTGTGGTAATTAAAAAATAACCTTTGTTATCAGTTTGAAGTCCTTTGCTTATATCACAACCAAAGGGAGAATCTAAGCTAATTTTGAAATGGATCCCCGGTTTCATGAAGTAGTTATAAAACCTATTAGTAGTAGTAAACTGTAGTATTAGTTGTAGCAATATTCTGTACCTATTTATGCACTACTCAAATAGGCGGTGAAAAGAAATGAATTGCTCGTTCTCTGAATAGTTTTGTAATATTCACAATTTGTAAGACATTTGGCGATTTTAAAAGAGTTTTGGCACATGAGTTTCTTGCCCGGTTCTTCTCATGTTAGCCCCCTACATTCGGAATCGGGTCGCTCGTGGCGATTACATGCATGGCATCAACTCCGCGGATGTACTTGCCACTAGCGCAAGGTTACCTATCTTGATATTAGTAGAATATTTTTCATGTTTAATTAATTTTGCAAAATTTACAATTTTAAGTGCCCACAAGGGCCTATGAAATAAAGTACTTTTGAATTTTAAGGATAAGACAGAGAAAGAACAATATCATAAAGTTCTCAATAGTATTAGTATTTGTTCCAGTAGATAACAATACAGTACTCACGACGATGTAAGTACCTTTAAATAAGTTGCTAAAGGTGGCATCAATGGTGCTACACTACTGTAAGCATACCTAGTTGCAGTAAGTACACTCTAGCTAGATGGTTTTGAAAAAACGTTTAAAAGTTTTGGTGCGAAAATATTTCATAAACCCTTTATTTGTAATCAAATCATGATGTCGATTCAATCGAATGAGTAAGATAAAAATGTAGAATTTGTTATTGTGATCACGGTTGTACCTATATCTAACTTATTAATGTCAGAAATCGATCTTACTGCAACTATGCTATTGATGACAGTACAGCAATGTATCTAGAAATAATATTTTTATGTCAGAGAATAAAATAATATATTAATCTTACTTTCCTTTCAGTAACATTAAAGCAGAGGAATACAATTTGCTAGCTGCAAAAATTGTAGCACTTTTCCCAACCGAGAGTATATACACTTATTACATGAAAGCAGTGCCAACTTCTAAATCTGCTACAGGAAAATATGTGCCTGCTAAAGGAAAACTAACAGACAAGGTTCGAAATCTGATGTATATATCAGGTACAAAGCGGAGAAGCATTAAAACTACCGATTCAACAGATACAGATACAGATTCAACTCAAAAAATCGAAGGTAAATTAATTTATTAAAATGATTTATTTAAACAAATAAAATATTTCTAACACTATCAAAAGTACCTATGTGTGTTAACAAGGTTCATATATAATATAATATGTAATGTATATATGTATACCTATTATTCCTTATACATGTATAATATCTATATTTTTTGACCGTCTCTTTACTCCGTCATGAATTCATGACTCAGGCATGACTAAACGCTGAAATCTATTTAAAAATGTATGGTATTCTTCTTGCTTTAATATTCTCGGGAAATAACTGTGTGACTGAAATTGTGTTCGGGTTCAATTCCCGGCAGTGTCAGATAACTGTATCAAAAATACAAGGATTGAGCCTTAGAAGTGATTCATTGCGTATTCACTGACATAAAATGAGATACTTTAAGGCTTGTGATGTATTTTTTTTCTTAGTGTAGGTACCTATACACTCAGGGTTTTAAATTTTTTTCATGAACTTATTCAGAGACGGCCTCAAATTATGATGATATGATATGGCTTAAACATAATAATGAGCCTTGGGAACGAGTTGTCGAGAAGTGGAACAACACCTTTGATTTAAGATCCAAGGAGAAATTCCAAACTGTGCACGAGTTTATCGAAACGTGGAGTATCTTAAAAGATAGCAAATCTGACACACTGGTAAGACTTTTTTTTTATTTTTACCCAACTACCGTGAAGCCAAAGAAGGGGTATGATTTTAACAGGCTATGTATGTATGAATGTGTGGGGGTGGGTGGGTATGTATGTTCATCGTTCCCTCATATCTTCCAAATTTCTTATCATAATTTTAAAATGCGGTGTCGTTAGAAGCGTCCCAATCATCCACTGGTTATAGGGTAATGTGGTGTCACGGTGAATTCAATATGGCTCCCTCCAGCAGACATTAAGTCCATTATTAATTATAACATCACAGCAACAACACAACTTAAATACGAGTATAAACCTGTGATGTAAGTATGTATTCTTATACATATTAGTCATGACTTCTTGGTGTTTTTGAAATCAGTTTTATTTTTTTGTATTTTTTTTTCAATCTTTTTAGTTAAGTTAATACATGCGTATTAGAATTTGAGCCAAGGCAAACACCAGAATAACTTAAAATAAAACGTCTTTCGCTCTGAACAGCTTTGAAAGCATTATTCACGAACTCCTAATCTATCAGAAACCTTCCATCATAGCTTAGTAACATGTCATTATGACTACCAGACGCAAATAGCTGAGTATCTTAAGTAAAAGCAAGAAACACGTTGGATGTGCGTATAAAAGTTAAAGCTTTCCCTCGATTTGCCCGGGATTCCATCATCAGATCATGATATGGTGACAATGGGACCACATCGGGAATGTGTTCTTTCGATTACAAAAAGAATTTTGAAAATCGGTCTACAAAAGGCGGAGTAATCGGTGAACATACATAAAACAAAAGAAAATAGATACAGTCGAACATAGAACCTCCTCCTTTTTCGAAATCTGTTAAAAAAACTAAAATGATGTAAATATATTGTGTTGGGTACAATGAAAGGTCTCTTGATGAGTAGATTTCAAAAATACTCTTTGTTCGCATTCAACTTTGGATTAGATTTCTGTCAAATTTATTTATATCTAATAGAAAATTACAACAATGGATTTATGAAGAATCACGCCGGTGGTACTCCATTTGAGACAACTTAAAGTTACATATGAAAATTAAAATTCCAAAATGCAATAAATAAAAATAAAGTTAAAAGAACTAAAACTGGAGTATTGACTTTCAAAAATAATAAAACAAGATTTCTGTTAAACTTGGGTGACACATAAAAACTATGATATAATTAGTAACTTAACCTTCACAAATTAACCATGTGACTGCGGCTTTCTAACTACTAATATCACCTGTGTACTACTAAAATCTTGTTTTGTTCCTTTTCGATGTTGTAGTCGGGTTTTAATGTTTTAACTTTATTTTTTCTATCTATCTAACACAATTAAAACAATGAAAATGATATCAGAAAAGTGAAACATGTCGGTTAGAACGTTGATTCCTTAATAAGAGAAGCATAGCTGAATGTGTATATAACTCTCAAATTTTTCTATTTGGTTTCAGATACTTCTGGATTTTGAAAGACAGTATAAAGAGAAATCGCTTAACTTTTTTAAAAACTGGGAACCATTCTTCTCAAAACTCTTACTACTTCGAGGAAATATTGTGTCCAATGATGATGCAAAAACATTAATCGAATGTCTAGGGGACATTGTTGACAATGGTGTGTAGTATATTTTTAACATAAAAAACTTTTTAACAAAAATTGAACCGCCGAAAAAACTAAAAAGCAAAAACACTGAAAAGTTAAAAATAAAAATATAAGAATGGGCACAGACAACATCACACTTCTATATTATTATTGAAGTCGGTGCCAAACGATGATCTCCTTGAAAGTGTTAAAATTTGTCACCGACTTCAATATAGAAGTGTGGTGTTGTCTGTACCAATTCTTATATTATTTCTAACTTTTCAGTATTTTTGAAGTCGGTTTTTATTTTTTTTTATTTTTTTTTGTTAAAAGATAATCAGTTTAGGTTAATCTGAAAAGGGGTGAGAATAACATTTTGTTATATACAATTTAATACCGGGCCATCATATCTTTCCACAGTATTATTTCAAATTTCTCAATTGGACTATTTGTTTCAGACAAAAAAATACCTGTCCAAATCTACCTTTTGGGTTTTCTAATACCACCTAAAGGCCGAAAGTCACGCAAAATTAAATTTTCAACCACTGAGTCTATCCGAGGTTTATTGATTCAAACGAATGTAAGTATTGCACCCACATCTTTGTTTAATTGTACTTGTAGCTGTTTACAAACAGCCGCACTCGTAGACCTCAATCAAAATTAATTGACAGTTAAGTTGTTTGTTGACACCTGTTGTCTTGGCAAAAGACAGTAATAACAGTCTTAATATTCATAACTGCTAAATAACGTCTATGAGTACGGCAGTATCAGATTACATGAACATACTTTAGCCGACTCTGGATGGTGTGTCTTTTCACCCCAGTTGTTGACTTGGCTATTGGTTAGGGACAGATAATAAGCTATCATATTAAATTCATCACGCCTCTTAGTTGACATTTAAATGTTTGTAATAATAGTTGTATGTAATAATTCACCTCAACTCTCCTGCCCATACATATTATTATGGTGTTTAATTTGTTACTTTTTTTTATCCAGGATGCTGGAGATATCGACGATGTGATAAGAAAGCAAAAACAGAAGGCTGCAGCGCGAGGTGACACCGTGCAACCTTATGTGCTAATACAAGGACCGCTGCAGAACTTTTCACAGATATATATCATCATAGATGACGTTAAGTATCACATGCAGTCGGCTGCAAAGGCGTTTGACTTGCTATTCAAAATTTACCATGTGTTCCACGCCAAATATCCTCAAACAGCAGAGCACCTCTATCTAATCATTCAAAAGAAGGTGTTTCAAATTCACACAGCTTACGATTCAGTCCCACCGTATATAATAGATGTTTTAAATTTAGATATTTAGTAAATTTGTAAAATGTTGTGTCCAGAGTGCAATATTGACATCAATAATTTCAAACAATATATTTTACATTTAGAATTAATTCATAATATAAAAAACTGTTACCACTGTCCTGTCGAAAATTGTCAGAGAATTTATGGAACAAAATATTCTTTAAAAGATCATTTGACTTTTTTTCACAAACTGTTCGACAAGCGCCGACTTGACAGTAAGCAAATTGAAAAAACATATGTTCTGAATTCTCCAAACTGTGATACTACAACTGTTACTATCACTGATACTCAAACAAGCAAGTCTTTGGAGTCGGGTAGTTCTACTATATTAAAGTCTAACATCGAAGACCATATCAAAGATAGTAAAGATGTAATAATGCAGTTTAAAGATGATTTAAACTTATCGATTACAGTTCTTATATCTAAGTTGTACAGCAATTTGAACATGCCAAGAAGTCAAATACTAAGCGTAATCGATTTTTTTAAAAGATTCCTTGCAGACTCTGTAAGTCACATAAAAAAGCAAATTCCAGTGTCTAAAAAAAATAATGAAGTACATTTTGAAAACTTGGGAATGTTTTTAGATATATTTAGAAATTGTTTTCAATCAATAGACACTGAACATAAACTTATAAACTTTTTTAATGAGAGTGGAAAATTAGTTAAACCAATTAAGAAAAAAATTGGTGTCTCTAAAGAGCCGAAAAGAGTAAATTCTGCGGTTATTATGTCTTTAAGGGATGAATATGTTTATTTGGTACCATTAAGAAATAGTTTGAAGTTGTTTTTAGAGTTACCACATGTCTTGAACGATATATTAGATTATCAAAAGGGTCTTGATAACTTTGATGGTGTATTGCGGAATGTTGTTAATGGAGCATTATGGAAATTAAGAACTGAACATAGTTCAGATATTGCAATTCCTATATATATCTACTATGATGATTTTGAAAATGGCAACCCATTAGGTAGTCATGCTGGTAAGCATAAAATTGGTGCTGTCTATTGCAGTATTGCGACTATTCCACCACAGTATGCCAGTCGACTAGAAAATATTTTTTTGGCTCTACTCTTTTATTCCAGCCAAAGATTTAAATTTGGTAATAAGGCTGTTTTTGAACCATTGCTTAATGAATTGAAATTCTTAGAAAAGAATGGTATACAAATTTTTTCAAATGACGAGATACTTACAGTCAAATTCTATTTAATTGCTTTATCTGGAGATAATCTGGGGCTCAATTCGATTTTAGGTTATGTGGAAAGTTTTTCTGCTAATATTTATTGTAGAATTTGCACTATGGACAAACGTGAATGCCAGACTGGCATTGTAGAAAATGAAAACAAAATACGATTACGAGATGATTATGAGGAAAGTACAATTAATAATACTGGCGTAAAAGAAGATTGTGTGTGGAATAGTCTCAATAAATTCCACGTTTTCGAAAATACCAGTGTTGACGTTATGCACGATCTGTGTGAAGGAGTTCACAGATATAGTATGGCTTCAATTATACAGTCATTCGTTAACAGAAAGGTTTTTACGTTAGCTCAATTAAATTCAAGGATAAAATACTTCACATATTCTAGATCAGAGCATAATCACCCCCCACCTGTAACTAAGCAACATTTGTGTAATGGGGTTATAATGTTTTCAGCGTCGGAAATGTTATGTTTTGTAAGAAATTTTCGTTACATAATCGGTGACTTGATTGACGAAACTGACGAAGTGTGGAACTATTATTTACTTTTATTAGAATTGACAGAGACGTTAACCGAACAAACTATTTCGACAGATCATCTAGCCTATTTGAAGCAATTAATTAAAGAACATCATCAAGTTTACCAAGACCTATTTAAAACCCCTTTAAAGCCAAAATACCATTTCTTAATACATTACCCGGATGTGATAAACAAGATTGGACCGCCTATATTTTATTCTGCGTTCAAATTTGAAGCTAAACATAAAGAGCTAAAAAAGGTATCACGGTCTATTGCGAGTAGGACAAACTTGTGTTATTCGATAGCAATACGCTGTCAACTAAGAGACTGTAGCAGGTTTTTATCTAATAGAGGCTTCGAAAATAAATACAAGTGTGGAAAATTACTGCACTATGTAAATATTCCGGATCATGTAAAGGGTTGTGATGATTATTATGCAATTTCCACGTTTGAATCTAATGGATATATTTATGATTGTATGTCTGTTCTTTTGTTCGAATGTAAAGATGACAATCCAGTCTTTCTTTTAGTTAATAATATATTTATTAAAGAAAAAGATTTTAATTCTGTCGCTGTTTCCTGTAATGTGTTACAAATAATTAACTACAATACTCACCTCAAAGCTTATCGAGTAAGCAAAACAAATGAGTCCAAATATGTGTCTTTAATTGAATGTTGTGATCATACGCCAATGCCTCTCCGCTCAGTGGGAGGTGATTTATATGTGTCATTCTATAAATAATATATAAGTTAATAATTTAATTTTCGAAGCCGCGTTCTGAATGTCAGCGGCGAGCGGCGCGATCAGCGGTGTGGAGAGAGAAGGAAGATCAAAACCTATACATTTTTTAAGCCTCTAACCCCGCATCGCTTGTCGCGCCGCTTGCCGCTGACTTCAAGTTCACGGCCTAATAGAAAATAATTATTGTGTATGCGTATTTAAAACGTGTTGGATTGGTTACTTTGTTCACAGTAGGTACTCGTACTATTGTGAGTTCTAATGATACTATCACTTATGTAGTAATAGAAAAAATAGTGCCATCAGTACCGTATTAGGTTTCATTTGAAACCAGAATGTAGTATTAAAATAGAAACAACATTAGGTTTGTATGGAGTCGTTTTGCTCCCAGTTTCAAATTAAAGTAAATCTGTTTCACGTTAAATTTGTTTTTATATAAACTATCACAGTCAGCAAAATGTTATAGATGTTTAATATTATAAATTAATAATTTAAAAAATGATTCTCTTGTTACTGAACCAAATAAACAAAGATATAAAAAATACACTTTTATTTTTCAAACTTTATTCACCTACCTATTAGGTATAAATGTGTTTCTAATACTATTTGTTTATGGGCGTCTGTTGTCAGGTAGTAGGTAATATAATAATCTTTAGCTATGTAAAGACTAATTTATCCTACTAATACTTGCCATTTTTTTCAATCTCTTAGATGGTGAAGCACAACTTAGACCTCGATTCAATTTGGTTTGGCGATATTGCAAATTTAAACATCATTGTAATATGCCAATGCCAACCAAGAGCCAATCTTGAACAATGGTTAGCCAAATTGCAAAACCAAGTTCAATTGCGGGCCTGGATCACACGGCGCTACTACCAAAACACATTTATGCTGAAATCAAGACATTTTTGAATTTTGATTAAAAGCGGATTGTTCTTCTATGAAGAAGTTTTTAGGTTTTCATTGAAATTATAACACTTCATTGAAAACTCAAAAACGTCTTCATACAAGAATAAGCCGTTTAAAATCAAAGCTCAAAAATGTCTTGTTATAAGACGTTGTAGTTCTCAAGTAAATAAGCACTGCTTTTTGAAACAAGACACTTTCGTTCTTGGGTCAAAACATTTAACTTTTAAACAAAGAGATTTACACGATTTTAATGGAGTATGAAGCGTTTTACAACAAGAACTAAACGATTTTAAGTTAACTAGCACTGTTACTTCGAACAAGATACTATCAGACTTGCTCGTAGAACTTTTAAATCTTTGTAGAAGAATAACAATTACTTCCATTAAAATGGTTTCTATCTTGAGATTATAGTTTTTGCTTTTGAAACAAGTAATTATTTTCAATTTAAGACAAGAAATAAGATGCGTTCTTGGCCCAAAACTCAACAACGTCTTCATACAAGAAAAAATAGTTTTTAATCAATGCTCAATAATGTGTTGTTATAAGAAGTTGCAACTCTTGAGTAAATTAGCATTGCTTCTTGAAACAAGATACTTTCATTCTTGGGTAACAACATTTAACTTTTAAAAAAAGAGCTTTACATGATTTAAATGGAGTATTTGGCGTTTTACACCAAGAACTAAACGATGTTGAGTAAACTAGGACTGTTACTTCGAACAAGTTACTATCAATCTTGCTCGTAGAACTTTTAAATCTTAGTAGAAGAATTACAAATACTTCCCTTAAAATGGTTTCTACCTTCGGGTTATAGTTTTTAGCTTTTGAAAAAGTAATTATTTGTTATTTGAGACAAGAAATGAAATTCATTCTTGGGTCAAAACTCAAACACGTCTTCATACAAAAAAAAGTCATTTTTAATCAAAGCTCAAAAATGTATTGTATTAAAAAGTTTAAACTCTCGAGTAAATCAGCACTGCTTCTTGAATTAAGATACTTTCATTCTTGGGTCAAAACATTAAACTTTAAAAAAAGAGCTTTACATGATTTTAATGGAGTATGTGACGCTTTACAACAAGAACCAAACAATGTTGAGTAAACTAGCACTGGTACTTGGAACAAGATACCATTAATCTTGCTCGTAGAACCATTTAGTCTTAGTGGAAGAATGACAAATACTTCCATAAAAATAGTTTCTTTCTTGAGATTATAGTTTTTAGGTTTTAAAACAAGAAATTACTTGTTATTTGAGACAAGAAATTAGTTCTTGGCCCGATATCTATAATACGAGACATTTTATTTTTTGGGCGAAGACATTTTCGTGTTTCCTTATATCGAAATTCGAAAAGATCTTGAATCAAATAATATTCCTTGCTTCAAGTAATTTTTTTTTTCTGTGTACCGACGTCATTTGTCGACCTTGCTGGCAAAGAGCTGAGAGGACGTTTCATCGGCGTATACGCGAGGCGCGTCAAGATGATGACGTGTTGCCCGATGAGCCTATTCAGCAACAAAGCCGTAATCATCCAACAATGACCAGGCTTAGAATACCTAACGATATCATAATTCGTATGATTGGGCGGTACAATCTACTAATACCAGAAAATGCTCGCGTTTGCGAAGAACACTTAGCCCAGAACCTTTGGTATACTCTACCTTTACAAGACAATCTCATAGAAGATTTTACTGCATCTGAAATAGTGAATGCTCTGACGATTATGAGAAATCATATTACAACAGACGTGTTAAACTTCGAGACATACGAAGTCATTAATACAAACGAGTTTCATACTTGGACGGGACTTACTCACGAACAGTTTTCCGATCTACTCGTAAACACATCCAGCCTAAATAATAATCGTCAAAAGAAGACAATACTGGCCGCTGTATTGGCAAAACTAAGAACAGGAGACTCTAATGCCAGACTTGCTTTAGTGTTTAGAACGAGCGAATCCCGTTTTCAACGAATGTTAGCTCTAGGTCGTGATGCATTGTTGCGTGATTTTGTTCCCTTGCATGTTGGGTTTGACCACATAAACAGGGAACAAGTGGCTCAAAGGAATTTATTAGTACCTGAAACTCTATTTGGCAATCCAGAAAGCCCTTTGCCACAAAGAAATGCTATAATAATAGTCGATGGTACATATATATACAACCAAAAGAGCTCGAACTATTTTTTTCAACGACAAACATATAGTCTTCACAAATATCGAAATCTGACCAAGCCGTTCTTGTTTGTTTGCTGTGACGGTCATATAATTGACGTAACGGGCCCGCAAACCGCTTCAACTTCCGATGCAACAATAATGAATGCAATTATTGAAAATGAGGAGAGCATATTTCATTGGTTTTTCAGACCGAGTGACGTATTTATCTTAGATCGTGGCTTTAGAGACGCGGCCTATCCTTTACAATCACATGGATATACAGTACATATGCCAGAAACGAAAAATGCAAACGAAACGCAACTTACGACGGAACAAGCGGATAAATCCAGACTTGTGACTATATGCCGCTGGGTAGTAGAAATAATCAATGGACGATTCAAAAGAGATTTTCGCTTGTTAAGAATTGTACACAGCAATCGCGCCTTGCATCATATGATGGAATATTTTAAAATCAGTGCAGCTTTATTAAATGCCTATCATGTGTTGATTGTGGACAATGTAAGGGCTCCAATGTATTTAGAAATAATACGGGAAAGGGTTAATGTACCGAATACATTGGCGGATCTGGTGAACAGATACAATTATAACCGAAGACGTGCTCCGTTTCGTTCAATTAACGTTGATGCGCTTGAGGTTCAATTCCCCACATTGACACAAGAAGATCTTATCCTTTTTGCACTTGGTGTATACCAAATAAAGCAAGCTAGGAGTTACTATGCGGAGCATTTGCAGCCAAATGGTATGTTCATCGTTGAACTTGGCGACCAATTACCCACAGAACACATACGAGAGCTAGAAGGAACAGACCTTTACGTATTGCGCGGTAGAATCCAGTCCCGACATGTCCGTTCACGTTCGTATAACGTTTATATTGGCATAGATAGGGCTCTCGAAGGGCGACAGGCTATAAAACACTATTACTGTACATGTAACATTGGCCGAAGAACCATTGGCTGCTGCTCACACGTCATGTGCATTGTGTGGTACATGGGGTTTGCCAGGCACGAGCCAACGATACACATTCCCGCCGAAGGTTTAGAAGATATTATTGTAAGGCCAGGAGAGTTGTAAATATTGAATAAAAATATATGAAATGAAAATAATATGCATTATAATTAATAAAAAACCTGTACATAAACGCCTGCATGGAGAACTAACGAACGAAAGTACCTACGAAAAGGATTAAGTGGGTGTATTTTGCCTCTTGTTAACACTTGTAACTCGGCAGGTAAATGTACTTGCAACGTCCTCTCGCTCGCACACCATTAACAATAACTGTTTACCTGGAAATCACGAGCTCACCCCGCAAACCGTAGGTAATAAAATAAATACTTTGAGACTGATTATCATCTTAACCAATAGGTTTCGAGCTTTACTGTCATAATACAAAACGTTCATTATAATTATGCCTATGATAAAATTTAGTTATTTTTTGTTGGCCGGCTAAAAAAAAAATAGCCCAAAATGGGTGATGTCCTTTAGGAATGCAGGTGAACTATTTGGTTAATTATTTTAATTTCTACAGAAAACGATCCAGAGACAAGTATTCTTGCTGCGCTTCTCTTAGTGCCGCATCTTCTTGGACCCATCCACGTAAAAGGGAAAAAGCGTTCTCTTGCGGAAGTACGTGACAGTTTTATACTGCACATAAAAGAAGAAAAATTGCTTGCCGAAGAAGTTGCAAGGGTACGTGATAGATCAAAACACCTTAACCAAAGTGTTCAGCCATATATCATAGTCGCAGGCCCATTAAATAATATTTCGAACCGATTTGTCATCGTTGATGACATAAAATATGAACTACCAAGTATTTTGAAAGCTGTGGATACCTGTTTTAAAATTATGTGGTCTTTGTACTTAAAATACCCGCCTGAATGCTTACATGTTTGACAATTTTTACAAAGGGCTATTAATAATATTCCAAGAAATGCAATCGATCCAAAAGAAAAAATACCAAATTCTGTTTTTTGTCTAATTACTGACTGCGGATTATTGAACGAGAAACAAACATGAAATACAGTTGACACCATGGTTATCTGTTTTTTTATGTTCTGCAGATATTTTAAGTATCAAAGCTCTAAGAATTCATTTTCAATTTACTCACAAAGATCATGTTTTTGAGAAATATTTGTGTGCAGAGAATGGTTGCTTTAGATCTTACCACCTGTTTAACTCTTTTAGGAGGCATTATTACAAAAATCACTTTAAACAAAATCAGAGAGAAGATGGAGATCATTTCTCAGCTGCCTCTCCCTCTTTTCTTGAGGACCTTGATAGACATACTCGGTCACCTGTTCTCCCGGCTATTAGTATTTCTGAAAACAATATTGCGAACTTCTCTTGCTAGTGAGGAATTTTTAACTGGAAATTCAGTTTCATTTACTATTCCTAATAGTATTCCTGAGACCATCAGCTGTTCATCTTCTAGAATTCCTAATGAGATACGTATACAAGAAAGTTCAGTTTCTACAAAGATTCCTCTTGTTAAAGCTGTAGCATCGCTAGTTGCTACATTATATGGATCTTCAAATTTACCTCGAAATATCGTTCAAAATATACTTGCAAATCTTCAGAGTATTTTATTATGCTCTTTCATTCCTTTTTCAGTTGAGGTACTTCTTGAAATGGCAGAATTTCGTTCTGTTTCGCATGATAACAGCTTTATAAATGATTATCAGAAAATACTAAGTTCAGCAGTCAATAATGACTTGAAACGTTTTTTATCAGAACATCGCCGGATTCTTTTTTTCCGAAACTGCCAAACATATATTCCACCTGAATCTATTACGAGAGGTGAATCAAATACAAACAGACATACAATGCAATTAATTCCTTTAAGAAATGTATTACAAACATTTTTTTCTTTTGATTCAATATTACTAGATACGTTGACATTTATGGAAACTCTATACAGCCAAGAACAAGCTATTAGGAACTTCATTCAAGGAGAATATTGGAAATCAAAAAGGACAAATCACGGGGATAAAAAAACAATACCGCTTTTTCTATTCTTTGATGATTATGAAACATCTAATGCATTAGGAAGTCACTCAGGTATTAACAAAGTCGGTGCAGTATACATCTCGATCCCGTGTCTGCCTCCATGGCGCAGTTCAGTTCTCTCAAATATTTTTTTGGCTTTGCTCTTTCGTTCTTCTAACAGGAAACATTATGGTAATAATATTATTTTTAGTCCATTAATAGAAGAGCTAAATTATCTTAACTCTACGGGTGTCACTGTCTGTGCCCCAGGTTTCACTGGTACTGTATATTTCGAACTGGCTTTAATAATTGGAGACAATCTTGGAATACATTCCATTACAGGATTTGTTGAATGTTTTTCTGCGAATCATCCTTGCAGGGTATGTAGGGTGAGAAAGGAGGAAATGAAAATACTTTCATACGAAGATCCAATGCTGTTGAGGTCTAATACTGACTACCAGTCTGATCTCCTAGAAGGTTCACCTTCTAATTCGGGTGTGAAGGAAAGATGTGTTTGGCTCAAAGTTCACGGGTTCCATTTATTTAAACAGATTGGTGTCGATGTCATGCATGACATACTCGAAGGTATAGCAAAATACGTTATGAATCTGGTGCTGACCAAATACATAAGTCGATTTAAATATTTTTCGTTAGAGATACTTAATAGCAGACTTCGAACTTTTCAGTATGGTCCAGATATGCGTAATAAGCCCGTCGAGTTGTCTATGATACATATCAACCAAAGTAACATTCGTCTAAGTGCTTCAGAAATGTTAACGTTTGTTAAGTATTTTTCTGTTATTATAGGCGATATGATACCTGAAGGTGACAGTTACTGGGCTCTATATTTGAAACTTCGAGAAATTTTAGAACTTGTAATGGCAACCTCAGTTTGGCATGGTCTTGATGCTGTCTTGCAAGATTCTATCGCTGTATTAAATGAAATGTATCTTGTTTTATCTAACGACGATCTAAAACCCAAGTTTCACCATTTAACGCATTACCGCCGTGCAATGATAATTTTTGGCCCTCTTTCGTTTTATTCAGCTATGCGTTTCGAAGCGAAACACAGATTGTCAAAAATATCTGCCAGGGCTTCATGTAACAGAAAAAATATAACACTAAGCTTAGCAATTAAACATCAGCTCAAAGTTAAGGAAATTTTATCTAAAACTGCACTCGATCCTATTTTGACCTGGGGACCCAAGAAGCTTATTTCAGTATTATCCGATTTACAACTCATTCAATCTTCTCTGCATCTAACAAATACTAAGTTAATATTCCGTGTGAAATGGGCTGCCATGTCCTCTACTAAATATAATCAAGGTTCTGTACTAGTCTTTGATCGTGAACTTATTAACGATCGTAATGAGATAAAATTCTTTGCCGTGGATAATATCTATATTTATAATAACATGGAAATTATATTTACGGGGTTTCTTTTACAAACAATAATTTTTGATTGTCATTTCCACGCATATGAAGTTGAACAACAAGCAGAAAAATTAGCAATTAGGCATCAAAGTCTTAATTTTCAGACACCCCATACATTAAACATTTTATGGACACCAGAAAGTCGGTTGATGGTCACGTTACGGAGCCCAATTTAAGTCACTTTTCATGTCTATACTACAGCCTAAAGAACGCTACTTTTTTACAGTCATTCATCGCCTTTGATATTGGCGTAGATGCCGCCGTTCATCTTGACAGTTAGCGCGATGTAAGGGTTGTCACGCATAAAGGTAGTATTTTATTTTTAAACATGGAAAAATAAAATATGTGATTGGGGTAAAACTGTTAGAGATTTGAAAGTGTAAATATGCTTAGTAAAATTTTGACGTTTTTTCGGAATTTAAAATGGCGGACGCTCCTTTGGTAATTTTTTGATGCTGACGTTATCTAAGGGGTTTTTAGGTACGGTAAGTACGACTTTAAGTTATTTTCGCAATTCAAAATGGTAGCTGCGTTTTTTCAGTACTTTTTTAATATTGTTGTCATGTAAGGGATTTAAAGTACGATTTTTAACGTTATTTTAGATGTATTTGTAATATTAGTGTCATGTAAGGAGTTTTTGTGAGGCCGTACACAATAGTACACTGTTGTACACAATTGTGCAACGTTGTACACACCGGTATACCCTCAAAGGTATACCATCATGTACAATAGTGCACCGTTGTGTATAACAGTGTAATCAAATCAGTCAAAATCGTACTTTAAAATCGCTTACACGCCATCAATATAAAAAAAGTGCCAAGAAAGCGCGGCTGCCATTTTGAATTATGAGAGTAATGTAAAAATCGTACCCAGGTTACTGAAAAACCCCTCACATGACACCAATATAAAAAAAATACTAGAAAGCGCGGCCGCCATTTTAAATCCAGAAAATAACGTCAAAATTTTATTTACCGTATTAAAAAATGCTTTACATGAAACCAATATTTAAAAAATACCGAAAGAGAGCGGCCGCCATTTTCAATTTCGAAAATAACATCAAAATCGTACTTACAGTTCTTAAAAACCCCTTACTTGACATCAATAACAAAAAATTACAAAAAAAAAACTTAAATTAAAAAATAACATCGAAATCAAATTCAGCACGTTTAAAAATTTACTCCTAGGTAGTATAAGTACCATTTTGATTTTATTATAATCAATTGATCGGACGCGTGAACCCTTACGGTAAGCACCCGACTTGCTAAAGCTGGCTTCCCACGGCCTGATTTCTCACAGGTCAGACCGCGCCAGGACAGACCGACAGGCCATGGGAACCGTCGCATCCGATGTGGCCTGCGGTGGCCTGATGTCGCACGTTCGATCCATCGGAAGTTGGTCAGTTCAAAGGCGCGGCGCGGCGTGCCGCAACGGTGTCTGTCGCGGTCTGTACGGGCGCGTATGCGTCGGTTGTAATCGTTCATTTCACCTTTCTTTTTGCTTGGTTTATCATATATTCACCACTGAATACTACTGTTGCTTAGCGGGTCGTGAGAATCCACCTTAATACACGCCATCAATATTAAAAAAGTGCTAAGAAAGCGCGGCTGCCATTTTGAATTATGAGAGAGAGAGGAAATTACACTACTATGGATTTCGCGACACTGTTCTGGATCTACTCGTCTCCTATTTGACTGAGAGGATTCAGAAAGTAGACGTAAACGGGGAGAGGTCCCAGGGCGCCTCGGTTAAAATGGGAGTTCCGCAGGGTTCAATTCTTGGTCCTTTTCTATTTTTAATATATATAAATGACTTGCCTGCTTTTGTACAAGACAGGCATGAGATTGTATTATTTGCAGATGATACTTCACTTATGTTTAACACTAGAGTACACGCGTGGTCTACTATAGTAGACCAGGGTGACATTTTAAGTGATAACTTTTGAATTATCCACGCTGGTGCGTTGGAATTTTAGACTAGCCTCGGCCATTAAATTTGTCAGCGAGCCAGTAAAGCCCGCAAGGTCAGCACGTAAACACGTTCCTGTGATTTCCCACCAAATACGTTGACCTACCATAGTAGTCCGCGCGAGTAATTTGAGTATATATGAGTTTAACAAATTGAGGTAAGTGCTATTTGTTTCGATTTGCTATTTATTTTGTTCGAGCAACCATGAAGACTCTTCCTCGACAGTTGAGATGTAGAATAGAAATGCTAACGGGCACAGCTCAAGCCACACAGTAGGATGTTACCCTCAAGATGGGACGGGTCGGTCGATGCGCACTTAGCTCAAGAGCCAGAAATCGATCCACAAACAAATGGTGCAAGACATGCAACCAATGGGTTTGCTCTGATCATCAAGCTGTAGTATGCCTTGAATGCTATGAAAAATAAGGGACTGATTGAATATATTTTTCATTTCTGTAGGAATTTTATTCATATGTAACCAAAAAACAAATTGATAGCAATTATAAAATGGTATACTATAGTAGGCCACGCGTGTACTCATGTAAAAAAAAGGGGCGCGTGTACTCTAGTGTTAAAATTAAAAGACGATTGCAAATTTATGACGATGTAAATAATTTTATCTCAAGAATTGTTTACTGGTTTAATGCGAATAACTTGTGCCTGAATGAAGGGAAAACTAAATGTATAAAATTTGTTTTACCCAATGTTAAAGAGGTTCACACCACTGTTAACATAAAGCATAAAAATGTGGACCTTGTGGATACCGTAGTCTTTCTTGGTATTACTTTAGATTCAAAGCTTCAGTGGGGCCCACATATTGATAAATTGTCGAAGAGACTTAGTTCTGCAGCCTACGCTGTATGGAAAATACGTCAGCTGACTGATGTTGATACAGCAAGACGTATACTTTGCCTATTTTCATAGTGTGATGTCGTATGGCATTTTGCTGTGGGGAAATGCTGCCGACATTCAGACTGTTTTTGTGCTGCAAAAAAGGGCTATTCGTGCTATTTATAACATTAAAATAAGAGACTCTTTGAGAGAAAAATTTAAAGAAATTGGTATTATGACCGTCGCGTCGCAATATATTTACGAGAATATAGTATATGTTCATAAAAATATACATTCGTTTTGTAAAAACAGTGACATTCATTCAGTAAATACTAGGCAAAAGAATATGTTAGCGTTACCAAATACTCGGCTTAAAAAAATTAATAATTCTTTCAAAGGCCTTTGTGTACGTTTCTACAATAAAATCCCGAATAATATTAAAGCACTTAACTTGAATAAATTGAAAGTCACTATCAAGGGCGCACTTATGAAAAAAGCATATTATAAAGTGTCTGATTATATGACAGATAAAACTGCTTGGGATTGACAAAAAATGTGATAATTGACGTTCAAAGGGTGTTAACACTTTGTGATAATGGGATAAATTTCATTCGAGTAACTGTTTCACTCACACCGACAGGCATTTCTATATTATTAAAAAAATGTTTGTGAAATATAATATTGTATATGTATAATGTTGGCATTTTAAAAGAGGAGACAAAAAAATACAAGACCTTCCGAGTTTCTTGCCTGTTCTTCTCGAGAAGGCTCTCCCAATTTCTGAACAGGTGTAGAGTCAATTTTTTTTTGTCATTTGACTTGTACTTGCACACATCTTAATAATGGTTGGGGTGTGTGCACATACAAGGATTAAATAATTTAGTTAATTAGATTCTTGGTTGAAGATTTTTATGTTTTTTTTGACGTCAATAAGTGCCTGTAACTCAAAAATCTTTATTCAATATATACCTTCTATATTGAATAAAGATTTTTGAGTTTGAGTTTGAGTTTGATAGAATACCCTTCAAGGTAAGACTTATGCTTTATAACGCTCTAGTGGACTCAACTATTGCATACGGATTGACAAACTATGGAAGAACCTATAAGACCTACTTGGACTGTATTTTAAAATTAGAATCTTAAAAAAAATTGTTACACCTAACATATTAGAGAAATGTAAATTCGATGAATTTGAACTATTTAGATACTGTAAGGTTCTCCCCATACATACCAAGGTTATTTACAGCCTTCTTAAAGAAAATCTCTTTGATGAAAGTATTCAAGCAGAAATACCGCACAACATTATGACTCGTAATAAAACCAATAAAAAATTACTAATTATTGGTGCGAATAATGCTTACGGAAAGAGAACCAGCCTGTATATCATTCCTCGTTTAATTAATAAGTTAGATTCATCCTTTGTACAAAGTATTACTAAAAGTAATTGTACGGTCACCGTACATTGAACTCAGTAACTATGTAGGTAAAAGACGCGTCAGCGATTTGACTCGTCACATCGCGTGCTAAACGCACGTGATCCTTATTTCTTTATTTGTAACTTTATTTATAACATTTGGTGTCTATCCGATCACCATACCAATCGCGCATACGCACTCACACCATTTCACCATATATTCACCATAATTTTACCATAGTTAATTCTAGTATATTTTATAGACTTAGTTAAGGTGTTTGTTATAGTCTAATATAATAAAACCATAATCTTTGTTGACTCTACAAGTGACTTTTCATCTACCATTACCATTCTAAGTGTACAACCCGTACATAGTGAAGAATGATTATTGGTGCAAGAATGAGTGTGGTAAAGTGCATGGTTTACAAGGTGAAGAAACAATTCATATATATTAATAATTATTAATTAGCTCGATTGCCGAAAGTGTGTACGAAAGTCGGGCACTGGTGTCAGAGACCTTTTGACTCGAGAATAATGTCTTTGCAGCTTTTCACTAACACTAGGTAATTTAGGACTGATTTCACTAGCACTAGGCCCTTCAAGGTTTACAACATTAACACTAGGCCTATTAAACCTTTGACCACTAGCACTATTACACTGCTCACTAGGAATGACCTTTTTTACACTAACACACTGTACACTAGCACTGTATGTGGCGTCGATGTCGCTGCGTGTGGAGGCGCGCGCGCTCCGCGCTCGGCCGGCAGCGCGCGCCCGGCGCCACGCCCACGCCAGCCCGCCCGCCGCCACAATGCCCACCAGCACGTATATTGCTACATAGTGGTGGACGTCATGGTACGAAATGGTGTCTGCTACTCCCTCTTTGGATTTCAAATCTTTGATCTGATCTCCTAGGACCTTAAGATCTTTATCAAAACCACTTGCCTTAATTTCCATGGTCGAGTTGGGAATGGTAATGTTTATAATATTATTGATAGGAGGTATATCTGGTATGACAAGACCTGACTGAATGTTTATATTATTAAAGAATTGGCGGTGCGATGTAATGGTGAAAGAGTCGCTCTTGATAATGCAGCCGTTGCTAAGTGTGATAACGCCGAAATTGGTGAGATATTCCGCAGTGATCAGCTGTTCACATATTATCCTTACAGGACATTTTCCGCAACACGCATATAAGTATGAATTTGTATCATGAAGTTGAGACCAGTGATGTTCACAGGTAACAGCTTTGGTTTTACAGGTTTGTGTTATTGAATCTTTGATACACAGGCTTTGGTCAGATTTGAATTGATAGAGTGGTGATCGCAGCTGACATAAATAAACATCGACGTCATACGATAAACACGCCCGTAATGCATTATCGCTTACAGGTACGAATTCGTCTTTCCGTAAGTTGATCGCAACATGATTCGCGATCGGAAGTAGGGTGACCATGTAGTTGTTAGTTTTTCTTGGAATGGGAACGAGCCTTTTTTTTTTTTTTTTTTTTCGAGGGGAATGCGTGACCGCACCATACTCGCCGTTGGCTAGACGGCGAGCGTGTGTGGGGCTCTCCTGGCAGAGTGCCAGGCCTACCCACTAAACCCCCCGGTGTTCTTCCTGCCCTTATGGACGCGCGTGGTAGGGTCCACACTGCGACTACCACTACCAACGCGCCCGGGCTAGCCCGACCTGGCTGGTCGGGCTATCGCCAAGGGGGGCTCGAATGGGAACGAGCCTATAAATATCAAATATTTCTCTGCTCACTAAAGGAATTTTGATCTCAAATAGTGAGTATGCCTTGGTTATCCTCCCCTTAACTTTTAATAGATGGTAGAGTTTTGGTAACTGATTATAAATGTTATCAACAGGTAATGATAAATCCTTAGGAATACGACTGGCAATCAAATGTAATTCTTGTAGTAATTGCTCTGGTTTCAACAAGTGAACATTAAAATTTCCATGGTAAACGTTGGTTATGGTTTCTAACAGGGTCTCTTGTATTTTTCGTAAGTCATTCAAAATATTGTTAGCAATGATGGTTGTTATGGCAAAGTCACTAGTGGTGACAACACTATTTAATTTCGATTTTAATTCTTCGGCAGATTTTTCCAGACTAATAATGTGTTGGTTGAGCATCTTATATTGTTTATCCACGGATGTCTTAGCCTTCTGTAATAAATGGTACTCTGACTCTACAATTGACGTTTGATTTCTCCACAAGTTTTCTAAATGTTTTTCATTGTTATGTATTAGGTCAATGTCTTTAGAATATTGTTCAGCGAAATTTTCGTCCAAAATCCCGAACAAACTGTGTGCAATGCTTCCTACTCCATTGATAAGTCCACGACGCGTACGACGAGTCGCGTGCGGCGAGAACTGCTGACCGAGTAATATTCGGTTATTAATTGTACTCATCGTAACCGTGACCCAATTGCAACAAAAGAACTTGACATTGTTTTTCTATTTTTGAATTAGTGCATATATCAGTCAAGTGGTTAAAATATTTATCAAATAATTTAGCATTCTGCCAATATGGATTTAGATCCATGTACACTACGAGTCTCCACTCATCTCTAATTAATGACATTGTGGATGTTTTGTCAAAATAAAACATGCTATTATTTTGTAGTGGTGAAATATGGTAAGTACTTTGCGCTGGAGTAAAGAATAGAGTAAACAATAAAAATATGGTAGTAAGATAACTATTCAATATTTTATATCTCCGCCTTGGTATATTATTATTTACAGGATTTTCTTTGGAAATAGTTTCATCACTAGGTTTGAATTCCTCTTGGTGATCAGCGACCGGTAGAAGAAAAAGTTTTATAATAGGGCGTTTCATGGTGCCGTTTTTCGTTTTTAGAGTGACAACTCGAACGTGACCATCCCTGCCCGGGTGAAGCTCTAACACTCTCCCTAAAGCCCACTTCCCAGCTGGTAAATTGCTGTCATGAATAATGACTACGTCATTTACTTTAAGATTTTCTTTTCTTTCTTGCCACTTGGATCGTGCTGATAATTGGGTCAGATATTCGGCCTGCCAGCGTTTCCAAATATCCTGAAATATTTTTTGTGTAAGATGCCACCTGGTTCTCATATCACTTTCAGTCTCAATGATGATAAGCGTCGGACCTCCAGACAGAAAATGTGCAGGGGTGAGGTAGTTTATGTCTTCTGGATCCTCAGTTAACGAACAGAGAGGGCGCGAGTTCAAGCACCCTTCTACTTGTGCCAAAACAGTGATGAATTCTTCGAATGTGAGCGCCTGCTCGCCCACAACTCGCTTCAAATGGTATTTCAGACTTTTTACAGCGGCATCCCATAAGCCGCCTGCGGTAGGCCAGGCGGGCGCATTAAAATGCCACTGGATACCCATCTCCGCAGTTTCAGCCATGAACTCTTGGTTAAATTGTATTACTTTGAATTCTCGGCTAAGTACTCTGCTCGCACCCACGAAATTGGTGCCGTTGTCAGAGTATATGTGGTGTGGTGCTCCCTTTCGAGCTGACATTCTTCTTAATGCTGCAAGAAACGATGATGTGGTGAGATCCGAGACGAGTTCCAAATGCACGGCTTTGGTTGCCATACATATGAAAACGGCGACAAACCCTTTGGTAGTCCTTACTCCTCTACCTTTATTCGTTTTAATGAGAACACTGCCGGTATAGTCTACGCCAGTATGGTAAAATGGGCGTGATGGGTTGCTCCTGGCTTCAGGTAGATCTCCCATAAGCTGGTGGTTGATTTCGTCTACAAACGACACATAGTCGAAGGTGTTTTTTAGTTACAGAATTACCGCTTATAATCCAGTATTTTTTTCTTAAAAATGCCATAGTTAGTCTTGCTCCACCATGAAGACTTGCATGGTGTGCATTATCAATCAATAAATTGGTAAGTTTATGGTTTGATGGAATAATAAGTGGATGCTTCATATTTTCGTCGATATAAGCATTTTTAAAACGGCCGCCGACGCGCAGTAAACAATCTGTATCTAAAAATGGATTTAAGTTGTAGATTTTACTCTGTTTATCTATTTTTTGATTGGTTTGTAATTGGTAGATTTCTCGAAAGAATACATGGTGTTGCACCCCTTTAATTATCATTTTTCTGGCCTTGTCTAATTCTGTCGTGGTTAAGTATGGAATATTATTTCGATGACGTATTCGCATTATCCAAGCGAGTACACGTACTGCGCTGGTTATTGAACTGTATTTCGTAATAAGATATTGTAAAATTGACTCATCGCCAGGTGATCGAGTGATTAAATTAATTAAATTTGTTTGGTTGCATTTTTTCACTTCTTCATCCGTGGTGTATTGATGGTTATGTTTATACAGATTGTGATCATAGGAAGGTAACCATTGTGAGCCTTTCCACCATAATCGATGGTCCTTAAGTTGTGATGGTTTTAAGCCCCGACTAGCGCAGTCTGCCGGGTTTCCCTCGGACTTAACGTACTGCCAGCTATTTGGTGGGATGATTTCTATGATTTTTCCGACACGACTTGCGATGAAAGGCTTCCAACGAGTAGGATATCCATTCAAGCAAGAAACAGTGGTAAGTTGGTATACCTGTGGTGGCTGGTTTCGATTATCGTGCCAAATAATTTTTTGGTACTTTTGGTCACATTCCTGAATATTTATTTGGTGAAATATCCTTTCAATGTCAGCAGTGAATGCATATTGGTACTGACGCCACTTTAAAATCAACGACTGTAGGTCTTGTTGAAGGTTAGGACCTACCTCCATTAAGTCGTTAAGACTAAAACCAGTGGATGTCTTGGTTGACGCATAAACAACTCTGAGTTTGGTAGTTAAAGACTCAGGGCGCTCTACGCCATGGTGTGGTAAGTAGCATGAAAGCATGGGCTTACTAGTTTCATACTTGGTTGGTATCATATGACCTAGGGAGCGATATTCATCAATAAATAATTTGTAATCTTTTGCAAAAGAAGTATTTTTTAAAAGTCTTTTCTCCAGTTGACGAAATTGTGCCACAGCCATTGGTTTTGATGTTCCTAATTGGTTTTCATAACCTTGTTTAAACGGAATTTTAACATGGTACCTGCCACCTTCATCTCGGAAGGTAGTAGACTGATAATATTTTATGCAGTGGTGATCTGTTTCAGAAAGAGTTGGTGTTTGTGTGATGTCTTCAATCTCCCAGAATCGTTGCAATTCATCAGTCTGGTTGATAACGACATTACAATGAAAACCTTGCGTTTCAACATTTCCACACAAAATCCAGCCTAGCTGTGTTTCTTGCGCGATAAGGTAACATGGTCCTAGCTTAATAATACCGCTCATGATGATGGTTGAATATATATCAGCGCCCAGTAAAATATCTACTTGACTACTGACATAAAATTGAGGATCAGCAAGCTCAATGGTATCTAGATAATTCCAGTTTGGTTTTTTAAAGGATTGATTTGGCAGTTTATTGATCAAAGATTTCATAATGAATGCGTCGGTATTAGTAGAAAAGTCATTGTGTAAAGATGATATGCTGATTCGAATGACCCCTTTGCAGTTATTCTCTTTGGTTCCTACGCCAAATATTACTCCCTTGCATCGTTGTCTAGGGATACGTAATATTTGAGCTGCCTTCTCCGTGATTAACGAAGTCTGGGAGCCCTGGTCTATGAGTGCCCGCATGGTGTGGTAGCTACCGTCAACTGCCTGAACTCTAACCTTAGCTGTTGCCAAGAGAGTTTCAGCAACGTTGTTCTGAGAAACGTGACAGGTTTCTCGGTCATTGACAGTTTTGTTATTGTCACTGGCGTTTTCAGATGACGTTGCAAATAGTTCGTGAATTAGCGAGTTATGCTTTCCTTGGCAGTGACGACACGTTTTGTTGGATAAGCATTCCTTGCCGTGATGGTTAAATAAACAATTCTCGCATAAGTTAAATTGCGAAATTGTTTTTCGTTTTAAGTCAGGCCTAGATTCACGAAATAATTTACATAAGTAAATAGCGTGGTTTTCGCTACAATGTGGGCATCTTTTTGCTTCCACGTGTAAAGTTTTATATGACGTAGATGATTTGTGGTAATGATTTTTTGGTTGAGGAATGGTTGGTTGAGGACGGTATAATAGTTTTTTGAAACGGTTTTCTTCATGGTGAGCGGGTTTGGTAGGTTCTTGTTTACGTCGAAAGGCTTCTAAGGAAGTAAATTTAGTCTCTAAAAATTTAATAAAGTCTTTTAATGTGGGCAGCTCCCTTGGTTTTTTTAAGGATCCCACGTAATCATTATGCGATTCCACATCAAGTGACCCTAGCGTGCATAGAATCAAGATATAATTAAAATGTATCGGAGTATCGGGACTAACGAAGTTAATTTCTCCGCGTGTATATTTTTCTTCATTTACAGCTTGAAATACACTTTTTGTTACTTATTTTAATATTTGTGTACATAAGATATCATTTACAATTAACTATAATATACACAGTAAGAATTTAAAAACAATATTACCTATTATATTTATGTTGCTTGGTTAAGGTAGTTGAATGTAACATTATCATTTAAAGGAGACGGTTCATCGTGGGCCAAAATGTAACAACATGAAATATTCTTTATTTTAACTCTTATTGCATAGTAGTTATATGTTAGAAAAATCAGCCTTATCCGCAATCTGAGAAAAGAGAAAATCAGGTTTAAAGTTATTGATAACGAATGAATCGAATAACTTGCTGTAATCAATTGATTTGATTAAGTATATCCATTGCATTTTGTCTGTCCCGCATTTTATATTCTATCACCTAACACCCAGTGAGGTTGGCTGGAAAAGATCTCTCTCAGAGATAAGTCCACCTTTGTACACGTCCTTTCTGTTTTTTGTTTTCCAGTGAATTTTTTATGTGCAATAAAGAATATATACTAACCTGTTCTCGTAAAGAAAAGATAAGAAGAATAGTAAAGTAATGATTTTTTGAAAATTTTGAATACGATAAACTCAGTCAGTAGTTTTTTAGAACGTGGAAAACTACTTTTGAATTACGTTTGTCATGATAAAATTTTCAAAAAATCATTACATTCCTACCCTGCTAAAAAATTTGGAAACTTTAAATTTGGCAGATTTTTTTGTTGTAGTTATACATGTTTAGTGAAGACAAGTGCAGTGAAGTGAACTTTAGTGTGGATAATACAGTGGACTTTTGTTCTTTAACATTTTTACATAAATACTAAATAGCACATAAAAAATATGGCGCCGGCTAAAAAAAGTGTAGTTTGGGGCTTTTTCACTAAAAATGAAGAAAAATTCTCTTGTAATATTTGTAAAATTGCGTATAAAAACTCAAATACCACTACTAATTTGGTAAACCACTTAAAAAGAAACATCCAGAGCCCTCGAGCAGTATCGGAAGTAATGAAGTTCCAAAAAAGAAATCACAGAAAACATTGTTCCAGGTAACTTCCAAATTGTCAGGAGCTGAAAAACGTAAGATAGACAAAGCCTTATTGAATTTGATTATTTGGGACCATCAAATTCTGAGCATTGTTGAAGACAAAGGTTTTGCAGAATATACCAAAACCTTAAATTCAAACTACGAACTTCCGTCATGTAAAACAATTTCTACAAACATTCTCGACGAACATTATAAACTAAATCGAGCCGTTGCCCAAGAAAAACTAAAAGGTGTGGATTACATTTCCTGTACTACCGACATGTGGTCTAGTGACAGCAATCGTAATTACATTACATTAACTGCTCATTTCATCGTTGATGGCAAACCGCAGGCTATAACCATCAGTACAAAACAACTAGATTTTAAACACGATGGAATTAACATAGCGCGATCCATTAAAGAAACGCTGGACGAGTGGGGATTTTTGATAAAATTGTGGCTATTGTCACCGATAATGCGGCCAATATGAAAAAGGCTGTCAACGACATCTAAATAAAAGAAATCAGTATTGTGTAGCACTTACTCTCAATTTGGTGATTGGAGATTGTATGAAAGATAAGGATCTTATTGCTAGTGTTAATGTTGATGACTCAGAATTGGTTAGCTCACCGAACCTCCTAAGTTTGCTCAGTAAATGTCGTGCTATTGTTGCGCATTTTAAAGTGACAAATCTTCATATAAGCTCCGTGAAATACAAAAACAGATGGAGCTACCAGAATTAAAGGTAATACAGGTGTTCAAATTAGATGGAACTCGCAATACTATATGATGTCAAGGCTCCTCGAGTTCAAAGTTCCACTAAGTGCCGCCATTGTTGCCATCTCAAACCCTCCCGACAACCTTTCTAATGATGAATAGACCACTGTTGAAGAAGTTGTGAAAATATTGAAACCAGCAGAGCAAGCGACTCGAACGCTTTCAGGAGAAAAATATCCGACACTTTCTTCAACCATTCCACTAATTAATTCAATGAGAGACTCAATTAGACGCAAAAATCCCGTATCATAAGTAGGAAAAAGGCTACAAAACCTTTTGCTTTCTTTGCTTGACAAACGCTTAGGGATTCTTGATTGTAATAAAACTGCCTGTAAAGGTACTTTTTTGGATCTACGCTTTAAAAAAGAAGGCTTTTGTTCTAATTCAGTAGCGGATAGAGCGTAACAAAGGTGCTTAGCCGAGTTAACAAGCATAATTTCAGAAACCAGATCAAGAGATATTTTTACAACTGAAGGCTTACAAGATACATTAAATAATACACAGTCAATTGATGCAGCTAATAACACATTGAATGACAATGATGATGATCTTTGGTCGAGTTTTGATGAAAGAATGAAAAATATGACTGACTGCGCTCCTATTACTAATGCTGGGGTTTTAATAAAGCAATACGTTGAAAGTGATTATGCAGACAGGAAGAGTTACCCTTTAAAATTTTGGGAAGACAGGAAAAACGCCAATCCGGATTTGTACAAAATGGCCATGAAATATTTGTGCATACCAGTAACTTCAGTTCCAGCAGAAAGGGTATTTTCGGAAGCTGGACTGTTATGTAACCAGACGCAATAGGCTAGACCCAAGAAAACTAGATCAAAATCTTTTGAAATAGTTTTACGAAAAGCAATACTCATAATGTGTGATATTTAATGGATAGTAATATTAATAATTAAATACTTGTTTATTGCTTCCTATTTCTTAAGTTTAATTATTTTTTGAATTCATGTGTACGGAGAGTACTGTTTTGTTACTTTTTATTTTGCTCGTCCAAATGACAGTTTTTTTTTGTTACTTACCTCTTTTGATATTTGTTATGATGAATAAATAAATGTATAGTAGTTTGACTTTCATGCCAAAAAATAAAAAGTTATGTTTTTACACGTGGCTACAGTTCTAACATACCCTTAAATATAAACCAAAAAAAAAAACTCTGAAGACAGACTAAAAAAAAATTAAAAGTAAAAAACTTTAAAAAAAAAAGCGTTTATTTAAATGCCCTAAAAAGAATAAAAGAAATTTTTCGTTTAAAAGCTTGTCGCGAGTTTTACCTGAGCACCAAGATAAACTAAATACTTACGAGTAGGTCCTTAAATCTCGCGACAAGCTTTCTTATCAGATAGGGCATTTTTAGGGCATTTCAATAAAAGCTTGTTTTTTTAAAAAGTTTTTTGTTTTTAAATTTCAAAATTGTCGAGTGAATCATTTCTAAATTTCCATTTAATTTGGATTTATTAAATCTTTTAACGAATATACACATTTATTTGATTTCATACCTTATACTATCTCTTAGTTAAACATAATTGTATACCAGTTACTTTTAGTTCAAACATTGTATATTTGGAGTTCGATAAGGTTAATTAAATTCATAATAAATACTTGGTAGGTTTTTAAAATGTTCAAGTAAACCTTAATTTCATATATTGATTCGAATCATCAGATTGATCCGAATTGATTCGAATCAACAATAAATATGAATCATGGGTCAACTCTAATCATGATTCGAATATTTTTATTGTGATTCGAATTGATTTGAGTTTTAATTTTCGATTCGAGTCCCATCACTAATTCCTAGCAACTTTGGATACGTTCCAATTGTCGTCAAGACGTACCTGTTTGAATTCGCGGAGAGCTCTGTCTCTTCGCTTCATCGCTTTCCGGATATCATCTGACATCCATGGGGTAGGTTGATGTATCAACTTGATTGTCTTTACAGGTGCATGTGTGTCAAAAAAACCAGTAATTATTCCGTTAAAAGCTTGTAACTTCGCATCAACCGTACATGCTTGTAACACTGGTTGCCAGTCAATTTCAAATGCGTCTGAATGTAATTTAGCAACATCCATGCCAGCGAAACTGCGCCTGTACAGAACCTTGGGGACAAGTTTGGGAGGCTTAAGGACAAAAGAGAGAAAAATAAGGTCATGGTGGGAGAATCCGGGAGCAGGATGTTGGCCATGGGAGTGGACCCGTGAAGGATTGGAGACAAGAATTAAGTCAAGCCAGGAGTCATTGCCACCCGTGTTGAAATGCGTGGCCTGAAGAGGTAGAACGTGTAGACTGACTAACTCAATAATTTGCAGAAGCTTACGTGGACGGGCGGAAAGTGGGAGAAGGATGTTGGTGTTAAAATAAGTATAGATTTTTTTAGAAATTTAATATAAGTATATGATTGTTGTAATTTAAAAAATATATATACTAATATTTGAAATTTTTCTAAAAACACTGAAATATATTTTCGTTGTCGGCCTCGGAGGCAACCCTAGCGTTTTAATCCGCCATTTTGCGATCTGTCCGGGTCTCTGGAAGTTATTGTTGCATTCTTGGAACGGCATTAGTATTTGTTTTAAATTAATTTTTAATTTAATAATAAATGGCATATCTTTTATAGCAATGTAAACAACACACTTTGATCTACACTCAGCGTCAAAAAAATCACACCTTTTAAAAATCTTGTTCAAAAATTCCTAAACCTTATTTAGTGTTGAGTATCATTAGAAAGGTAACAAAAAGGAGTATCAAAAAGCAATTAAATTTAAACTTTTGTTTAATTATAATGATACAAAAAACATTAAAATGAAAAAAATAATAAAAATCGTTAATTAAGTCCTCAATAACAATCGATAATTTACAAAAAAAAATTACAAAAAGTGTCTTAAAATCTAGTGTTACCCCCCCTTGCCCTGATGACGGCTTCCTTGCAGTCACTCATGGACCTCACCTTTAGGAGCTCTTCTTGAGGGACAAGATCCCATTCCTCAATTACCGCGTCTTGGAGTTCCTGTAGAGTCGAAGGAGCTGGATCCCGAGATCGAACCTTCCGTTTAAGATGGTCCCAGAGGTGCTCTATCGGATTCAGATCCGGGCTTCTCGCTGGCCACTGCATCACAGAAATTTGGGACCTCCGCAGAAAGTCGCTCACGATGGCTGCAGTGTGAGCGCGAGCGTTGTCGTGCATTAATGTGAACCACTCGCCAAAAAATTCGGCAAAGGGGATCACATGCACTTCCAGGATCTCTGTGACATAGCGGCGAGCAATCAGAGACGCAGACAAGGTCGGTTTTGCCGGCAGCCGACATACCACCCCAGAACATGCAGGATCCGCCTCCATATTCCACCGTCTCCTGGATGCAGGCTTGGTCGAAACGTTCACCCTGCCTCCGGTATACCCTTCTCCGTCGGTCGTTGCAGAAAAGACACTCGCGTCTCGTCTGAGAAGACAACAGCTCCCCACTGCTCAAGGGTCCAATCGACGTGGTCACGAGCAAACTGTAAGCGGGCTCGCCGGTGCGCTGCAGTCAATTTTGGACCTGTAGCAGCTCTGTGGGCTGCTATCTTCTTCTCCTCCAGTCTTCTTCTAATCGTAGAGATGCTCACGGTGCGTCTGCGAGCTTCTCAAACGCTTCTCAAACGCTGTTGCAACTGAACAGCGTTTGAGAAGCGATTTCTCAAAGAGTACGACACAATGAACCGGTCGTCTCTTTCCGGATATAGCCACCGGTCTCTAAAAAGCGCTGGTATACTCTTCAAACCGAAAAACGGCTCAGATTCAGTTGCCGGGCGACATCACACTGCCGCATCCCTGATTGCAGTAGTGCAACCACTTGAGCGGCCTCATCAGCTGTGGTATCCATCTTTCAGGTGTTTTTTCTTTAGTAAAATGTACAGATGTGTCCTCTTCAACGGTTGAATAGCGAATGACCCACATTGCCCCGTGTTGACCCTTTTATACCCACAAAGGAAGCACAACTAACGACTCTCCCGGGTAGCAAAATTTGCAAGAAATTTTTGTGACACTATATTTGTTGCTTTAGGTTTTATTTGATAATGAAAAGTAATGTTTTTTATTAAGTTCATTAAGTAACCTTTTAAATAAAATCATAATAAATGTGACTGCATCTGCATATCAAAAGTTAATGACATTTGAAAGTGATTTTCTTAGAGGTGCGATTTTTTTGACGCCGAGTGTATTTGTCCCATGTTCAAAACAAGACGATATACATATAAACGACGACTGTATTTTTAATTTTAAAAAATACAGTCTCCCGAAGTCCCAAAGCTTCAACAGTCCGCCCGGAGCGATCGCGCGTTTGCATGTTGTTAATTGTACTCCGCGCGGGCGCCTTTGTGTGTCGCGATGGTTGTTAGTATTGAAATTGTAAGGTGTCTAACCTGATATACTGTGTGATTGTTATCGTAATCGTTATTTCAACAAATATACGTTTACACGAACATCATATTGGCTCCTAACGTTTGGCATAGTCCCACGCGAACTGAACAATGCCGCATAAAGTTCGTAACGATAATAGTGTAGACGACGCTTCTGAGGCATCTGTGGATTGACAGCACCTGTGCTCAAGTCCGAAAATCAACTGTTGTCGCTTCTTGCCGCCTTCTCTGTGGCCCAGGCCAAGACTAACCAGAAGCTCGTCGAGTCTCTTCTGACATCGTATTTAGGTATGGCGTCGAGTGGGAATTCCGGCACTGCCGTCAATGCCGCTTCGCTGTCTCGGTCATCGCCATCTACAGCCGGAAACCTGATAAAAGTACTGCTTCTTCTTAACAGCCAGAAGCCACTGAAGCATTCATAGATGCCGTTGAAATGTATAGAGAGTGTGACGAAATGTCACACTTCGTGGGCTGCCTATGTTACTCCATGAAGACACAGCAGTCTGAATCTAATCTAATCCGTAATAAAGTTGTGTCGTGGTTAGATGCGCTAAAACGCACTTTGTACGCCGAGGCTATAAGTTGTTCCGGAAAGTGTTCGCCTCTGAGCAGGGGTCGGAACAGGACGAACTTTTATAGTAAAAATTCGAGCCCTTATTGCCAAACTACCCTTTACATTGCCAGAAGAAGCAAAACTAGACATGATTCACGGTCTACTACATAAGAGAACCCAAAAACGTTTACTGAGAAATGCTGTGACCGACATGGAAACTTTCATAGAAAGTTCTCGATCTTTCGAAGATATTAACGAACATGTCACCCTTGAGTGCTGCGATACCTATGCGCCCGAGTCGTATGCGCCCGAGTCGTATGCGCCGACTGCAGTTCTTGCTTCCGCGTCGCAACGAGCATCAAATGATAGCGCACTGACGACGCCGACGACATCGCGTAATAGTGAGAGTATTAAAAAGTTATTTTGTGTGTACTGCTAAATAAAAGGGGAACAAAAACTTTTTAAAATCTAAACAGTCTTACATGTGTAGAACTACTCGAATTATTTTCCTAGTTGTCATTGCCTAAAATAGTCGTAACAGAGGAACTAACCGAAGTTTGAGAACCAGGACAGTATAAACCATAAAGAGGTTTTCCCCTGGCTATCGCGACCCGTGATCACACTCTGTGAATCCAGTGTGAAAAACCTCATTATCTATATAGCTATCCTGGTACCTGGAATCGAAATTTTCATTCATTTCAGTCAATCAAAAACTATATTTTGTTTTATTTCAACTCAAGTCGTAGTAGTCTGTTGATGCATTCAAAGTAGGTAGCTACATGTAGTTTGTTAAAACGTTTTTGTAGCTGACTGCACATAAATAAGTCAGAATTTCACGATCGAGCGAGTTGATTACAGAAAAATAAGTAAAATCGGAAGGTCCTAGGCTCGATTTCAAACTAGCCCTAAAAATAGATAGCTTTAAATAGTATAAAAAATATTATTGACATTGACCTTTAAATGGAAGGTATTTACAAAAAATAAAAAATAAAGGGCAATTAACCCTGTTGTATACTGTGGTGTCGTAGACTATTAAGCGTTGTTCGGCATTAACTTACTTCTATGTTGGCAGTGAACGTGCATTGTCTTGTAAGTCTTGTAGTCAAGTTGCAATAAATTAAGAATTATTAAAGAAGGCTTTTATTGAATACAACATGGTGTCAGAAGTAAAGATAAAATGTCGGATAAAAGTGAGCAAAGTGAAGTTAGAATGTCAGATAAAAGTGAGCTATTCATCTTGTCCAACATTACTAAACCTCTAGTCTTTCAAGGCAATGTAGCAGAGCAATGGCGAAGATGGCGTCAAAAATTCGAAATATTTGCAGATGCAAATAATTTACATACTCAAAACAAAGCAAAGAACACAGCAGTATTATTAAGCACTATAGGTGATGAGGGCCTAGAGATTTTCAACACCTTTGGTGTTGAGAGAACTGAGATAACCCTGTTTCGACCACTTATGCTTTCTTCCTGATTGCGCGCCATTGCGCCCTCTTGTTAGTGATAACAAAAACGCGATGACAGTTGAGTTGTTGCCTTCACGACGCCAGACGTATAGACTAACTGACCACGGTACTCGCGCACCTACCTAGGACGTGGAGTGATATATATTTGTGCATAAAATAGTGCCTGGAACCTAACCGAAGAAGCCCATGAGACTGCGTATATCCTATGGTCGACCTACATAACACCGAAATCTAAGAACAGACTTGACTACTTGAATAACCTGCCCAGCCCAGCATATTAAAAATAAAATATTGTGTAACGAAGTTACAGTACTGCCGTTCAATGTGCACTGTGGCATCATATTTGCACTGTGGCACGAGACGGAGGCCGCTCCCACTCGAACCGGTGATATTATACGAGCGCACCACCGCCGGACAGACGGATTCATTACTCCATTTCGAAAAACGTCTCGTCGAATTACAATTCATTGATGACACTTCGTCGAAAGTATAATAAGTCGAACGTTAAATTAATCGACTGCTCAACATTTCGAAGAACATTTGATCGATGCAACATTTCATATAAATACTTTCTACCGATGGTATAATTCATCAAGAAGTACTTTATCGAATGACAATAAGTCGATGCCTTATTTGATCGATGGACAAATACAAGTCGAAGCCTTATTTGATCGATAGTTAATTAGGTCTAGGCCTCATTTGATCGGATGCACGTATGGTAAAATGTAAACATAGCAATAAATTGATAAATAAATTCTATATTGAAGTCGGTGCCAAACGATGATCTCCTAGAAAGTCTTAAAATTTGTCACAGACTTCAATATAGAAGTGTGATGTTGTCTGTACCTATTCTTATATTAGTTTTAACTTTTCAGTGTTTTTGAAGTCGGTTTTTATTTTTTGTAAAATATTTTTTATTTTTAACTTTTTAGTGAATGCAATCTTTTTAGTGAAAAAAACGCTAATTTAATTAGGGTTTCTTTCCCTCGATTTTCCCTCGGTTTTCCCTTGATTCTCATGGGATCCCATGATCAGATCCTGACTTTGGTGACCTTGGGTCCACCCCAGGAGTATACTCTATCGAATACAAAAATAATTTTGAAAATCGGTCCACAATTGGCGGCGTAATCGCGTAACATACACACAAAACAAAAAAAACATACAGATCGAATTGAGAACCTCCTCCTTTTTTGAAGTCTGTTAAAAATATAAAAATCAGTGCGCGGTAAAGACGTGTTATTAATTGATGGGTATCAGTTTTGTGTTAACAAAAAGGATAATAATAAATATTACTGGTTCTGTGCGCAAAAAGGGGCAAAGCAATGCAGAAGCACGTTAATGACAACATTTTCTAGTGAGCAAGTGCATTCTATCAGTAAACCTATGAGTGAACATTCACATTCCCCTGACGCAGCTACGTCGGACGTGATAAGTCTCAAAAATCGTCTGAAGCGAGATGCTTCTACTAGTTTTGCTGCGCCTACTCAACTAATCCGTAATAATTTAGTACAAGTACCGAGCATTAGCGCTTGCTCCGTTCCAAATAAAAACGCTTTGAGACAGATAATATGACGTGCGCGAAAAAAGAGTATTACTGTTGAGCCTCGAACATTAGCAGAAATAAATATTCCTAACGAAATGAAGGTAAGATGGCTGTTATTTATAGCAATCCTTATTGTAATGCAGGTTTTTTTTGTCGTGGTATTTTCTAATAATGCATGGATACTGAATTAATGGATACTGAATTATCATCTTACATCTTATTGTTTATAAATATGTTTACTCTATTATTCCAGGTCGTTCAAGAAGAACCTTTTCTAGCACGTGACGTTACGTACGGAGAAAATAAACGCTTAATAATATTTTGCACAAGGAAAAATATGGAGATTCTACATGAGTCGACAACATGGATTATGGACGGGACATTTCAATCCTGTCCTCAACTCAAAATCTAGAAGGACTGTTCCCGTGGTGTATTGTTTATTATGTATGTAATAAAACCGAAGAAACTTATATGACATTACTTAAAGAATTAAAATCATTTGCCCTGGAACATGAAATCACCTTAAATCCACAGCATATTGTAACGGATTTCGAAATAGCGGTAATTAACGTTATAAAAAATGAATTCCCGGAATCGACACACAATAGGTGCCTTTTTCACCTGAGACAAAATATTTGGCGCAAAATTCAAGCGTGCCAATTGGCTGCAAAATACGGGAAGGAGAGCGATTTCGCTTTAAATTGCGTCACATAGCTGCTTTGGCCTATCTTTCTCCCAAAGAAATACCGGAAGCTTTTACAAGTATTAAAGATCATGTGTTACCAGAAGAAGCCGAAAGGGTTATTGAATGGTTTGATACCTTTTATGTATATGGAAAGATTTCTTCTCGGTCCAAAGGAAACAACGTGTGTGAAAAGAGCTCCATTATTTCCTTCATCATTATGGTCCGTACTAGAAGCAATACGTTATATACACAGGAGTCTTCCCTTCTGCATTCAAAATAGCTCTTATAAAGCCAGTGCATAAGAGTGGCGACAAAGACTCTGTCAACAACTACAGAGCTATTTCCATCTTACCGACACTCTCCAAAGTACTGGAACGAATAATGAATGGACGACTCGTTAGTTACCTTGAGACAAATAACTTACTCTCAAAATCACAGTATGGATTCCGTCGTTCCAAATCAACAAGCGATGCTGTCCATGAGCTTGTCAACTCTATCATCACCTCGCTCGATAGCAAAAGTAAGTGCCTGACCATATTTCTCGACCTTGCTAAGGCATTTGACACGGTATTGATTCCGCGCCTCTTGTCTAAGCCAGCAAACATCGGTGTTCGCGGCATCACACTCAAATTATTTAAAGATTATCTGACGCATAGATCACAAAAAAGTTAAAATCAATCAGTGGACAAGTGATGACGCTCCTGTAATATTTGGCGTGCCACAGGGCAGCGTCTTAGGACCAACATTGTTTTTTATATACGAGTATATCAATGATTTATGTAGTTTGAATTTACAGTGTGGAAAAATATTTACTTTTGCTGATGACACTGCACTATTCTTCACTGGAGCATCCTGGGATGAGGTATTCAGTTACGCTCAGCGGGGTTTTGACATTGTGAGTTATTAGTTAAAACATAATGTACTAACGTTGAACGTTTCCAAAACGAAGTACTTAGCATTCGCTTTGCGTTCAGATTTTCTTCCTCCAAAAAGATTGTCTTTATCAGCTCATCACTGCTCACAAGCCAACACTACTTGTGACTGCCCTTTATTAATAAGGGCTGCCTCTACTAATTATCTAGGTGTAATTATGGATCAATCCATGATATTTAAATCACATACTGAAGCTCTTGTACCCAGACTGCGTAAACTTGTTTATGTATTCAAGACAATGAGGCCAGTCAATCGTCTAATCGGCTAATCGTCATGTCATTAAGATGGTATACTTCGCATTGTGTCAAAGTCTCGTTGACTACTGTATTACTTCTTGGGGGGGAAGTGCGAAGTCCTACCTTATTGAGGTTGAAAAAGCCCAGCGTGCGATTTTAAAGGATGCTGCCGGTCTCCCATACAGATTCCCTACGCTTACCCTTTATAGAGATTGGGATGTTCTAACAGTTAGACAGTCATTTATTCTTAAAAAGCATACTGAACTACAGTTTCACCTGACATCTATGGATGATAGGCGGAGGAAGAATGTTGTATGCTCAATGCAAGCCTTTAGAACTGCATCCTCTCACAATTTCTTTTGCTTCCTTGGCGGTTTTTATATAACAAAATAAACCGGATTCTTAACATTTATCCACTATCTAAATTTTTATGCAAGGCTAAAGTCAGTAAGTACCTCAAGTCACTGGAATATGAAACAACTGAGAAGTTGCTTAAGCCTATTAGTTTGCAGTGCCCAACAAGAAATGGAATCAAGTTGTTGCCTTCTATTCCTGTCATACTCGTTAATTGTTCGGCTTTTCTCACTCACGGATGTGTCTGTGTGTTAAAGACTTGGTGTTCTCACTCACTTACATTACTCACACACTCATTCATACACTTACCTATACACTCAGATAAACGCACACACACACACACACACAATTTTACTGTTCATTACATTCATCATTATTTACGCTTTTCTATATTTGTTATGTACCAATGTAAAAAGTCTGTTCCTATAGTACCAGTGTGTTGTAGTATAGTTTTTAATGAGCACTTTGTGTTTAAAGTCAATCTTATCAAGATTAAGCGTAAAGAGGGATCCTGGTGACCTGTATCACAGGTTTCTTGGAAACTTACTTCAGGCACCAGTCTCTCACAAATAAGTTGTTGTTAGTCAACTTAATACACTCCTGTACATGTATTGTTAATCTTATTTGTGTGGAGAGAATAAAGTAATTTTATTATTTTTAATTTTATTATTACTATTATATCTACCTAGGACCCAAAACAAAGTGGAAGCCTGGCATCGCCGCTGGAACGGGCTTCTAAGTAAGACTCGTTTTGGTTTATACACCACAATTCCCTTTTTCCAAAAGGAACAGATGACGAGCAATCACATAATTGATAAAGCTCGTGCAAGTATTGAACGAACACCTCCTCGGAAGAATTGTACAAGAAAAAGTCATGCAATCCAGAAAATTTATGATAACAAGAACAATATGGATGCGTTACAGTTTTTGCGGTCTATTGCAAATCATATCGAGTTTTATTGCAAATCATACCTATTTGTAAAATTTACCAAATAATTTACAATTACATTTTTTTTATTAGGTTTGTCAACAGTTGTTACAACAGGTAAATATTAAACAGAAATTTAAGGTTAATTATGTAGGCTAATTGTACAACCACTTAGAGACAAACACAACATTCACAGTTAATAAAGTGCTTAACTTAGGAAAAATAATCGTTTAGAAAAATTCAAATGTATAAATACTTGTGTAAAAATAAACATCTTATAAATCTAACAATAATTTTCGAATATTAATAATATTATCGCATATATCATTTTCATCATGGTACTTGTTATATAGGTGACATAGACGAGGAATTGGAGGAATTGGGGAGTTCCGACCAAACTTGGTTTTGTGAAACGGTGGTCTAATAGTTTTTTAATTTTATGGCGGAGGTAGCGATAAGGTACATTAAAATTAATGAGACTAAGTAATTTTGGGCAATCCAGGCAGTTTGAGAGAAGCTTATGTAAAAATATAATATCTTACATACCCCTTCGTTTTTCTATTCATATTTATATTATTTGCAAAAGTTAGACCGAATAATATGTACAGCAGCCGACACATCCACCTACCCAAATGGGTCAAATTATCTCAATCAATTTTTAGCCTAATGTCCAATGCAAAGAGATTAATATTAATTTGGGACATTTAGATAAGTTTTGTCGCTGTTTGTACCTACTTTATTATTGTTTCTAATTAATAATTTATTTATGACAAATTTTGGAGTATTTATTAGGCACTACTGCGATATATTGTAATAATTTTGATATGTATTCTACTTAATATAGGAACAGATTTATTGTTATATTTAAATAATTATTTTATTTAGGGATACTTATGAGGCACTATAACTGTGCTATATTGTTACCTGGAATATATATCTTTACTTAAATCGTTTTTTAAGCTAATGTTAAAACTACATTTTGCTAATGTAATCATAAATAACACTAAAACTAATTCAATAGATCTGTGTTTCGTTTCTTCACCTGATATGCAGACTGTGCGGACTATATTTATCAGTCAAGAAACCTTTTTTTATAGTTAACCAAGGCTATGATATCTGCATGTCAAATTTCTTCCAAACCATTAAATAAAAACCAAACCATTATCGACAAAATGCGATATCTAATTAAAATAATTCGATCAATGACATATCGATCAAATGTAATTAAATGAAATAAACTATCGACGAAATTTTATGTCGACCTACAGTATTCCGATCATTTAAACCTTCGACTAAAAGACATTCGATGAAATAAACCATCGACGTAAAAACTTTCGGGTAAATAACGCATCGTTCAAACAAATAATAATAAGCCCCCTAAAATCCTACCTTACGTCCGTGTCGAACATCAGACCACGTGGGAGGCGGACACGTATACAAAGAAAACTTATACGGCCAACAAGGTAAAGGTAACCCATTTTAAATGGAGACGCGATCTAAAAAGTTATTGAGAGAGCCGCTGCCTGGGGGTAATCGCCGGGGCACACCTGGAGCTGACGCTGGGTGTCACAGCATGCGAACTGTCAGCGGTGAGGAGTTGAGCAGGCGGGCTCCCACTGGGTCTATCGGACTAGATGCTACAGCCGACAACAATAGACCGACAGACAATAACGACATTAACATTAACACACAACCCCAAATCCGTAACTTGCCAAATACATCAAGTAGAGCCAATAGCCCGGCTTCGCATGTTTCGCAGAAGGCACCAGCCACCCAACCTGCGACCACCAAAGCTGGTAAGATTAGAGTGCGTATGATGTGGGATAACGAAATAAATATATTCATTATGCGCACCTATCTTTACATTACCAAACTAGAAACTGATAAAACCATGTATTGTAATGGATTATTTGAACAATTTAAATTAAAATTTCTTAATTTGAAAGTAACATCGCAGAGATTAGCCGACCAAAGACGAGTTATAATAAGAAACAAACTTTTATCCGATGAACAAATAAATCAAATTAGACAAGAAGTAGCTTTACAAATACGCGAAGATGAGTGTTTAGAATCTCAGGATGTTGTTGCAGAAAAATATTAAATTTTGCAGAAAACTCGTACATGACTCGTACTCGTATGTAAGTAAGTTTTTACAAGAAGATTCCCCTGACCCTATAAATGATTCTCAATTGGCTTAGGCCTGTGAGTCTCATTAAATACAAGAGAGTAACATCTCTCTGAGAATAAATAAGTAAAGATTTCATAATAATGATAATTTTTATTTACCTTAATAATAATGGTGGTACACATAGATCTTACAATTATGATAAATTGTTCCGAAACAGTTAATAATGCCAACTACCCTCCGCACTAGTTAAAGAAACTGTATTGCGGCAGTGTAGTGACACCGCTAAGTACACATCAACTCACACTTGTAAGGTATTACGCATCTATTCACTCTGTGATGGACGTATGCGCAGTCGAACGAGGTTCAAGTCACTATACCAATTAACCACAGTATAGACATAACACATGAATTTAATTTCCTATTATGTATATCTGAGTCATTTCTGTATACTAATCTACAGAAATGACTCAGATTTTATTTGTTACAAACTTACAAAATTATGTACTACAAAACTATTTATACCTAATGAATGTACTAACAATGTATGCGTCAATATAATGCATGCTCCTGTAGGTAAATTATGTAGGTTAATATGGTTTCGGTGTATATATGTACTAGTCTATAACATAAATATAATTTATATATATATAATATATAAAGCTCGATTACAACATACATTTTATACACACATAAGCCGCGTTTCATTTCAGCGCAAATTTGCAGCATTTTCAACATTTTTAGCATCATCACGTTTATTAGCTTTTGACGCTGGCAGAGCTAGCATAGTATTCTAACGCAATGCGTTCCATTCAAACAATATCTTGAATTGTAGGTTAGTTTCCCTTAGTAAAAAAATACCGGGGTTGAAAATGTTAACATTTTCTAAAAGAAATTTTTCTCGACTAGTTGTCATCGATGAATTGTAATTCGACGAGACGTTTTTCGAAATGGAGTGGTGAATCCCGGACAGCCAGTCTCTCTCGCGCAGCCGCCCCGGTAACATCTTTAAGCGTACGCGTCGTTCCGCCTAGTCAGAATAGCCTCTAGACCAAGTACTTAGATAGGTCTTAGTTTCGGTCCGGTCTTTTGTTTGGTACATTGAGTCAGTAATTATTCCCGTTTTGATTGTGTGTAAGAGCTTCCTAACCTTCGTCAATCGGCTTCCTCGGAAGCAACGAGTGTTGGAGGTTACAGGAGCATCGGCGTACGTAAAATAAGTAACATGCTCTTTCGATTGGTACGGTCCAGTCCACGTCCCCACTAGGCACGTAACGTCGCGAACCTCGTACCCCAGTTTCCCAGTAACCCAGTCGATCCAGACCATCGCGAAGGCCGAGGTTCCTGTTGGCTGTCACAGGAGTGACGGCTCCAGCCGCCAGGGGTTGCAGCACCCCGCTGGCTGTCACAGACGTGACGGATCCCGTATCCCCGTTCGTCCCATTTCCTCCCCTCGTCTCGTGCGGTCGGTCACAGTGCATAACCCTAGTGAAACGTATCATAATCGGGCGTTGTCGCTCCGTCCCGATTCGTTGTCGTGCCCAGGCAACCCCTATGCGGTAAATTAGTGCGATCGTTTGCCCTACGTGGCATAAATAAAATTACTCGCGTTGCGCGCCCGGAACCGGTAATAGTTAGTAATTTAAGAATAGTTATTTGGTCTTGTAAATAAACTCTTTTATTTGTATCTCGCTGTTTCTCTCACCTGACCCCGTAGGCAACCCTGATAGAACAACATTAACCCTTTAATGTCACGAAACGACCCTTAGCCGGGTCACCCCGTCACATTTAAGCGGTCAGTAGTAAAATTGCGTCTTCTATTGCTAACCTCATAAATGTCAGTATAAGCTCTGGTCAGTGCTCAAATGATTTAAAGCTAGGATGCGTGAGACCAATTTTCAAAAAAGGAAAACGGAATGATGTAAATAACTATAGACCAATCACTTTATTATTATCAATTGATAAAATTGTCGAAAAGTTTATTTGCAATCAGATTCATGACTTTTACCGTAAAAACTCAATTATAACTGAGTCACAATAATACGGATATCAGCCTAATAAAAATACCACATTGCTGCTATCTAATTTTTCGGATCACGTTAACGCTGCGCTCAATGACAAAAAACAGTGACACTTTGAAACGCATACTGTTAATTGTCATAATTTCGATTGGCATACATCATATGGCATAAAAATCAAAAAGCATAATAATATTTCGCATAACCTATCAATAGGCATAAATACTAAAATGCAGAATTGTCGAAAGGCATAATATTAAAAATCATAATCTTTGAAAGGAATAATTTGGTTTGCCATAATTTTATTAAGCATACTTTAAAACGCATAATTTTACTACGCATAACTGTTATCCTACAAATCTTCAGGGCAAGTTTGGCCTGGGGATACATTCCAGATAGGTGGACCACAGTTAAAGTCATATTTATACCTAAGGCGGGCAAGAAGGACCAATCACAACCGAAGACCTACAGGTCCATAAGCCTCTCATCCTTCCTTATGAAGGTCATGGAAAAGGTTATAGATATACACATTAGGGAAACGGTATTGACTGTAAACCCTATTCATCCTACCCAGCACGCTTACCGAAGAGGCAAATCAACCGAAACGGCCCTGATCAGCTTGACTGACAGGATAGAAAAAGCGCTGGAGGACAAGGAAATTGCACTATGTGCATTTTTAGATATAGAGGGCGCATTTGACAACGCACCTATAACAATGTTGGTCAGGGGATTGGAAAACAAAAATGTAGACCCGACTACAACCAGGTGGGTAGAGGTAATGCTCTCCAACAGGGGAGTTAAAATATCTCTACACAAATCATCAATTGAACTTCTATCCACAAGAGGCTGCCCGCAGGGAGGTGTCTTGTCTCCTCTCCTGTGGACTCTTGCGGTAGACAAATTATTGCACAACATGGCTGACCTCAATTTCGACACCCAAGGATACGCAGATGACCTTGTGGTGACGGTACGAGGCTTCTGCCAAAGTACAATATCTGACATTATGCAGAAAGCCCTTAATACCATAAACAACTGGTGCAGGGAAAACAACCTCTCAGTGAATGCTGATAAAACTGTTATAATACCATTTACCAGGCGAAGACGGCTTGAAAAGCTTGTTAAGTCTCAGCTAAATGGGAAAGATGTACAGTTCTCTACAGAGGTCAAATACCTAGGCATCACTCTTGACCAGAAACTGACTTGGAACTCACATCTTACCAACATAATACATAAGGCAAAAATTGCCTTAGGGGCTTGCAGTCGAATGGTTGGGAACAACTGGGGCCTAAGCCCCAGATCGGTCCTATGGCTGTACTCCACTATTGTACGCCCGACAATTACGTACGGCTCAGTGGTGTGGTACAACAAAGCTAAACAAAAAACCGCTGCAAACAGGTTAGGCAGTCTACAAAGAACTGCCTGTCTCATGGCTACAGGCGCAATTTCCACCACGCCTGGGGCAGCCCTGAATGCGCTACTGCGACTCACACCCCTGGACATGTTTATTGTCAAGGAGGCGATAGCGTGTGCATACAGGATGAATGCCCAAGGCGGGTTAAAGTGTCTGTCCCTTCGACAAAGGTCTCTATTAGACCTAGTCAATGAGACACCAATACTAAGCATGAACTCATCATGCCTCCACGTTGCAATTTCAAGAGACACTACAAAGTAGAACTTCTCTCTAGCGATGACTGGCTAAACAAGCAAGTTACCTATGAGACAAGAAGCACCGTATGGTTTACCGATGGATCCAAGATGGGGTCCAAAGTGGGCTTTGGTATATACAGAGAGGAGCCATTGCACAAGTTCTTACAAAGCTTGGGCAGCTTTGCCTCCATCTTCCAAGCGGAGGTTTATGCCATTTTAGAATGTGCTGAAACTAACCTTGGAATCAACCAAGCCAACCGCACAATATATATAAACGCAGACAGTCAAGCAGCTTTACTGGCACTGAGCAGTAACCTCGTGACCTAAAAGCTAGTGGCTGACTGTATGAACCGCTTAAACACTCTGGGACACAGGAACAGAGTAATACTTAGATGGGTTCCAGGGCATGCGGGAATCACTGGCAACGAATGTGCCGATGAGCTCGCTAGGGCTGGGGCCGAGGGAACACAATATGGTCCTGAACCATTCTGTGGCATACCCAAAAGCCTCGCGCCCGTCTAACGCTTGAAACCCATTACGACAACAAGTCCTACAAGGCATGGCTACATATGCCAGGACTTAAACACTCTAAGGCACTCATAAAAGCCTATGATCGTAGTACCTGCAAACAGATCCGAGGATTAAGCAGGAACAACATACGCACTTTGGTCAGAGCCCTCACTGGACACTGTCGCCTTAACAAGCACATGTCCATCATGGGGTTGAGTGAGTGCAGAGAGTGCAGGGCCTGCCACGAAGCAGAAGAGACGCCTATGCACTTGCTCACAAACTGTGGACCACTGATGCGTAAACGCAGCCTACATCTGGGCAAACACTTACTGTTACCAGATGAGGTCAAGCACCTCTCCCCCAAGAAAATACTGCACTTCTTAGAAGATGCAGGGCTTGCGGGAGAACTGTAATAGTGGCGGTCACAATAGATCTTCTAGGTCGCAGTGACAAACCATAGCCGCTCATATCAATAAAAAAAAATAAAAAAAATATCCTACTAATATTATAAATGTGAATGTGTGGATGTTTAGATGTTTGGATGTTTGTTACTCAATCACGCAAAAACGGCTAAACGGACTTGGATGAAATTTGGCATGCATGTAGTCTTTGATATGGGAAAGAACATAGGCTACCTTTTATCCCGATTCCTTAAGTAGTTCCCGAGGGAAAATTGTTTACGAGCTAAGCCGCGGGCAGACAGCTTTGAAGTATGCATGTCACCTATGCTATGGAAAAGGACATGTACTTTATATTCCTTAATGATCTCTCAAATAGTTCCCGTGGGAAGATTAAAAATTGTTAACGAGCGAAGCTTTAGACCCAATTCTGAAGTCAACGCAGACGAAGTCGCGGGCAGAAGCTAGTTATCCATAATTTTGTTTAACATAATTTAACTATACATAACTCACTAAAGACATAGTATAGTTTTATAAAGAATAATAACTGTATATCCATAAATCTTCTTTGACATAATCCGGAATGTATTTTTCTCCATACGAGGATTACTAATTATTAAAAAACTAGTGCTATTTAAAACCGACTCAGTCAACCCCGACTCCACGTAGTCTTACCTGCCCTACCCCTAGTGTGTTATTAAGAACCGCGAAGGCACGGAGGGGTGAGGCGGCCCGCATGCTGAGGAGCATGCGGGCCGCCGCGGCTGAGGCTGGCCGGCAAAGCCGGCCATCAAGCCGAGGCTGCGATGGTGAGCGAAAGCCATCTGCAACGATTAGCATGCGTGGGACCGCCAGAAACCCGCAGTGCCGGAGCTATGGCAGAAGTCTTGCATGCTGCATGGCTGCTTGCATGCCAGCTTGCGTGCCTGCATGCATTCTGCATGTCTGCATGCATGCTGTATGCATGCTGCATGCCTGCTGCATGCATGCTGCATGTCTGCATGTATGCAAAATGATATAATATATTAATATTATTACGTGATTTCTTAACATTAATCGTAAATTAGAACTTTTTTATTAAGTATTTTTAAACTATTTCTTAATAAATAAGGGGGGAAAAACAATGGTAAATAATTTAAACATAAGACAATAAATTTAATCTGTTATGTATAGCAAGTGTTTGCTTTTTAAAATTATGGTGACTGAGTTCGCTATGAATTTATGGATTTTTCAGTTATGCTTTTCAAATGTATGTCTTTTGAATAATATACCTTTGAAATATTATGGCAAACATTAATTATGCCTTATGTTACTTATGCTTTTTCAAATTATGCCTTTTCATGGTTATGCCTTACATATTTCGACCTTATAATGTTATGCGTTATGAAGTTATGATATAAAGACTTATGGCAAGTGACGATTATGGCAATTAACATTATGCGTTTTTAGTTTATGACGAAAAACGTTATGCGTTTCAATAAGTAACCGACAAAAAACATGTTCTTGCTTTGTTCATTGATTTCTCTCGAGCCTTCGACACCTTAGATCATCAAATACTATTAAGAAAACTATATGACTCAGGTCTTAGAGGTCCTATTTACAGCTGGTGTGTCGAGTATCTAAAAAATAGGCGGTATCAAATAAAAATTGCTGACAACCTCAGTGACACCTTTTCTGTGACTTATGGAACAGCATAGGGCTCCGTATGTGGCCTTCTGCATTTTTTGTCTTATGTAAATGATATGAATTCAGTATTTCAAAACTGCAAGTCGTATCAATTTGCTGATGATACATGCCTATTAGTTGCAGGCAATGACTTAAAACATATTGGGATATTGTTGCAAAACGATTTCGATAGTCTCAATATGTACTGTCACGATATGGGACTAGTGTTAAATGCGCAAAAAACCAAAGTGATGCATATAAAGTCAGTATATCTAAAATCGAATGCTTGCATACCCAAATTAGTAGCCCACACGCACGCATGACTACATAAAGGTGCTATTAAATGTGACCATAGCTGTCCTACTATTGAACAAGTTGATACTCATATGTATAGATACATATGAGTATCTACTTGTTCAATAGTAGACCCGACTTGTTCAATAGTAGAATAGTAGACCCCAATAAAATTTATTGTCAATTAATAATCCTAGATCTAGGGTTTTTTAATTGACAATAAATTTAATTGGGGTCCTCATATCGCGCAGGTATGTGACAGGCTACGTGCAATATTGGCAAAGTTTTATATCATAAAAAATCGTTCATCATTTCAGCCAAGAGACGCCCACTGTTGGACATAGGCCTCCCCCAAGGATCTCCACACCGATCGGTCCTACGCCTCCCGCATCTAGCGGCTTCCCACGACCTTTACCAGATCGTTGGTCCACCTTGTGGGGGGCCTACCAACACTGTGTCTCCCGGTACGCGGCCGCCACTCGAGGACCTTTCCGCCCCATCGGCCGTCAGTCTTACGAGCGATGTGTCCTGCCTACTGCCACTTAAGGTTTGCAATTCTTTGGGCTATGTCGGTAACTCTAGTTCTTCTACGGATCTCATAATTTCTGATGTGATCACGTAGAGAAACCCCGAGCATAGCCCTCTCCATTGCCCTTTGAGTGACTTTGAGCCTTCTTATGAGACCCATTGTAAGCGGCCATGTCTCAGTTCCGTATGTCATCACTGGCAACACGCAAGAATTGAAGACTTTCGTCTTGAGACACTGCGGTAGATGCGCCGAGAATATGCTGCGTAGCTTCCCGAACGCTGCCCAGCCGAGTTGGATTCGTCGATTTACTTCTTTCTGGAAGTTGGACTTACCGAGCTGGACTATTTGCCCCAGGTAAACATATTCAAATCAAATCAAATCAAATCATTTATTTGTCAGAACATAGGTAGGGTACAAAGTTGATATCACAAATTAAACAGTCTCGCCATAAAGGCATGCACAAATTAGAAGAAAAAGATAACATAATATTGCATTAAATTGGTTTAAATTGTACATTCATCATAAAATATAAAATCAAGAAATCATAATCATAATTCGTTATTTAGGAATATGTTAGTTAAATTTAACAAAATTAAATATTAAAAAATTATTACACTCGAAGCAAATACTTATGTCATAAATTATAAAATTATTTATATTTCAAAGTCATTAAGAAAGTTATTTACAGAATAGTAACATTTTTGAACAAGTAATTGTTTAAATTTTTTCTTAAATTGTTGTAGTGGCAAATCTTTAATGGTATTTGTTTTGTTATACACACAAGGAGCCATATTCAGAACGCTTTTTCGCACCAAGGCGGATTTACATTTAAAGAGACATAGCTGTTTGACATACTGCTGTCTTACTGGTTGCTTTCTAGTATTCACCACACTTGGAAATAAATGTATATTTATCTTAACAAATACAGCTATCTCAAAGATATAAAGAGATGGTAATGTGAGAAGGCCCAGATTTGTAAAATAAGGAACACAGCTATCTCTAACTCCCAGATTGCACATACATTGTATACATCTCTTTTGTGTCCTAAACAGCATATCTTTATCGGTGGAATTACCCCAAAAAATTATGCCGTATCTCAGTACCGATTCTACTAAGCCATAATAAGCAACAAGTACCGTTTCTTTGTTAACCAATCTCGGCAAGTTAAACAGCACATACGCACATTTATTTAATCGCTTGCACATTTCTTCTATATGTGGTTTCCATGTAAGCTTTTTGTCTATTTGAAGTCCTAAAAATTTGGTTGTGTCAATAGTACGTATTTCAGTGTCTTCATATAATATTTTCAGTGATCTTACTTGTAATTCTTTTGAAAAATGCATTATGTGTGTTTTCGTCATATTAATTTTTAGATTATTCTTTTCTAGCCAATGTATCAAATCACCTATATCAGCTCCAATCCTGTTTTCATGCTCACTTATGTTATAAGAATTAACAATAATAGTACTATCATCAGCAAATAATACTGTAGGATGTTTCATATATTGGGGTAAATCGTTAATGTACACTAAGAACAACAGTGGTCCAAGAACACTACCTTGGGGAACACCGTATTTTATTATTCTCTCATTTGATAAATGATGAATTTCTTTTTTCAATTTTGGACATATTCTAGAAATCTGTGTGATTTGCTTGCGTCCACACAAATATGATTTTAGTAGTTCTAAAATATTTCCTCTTATGCCTAGGGTTTGCAATTTAAAAATTAATGTATTGTGATCTACGTAATCAAAGGCCTTAGTCATATCGGCATATATTGCACAAACAAAATTTTTATTATCTACATTACTGTAAATTGCACTTATAAAGTCATATATTGCTAAATTAATCGATTTGTTTTTCCTGAAACCTTTTTGTTGATTGCACAGTATATTGAATTTTTCAAAATATGAGTAAAGTCAATCATATATTATTCTTTCGAAAATTTTAGAAAAGATAAAGCTATGGGCCTATAATTTTTCATATTATCTTTTTCACCTTTTTTAAACAGGGGTTTTACCACAACAGTTTTCATATCTTCGGGATAGACCCCGCTAGTTATACAAATATTGAAAATATGACTTAGGTGAGGTGCTATTATCCGAATAGAATGTTTTACCACCTTAGGTGATATACCATCAAAGCCTACACTGTTTTTATTTTTTAGAGCCATAGTAGCTTTAAGGTTGCCTGGTAGAAATTGCTACCTTAGCAATAAGGCCGCCTATTGTTACTGTGTTTCTTGTATTGTTGTGTCCTGTTTATGTATGTTTCGTGTACAATAAAGTGTTCAATCAATCAATCAATCAATCAATATCCTCTGGTACTATAGGTAGCATAAAATAAGATTGCGTTTGGGAATTCAATTTGAAATATTCTTGTGTATGTCGCGTTGATGTTGTTTCAATTTGATCTACAAAGTAATTATTAAACGCATTTGCAATATCAATGGGTTTCGTCAAAATTTTATCATCTTTTTTGATGCTCAGAAGTTGTTCTTTAATGTCAGAAGAGCGATAGTGATTGTTGATAATTTTCCATGCAGCCTTAGACTTATTCTCTGATTTTTTTATAAAGTAATCATTATGTGATTTTTTAGTCAATCTTATAATCTTTTTATATCTTTTATTGTAGTTAGTAAAATTATTTCTATTTTCAATAGTAGGTTTCATTCTATAACGCCATAATAGTGTTCTTCTTTTTTTACTACACTGTTTAATACCAGATGATAGCCATTTAACGTTTTTATTTAAATTATTTTTTATTAACTTATAGGGAAAACAAAGATTATACAACAATTTAAAATCATTAAGAAATATTCCATAACTCAGATTGGCATTATTTGTTTGGTATATTTGTGAGAAAGAGAGACATTGTAGATAATTATTAAACTTTATTAAATGATCAGATGATAAATCTCGTCTTTTTGTTAACCATTTAATTTGTGTTGATTTTCTGTTCACTGGTAAGCTCAATATTTGTGCAGTGTGATCAGAAAGAGCCAAGTCTAAAACCTTACAATTACAACCACGTATAAAATTGTGAGCAAAATTATCTATACATGAGTTACTAGCCATTCGAGTCGGTTCTTTTAGTGCTAATTTGAGATTGTAACCTAAAAGAAAATGTTCAAATTCTAAAGCAGTTTTATTGCCTTTTAGTAAATCTATATTAAAATCGCCGCATAGTACCATATGTTTATTACGTCTATTGCATTATTTTCTAAGTATTATGTCTAATTTTTCATAAAAAATATCAAGATTAGTTAATTGCGGTATCCTATATACACACATTATAATTATATTATACAACCTTATCTCTATAGCACAACATTCAAAGACGCCTTGCACAGAATGACCTGAAATTTCTTCAATCTCTTCACACTGGAGATTGTCCCTTATTAGTATACACGCTCCTCCTCTTTTTTTATTTTTTCTAGAATAGGATGCTACGAGTTTATAATTTGGAATATCAAGTAGATTTTCATGCCCCTTTTCCATAAAGTGTTCTGTGCAACATACAATATCAGCTTCACTATTTTTCTCTTTTAATTCTTCCAATTGGATGACAAGCAGGTCGGATTTGTTCAAAATACCTGCAATATTCTGATGAATGATAGATATTTTTTTAGTTACGAAATAACTCCTGATTATTCTCGCGGGCTTCTAAGCTGTTAGTATTTTTAATATGTATGTCTTGTTGTTTGTCAGAATCGTATTCAAAATATGTCGTAATGTCATTAATCAAAATTGTGATGTCATTAAAAATAATTCGCATCCCATAATTATTAATAGATCCAGAAACTTCACTAAACATATCGTAGTCATATGAAAGATTTCTATTCGTGTCTAGAAAGTAAGCATGCTCATTGGATAAAATATCAAGATACAGCTATCATTAAATTTTTCTATCCTCCAATTCGTCAACTACTTCCAGCGTAGAGCCTCTATTCACAGGAGTGGGTACTACACGGGAATTCGGCATTATTTTAGTCTTGTCCACGTTCATTTTAAGACCCACTTGTTGGGAAACACTACAGAGATCTTCGAGCATTGTGCCTAGATCCTCCACGGTCTCAGCCATGACTACGATATCATCAGCAAAACGAAGGTGAGTCATGTACTCGCCGTTTATGTTGATGCCGAATCCCCTCCAGTCCAAAAGCTTTAATACGTCCTCCAACGCAGCTTTGAACAGTTTCGGCGATGTAACGTCACCCTGTCTCACACCGCGCTGAAGTCGTACTGGTTTCGAGTTTTGGTCCTGAAGGCGGACTGACATGGTGGCGTTTTCGTACAATGACTGCAACACTTGGATGTACCGATAGTCTATTTGGCACCTCTGGAGTGATCTAAGTACGGCCCAGGTCTCGACAGAATCAAAAGCTTTCTCATAGTCCACAAACGCCAAGCATAGTGGCAGATTACACTCCTCGGTCTTCTGTATAACCTGCCGCACCGTATGGATGTGGTCTATGGTACTATAGCTTTTTCGGAATCCGGCTTGTTCGGGAGGCTGGAAGTCATCGAACCTGCGTGCGATACGATTCATGATGACTCTCGAGAACAGCTTATAAACATGACTCAGGAACGTGATGGGTCTATAGTTCTTCAACTGGGCTCTGTCGCCCTTTTTGAAGAAAAGTGCCACGCCCCTGTGCCATGCTTTAGGCGGTTTGCCCTCGTGTATGACGTCGTGGAATAGCCGCTGCAGCGCTTTCCGGACTGGTAGTCCACCCGCTTTTAGGAGTTCGGCTGTAACTCCATCATCACCCGGTGCCTTGTTGTTTTTAAGCTGTTTGAGAGCCACACTAATCTCGTACAGGCTGACGTCCGGGATGTCTTCTGTGTAGTGCTGGGTCAATTTGGCTCTAGGGTCTGTAGCCTGAATAACAGGTGCCTGGGATGTTGGGAAAAGCTGTCCATAGAAGCGTTCGATCTCAGCCATAAGCTAAGGTCGGGACGTAACGACTCTGCCGTCCTCTGTCTTCAGCTTTGTCAGCAGACTCTGACCGAGTGACAAATCTCTTGCGAACACTGTGGAGCCCTTGTTCTGCTCGATGACCTTTTTAATACGTTCCGTATTAAATCGGCGTATGTCGCGAGTTAGACATTTAGAGATCTGTTTGTTGAGTCGCCGACGAGCATCTTCAGAAGACTGCCGACCAATTCCACGCCTTTCCTCCATCAGCTTAGCTGTCACAGTGGCAGTATTGCACAGCGCAAACTAGTTATTATGCAAGCTACTAACTACTACGGTGAACGAACGAGCGCGTACTTATTCCTCGGTTGATAAATTCTTTACCTACCTCCACACGCGATACTATCACTGAGAAAAACATTAAACCTAAAGGAATGTTGGACATATTAAAGAACACATTCCAGAGGAAAAGTGTTATATCCAAAATAACTTTGCGTAGAAAACTATTAACCCTGAAACATCAAAATGGAAGCCTAGGTCTATGTTATGCTATTTACATTCTATCATTATCGTGTACTATGAACGAAAATCTTGTAGCACATTCGACACTCACCAGCTAAGTATTTTTTATCAAAACGTCCGTGGTCTTAGAACTAAAACGTTAGAATTTTATAATAACATGCTTAACGTGGATCACGACATTATTTTGCTAACGGAGACTTGGCTAAAGGATGGTGTTTTGGATTCGGAGCTGTCTGATAATAGATACGAACTATTCCGGCGCGACCGTGGATCGAACGGGGGTGGCGTCATGTTGATGTGCTCTCGGCGACTGAACGCACGCGCACGAACCGAGTGGTGTCGCGACGGCGTTGAGTGCCTGTGGGTCACAGTGGACGGACGAACAATAGGATTGCAACATGACTTGCATATAGCCGTGGCTTACATGGCACCGGGCCCAGAATTACCAGCTCGAATAATTGATTTTGTTCAATTATTGTCTCTGACAATGTTGGCGATGATCATTTTATGTTTGCTGGAGATTTTAACTTATTTAATATAAAATGGGAACAATCTGGACCTTCGTTACTTAAAAAGGGAAGTATTGAACTCCAGCAAGCTGGAACATGTTTGTTGAATCAAACTCAGTACTTAGGGCTTCATCAAAGCAATACCTACACTAATATTTGCGGGAATACATTGGACCTTTTGTTTAGTAATTTTGATGTAAGCATTAGACTTTCAGCTTCACAGTTGGTGAAGGAGGACCGTACACCATACCACTTTGGATATTACTATTCATGACATTCTTATTAAATCCTTACCCAAGCGCACTCAATTAAAATTTGTATACCGTGCTACGTTGAAGGTTATTTTACTAATAAGAGAAAAAATACAACCTTCAAGCAGACAACAAATTTATTTTTAAAAGAAAATCAGGGTCGCGAGTCTACTGCCGGCTGTGATACTTTCTTGTCTCCGCGAAGATAAAAAATAGTACTGCCCTGGGTAGTGGAGATGGAAGACGCAGCTTGTAAGGGTCTCCAGGGGTTCAGAAGATGGCGAGGCGGGTTTCTGCGGCAAGCAGTAAGGCCGGAACTATTGTCAGTGCCGGGCACTCCCAGAACTCCAAGTGCAGAATGCAGCCCAAGCGTACAAGGCTCCGAGCGTTGAAGGCACTCCGAACGTAGAACCCTGGAAACATCATATCCAGCGTCTTAGGAGAATACTCCCTCAGGAAACTCCCCTGATTGTGACCACATCGGCAGCGAAAGCAAGGCGAAAGTACTAATTTAAGTGGTGTCGTGTGATTGTCACAATCAGAGCGGAGTTTACAATGAATTTAAAATTAAATAACAAACAGTGAAATGTGAAAGTAAATGAATTTGGAAATACATTAACATTTTACATCAATAAGTAGGTAGAAAGAATAAAAATAAGCACACCAGCAGCTACTACTTTAAACAAGAGAATATGTTATTGATTGTTCAACACTTACCGAAATCGGGAGTTATAAACACTGAATTTAATTATTAAGGAATTAAACTACAATGTAATAATTTACGCAGGCCACCACGTATGAAGACACCGCGAGATCGGTGAACGTGTGCCTTGCGTGAGTAGTGTCCTCTGTGTGAGACGAGGCGCAGCTAGTTTTTAGCTACATTGCTTGTTGAAGCTTCGACTCCCGCGCATAGATTGTAGACGGCGCGCGGTGCGCAATGGAAAAGGAATTTTATAAAAACAAAAGACCGGCCGCATATACGTCCGTATTTTATTTTAATAATTATGTTTATTTATTAATAAGTACCACTTACGAGTATTTTGTATGTTTTTATACCTTGAACAAAAGTGTGTAACGCTGCTACGTTACAACCGTAAAGCGGACTATGAATGTATAAACGAGGAACTCGGTCAAATCAACTGGGAAGACAAACTGTTATCGAATACAGTTGACGGCGCCGTTGATTGCTTCTATAATATATTATACGCCATAATTGACCAATTTGTGCCTACTGTCAACAGCACTCTAAATCAATACCCAGTTTGGTATAATAAAGCAATTATTTGTGTAATTCGCGAAAAACAAAAATATCACAATCGTTGGAAGCGGTACAAAAATCCTTTATATTATGATACATTTTCTATGTTGCGTAAGAGAGTCAAAATAATGAATAAGAAATGTCACCAAGAGTATATAAATTTTTGCCAGAAAAACATAAAAAATAACCCCAAACTCTTATGGACCTACATTAACTCTAAACGAAAGAGCTGTGGTGGTTATCCTGGGGTGATGGTTTTTGGGGATGAGCAAATCACTGATAGTTCAGCAATTTTTACCGCTTTTAATGAGTATTTTTATAAAATGTTTACGCACTCTCAGGGCTCTGCCTCAACTTGTGAGGACCCACGTACTCCATCAAATAACCTCACAGTTAACATAAAAATAACGGAAGAGCGGGTTTTAAGGCTGTTATCAAGCTTGGATGCTAACAAGGGCGCTGGAAGTGACAGAATTCCGCCGTTCTTCATTAAAAAATGCGCTAAAGCTCTAACTATCCCATTAAGTTTGCTTTTCAATCGTTCTATTACTGACGGAGTTTTTCCTATGCGATGGAAGGAAGCCAACATTGTACCTATACATAAGAAAGGCTCGAAACGCAATGTTGAACATTACCGTCCTATATCTGTATTGAATGTATTTGCTAAGTGCTTAGAAAAAGTTATGTTTGACGAACTATACCCTATCATAAAGCAGAATATTCCTGATGAACAGCATGGCTTTGTGAAAGGGAAGTCAACAACGTCCAATCTGGGATTGTTTATTAGTGATTTGCACAATGGTATGGGTCTACACTCTCAAGTGGATGTGATCTACACGGATTTTGAAAAAGCTTTCGACCGTGTGGATCACGTCATACTTTTAGAAAAATTGCAGCAGATGGGCATTAGAGGGGATTTGTTTAGATGGGTTAAATCTTACACTCTAAAACGTAGACAAGCTGTGGTTATGTCGGGACATCGATCAGATTACGTCACAATACCTTCTGGAATTCCTCAAGGCTCACTACTCGGGCCCTTATTTTACATAGCTTACTTGTATGATGTCGGTACTTGTTTCGCGCATGCAAGATTCCTTCTATACGCAGACGATGCCAAAATTTATATGAGAGTTAAATCCGAAGAAGACTGCCACAAACTACAGGTGGATCTAAATAAATTTTCCGCATATTGTGCTGTTAATAATATTACGATAAACGCCACTAAGTGCCTTCAAATTCACTTTACGAGACGTAAAACTCCTATTCATTTTGATTATCAACTTAATAGTGTGAATGTAATGAGAACTGACACCGTCAAGGATCTAGGGGTAGTCTTAGACTCTAAATTAATTTTTGGGAATCACATCGAATATATTATTAATAAGGCCTATAAAAACCTGGGTTTCATCATTCGGGTATCCAGGGACTTTGATGATGTCTCATGTATAAAAATGTTATATTACGCTTATGTTAGGAGTATTTTGGAGTATTGCAGTACAATATGGAATCCACTGTACGTGACGTACGAGCATGCTATCGAAAATATACAAATGAAATTCGTTAAATTCTTGAATTATAAAACTAAATTGAACTCTGACCTGAATTACAATGAACTGTGTAAAATACACGGTTTAATCTCGTTACATGATAGACGTCGCATACAGGATATGTCGGTACTACATGATATAAGCTCTGGAAAGATAGATTGTTCTGAATTATTAAACAGGATCATGTATTTGAACGTGCCTCAAAGAAGAACAAGGCATACTAAACTTTTATACGTTCCAACAGTGCGCACAAATTATGAGGCCAATGATATGACCGTTAGGCTACCAAAAATTTCCAATAAATATTTTTCTGACACGGAGCTGTTTTCTTCCTCTAAGAATGCATTCAAATCTTCTATTTATAAAATCGTGAAATCTTGACATTTTATATAAACTTATTATTATTTTTTTTTATTCTATTTATAAAATCGTAAAATTTTGACATTTTATATAAACTTATTAACGAATTAATATAAAAATAATAATTTAATCTATTAAGAATACAATTTATTTATTAATCTCAATTTCAATTTTTAATATCGTAAAAAATCAGAAAATGCCAAATATATTAACAACTCTAATAATACATGCAAAGCTGTGTGGGGAGTTATAAAAAATTATACAACATCTGACTGCAATAGTACTACCATCGATAAACTGACAATTGAAGATTCTGATATTACTGACCCTCAAATGATCTCAAATGAATTTAATAATTATTTTGTAAACATGACTCAAAACAACATGACAAACGGATCTTATATGCAAGATGTAAATATAGATAATATTGTTCCAAGTATATTTTTAAATCCAGTGAATATTGATGAACTAATTAAAATAACCAAATCTCTCAAGAACTCATATTCTGTAGGCTATGATGACATAAGAACTGATATAGTAAAAAATGTTATATCTATTATTGCGGTTCCATTTTTGTATGTAATTAATTTATGTATTGTTCAGGGTTTTTATCCAGATGCATTGAAAAAGTCAGTTATAAAGCCATTGTTTAAGAAAGGTGACAAAGCTGAAATAAGCAATTATAGACCAGTCACTCTTATACCAATATTTTCCAAAATATTGGAAAAAGTTATTTACGTTAGGTTCAATGACTTCTTTGATAAATACAATATTATAACAGATAATCAGAATGGATTTAGGAAAAATAGAAGTACGTCACTCGCTACATTCAAATTGATTAAACAGATAATGACTTGTCTAGATCGGAAAATACCCATTTCCGTATTGTTTATGGACATGAGTAAGGCCTTTGATTTTGTGTGTCATAAACGACTTCTCATAAAATTGAACAGATATGGTATACGAGGCCCTGCATTTCAATTGATTAAATCCTATTTAGATAACAGAGTACAATGTGTCGAAACCAAAAGATATGATACAAAATTAAAGACCGTGTTATCATATAAATCAGTCTACGTTGAAAACAAATTCGGTGTACCTCAAGGCAGCATATTGGGGCCCTTATTGTTTTTACTGTACATCAATGACTTGCCCAAACATATTTCTCAAGAATGTATTTTATTTGCTGACGATACGACATTGATAATTAAAAGTAAAGATAAAAAAACACATAATAGTGAAGTAAATAAAATTTTAAAAGAGGCAACAACATGGTTAGATTCTAATAATTTAAAGGTAAATATTAATAAAACAAAATATATACAATTTCGAACAATGAGAGCCAATTCTCAACCCTTAATAGTAACAAATAATGGAGAGGTTGTTGAAGAAGTCTCCCAAATAAAGTTTTTAGGCTTACATATTGATTGTTACTGTAGCTGGAAAATTCATATTCAAAATTTGTGTATTAAAGTGAATAAATTCATATATGCTTTAAGAGAAGTAAGTAAAGTAGTTTCAGTACAATCAGCCCTAACTGCTTATAATGGCTATATAGACTCTGTATTGCGCTACGGTATCACATTGTGGGGTAATTCTGTAGACGTACAAGATATATTCTTAATACAAAAACGCTGTATAAGGGCTATGTTTAGTTTAAAAAGAATGATTTCATGTCGTCCATACTTTAAGAGGTTTGGCATTCTACCATTACCATGTTTGTACATATTTGAAATATGTGTATTTGTATTTAAACATAAAAATCTTTTCCAAACTAGGCAGGAAGCAACTATCAGAAAGGTTCGATTACAATATCATTTTAAGTTACATAAACCTCCTACACAGTTGTCCATAGTCTCACGGAATTCGTTTAATATGTGTATTAAAATTTTTAATAAATTACCAGATTCTTTCAAGGACGACAATCTTAAATTAAATAAGTTTAAAAGAAAAATTAAAGAATGGCTTTTAGACAAGTGCTTCTACAGTTTAAAGGAATATTTGCAATATTAGCTATTGAGCACATGATCTTTTACTTTTAAATTTTTATTATTTTAATTTTTGTACATATTATATTAAGTAGATATTACAATGTGAATACACCGGTTATGGTAAAATTTGGTGAATCTAATATTTTAGCTATGTTTTCTGCTCATTATGTACCCAAATTTATGTTCACAATAAAATTGTTTCATTGTTTCATTGTTTCATTGTTTCATATGATTCAGTTTATTTTTAATTAGCTGGAGATGTCATGTAAGCCTACGCTTATACTAATACTTAAAGTAGTGGATTGTGCGACCGGCTCCTGTGTAGCTAAGTTGCGCACCTAATTATTAAAACCGCTCACGTGCACACACACACACACACAATACACACGCACGCACGCTCACACACATACACACACACATTTATGGCACGTTTTTATATTTTTTTTTTCTTTTTACCTTTTCCTAATATGAACTGTACTTCGCTTTCGTGGATTCATATTTATTTCCTTTTTTTAATACAACTTACCCTTATGTTTGTATTTTTAGTTAACAGAGTAAGTTTCCGTTATTGGCTTATGTACAGAGATGTTTTTACCAAATTAAAATGTAACTAGAATTATGCTGTGGAAACTATGTTTATAATAAATAAATAAATAAATAAATATTTTACTAAATTCGATAATATCATTCGCGAACTCCAAGTTTCCGATGAGAAAATCGCGGAACGTTTGTTATCTCCTAATAGGTCTAGGAGAGGAGTACAATCACGTGATCACAGCTATTGAAACAGTCAATACAGATTTGTCTTTAGATTTTGTGCGATCTTAAACTATTGGACCACGAAATAAGAAAATCTGTGTAATAATAAAGTGTAGTCATATGTGCAGGAAGAACTTAGCTATATTGGGATTGCCATTAAGTAAAGAAACCTGTGATGCATGTATGAAAAATAAGGCAACCCTATTACCTTAATAAGGCAACCCTATTACCTTTTAAGCGACTTCAGAGACCAAGGTCAAGTAAAACTGGTGAACTCATTCACACTGATATTGCCTGGTCAAGCAGAGTGCCAACTGTAGGAGGATATAGATATTTCCAAACCATTTACTTACCTGCTGAAGTATAAATCGGAAGCAACATCTAATTTGATAACATACATAAAGGAATTAGAAAGACAAATGGAAATAAAAGTCAAAAGGATAAGGTGTGACAATGGTGGGGAATTTATTGCAAAGACATTCTGACATACTCAGAGAAATTTCTGCACGCCATCCTTTCCACCATGATGCAAAAGATAAATAGGATATTTCCTATGTGAATCATGAAGATATTATCAAAAAATTACCTGTACCTGTACTTGTTTAGAAAGGGTAACGCTCCTATTACGAATTTAGAGAGCCAGTAGAAGTTTTTGAAAAAAAAAAGAAATTATTGTGATTTTTTGCTATTCCTTTATAGTTTCTGTTATAATTTTTGATCTCATTTAAGTTTATAAGTTTTTTATTTGTTGCCTTGTTGCTAGATTGTAATGTTTGATCTCATTTAAGTTTATAACTTTTTATTTGTTGCCTTGTTAATGTTAGATTGCGTTATGTGATTAGAAGAAATTATGTACAGGTGCTAGCCTTTTTCTCTAGCGTTACTATTTTATCTCTGGTGTTACCCGGTGTCCCTTAATTTGTGATTATATTTTTTAAAGTAACTTATACAATATTAGTGATAAATCAAAATTATACGATACTAAGAGTAAAAAGTACCGCCCGATTTAGATTTAAGTTTCAAATGAATGATTATTAGTAACATGGAACTATCTTAAAGTTAGACATTAATTATTGCCAAATTACCATAGTGGAATTAAAATATTATGTATCTCAATAGATAATTACTATAGAGTAAGTTAAATTATTTTAAATGGTTCAATTTTTGTTGTGTTAAAGAATTATATATCTGATTATTTCAAATAATTCGTTTTATTTCATAAATCAATCTCTCCAAATCGGTAACGCAGGTGAAAGATTAAGGACAAACCTTCGGTTTTTCTCAAAAATCTCATAAACTAAAGGTTAAAGTTCGCGGCCACCTTTGAAATCTAAAAATAGGATAAATGCCACAAATTATAATAGAATCATAATCATCATCATCATCACAGCTCATATACGTCCCCACCGAGGGGTTCGAGCCTACCCTATGTTAGGGTGACAAGGCCTTAGACCGGGGTTCGGGACCCGCCATGTACCAATGTGTTTTTCCTTTCGAATTTCATATGTACATTTGTCTTGAATTTCATATGTAACAAAAAAATGGGTCTTTATGCCATCATTTGTGAGTTGAAAAAAGAACAAGCGGCCATTAACGTAATTATTGCCAGAATGGAAAGTGGGGTACCAGCTACTCCACTTAGAAAGAAAAAGAGGATGCATCAAGAAGCAATCTCGCGGTTTCATGAACGGCGTGATGATATGGATGTTTTACGATTCCTGAAAGGAATAGCAAGCAATACTTTTTTGTAGTACTTATTGTACTCAAAAGGGTACCCTACTCAAACACATGTACTCAACAAGTACTTTATCACGTTTCTTAAATATAAAATTATGTATGATTAAATGTTTGTTTTTCTTAATAATCTTTAACCTTTAATCACAAAATTTTGTAAGAAAAGAATTATTTTCTTACAAAATTTCATTACATTGTTCCACCCTGACAAGTTCGTTATTACCCACCATGACTTTTGATGTATTGACACTGATAAAACAACCGATTGATTCCATAACTTTCGATGTGGAGTACACGATGTCATGACACTGATAAAACGGTCGATTGATTCCATGACTTTTAATATGGAGTACCGTAGATGTAGCGACCCGTTGATGCAAAGTTGTCGATATCTAATAATAATAATAATAATAATAATTTATTCATAGTCCAATTACAATTTCATATTTGCTTACTCTAATACTACAAAACATTCATTATAATTAAATTTAATTCGAACTAGATAAGCATTTAAAGTCATCTGCAGCCGAACTAGTAAGATACTGTATTTCGGCTTGCAGCGCCCTCCCTATTATTATCCATAAAATGCATGCTTTGGTGACAATTAGAATAATTATAACAAAAAGAAAATTACAAAAATTACATTAAATTAATTTTACAATTAAATAATAAAAATACACATTAAAATAACTACTACTAGAGTGAAAAAGTGACCTCTCTTTGCTTGAAATGAATGTGAGTGTGTGAGTGTGAGAGGGTGTGTTAGATAATAATTCTAATGTTGATTTGTTATAATATCAAAAATACAAATTTTATCATTAAAATTATACATATAAAAACATCATTGCAATTAAGTTATAATAGAAATCAAGTATTACTAAATTATTACATTTATTACATTATCATGTCAATTTTGGAAAAAAAAATCAATTAATTAATTAATAATACTTTAAAATTTAATTTTGCAGTCGAAAGAAAAATAAAACTATTAATATTACTATAGGCTTTTTAGAGTATGAATATGATATTATTTTATACTAGCTAAGCAATATTTTATTATTAAGTAAGTAATTAATTACAATGTCAATCTCATTATTAATATTATAATTTACTTTAGATTTGGAAATTAATAATTAATCATGTCAATTTTATCAATTTAATATTATTATTAGGATATTATTTTGAGAAATTCCTCCGTCTCTTCATAGGTAAGTTTTTGTAAGTAATCATTTACATTTTTTTTACATTGGAGTTTATTTAATGTATATATTTTCAACAATCTATCAAGCTTATTATATACCAGTGGTCCAACAAACGGAAAGAATTTCGCGAAGAAAGTTGTATTACGGGTTGGAGGTCTCCCAACATTTCTCCTACGACGACCGTTTGTTACAGATTGGTCAAAGGGCGTCTTCTCATGTTGTAAGAGCGCACATTTGGACAAAAACAATTGTCGAACAGTCAAGACTTCACATAATGTATAAAGCCTGTGAGTTGGAAATAGAATTGGTTTGAATGTGGCTACTTTGAGAATCGCACGTTGAGACACCTCTAGTCTCTTCAATGTTGTTTTCGGAGCTCCTCCCCAAATTGATATACAGTACGAGATTATTGACTGACAGAGAGAGAAATAAATCCTCTTTATTATCTTTGGCTCCGCAATATGTCGAAGATATTTAAAGATATATATCAATTTTCGAACCCTTGAACAAACAGTTTTAATATGTTCTTTAAAATTCAAGTTTGAGTCAATAATAATACCCAAATATCGCATAGTACAGACCCTTTCTAAACGAGGACACTGGCAGGCACCATTTTGTTGACAACTATGTGACACAATGTGGTAATCTCTATCCAGACGAACATCACTACGAATACTAAACAACATATATTTAGTTTTTTGCACATTAAGAGTAAGAATATTGCTTCTGAGCCATTTGCTTACTATATCAAGGCCCGTCTGAGCAGAGACAAAAACTTCACCCCACGTGGCACCAATAAATAACAGAGCTGTATCATCTGCATATGAGATAATGCGACCTTGCGGCAAATCAAGACAGGTCAAGTCATTAATGTAGGCCAAAAATAGGGTAGGGCCCAAGATACTTCCCTGGGGAACACCGTACTCCACCGTAAGTTCATCACTGCAATGATCTCCAATACGCACGCATTGCCATCTGTCTGTGAGATAGCTTTCAAAAAGCTTAAGTTGTGTACCCCGAATTCCCATTTTCTCTAACTTGCACAACAATCCTGTTACAGAAATGGTATCAAAAGCCTTTGCAAGATCTAGGTATATAGCAAGGCATTTTTTACGCTTGTCTAGGGAATCACTGATATAATTTGTTAGCTCATTCACTGCTCCCTCCGTAGATTTGCCTCGACGAAAGCCAAACTGGTTAGAGGAGAGCATGTGGTTATATTCCAAGTAGTTGACAAGCCTACTGTTTATAATTTTTTCAAGAATTTTAGACAGTGAGGGCAATATAAAGATAGGTCTGTAATTTGCCACGCAAGATTTATCTCCACTCTTGTGAATAGGTCGCACCACAGATTTTTTAAGAGTCCGAGGAAAAATGCCTGTCTGCAGACAAGAATTAAAAATAAAAGTGAGTGGTGGAACTAAAAATGACGCACAACTTTTCAGTACCTTATTACCAATTCCATCCCAGCCAACAGAGCAATTGTTCTTTAATCCTCTTATAAGTGATTCTATTTCAGTTTCATTGGTATCCTCCAGGACAAAAGAACTGAGCGGAGAGGAGGTTAGCATCTGCGGTTGTGATGTAGTCACATCAATACAATATTCTGTTGCAAATTTTTTGCCAATGATCCCCCAACACCAATGAAGAATTCATTGATTTTGTTAAGAGAACAATCAGGAGTTTCAGCCAAATTTAGAAGCTCACGCGGAAAGTCAGCCTCTTTCTTCATATGCGTGATAGTTTTGACAGCCTTCCATAGCCTTCCATTATCATTCACGGCATCTGTTAGAAGACTCTGTTCATACGATCTCTTTACCTTTTTAATTATTGAATTACAAAAATTTCTATAACGCTTATATGTTAATTTTAATATAGCGTTGTCAGGAGATGCTTTTACTTTCTTATGTAATCGGTCTCTATTTCTGATACAACGTAATAAGCCAGGAGTGATCCATGGTTTTAATATTAAACTACGTTTGTTGGAATGTATTAGTTTTGTGTTTTTATCAATAGCGACTTTTATGTTCCGGATAAGATAATTAAGAGACATTTCTGGATCTATTGAGTCATATATAGGTTTTAAATCAATATTTTTAATATCCTGTTCCAATCCAATATAATCAATCTTATTTGTAAGTATAGCCGTATTGTGATAAGTTTTACAATCGTTCATAGTTAATATTACAGGATAGTGGTCAGTTATTGTAGCACGTGGAACAAGAGTAAGGGCCTTTGCTCTTGTTTTTAGTATCACATGGTCTAGGCATGTGTCACTATTACTACGAGTCACCAGTGTATGAGCCGGTAAAAGACCGTGAGAAGCCGCCAAATTTAGGTAATTTTCGCCATTAGAATTTAATTTCTCATGATTTATTGCAATATTAACCTCCTCCACCACAATACTAAGATAGTCTCTATAGTACACAATGACACCATCATTTTGTTTTAAGTTTTTTTTTGTAAATGCTGCCCGATAGCCATTGATATTTGGGATGACAGTATTGTCCGTTAGCCAACATTCCGTAAGTATTATTAGATCGCATTTAATTTGAGCTCTACTCAAAAGGACTTCTAAGCCAGTAAAATTACATTGCACACTTCTGATATTCTGTGTGAGTATAGAAAATTGTGTTGATAACTTAGGAATCAGTTTATGACAATCCTCGACTTCACACATCATTGAGTCAGATACAGAAAATGTATCCAAAGACACGGATAGGTCTTCTACATTATCCATTACTGCTCAATATTAAGAGTTTACCCATCACGTTCATCAATATCCCTTCAGATGGAGATATAGAGCCAAAGGGTTGCGTCATAAGCAATATTCGCATTTCTGTTAGAGCCTCGAAATTACGCTTTTGCCTGTCCGCAAATATACAGTTTTTGCAATTGACAATGATTGCTTTTATTATTTCATAAGTTTTTTGTACATATTTTATAAAATTAATGAATTTATTTATTTTTTGCCTATTTATACGAAAATAGATTCATCTAAATAGTCGCAAGATTCATCTAAAATTCCTACGTTTGATAGCCTAGTAGAATTTATACAAAATCAATGTAAAATATTATCGCGCACACCTATTACAGTGCAAACGAATAAAAGAGGTTTAAATAACCGAAATACTTCCCGCCCGCAAGCCAGCATTACACTGCCTAATTATCAATCGTATGTTAGTACAGTCGACCCTAAAAACAACAATAAGTCCGCTTTCAAGTGTTTATGCACTAATTTCACTCACATGCACCTGTTCAAATGTCCCGCCTTTATGAAGATGTCTCCCGTCGAACGCTTTAATTCCGTAAAAGATCTCAATTCATGCATAAATTGTTTGAGTCTAAAACATCGTGTATCATCTTGTAATTCTAATATGAATTGTCGCATGTGCAAGATGAAACATCACACTTTACTTCACTTCAATCGGGAGTCGAACCCAGAAGTGCGTTCGACCACTGTACCGCCGCAGCAAACGTCCGTGCCCGTATCTGCGCCAGCGCCGAGTTTTATCACTGTCGCTCCGCCCAGTGATGTGACACTGTGTACGTTGGCTGCGCCACAGATTTCATTGACCGCTTCGTACGTGAGTAACACTGACTCACGCTCGCCCCGCATTCAATGTACTGAGAGCCGGACGATATTATTAGCCACTGCTCAAGTACATTGTTTTGATTCACGCAATGACAAACATTTAATTCGTGTTTTGCTTGACTCCGCATCTCAAAGCCATTTCATTACTAAGGAATGTTGCGATCGTTTAGGTTTAAACACGCAAAATGTAAAACGTACAATTATCAAAGGCTTTGGAGGTTCGCAAAATGTAATAAATTCCTCTGTTAATTTAAAATTGTTTTCTCAGTATAATCATCAAATCAATTACGATATAAATTGCCTAATCGTGAATCAAATTACCGATAGTCTACCTACCGCTTTCGCCGATATGTCTTCGCTCCCTCACCTGTCGAATTTGCCGCTTGCAGACGACACGTACGCCACGCCCGGCACTATTGATGTGCTCGTAGGCGCTTCTCTCTTCCCGCACTTGTTGTTGCCTGGCGTAGTCCATGGCTGCAGCACAGAGTGTCCGCCCGCTATAGAAACAGTGTTAGGCTACGTAATCATGGGTTCCGTCCCTACCGCTTATCCCCTCGGTTCTTCTTTAACGGTGTGCTGCGCTACAACTTTAGAACCAGTTGACTCCCTCTTACAAAAATTCTGGGAATTAGAAAGCGTTCCTGAACCGCCCATTCAAAGTCAAGATGACAAGGAATGTGAATTATTCTATCGGACGACTACCGAAAGAGATAACATCTCTAAACGGTATGTAGTCGCGCTTCCTTTTCGTGAGGATGCATTTTCGTTAGGTCCTTCGTTTGATATCGCACGCAAACGCTTCCTATGTTTGGAGCGCAAGCTGTTAGCTTCGCCTAAGCTGCGAGCAGCTTACAATAGCACAATTAAAGAATACATTGAAAAGGGTTATCTCTCTCCCGCGTCTCACCATGACCCCGCAATCCCCTCATACGTCATTCCGCATCACGGTGTGGTTCGTGATGATAAGCCACTGAGACCCGTTCTCGATGCGAGCTGTAAAACTCCATCTCAAACCTCTCTTAATGATATTTTGCATTCTGGCCCTAACCTACAGGGTGATCTATTTAAAATTATTTTAAACTTTCGCGTTTATCCTATCGCTATGACCGCCGATTGCAGACAGATGTTTTTACAAATTATGGTCCGCGAAAGCGATCGTCGCTTTCAAAGAATATTGTATCGTTTTGACCCGCAAGCTCCACTAAAGACGTATGAATTTAATCGCGTGTGCTTCGGTCTGAAGTCAAATCCCTATCACGCGCTTCGCACGGTACAACAGTTAATATCTGATGATGGTCAAAGGTACCCTTACGCTTCTAAAGTTGCTTCTTCCTCTCTTTACATGGACGATATTGCCTTTTCTGTTCTTGAGGAAAATGAGTCTATTGTCACCGCGCGGGAGCTGATTCAATTGTTTAAAGGGGCACAATGGGACTTGGTAAAATGGAACAGTAACTCGCAAGCTGTTCTCAAGACAATACCGCAGACACACAGACTACCAGAACCCGTCGAATTCGACGAGCACACCCAAGCAAAAATATTAGGCTTGCATTGGTGTACGGAGACTGATGAATTTTTTTTTTGTGTGTCACCGCCCGAGAACAAGTCTCCCACTAAGCGTTCCATTTTGTCCACCATCGCCAGACTGTGGGACTTGGTTGGATTTATCGCACCTACAGTCTTGTACGCTAAATTAATTATGAAGCAATTGTGGCAGTTAAATATCGATTGGGACGAAACAGTGCCTGCCGCTCTCGCCGCAAAATGGCAGCAATTCTGTGACGAGCTTCCCGCTCTAAATGAGCTCCGCATTCCACGGCATCTCGGTGTCGTGAAGGATTGTATCGTCACAGTAGTAGGCTTCGCGGACGCCAGTGAGGCTGCCTATGGAGCTGTGGTCTACCTACACGTAAGGTCGTCCAACGGCATTACTGTTCGTTTGGTTTCTGCCAAATCAAAAGTCTCGCCGACTGTTCCTCATACAATCGCCAGACTTGAGCTCTGCGCAGCGGTTCTTCTCGCCAAGTTAATGCGTAACATTGTGGACGCTTACATATCCCGCTTCAACGTTAATGTTTTCGCTTTCACAGATTCAAAGGTTGCTCTTTATTGGATACAAAGTTCTCCACACCGGTGGCAGACCTTTGTCGCTAATCGTGTCGTTAAAGTAATTGAGAATATTTCTCCACAATGTTTCTTTCATGTTGCCGGTTCCGAAAATCCGGCTGATTGTCTTTCCCGCGGCGTAACGCCACGCAAACTAATTTCGCACCCGCTTTGGCTTACCGGGCCGTCTTGGCTCGCATTGGAAACTTCACAGTGGCCCATTAGTAAATTTGTTGAAACTGCCGACACTGACGCTCCCGAGCAGAAGTTAGTCACACACGCGGTTCTCGCTCCCGCAGAAGAATCAGTTCTTTACAACTGTGCTCTTCGCTGCTCCTCGTGGAGAAAACTTTTACGGGTTTTTGTTTATGTGTTTCGTTTTTGTAAATTGCTCCAACGCACACGCACCGCTTCATGTTCTGCCGCAGACTTAGATTTTGCCGAGTGTAAAATACTAAAGGTCCTGCAACACATGTATTTCAAAAACGAAATAATTAACTTACAAAATAACAAATCGTGTTCATCTGCATTTAATAAGTTAAAACCGTTTTTAGATGATGGACTCGTTCGAGTTGGTGGTCGCTTGGCCAACTCAGAATTAGAGTACGCAAGTAAACATCCAATAATTTTACCACGCCACGATCACATCGTGGAGTTAATTATTGATTATTATCATAAACTTCACCTGCACGCCGGACCTGAATTGCTTATGTCCCTGCTCAGGCAGAGTTATTGGATTCTGTCTGCTCGTCGTATTGTGCGACAGAGATTTCATAAATGTAATTTATGCTTTCGGATGAAACCTAAGGCGGTTCATCCGATAATGGCCGATTTACCCGCTAGCCGCTCTCGCCCCGCAATCAAGGCTTTTATCCACACAGGCTGTGACTACGCCGGCCCCATCGCGTACACTCCAATACGCCGTCGCGGTGTACGGAGTGAAAAGGCATACATTTGTGTCTTCACGTGCCTGACTACGCGCGCTGTACACATTGAAGTTGCTTCTGATCTCAGCACTTCAGTTTTTCTAGCGGCCCTTAAACGCTTTTTATCCCGTCGCGGTGCTGTTCAGGTTATCTATTCTGATAACGGCACAAACTTTGTAGGTGCAAACTCTTACCTCAAAGATTTGTATCGTTTTCTTGATAGTAACCGCCAAGCCTTTGCTGAATTCTTTTCGGAAAGTCGCATCCAATGGAAGTTCAACCCCCCCGCAGCCGGTCACTTTGGCGGTTGCTGGGAAAGTATGGTGAAGGTGATAAAAAATCATCTCTTCAAGGTGATAGGACAGCAACTTCTAACCTATGAAGAACTCGCTACGGTACTCGCGCAGATCGAAGGCTTGTTAAATTCCCGCCCCCTGACAGTGCTTAGTCCGGATCCTACGGAACCTTCGGCTTTAACACCTAGCCATTTTTTGAATAACTCACCGCTATTTTCTATACCCGCGCCACCAGTCCCACTTAAATCCACGTCGCTTCTTCAGCATCATAGCGTTTTAGATAAAATAGTCCAGTCTTTCTGGAAGCGCTGGAGCCTGGAATACTTGCACAACTTACAAGCTCGCAATAAGTGGAATACGCCTTCTACGCCCATCGCACCTGGGACTGTTGTGGTCATTATCGTTGATAACTCGCCTCCTTTGTCGTGGCCGCTGGCAGTTGTTGAGAAGATACACCCTGCAAAAGACGGTATTGTACGCGTCGCCACAGTCAAGACAGCTAGGAATACGTATTTACGCCCGGTCGTTCGACTGTGTCCTCTTCCAACGCAGTAAATAAACACAAAGCCTGTACACAAATTTTAGTTTTACATAGGTTAAGTAGTTACATTTATTTCTAGTAGTATTATACAATAATAAGTATCTACACTAGTAGATAGTATAACCGCATATTAAGCATTTGTTGCTTTACGTAGTTTGTTAGTTTCTTATGATTGTTTTTTAAAGGTGACCCTTTAAGGGCGGCTGGAATGTTAACGCCAATAAAAGATACGCTATTGTTTGAACCTCGCGCCTCACACCTTCCCTAATTCCCTTGTGCGGCGCACTAGTTAACAAAAGGACGACGTCGCAAATTCTAATAAGTTAGTTGTTATCGAACACTCATCGCTGTCACTTTGTCGCCGCACCGGAACGGAATCGTGCGCTTTTTCCGCTTCCGCAGTCTTCGAAGCCCACCGCTGGGCTAGTGTAAAGTGTCGTGAACAAGAGTATAAGCTTTGTAAGGCTTGCCCATCGCATCCCGCTGTCAAAATATATATAGTGGACCCGCATCTTAGCAACAAAGCTATCGAAGGTGTTACGCAAGCGTGGCGCGCAGTCTCTCTTCATATCCAGGCCTGGATTTAACGGTGCCTCCCAAGGAACACCAGCCATCGCGTTCCTGGGCACTTCGCACGAGGTCCAGATCAAGAAGAAAGGTAGGTGCGCCGCACTTTTCCGCACTCCCGCTTTTTTTGCGTGAGATATTTTTTGTTTCTATATACCTATCGCAATTCGCCACACCAGTGTGTATAGTTCTATAATCATATTAACGCTGCTGTATACAAACATAAAAAATTGTCTTAAATATAAAATTAAAAGATGATATAAAAATTCTTTTAAATTTGAAAGCAAATAAAACTGATTTAAAATTAATGTATTCAAACAATCGACCACATCTAGTCAATCTGATTTTTTGAGTTTGTTTAAGTCCGACTCCGAGTTGATTCTAATCTGGGATGCACTTTCATTTTCTCTTAAATAGACGATTCCATTTGACGTCCAACAAAAGGCGTATTGGTTTTGTTTTTGGAACATTCTTGCTTGATAAAAGAGTTTTTGTGTCTTAATAGTCAAAGATTCTGTAAGGTATATAGGTGTTAGAGGCCAATTGGGATTGAGGTGTGTTGTGTTTAGTTTTTTATCCTTTGGCTTTATTTTATTAAAACTTTTAACACCACTGATAATTTTCTCCTTTGCCAAGACTGAGGAAAGATCCACAATTACAGGACCGGCAGCGTCTTTTGATTTAATTCGGTACACATCTCTTATTTGGGATGTGCTAATTCCAATATCTATAGTTTTACATATCTGGACAACATAATTACATAGTTTTTCCCTTGTTTCATTACTTTCTTTAGGTAGATTCCTTATTTCAAATCCCGCCGCACGGGACCTACGCTCCATAGATTCAATCTTTTCTTTCAATTGGCAGATAGTTCTCTTGTTAAGATCTCTCTCTTTCTCCAATGAAGAGAGTTTAGAGACAAACTCATCATATTTTTGTGACATGTATTCGATACTTTTTTTAAACTCTACGTTTTGTTCATTAATTTTATTTATGGTTACTTGTAAGTCTTGAAATCGTTTTTCTTGTTCTTTTGAAAAAACGTGAAACATATTTTTTAATATTGAAATCATATCAGAGCTGCCTCCGTCGTGTTTTCTTTTTTTACGCTCCGAGATGTTTGATATGTGACTGTCGAGTGAATTTAGATCTAGTACATTCTCATAATCATGCACGGTAATATCACTCGTAGTAGGGCTAGAAAGCGCAGCGACCTGAGTATTGCTCTTTGTCGCAGTGGTAGCAGATGTGTCCATCAATAAAGGCGAGGGAAGAGGAGTGCGCTTAATTTTTGGCATCTTGACGGCGTATAGATAAAGTTATTGCCACGTCTGGGTAGACTTTAATTACTAGGGTAGCAGAAAACTGAAGCGGTTGCTGCGACTGTGAGAGTGCGAGTCGGAGCAATGTAATACCAGGAGTGCAGCTACGTACCTCCTTGACCAAGATCACAGCGGTGGGATTCAGCGTCGTTCTTAGTGGTGCATCACTGCTGCAGGCGGGCGCCGCTGATGTTGCGCCGGCGCGTCTCGTTGGTCACTGTTCGCACACCCCAGCGGGCGGGCGCTTGCACTTGATGGGCGGGGCAGTAGGGCGGGGCCGTTACTATGATAATAGACTAGGAGCTAGGATATTAAGACCTCCTTAAATTTTATGCACTCCTATTATTTTGTTTCGATTTAAATGTAAAAAATTACAATAATGAATTAATGTTAACAAAAGCGAGGGGACATGTAGACACGTCTGAACTCCTCAGAGATCCGGGGGGGAGAGTATCTAAACAATAGATACATCGACATTCGATAATAAGTATGTAACCCATTAATAAGTAACATGTATGATTTTTAGCCCGGAGCCCATGTTCGGTGAATTGCGCGCGAGACGATTCGTGATGACTCTTGAGAACAGCTTATATACATGACCCAAGAGCTTGATGGGTCTGTAGTTCTTCAACTGGGCCCTGTAGCCCTTTTTGAAGAAAAATGCCACCACGCTTTTGACCTGTACCTGTGTGTGTTGTACCCATGGACTTAATAATCAAAACAGCCCTGCGAGCATGGACTTGTCGATCGACACATATCGATCGACAAAAGCATCTGTCCTTTTCACTTCTTAGGAATATCTGTCAAATTTATCGATTTTTGGCGAATATGTCAATCTTCGCTGTCAAATTTTGTTTATCGAAAGTTCCAAAGACATTATAAGAGTAGACCAACAATGCAAACGAAATGTATGAAGTCCCCTTCAACCAATTTTGATATGATAATAGCTAAATAAATAAGCAAAATTAAGACTCATCGGTTATAAATAATGTTACAATGTGATTTAGTTTTTGTTACTGTTCGTTTTTTACACTACAAAACGAAGTTATTTGGACATGTTTAAGTATTTTTATAACTTGACGCGCGCTCGACAGTCGAATGCAGTACAAATACAGTATGAGTAGCGGCCGCCTGACCGCTGTTGTGGTTGAAGGGGGTTTCTTAGAGGCCGCGCGTATTGTCGGTCTATCTCTTATAATGTCTTTGGAAAGTTCTATGCTCGCAGGGCTGGACTGAGTTCTCTGACCAGAAAAACGAGCTGAGAGGGATAGCCAGAAGAGAGGCCGTTAGTCCCTTTTTTATAAGGTGTCCATAATTTCCTCGTATTGAAAAGAACAATTAAGTTAGACAATATTAGGATGAAAATCCATATGACTAACAAATAATAATTGAAATATTTGTTTTAGATAAATAATTTTTTTTTTAATTTTTAAATATAAATACTTAGATATGCAAAATCATACTTTACTTATCTAAAAATATTCTTTTTTGGCCAGAGACTATTGTTGAATAGATTGTTGGATTAATAACCAAATTCGATCGAAATAACCAAAAAAAAATTAAGAATAAGATAAGAACCTATCAATTATTTCTGTAACTATATTTAAAGTAGGTTCTTAAATAGAGATTTTTTATAGAATGAAATTTTTGTAGATTGAAAAAAAAACATGTAGAATTACAAATTAATGACTCTCCGATGAGTATAATAATAATTACTCCTAAAACAATTGGTGCGTCAAATTTTCCTGTACCCACTACAGTAAAAATTGCTTTCTGATCAGAGGCAGCATCATCATCATCATCACAGCTCATATTCGTGTCCCCACCGAGGGACTCGAGCCTACCCTATGTTAGGGTGATTAGCCCTTAGTAAACTACGCTGGCCCAGTTCGGTTTAATTGACTTCATCTACACCATTGAATTTCTTCGCAGATGTATGCAGGTTGCCTCACGGTGTTTTCCTTCACCATAGAAGCGTCAAACAAATGTACATATGAAAAACGAAAAACACATTGGTACATAGCGGTTTCGAACCCGGACCTCCCGATTGCAGGCAAGTGCCGAGTCCACAGCGCCATCGACGCTCTTCAGAGGCAGCATGCCTACTACAAATCATAACGACTTTGCAACATTTTACCTAAACTTTATATTGATTAGGAAGCAAAATGCCTACCTTGCAATATGATTATGCAAAATTTTATCTTAACATTATATTGACTAGGAAGGATAATGCCTACCTTGCAATATGACTTTACAACATTTGATCTAAACCTTATACTGCCTAAGAAGCAAAATGCCTATATTGTATTTAATAGTATTTTAATTTATTTGATCAGGATCTTTATACTAATCGAGGAATGGAAGCTTGATGCCAAAAAAAAGGTTTTTTGTGTGAGATAGTCTAATAGGGACCCCAAATCGTGACATGTTAATGATATTGTTTTTTATTTTTCCTATATATACTTAAATTGAAGTAGACGGCACTAAACAAGTAGACATAAAACCAAGAAGTTCCAACGTAATTGAACATAAAAAATGTACTGCCTAGAATTAATCGTCCAATCCCTAGTCCTCCCTTTAATCGATTATGCTGATGTGTGTTGCACCAACGTTAACCAAGAACTTCTAGACAAGCTGGATCGAATGCTCAACAACTGTATTCGTTTTATTTTCGGTCTGCGGAAATATGACCACATTTCCTTCTTTCGAGATAAACTCAAATGGTTGCCTATCCGTTTGCGAAGGAACCTGAGAGTCGCTTCCCAGCTTTTCAGCATTATTTACGATCCAAATACTCCTGATTACTTAAAGAGTAAATTTCAAGCGCTTGGTAGTACTCATACACTCAACTTACGTTCTGCTGCAAAACTCACACTTGAGTTTCCAAGTCATAGATCCGGGTTCGCTTCGGACTCTTTCACACTTTCAGCTATACGCTTGTGGAATAGCTTACCCCCTAACTATAGACCAGCCTGTAGTAAGGCTTCATTCAAACGTCAGATACGAAGACTCTTTTTGGAATCTGTTTAGTTTTATTTGACAGTATTTCATCATAATATTAGCATTATTTATATATATTTATTATATATCATATATGTAGTTTTATATATTTTTAATATTTATATTCTATTATATCTATGTTTACTTATTTCATCCTAATTTAAATATACCTACTTATGTCGTTTGCGACTTTAATTCGTACACCGTCTACAATTTCTCCCACATTTTTACTGGTTGACTGGTAGAGAATGCCTCAGGCATTAAGTCCGCCTTTTGTACATCTTTTGTTTTATGTACGATAAAGATTAAATAAATAAATAAATAAATAAATTAATGCAGTGACATTTTGCTTGGTACAAATTTTGAGCTATAGATGAATTCCTATTTACAAATAATTATTTTTTAGGTATTTTGCTTGGTAGACATTTTAATCTGTATACGATCTACAGCATAGGTAATATGCCTGAAGACATTTATTTCAGGCGTTCTGCTTCTTAAAGGAATTTAAACTTTCACACTCTCATCAGAGAGGGAAAAATTAATGATATCGCATTCGCTTATAAAGCTCTTTGAAACCTTTGTTCTGTAAAGTCCTCATATTTGAAACATTAACTGCACACAACAGAACTTTTCATCACATTCGCCGGAATTAATTTTAGACACCTTTGACTAAAATCATTTTTTGGTATACTTTGTAACGTTGTGCGTACATAATTATATAACTAGTAATAATTAATCAAAATATTTACAATTAAATTAAAAATATGAACAAAACAAACATTAATATACTATTTAAAAACAAATAAATAATATTTAACTTATACTAACTTACCTAAATAATATTTACAACAAAATCAAATAAAAACACAATTTAGATTTTAATTAAATAAATAAAGTCAAGTGATTACGATTCCCCAAATGGGTAGGTGTTGAACAGAATACCTATTTGCTTGTTTGTGCTTTGATTATAAATAATTGTGTTAGTGATTAATGTCTGTAAATTCGTGAACGAACCATTTATTAGTTATTATTGACCAATACAATAAAAGATATTAATGTAATAAGTGTTATTAGATAAGTTCTTTTCGATGTTTTAAATGAATAAGTAACGTTTTGATATGAGAATTTCCAATCTACCTTCTATTATTGATTTTTGAAATTGTTTTATAAAATAACTTTGAATTAAATGCTTAAAGTGTAGATTCTTAAATAATTTTGTAAATTCCTTTCTGCTTCTTCAAAGCCGCTACAGTACCTACTTTGATCGGCTAACCCTTCGCCTTCTGCTTGGTGGCCGCATTGTGAATTTTAGTAGGCAGAAACTGACGTTTAGAAATGGTGAATTCCAGGGACCTTGGTACGGAATGAAGAAGCTGGCGCACACGGTTTCTTCGTGGAGACACACACCGGTACTCACGGCTGGCCTGAACCCGCTGAAACCTGCCCCCTGTCCACCAGTCAACTGCCGGCGTCACCAACTTCCGGTGGAGGGCGGACAAATAAGGGAAGGGCCGATAGTGGCGAGTACAAATTAAGCGGGCATAACTCCACGTGCAATTTTTTTTTTAAATAAAGTAACTTTTTTGTTGACGCTAGTTTTTTATTTTTTTTACCGCCCAAAAAGTCGTGATTACTGTGGCGCGGTACTAGAAGCGTCACAACTTATATACTGGAACAGTAAATGCATAACTTTCTTAATTATGGACACCCTAAAACTGTTCAAAATCAAAGCATTAAATGACGTACTAATGTCAATGCCGAAATCACTCAAACGCCATTTTCACTACTGTTGCCAGTTTACCTTAAAGACTACAATTGTCAGTTTTTAGGATACTTAAATTCATCTTCATCATCACAGGTCATATACGTCATCACTAAGGGGTCGAGCCTACCCTATCTATATGAAATATATTAATTAAATAACCTTGTTTTTAAACATCTTTCCATGAATAATAGATGGATTACCATATTCAAAGTAATTGAATAGTTGAATTTTTAAAAATAGTTATGAGTGATTTTAGAAACGAACCTTTTTTTTTCGGGGGGAAATGCATGACTTGGGAAGTACCCGCCATTGGCTAGACGGTGGGCGTGTGTGGGGCTTTCCCGGCAGAGTGCCGGGCATACCCACTAAAATCCCCCAATGTTCTCCTCCCTGCCCCTTAGAGCGCGTGTGGTAGGGTCCACAATGCGACACCACCACTCTTTAAAAACTAACCTACTAATTTCGATGATTTGTTTCCAAATGGCAATGAAAGAAAGGGACAAACGGCCTCTCTTCTGGCTATCCCTCACGGCTCCTTTTGCCTCTATTATGTTGGTGACCTAAATTGAGTCATAGGCGTATGTGATATGGTGTATTTTTGCATATGTAATTTTTGATGGAGCTCAATCCTGTTTTGATTATTAAATCCATGGTTGTAGTACCTGTGCCATGCTTTTGACGTTTTGCCCTCGAGTATGACGGAGTTAAATAGAATCTGCAGCGCGTTCCGGACTGGTAGTCCACCCGCTTTCAAAAGCTCATCTGTAACTCCATCACCACCCGGCACTTGTTGTTTTTGAACTGTTTGAGAGCCACACTAATCTCGTACAGGTTGATGTCCGGGATGTCTTCTGTGTAATGCCGGATCAATTTGGCTCTAGGATCTGTAGCCTGAATGACAGGTGCCTGGGATGTTGGGTAAAGCTGTCCATAGAAGCGTTCGATCTCAGCCATAAGCTCAGGTCGGGACGTAACGACTCTCGTCCTCTGTCTTCAGCTTCGTCAGCAGACTCTGACCGAGTGACAGATCTCTTGCGAACACTTAGGTGCCCTTGTTCCGCTCGATTGCTTCTTTAATACGTTTCGTATTAAATCAGCGTATGTCGCGAGTCAGGGACTTCGAGATCTGTTTGTTGAGTCGCCGACGAGCATCCTTAGAAGACTGCAGACCCGTCCCACGTCCCAGCTTAATTGTCGGCTCGGTTGCTTGGTACGCTTGGTATACATATTGCTAATGTTTAATTCGTATTGTGTAATAAATAAGCCTTCTTGATTTTGCGGTTTAAGCTGTTTTATTAGAGTAATAAGAGAGAAAGCAGACCAAATAGGGTAGTTCTGTCAGTTCGCCGGCCACTGCCGTTCTCGGCCATCAAGGATATTTTGTAAAGGAATAAGAAAAATACACGAAAAAAATAGTGCGCGGCATTCTGTTCTAAGGTAAGTTAAACGGTTGGTTACATGAATTTCTGAGTCTGTTTGAATTTTTTGTGTAATTAGATTGTTAAAATATTATTACAATACATTTTTTTGAGAATAAATAAGGTTTACTTAGAAATTTTACGTAGCTGGCTAACTCAATACATATTTAACAACATTTTGAATTCTCGGCCAGGTGGCCGACAATGGGCAGTTCCTTAAAGGTTTTCATTAATTTATATCTTCAACAATTGTATTTTTTTCTAGTATCTCAGTTCTAATGAAGAAATTATAACAAAAATCCAGATCTAGTTCCAGTTTCCGGCCACAAGGACTCATACAAAAAAAAACAAAGAAAAAGGTATTTCAATTTGATAACTTTTGGCGGCCGATAAGAGGCATTCACGTATCCTTTTTTCGGCCTAAGTATATCTATAGGAATGTACACATAACAAATAATTATTAAACTTTTGAACATGTTTTAAAAATAATTCCTATTCAATAGTTTTATCTATTATTCAAGTATTAAGCTTCCTTTTTGTTTGATATTTAACACAAACTCATTACAACTTGTGACTAAAATAAGTGGCCGAAACACGACAGCACTTATGTGAGCTCTCGGCCATAAAACGAAAAGCGGCCGACAAACGGTTGCGAAGTTTTCAGTTGTCGGCCTACCATTTCTAGTGTGACCGAGAACCCGCTGCCGCTATTCTGATTGTCGGCCACAACATCGTGCATAGGCCGGCAACTGAGTGCAGTGATGTCAATTTTTGGCCACTACCGTCCTTATTGCCGAGAACTTGCACTATCCAACTCAGTTATCGGCCATACAAAACAGCAATGGCCGACAACTGGGTGCCATCATATCAGTTATCGGCCAATAATTTTTTTAGTGGCCGAGAATTCGCTTTAGCTAACACATCTGTCGGCCAATATCTGCGAAAAGGTCAAAATGGTATCACAATGATTAAATTTTATTACAGATGGGTCCTGGGACAAGAAAAAAAGAAGAGAAAAATGAAACGGAAGAGGAGGTAAAATACATAAAAAGAGGAAGCTATTTAACTATAAAGAAGAAGATTTACAAAGGGCAATTCATGCCATAAATATTAATAAAAGCGGTGTAAGACAGGCCTGTTGTGATTATGGTGTTCCTCGGGCTGCTGTTCAAGACAGATTATCAGGGCGAGTTGTGGTGGATCAAAGAAAACCGAGAAAAGTAGGTCCGGATCCAGTTTTAGGTTTTGAAGGTGAGAACAAAATTGTAGACTGGATAATAGATATGGCTAAATGTGGCATACCAATAACGAAGGCACAATTGATGGAGACAGTGAAAAACATTTGCAAAGATATAGGCGAAGATAAAATTTCTTTTACGGGTCAAAAACCTGCGCAGTCATGGTTCAGAGGTTTTTGTAAAAGGCACCCCGAAATAAGTATACGTGAACCCGAAGGGATCAACAAAGCAAGAGAATCTGTTAAAGAAGGGATGATCAGAAAATGGTTCGAAGACCTTACTGTTTTTATCAGAGAAAGATTTGTTAGATATGATGAAGGATCCAGAACGTGTATTTAATGCTGATGAAACCGGAGTGTCTCTATGTCCCAAAACTGGAAAGGTGCTTGCACCAAAAGGATACAAAAACGTTTACACTGTGACAAAAGGCAACGAAAAAGAAACTATAACTGTCCTTATCACAATAAACGCTGCTGGAAAAATATGTCCTCCTCTGGTGGTATTCCCTTATATACGACCTCCCAAGGCGATTGTGGTCAATATGCCAGAAAAGTAGGTGGTTGGAAAAACGGAATCCGGTTGCATGCGCTCTGATGTCTTTTATGAATACATAGCAAATGATTTTAATAATTGGATACTCGAGAATAATATGAAAAAGCCAGTGATTTTATTCGTGGATGGGCACAAGTCGCATATGACAATGCAACTAAGTCAATTTTGTGATGATAATGATATAGTTTTATATGCTTTACCTCCTAATACCACCCATATAACACAACCAGCAGACGTTAGTGTGTTCCGTCCTCTAAAGCAAGCTTGGAAAAAAACTGTTTCAAACTGGCAATCAAGACCGGTAAATATGAACAAAACTGTGACCAAAACCAACTTCTGCAAAGTATTTCAAGAAACGCTTGACAATGATATGACTCAAATCATAAGGAATGGTTTCAGAAAGTGTGCGTTGTATCCGTTTGATGTAGAAGCAATAGACTATTCTAAATGTGTCAAAGATTTTCAAGAAAAAAAGAAGAAGAGGCCATCATCATCTGGCGAGTTAACAGAAAGAGATTTTGAAACTGCTTTAAAAGTAGTAAACTTTATAAAAAAAATATGCTCAAGGGTAGTGTAGATTTGAATGTTGTTATCAAAGAAATCGAAAAAGCAAGAACTGAGAGCAAGGAAAGAAGAAGGTCTGCTTCTAAGACTCCAAGAAAATCCACCGAAGTTGTGAAAACTGTTGAAAAAGCAATTAGTCCAACACAAAATGAATCAAATTACGAGAATGTTTAATTTTTGGAGACATTCCTGACGTGGGATCACTGGTATCCATTAACGATATATCTATTATACGAATATTATGACACCCAAGAAAATAATTTGACCCAAAGGATAGATACTCCTCAAGAAGAACATGAGAATGTATTAACTATAATAACGAGCGCTGATGTCCACTGTGAAGAATATTTGAAAGATCATGTTGAATCTCGAGAAACGATTCCAAATACACGTACGTCACCAGCGCTTAAGAGTGCTGTTGTTAATCACGATACGATAATCGAGTCACAAAATGACGTAATAAACACAGTCGCAAATAATGCTGATCCTTTCGATAAACATCTCAAATTTATTGAAACACTATCCGGAGGAACAGCTAAAAAATGAAACATGAATAGGCTACCAAGTGCAATATCAGCAAAGAAATGGAGAGAATTCTATGAGCTTAAGGATATAAAACAGCGTAACATTGAAGAAGAAAAACAGAGAAAAAAGACGGAGCGAGAGAAAAAAGAATGAGAAAGCCGAAATCAAACAAGCTTAAAAGAAGAAACGAAAAAAAATGACCAAATAAAACTTACTTTGATTGATACTGATAGTACAGATCATGACATTATACCGGTGAGTAAAGACAATCAAATATTTTGCTGTTTTATTTATTTTTGTTTTAATTAGCTATGAAATAAAATTGTTGTTGCAGATGAAAGTGAAACCTCCAAAGAGAGAAGAATTTAGGGCAACGAGACCAGATAACGTAAACACAAAGACAGGAGATGACGATAGAAATTTTAGTAAAAAGATGACGCATATAAGAAAAAAAATATTTGACAGCTCCGAAAGTGATGAAGATAATATTATAAAAATGTCGGTGAATAAACCAAACAGAGGACATAATATAAAAGATGGAAGCTCACATAAGGTTCGTGGTATCAGAAAAAAATGCCTATAATAATTCAAGAAAACTTTTATATACAACTATAAGCTTATAAAATACCGAATTGCTATATTTTTTCTACCTATTTTGATTTTTATAGAAAAAGAGAGTATTAAGTAATACATTATCGGAATAAAAAGTACTAACCTGTTGATAAATACCAAATTTTATATGTTCCAGATGTCAGACTATAATAGAAGAAGAATTAAACAATGATTCCTGAAGCAAAAAATAATACAAGTGAAGATGAAGACTATTCTATGTATATCTATAATTTTTAATATATAAGTCAATCAATAGAAGGTGAGTGATACTGTTACACACAATATAATATTATTACATACGTACCAGTACTAAATTAAAGACAACTACTTAAGTATTAATTTTAAAAAGTTTTTTTCAGGTGATAAACAATTCAAATCAGTATTTAATAGACTTGATTAGTGATTACTTACATATAAAAGAAGCGAGAAAAAGAAGAAAAGAATAAAGAAATAGAAGACACAGATAAAAAGATCAGAGTAAAAGTTAAGAAACTAATTAGGAGAATTTTAAAATCATGAAGACTGCATTAAAGAGTAATTATATTTAATTATGTTGATTATATTTCATACCAAGAGAGTCCAGAGACAGAGCGTTTTATTTTTTTCGTTTATAATGTTAATTGTTATTCCAGTTTTTTAATCTAATAGAAGTTTATCCAAAATCATGAAGACTGAGCAGAGACTGGTGTTATTTTGGACATTTAGAAAGTTGATGTAAATTAGTTGATTAGTTAGTTTTATAATTTAACTGTCAAGTTCCTAAATAAAAACTTTGAAATACATGAGGACAATAATATTCTTTATCTTTTATAAAGACCTATCTATACCTATACAAAATATAATATTTGTAGGAAAACAAAGCGGCCGACAACTAGCACATTAGTGCGGCCGATAACTGATATAGATGGCCGAAAAGTGGCATGTTTACTATTTTTCTATATTTTTATAAATGAAAAATAAATATTTGGTTATTTAATTTCTAGACAATAGATAACAATATTAAATTCCCGTTCATACAGTATATTTTTTTTAATTTCCAGTGAATGTTTGGAAAGTTATACGAATCAGAAGTCGAAATTTCGATTAATTGGCCGAGAACTGGCAGAATTACCCTATGTTAAATTTTGTTACAAAAGATTATTATAAGGCCCTGTCCTAATTGGCCATCGCTCGTGCGATAATGCGTGCGTCCGATGAAACATACTTGAGCCGTACTGAATGTCCTAATTCACGCCGCTCGCGCGATCAAGCGGCGAGGGGCAAGGGAGGGGTACGTCCACCGGCCGGCCCGCCATTTTGTGTTATTAGGTTGTTCGATTTGGTTCTGTGGTTTGGTTCAACATGATATTTGAAGAAGATTTAATTAATGAAGTGCGTGCTACCTTGTAATATTGTCTTAGAACATCGAGCCGGTTACTCGAGGATGCAGATTCGAATCCTGTCCGGGAAAGAGCTGAGACAAAAAAAATACCTTTTTCTAATTGAAACATTTATTTGAAACAAATATTTATAGCGTTGTAAATGCAAATAATAAAAATAAATACATAAAAGAAACTTACCTCAATGTTAACACCAATCTTTCTTCCACACTTATGGGTCTTTCGAAGTTTGTAACCTTACGATTACAATCGCTGCGTATTCCATTACAGATGTAATCAAAGTTTCTGTTGTCATAGATAAATATTCGTAAAAATCTTCTTCGTTATTTCGTACGTCGAAATACTGATTGCGAAATTCACCGCGCTTATTTATGTATTTATAGAGTATATTATGTGGTCTACGTTTTCTTTTTTTAATACTGTTTATGATTAGAGGAATATTACTCGAAAGCAATAACTGTGCATCTCAGTCAAGAGCCATTTCGAGAGTGATCGCATCGCGACAGTTTTATCGCACGATGAAATCGCAACGCATCATCGTACGAGCGATGGCCAATTAGGACATACGTTTTCTTATTGTGCGAGCAGTTTCATCGCACTGTTATGAACGGTAATAGTAGGCACGGAAATGCTTAACTTGCAATTTCAATTTGAATAAAAGCAATTGCAGTCATTTACAAAGAAGAGTTGTCTTTGAGCCGCGTCCGCGTAAGGAAGTAAAAGTGAGGTCCCTAATATTAGTCGTGACTGTAGTTTTTCGGGAATATATACCTGTGTAATAATTGTAGTTTTTTTTTTGTAAAAGACTTCCGCGCCTGACCGCCTAACAATTGGTTTTAGAAGTGGGATCTCATAAGTTGCTTCCGTGTTAAGCTCAGAGATCCGAATCCGTGGTCGAAGCAGAAGTCTCCTGATCGACGGTCAGTCTCCGCCCCACGTGCAGAGCCCGCATCAGCGCAGCACCGCCACCTGCAGTGTGGACACCGTGGTCGACAGTAAGCCTCCGTTCTACGCGAGCCTGCATCACCTCAGCTGCCAAACCAGTGGTCGACGTTAAGTCTCCGCCCTACAAGACGTGAGCCCGCACCACCAGTCACACTGACATTTGGGAACCAAACCTCGCGGACTACAACTCCATACCATCAGGCCACATCATCAGGTCGTCGCTTCCACCACTTAGCGACAATAACAGCAACGCAGTATAATCCTACACGAGTTCGCGTTTCAGTACGAGTCACTGTCTCCGTCACGTCCATTAATTTTTTTTACATCTCTCATGTTCGGTAAGTAGGTCCTTATTACCCCCAAATGGGGCTTGTAGGTGACCAATTAGCGCTCTAGGGTAATAATGTAGCTAGAAAATCCCTAGGGCTGAAAGTAATTTATTGCCAGTATGATGGTTAGATATACGCGAACTTTTTGAAATAGTGAATAGTTTTTTTTTATTACTTACCGCCCTAGGGCTTTCCAAGCAACATTATTACCCTAGAGCGCTTATTGGTCACCCACAAGCCCCATTTGGGTGTAATAAGGACCTACTTACCTCACAATCGAGATGTAAAGCAGAGTAGTTAGCTCGGGTGTAAGCACCAATTGCACCCTCGAAATATAGGGGGCTGCAATTGATGCCTTACAGCCCTTAGCTACTAATCTACTATTACCTACTCTAGAGACTATTTTATAACTTATTTTTAGCGATTATGTTCGTGACTATGTTGATACTAATAATAATAATCTTTATTCAGTACAACATTTACAACATAGTAGTCAGTGGTCGATGACACCTTGTAAGCAAAATAATGCCTGTGCTAGGAGACATCGCTCTTCCTTAACAGCAATTAGTGTGCTTTCTTATCTTAACATATATACAAACACATTCTAATTCATACGACTATAGAAAGAAGAAATAACACATGAAATTGGTAAGTAAAGTAATACATACAGGATGTCCCAGAAGCCGACGTCAAGCCGAAAGCAAGTGATAGACTAACTCATATATGTTATCAGAAAAATATAAAAAAAAATCTAAGTCACCTATTTTCATAAAAATCTAGCATTAAAAAAATGAATAAAATTTACACCCTGTGACGGTTTTTTCACTGTTGTTGCTACAATTCTTGACTTTTCTAAACATTTTCTTTTGTTTTGTAATCCTGAATAATGTTTCTGTATACTCTAATCTAAAATTTAAAGCCAGCTGCTCCAAATTAGAAGAATATGCCATTTTTATCTAAATTAAATATTCGAAATTAATTTTTCGCATAGCTTTAACAAGCTGTTCTGAAAAAAAATGTACTATGCGAGTTTGGCAAGTAATTGCAAAAGTTGGCGCATTCAATAAGGACTCCAAAATGGTATGATACTTGGTAGATAATTTCTACGGTTGCAGACAATATTTTTTTTTCCAAAAACAGGCAGTTTTGAAAAAAAATTTCTTACGTCCTTAAAATTTATTCTAATGTACCCATGGTTTGCTTTAAGGCCGTAACTTTAACATTCTAGTTTGAGTGAGACCTGGAGAGTCATTTTACGAAGTGTGAGAGAGACAGATAGTGAAATAAATTAAATACACAAAAATTGTTTAACATAATTTATTTAAATGTCAAGATTTACAACAGGTGTTCTGTCTGTCTTCCTTCAGCTTTAATGTAGGCTCGACATCTTCTTAAAAAAGATCGGGCTATCAAGCGGGCGAATCTTCCATTATTAACAAAATCATTTTTGCTTCTATTATTCTTTGCCGTAGGTCAGTCACAGTTTCGATTGGCTTTGCGTAAACTTTTTCTTTCACCGCTCCCCAGTAAAAGAAATCTAATGGATTTAAATCTGGGGAACGGGCTGGCCACGAGATAGTACCAGATCATCCTATCCATCTGCCTGGGTATTCCTCGTCGAGATATTCTTTTACTGAGCTGGCATAGTGAGCTGGGCAACCATCTTGTTGAAACCACATATCTCTCAGAATGTTAAGTGGCACATCTTCCAGTAGATTTGGTAAATCATTTTGTAAAAAATGTAAATAAACTTCACCAGTCAAGGCGTCTGGCAGCTCAAAAGGACCTATTATTTGTCCATTTAAAATTCTGGTCCACATATTCACTTTAAATCGATATTGTGATCTATCTTGCCTCATCAAATGAGGATTTTCGATATGCCACTTGTGTAAGTTGTGTAGGTTCATGTAACCATCTTTTTAAATGTCGACTCATCTGACCACAAAATTTTTTCGAAGAATCGCGGATCTTCTCTGTGTTTTTGTAGCATTGTTTGACAAAAACCAACACGGGGTCGATAGTCCCGGGGTAGTAGAGTTTGTACTCGCTGTACGTGGTATGGGTGTAGCTGATTTCTTTGCAAAATCCGATGGGCTGTACTTTTGGGTACTCCTGTGCTTCTCTCTATTCCACGTACAGAAATACTCCGATCTTCTTCGACAATGTCTAGTACAACGTCCTCGTAAGGGGGACGAAATCTTCTTTCACTATGAACTTGGTTCGGCAGTCGGCCCTCTGAGAAGAGTAATCGGTGCACATTTGTAAAGACTCGATGATCCGGAAAACGAGCTGCATTTGGGTACCTCTCACGATAAAGTCTAGCTGCAGCGTTGGCATTGCATCTACATTCCCCATAAATTAAATGCATGTTGGCGTATTCTTGTGTCGTGTACGCAGACATTGTGGCACTACACAATTACACAATCAACGATAAGTAGTCCGGAGCAAAGCAAAGGTCGTCGGTAGAGAAACTAAACAGTCCGAATCCAAATCTCAAGCAATCAAGTCCAATAAACGAAGCAGAAAGTGGTAAGCACGAAATCAACACGAACGAATACAAAAAAATGCGCAGTAAGCGAAGGAGCGAAACGTACTGATGTGTATTGTTTGTGCGTTAGCGAATAATTGGCGTCACTATCTGTCTCACTTCCACTTCGTAAAATAGTCATTTTACGAAGTGAATGTGAGACTCGCCGTCTCTGTCACGTTAGCGTCACTATCTATCTCGCTCATACTTCGAATCTCTCCGTCTCTGTCACGTTAGCGTCACTATCTGTCTCTCTCACACTTCGTAAAATGACTCCCGGTCTCACCCAAACTAGAATGTTAAAGTTACAGCCTTAAAGCAAACCATGGGTACATTAGAATAAATTTTAAGTACGTAAGAAAAATTTGGTCAAAACTGCCTGTTTTTGGAAAAAAAAAATTGTCTGCAATCGTAGAAATTATCTACCAAGTATCATACCATTTTGGAATCCTTATTGAATGCGCCAACTTTTGCAGTTACTTGCCAAACTCGCATAGTACATTTTTTTTTCAGTACAGCTTGTTAAAGCTATGCGAAAAATTAATTTTGAATATTTAATTTAGATAAAAATGGCATATTCTTCTAATTTGGAGCAGCTGGCTTTAAATTTTAGATTAGAGTATACAGAAACATTATTCAGGATTACAAAACAAAAGAAAATGTTTAGAAAAGTCAAGATTTGTAGTAACAAGAGTGAAAAAACCGTCACAGGGTGTAAATTATATCGATTTTTTAAATGTTAGATTTTTTTTTAAATAGATGACTTAGATTTTTTTTTCTGATAACATATATGAGTTAGTCTACCGCCTGCTTTCGGCTTGACGTCGGCTTCTGGGACACCCTGTATAAAGACAAAAATTGAAAATTTTACTGCTATTACATTATTATATATATATTATTAGGGGTGTAAGGGGTTCCAAATATCACCTATTGGGACCCAAGCCAACCTCACCTGCACGCGGTGCACCCTGCTATATAACAGACGAGGCTCTGGCGCTCCCCACCAACCCGCACTGGGCCAGCGTGGTGGGAGACGGCCCAAAACCCCCCATGAACTTAAACCTAAAATAAAGGCCCCAAGTGCCCGGCGGTTCTGGAGGCCGTGCCGGCGGTGACGGACGTCGACGCGGTACTGGGACCTGGGGTGCAAAGAATCCCCGGGCGGCGGAGATCCCCCGTCAAACGACCTTGGCCCTGGCCACATATAACGCGCGCACACTGCGGACCGAGGAGAAGCTGCTGGAACTTGAAAAGGAACTAAGCAGGATTCGCTGGAGTGTAGTGGGACTGTCCGAAGTCCGAAGAGAGGGTGAGGACACGATGGTTCTCAAATCCGGCAACCTGCTCTATTTCCGGGAGGGCGAAGACCTGTCCCAAGGTGGTGTCGGATTTATCGCCCACAGGTCTCTTGTGAACAGCGTTGTACAGATCGGAAGTGTGTCGAATAGGGTGGCGTACCTTATACTCAGAATTACCAAACGGTATTCGTCGAAGGTCATACAGGTATACGCCCCGACCTCGACGCACCCCGACGAGGAAGTGGAAGCCATGTATGAGGACATTTCTCGGGCAATACATGCTTCCAAAACTCACTACACCGTTGTCATGGGAGACTTCAACGCAAGGCTAGGCAAGCGTGGCGATAGTGAGTTGAAAGTGGGGCAATTTGGAGCTGGAATCCGGAATTACCGTGGTCAAATGCTAGCCGATTACATGGAGAGAGAGGGACTCTATATGATGAACTCTTTTTACAAAAAACGGCTGCATCGAAAGTGGACCTGGAAAAGTCCGGATGGCGTGACAAAAAATGAGATTGACTTCATCATGTCGACTAAGACTCGCATTTTCAAAGACGTCTCAGTGATCAATGCGTTCAACACGGGAAGCGATCACCGAATGGTGAGAGGCGCATTGAATCTTAACGTAAAAGCTGAGAGGTTTCGACTGATGAAGTCAACGCTCCGTCCTGAAGCCATCCAGATCCAAAACCCCGAACGCTTCCAACTCGAATTGCAGAATCGCTTCGCTTGCCTGGAGGATTGCACGGATGTGGACACATATAATGACAGGTTTGTGGAAACTGTCCTTACGGTGGGTTCGAAGTTTTTCAAACCCAGCCGTACTAAGCAAAGGAGCAAGATCTCAGAGCCGACAATTAAGCTCATGGAAGAAAGGCGTGGGATGGGTCTGCAGAGTTCTGAAGATGCTCGTCGGCGACTCAACAAACAGATCTCGAAGTCTCTGACTCGCGACATACGCCGATCTAATACGGAACGTATTAAGGAAGCCATCGAGCGGAACAAGGGCTCCAAAGTGTTCGCAAGAGATCTGTCACTCGGTCAGAGTCTGCTGACGAATCTGAAGACAGAGGACGGCAGAGTCGTTACGTCTCGACCTGAGCTTATGGCTGAGATCGAACGCTTCTATGGACAGCTTTACACAACATCGCAGGCACCTGTCATTCAGGCTACAGATCCTAGAGCCAAATTGATCCGGCATTACACCGAAGACATCCCGGACGTCAGCCTGTACGAGATTAGTGTGGCTCTCAAACAGCTAAAAAACAACAAGGCACCGGGTGATGATGGAGTTACAGCTGAGCTTTTGAAAGCGGGTGGACTACCAGTCCGGAAAACGCTGCAGAGGCTATTTAACTCCATCATACTCGAGGGCAATACGCCTAAAGCATGGCACAGGGGTGTGGTGGCACTTTTCTTCAAAAAGGGCGACAGGGCCCAGTTGAAGAACTACAGACCCATCACGCTCCTGAGTCATGTATACAAGCTGTTCTCGAGAGTTATCACGAATCGTCTCGTGCGCAGGTTTGACGACTTCCAGCCTCCCGAACAAGCCGGATTCCGTAAAGGCTATCCATATATAAATCCATATATCCATATATAAATTCCATAGACCACATCCATACGCTGCGGCAGGTTATACAGAAGACCGAGGAGTATAATCTGCCACTATGCTTGGCGTTTGTGGACTATGAGAAAGCCTTCGATTCTGTCGAGACCAGGGACCCGATTCTCATGTAATAGAACTTTTCCGCATGGTAAATTCGTATGCAAATTTTTCGATTCTACTGAAAAGTTCGAATGATTCGTATGAACCGTATTCTGGGGTACCCATAGAACAATATTACCAATCGAACTAGGAAGTCGGAAATAGCATTGACAATTTAATGTTTCGTACGACGTTCATGAGGCGTTTTTAAAAACGCTATGGCAACCACTATAATTTACATCTTAAAATAGTTATTTTTGGCAAATAAATATTACTAAATCTATTTTAACACAAAATATATTTTTAAATGTGATCATATTTTCTAAAAATAATACTTATATTACAAAATATAAAAGTTCAATTTTTAATATTTCGTAAAGTATATTGATTGAAACGGAACGCTCCAGACAGCACATTCATAAGTTCTGACGTTAAATGTCATTAATTACAACAAAGTTTGTGTAAGATAAATATTGAATTGATACAAATTCTTATTTTAATTATTTTATTTATATAATAATCTGTTATGGAGCAAAATAATACTTATATCCAAAAAATTTGCTAGTGCGGAGCAAAGGCTTCGTCTAGTACATTTAGTAGAAGCCGATCCACAGCTGAAATGTGGCAAACTTGATTGTCCAACTTAGTCCCAAATCATTCACTAAGAATGAAGCTAAAAGGCGGTGGATAAACATCAGTGAAGAAATAAACTCCATCACAGGGGCTAAAAAAACATGGGAGGAGTGGCGCAAGGTAAATTTTTGAAGTTATCCTCGATGTTATGTGTATGTGGTTCGGCGCTTGCTGCCTCTAATTCTTCCACCAAATTGGGGAAGAAGTTCACCAAAAACTCTTCCTCATTCATTTTAATGAGACAAAACACAGAGAGAAAACACAGTTTGAGCCAGCTTCGCGGTTTGAGCTCGTTTATACAGAAATAATCACAAACTCCTTGTATTTTTATAATTTTGAATCACTTTTGACAGCTAAATTCGTATACGAACCTCAACTTCGACTGGTCCATACCACTCGTTGCGTTCGAGTGATGTTCGTTCGAATTATTTCGATTGTGAAATTCCGAGAATACACAAACTGTGGTTCCTTCGAAAAATATTCGAATTTCGAACATTTTTACGAATGTGAACTTTTTTCGAATGCATGAGAATCGTGTCCCTGGGCCGCACTTAGATCACTCCAGAGGTGCCAAATAGACTATCGGTACATCCAAGTGTTGCAGTCATTGTACGAAAACGCCACCATGTCAGTCCGCCTTCAGGACCAAAACTCGAAACCAGTACGACTTCAGCGTGGTGTGAGACAGGGTGACGTTATATCGCCGAAACTGTTCACAGCCGCGTTGGAGGATGTACTTAAGCTTTTGGACTGGAGAGGACTCGGCATCAACATAAACGGCGAGTACATGACCCACCTTCGATTTGCCGATGATATCGTAGTCATGGCTGAGACCGTGGAAGATCTAGGCACAATGCTCGAAGACCTCTGTAGAGTTTCCCAACAAGTGGGTCTTAAAATGAACATGGACAAGACCAAAATCATGGTGAATTCCCATGTAGTACCCACTCCTGTGAAGGTTGGCGGCTCTACACTGGAAGTTGTTGACGAATATGTTTACCTGGGACAAATAGTCCAGCTCGGTAAGTCCAACTTCCAGAAAGAGGTAAATCGACGAATCCAACTCGGCTGGGCAGCGTTCGGGAAGCTACGCAGTATATTCTCGGCCAATCTACCGCAGTGTCTCAAGACGAAAGTCTTCAATTCGTGCGTGTTGCCAGTGATGACGTACGGAACTGAGACGTGGCCGTTTACAATGGGTCTCATCAGAAGGCTCAATGTCACTCAAAGGGAAATGGAGAGGGCTATGCTCGGGGTTTCTCTACGCGATCGCATCAGAAATGAAGAGATCCGTAGAAGAACTAGAGTCACCGACATAGCCCAAAGAATTGCAAACCTTAAGTGGCAGTGGGCAGGAAGTTGGAGCGGAAAGGTCCTTGAGTGGCGGCCACGTAACGGGAGACGCAGCGTTGGTAGGCCCCCCACAAGGTGGACCGACGATCTGGTGAAGGTCACGGGAAGCCGCTGGATGCGGGAGGCACAGGACCGATCGGTTTGGAGATCCCTGGGGGAGGCCTATGTCCAGCAGTGGGCATCTCTTGGCTGAAATGATGATGAATGATGATATATATTAGCTTATGTATGACGTGTGGGGTGTGTGTGTGTAGTGTGTGTGTGGTGTGTGGTGTGTGTGTACAGGGGTGTGTGCGAAAGTGTGAGTGGAAAACAACAGTTGTGACTTATGACTGGCGTTGCAATAAAGCCTCCGTTTCTTCGTAACTTAAGGGCTGAAGTATTCTAATAACCAGCCATTTACATACATTTAAAGTTTTACAAAAAATCTCTGTGAGTCGGTTAATTTTGTTATACAAAAGAATAGACCTGTGATTGTATTTTTTGAAAAAACTGTCCAAGTCGCAAAAGTAGGAAATAAAATACTCTTATGTTGCCGCTTAGGCTTAACACCCGGATCATAAATAGTATTCTTGTGCTTTTTTAAGACGACACATAGAATATATAGTTTCCTTACTGATAGTATTTTACTTGTTGCATAAAGTGTCACTCTAGCTCAATAATTTTAGTTTTGCTAGCACCTCCCCAAACTGGTATACAGTAAGTTAAGATGGACTGTACCAAACAAAGATAGATTTCTTTGAGTAAATTTCTTTTATGCTCACGTTCGATCATCCACCCTCCAGGCACCACGCGTCTTAGTGTTTTAAAGATCCAGATCATCTTGCGGATTCTAGATGTGATTTGTTCTATTTGTGGATGCCAGGACAGCCTCTGATCGATCGTGACCTCCAAATACTTTGTTTTTTCGATTTTATTAAGAATAGGACAGTTACAGACATTAAACTTACCTGTGAAGTTGCAACAGTATATTTTAAGTTCGAAATCATTCTTAGGTTGTGATTGGTTTTTGATACTAAAACAAATATAATTAGTTTTCGTTATATTTAATGTAAGGAAATTTATATTCAGCCACTGTGATATCTTATATAATGCTTTTCTGCCAATTCCCTGATAGTAACCTAGTCTTTGGCATAAAATGATACAGCAGTATCATCGGCATATGAGAAAATTTTGGCGTAAGTTATCTTCATATTACAGAGGTCATTAATGTAGATAAGAAACAGAGTAGGCCCTAAGACGCTACCCTGGGGTACTCCATAGCACATTTCTCCATCATCACTAATAAATTGATCTAGCTTTACTGTTTGTACTCTATTACAGAGGTAACTTTTTAAGAGCAAAAGCGCTTTAGATCTTATACCGATTTGTTCTAACTTGTGTATAAGGATAGGGACAGAGACTGTGTCAAAGGCTTTTTTAGGTCTAAAAATACAGTCACATACTTGTCACCTATATCTAAATGGTCTTCCACAAATTGACTAAGACCAATCACTGCATCCTCAGTTGAACAGCCCTGTCTAAACCCAAACTGAGAGGAAGATAGTAGATTATATTTGTTGAGGTATTGTACGAGTCTGGAGTTTATTAGTTTCTCTAAAATCTTAGAAATAGCCGGTAATACGGAAATCGGTCTGTAGTTACTGACGTCATCCCTGTCTCCATCCTTATACACGGGGGTTATTACGGATTTTTTAAATGGGGCCGGGAATGTTCCTTGCTGGAAGCAAAGGTTGGCTAAATGAGTAATTATAGGGATAACTTCATTTTTTGCTTGCTTTAAAAAAGTGACAGGGATTTTGTAAGTAGTTGTGTATATATTTCTAACTAATTTTGTAATATTCTATTCCTTAAATAATTTAAATCCTTACTCTATATCCTACATCTCCTGATCATACATTCACATGTCCATCAAACCAGAAGGTAGCGACAAACAAGAAAAGGTCACTTTAAATGTCCTCACAAAATGTATTAAGCCTTATAATGGCGATCGAGAGACACTGCCAGCATTTTTAACAAATTGTGATAATGCTGTTTCGTTAGCTGTGCCAGAGCAACAACTTATTCTTACAAAATTCATTATATCGCAACTAGAGGGCAAGGCACAACTAGCATGTAGCCTTAAAACATTTGAAATTTGGACAGATTTAAAACAATTCCTGAGATCAACTTTCGGAGAAAAAAAACATTCATCTCACTTATTAATCGAATTGCAAAATTCTAAACAAAACTCAACGGAAACTGTGACGCAGTATTCGTTGAGAGTCGAATCATGTCTAACTAGAATCCAAGCAGACATTCACTACTCAACTCAGGACAAACTTCAACTTCCAGGCAGAATTGCTGCTATGGAGGATTTAACCATCAACACCTTCATTATGGGATTAAATTCTAACTTGTCAACTATGGTGAGATGTAGAAACCCTTCTACGCTTAACGAAGCGAAGCCGTAGAAGAGGAGAAATTATTTAACTTAAATAGATTATCACAGAGAGTAGTAAAAACGTGTTCAATTTGTCATAAAGATGGCCATAGTGCTTCCCAGTGTTTCAGAAGACCTCAAAATAATTCCCATAAGTCCTACCGTGTTCCTTTACTTCCAGGTAACCCTGTAGGTCTACCTAGAAATAATTCTAATTTTAATTTTAAATCACGTGCTTATTGTAAAAACCAAGGTCACCTTATAAATGAATGCCGCAAACTTCAATATAATAATAATAGACGCCGTTTTACTAATAACTTGCAACCCGATTCTAGTGGATCACAATCACCGGGTCGATTTTCAAACCAAGCCGTAAATGCAAATGCGTCCACGTCGAGTAATAATAGACGCATACATTGTTGCGAGCAGTACGATAATAATAATGAAAATAACGAAGATAACGGCACTTGCGATAATTTAAACTAAATTTGATTCAGAAACCGTGCCAGCCTGGATCGGTAGCTCGTAAGGGCACAAACAAAATTTGTAAATTTGCTACATCTCAAACTCCCATCAGGGATGATTTGAGTCATACTATTAATTCTTATACATCTCGGCAAGGTCACAAGACACCGAGTTATAATACTATTTTAAACGCATCTCGATCTCAATGCAAAGAATCGAGTCTTTCGAAATCTTATAATAATAAATCCGTACTAAATTCTTATTCATCTCAGCCAAAGCTGCTGATTCATACTAAATCTTATAAAAATACATCTCAGCCCAAGCTGCTGAGTCATGCTAAATCTTACGAAAATTCATCTCAGTCTAAGCTGCTGAGTCATACTAAATCTTATAAAAATACATCTCAGCCCAAGCTGCTGAGTCATGCTAAATCTTACGAAAATTCATCTCAGCCCAAGCTGCTGAGTCATACTAAATCTTACGAAAATTCTTCTCAGTCCAAGCTGCTGAGTCCTAACTTTTTACAAAATTCTAATTCATCTCAGCCAAGGACGCTGAGTAGTACTAAATCTTGTAAAGATTCATCTCAGTCTAAGATGCTGAGTTCAAATTCTTACCATAATTCATATCAGTCAATGTCACTGAGTTTTACTAAATCAAGTACTATATGCTATGAAAATAAGCCTAAGTCTTATCCTCATAGTCATCCTACATCTCGAAATAAACCGAGTTCTACTAGTCTTAATTTTGGTCTATCTAATAATAAACCTAAGTCTAGCCTACCTAGCGATAATTCTAATCTTACGCCTACTGAGTCGCATTTAAACGATAAATCTAATAATATTTCTATGCCTATCTTCGAGACAAATATATACAAATAAGGTGTCCCTACCATTTACTTACCTTAAAACAGAATATTCTTCTAAGCGTCTTAGTTTTCTCGTTGATACCGGTGCTAGTATCAGTATAGTTAAATTATCAGGTTTAGTAAATAAACCTAACCTTTCTCAAGAAATAGTTAAATTAAGAGGCATAAACGACCTAGAATCGTATAGCGAAACCTTAGGTTCATTTTATCTTAAATTTAGGCTTTGTAATGAAATGTTTGAGCACAAATTTCACGTCATCAATGACGAAATCAATCTTAAATATGACGGTATAATTGGAACCGACTTTTTTAGATGTATATTCAGTGTAAATATAGATTATGATTCAAACTTAATGTCAATGCAAGGTCATAACTTATCAATCTTTTTTAATAAACCTATTTATATTTTTCCGGCTCGTTCCGAAGCTGTAATTGTATGCTTAGTGTCAAATGATAAATCGGAACTGCATAACTTGCGTGAAGCGCTTGTTTTGGACCAAGTCATAAGTGATGGCGTTTACCTTGCAAATTATATAGCATCATTAAAGCCAAATAATAGAGTAAATATTTCAGCACTAAACACGACCGAATCTGACGTAGAGATAAACGATTTTAAGGTCCATTTAACGCCATTTGACTCATTTATAAAAAAAGAATCATCTCAGGTCTTCGAATCTATTAACGCAGCATCTTCATCTCCATCAGATCGAATCAATCGCGTTTTGCACCAAATAAGGCATGATCATCTTAATTCAGAGGAAAGAAAGGCCCTTTTACAATGTTGTTCTGATTATAATGACATATTTTATTTAGATGGCGATCCTTTGGACTTGTAACAACGCCATACAACATTCGATAAATACGAAAGATGCGTCACCCATTCACGTAAAATCTTACCGCTTTCCCAAATGTCACAAGGAGGAGGTAGATAAGCAAATTAAGAAGATGCTCGATCAAAATATAATTAAACCATCAAATTCGCCATGGACTGCCCCTTTTTGGGTAGTCCCGAAAAAGATGGACGCATCCGGGAAACGGAAGTGGCGTATTGTTATAGATTACAGGCGCCTTAACGACGTTACTATTAATCAGATTTTTCCTATTCCCTTGATCTCCGATATATTAGATCAATTAGGTTATTCTAAGTATTTTACGACCTTGGACCTCGTTTCTGGTTTTCACCGAATTTCTCTAAATCCTGCTGACGCAGCAAAAACTGGCTTCACCGTTATAAATACGAATGGTACCTCCGGACACTACGAATTCACCAGGATGCCGTTTGGTTTGAAAAACGCTCCTGCTACCTTCCAGCGTCTGATGAACGCCGTCCTATCAGGACTCCAAGGCTTACACTGCTTTACCTATATCGATGATTGTATCTTGTATAGTCATGTCCTCGACAGCCACATAGAGAAGCTTCAAGCTTCGCTTGATATTCGATAGATTTCGTAATTTTAACTTAAAGTTGCAACCTGACAAATGCGAATTCCTCCGGCGTGAAGTTGCCTATTTAGGTCATGTTATCACCGACAAAGGTGTCTCCCCTAACCCTGACAAAGTCAAGGCAGTTTCAGAATTCCCTATTCCTAAAAATCCAAAGGACATTAAATCCTTTCTTGGCCTCACAGGATATTATCGTAGGTTTATCGACAATTTTTCTAAAATAACCAAGCCTCTCACATGCCTATTAAAAAAAGATACCACATTTCACTGGAATATCGAACAACAAAGTGCATTTGACCTTCTAAAAGGAAAAATAATTAGTGCTCCCCTTCTCCAGTATCCAGATTTTACTCAGCCGTTTGTTGTCACTACAGATTCGTGCAACTATGCCGTAGGCGCGATCTTATCCCAAGGCCCAGTTGGTAAAGATAAGCCAATCGCATATGCCTCCCGTACTCTCAACAAGGCGGAATGAAATTACTCAACTACAGAAAAAGAATTATTAGCTATCCTATTTGCCGTAAAAACATTGCGTCTCTATTTATATGGTAATAAATTTAAGATAGTCACCGATCATAGACCGCTAGTCTGGCTTTTTAACGTAAAGGATCCTGGTAGCCGCCTTATACGCTGGCGCCTACAATTAAAAGAATATGACTACGAAATCGTATATAAACAAGGAAAGTTAAATTCAAGTGCCGACGTATTATCTCACTATCCTATAAATACTATTGATAAAAATAGCTTAAATAACGCATCATATGAAAAATATTTCAAGGATCAATTTATAAATAAAAATAACGTCTCAAATACTGTTATCGAAGAGTGCACTCAAGGATTGCACTTATCCAAATTAAAAGAGCCCTTGAGCGCTCTCATTCAACTCTCAAGGAATATTTGAAGTCATTCGTAAATGAAAATCAAAATGATTGGCATTGTTATTTGTTTACAGCTATACTCTCTTATAATACAACGCCTCACTGCACTACGCAGTTTACACCATTTGAGCTTATGTACGGATATAAACTGTCAATTCCTAGTTCCTTATATGATACACCTAATAATACTACTTATAACGAATATATAAGAGCCCTTCAGTACCGAATGCGTTTTAGTAGAGAAAAGGCTATAGAGAATATCATAAAAAGTAAAGAAACTTCAAAACAGTATTATGATTCTAACTCACGCGACAATTCATATAAATCTGTTGACATGGTATATTTGAAACATCACCACAGACTTCGTAAGGCCTTATCCCCAGTATGGAAAGGCCCTTATAAAATTATTAAGGTGCACAACAAACATAATGTTACGTTACAAGTAGGTCGCAAGCATATAAAGCACCACATAAATGAAATAAAACCTGCTTCATCTTAAATTATTATCTCTTTAATTTCAGAGCCTTGTGCTACAAGTGCAATGCTGAGTCGAAGATTACTCCAATTACGCATAGTCCTGGCATCTATTATGAGCCAACAACAAATATACGATTTTATAATGATTACTGGAAAGTTGTGACGCATATTGAAATCGTTAACCTTGAACCCTATCTTAATAACATCGAAAGATTATTGCGAAAATCTCATGATCTGTGTGAGAAGTTATCCTCACAAGACTTAATTCATTGCAAAGATAATTCAAGTCCTATCGAAATAATAATTAAATCTAATTTCGTTAAATTACAGTCCCTAACGCATATTACATTAAATCAAGCGCCAACCAAGGTCAAAAGGTCCTTAGAATTTGGTGGCGAAATTCTTAAATTTTTCTTTGGCACTTTAGACGCCGATGACGCAAGAAAATACGACTCCGCCATAAGCGGGGAATTCACTACCAGACCGCCCGCGACGGGCTGCCCGTCACGGGCAAGTCTGTCCCATGTCTGCTCGTGAATGCTAGGCAACGGGCACGGGCAAGCCCGTCGGCCCGTGCCCGCCGCCTGCCCGGAGAATCGCATTTTGTCTGCGCGGGCACAGACAAGTCTGAACGTGAATGGTCGCGCCGGGCAGCCCGCCTGCATTCACGCGGCAGAGTTCGACGAGAGCGTTTAACATGAACGAAAATAAAGAATTTTGGCAATCTTTCATTTCCATTTACCAATCGCATCCTTGTTTGTGGAAAGTTAAAAGTAAGGAATATATGAATAGCGACCTAAGAAATGTCGCTTACAGCGAATTAATCGAAAAAGCAAAGGAAAGCTATGATAATGCCGATCTGGCGTTCGTTAAAAAGAAAATAGAATCTATGAGGAATTGTTTTCGACGTGAGCTACGAAAGGTGAAGCAATCGCTGAAAACGGGTTCATCAGCAGATTCCGTTTATAAACCAACTCTATGGTATTTCGATCTCCTGCATTTCACATCCGACCAAGAGGAAGCAAGACACGGAACGTCTTCAAAAGCTTCACCCCTTTCTACGACCGAAGACAGTGCCGATGAGACAATAGTAAGTCGTTATTATTTTGTAGGTATTTCTATAGAACGTAAGAAAATCAAATGCTGTTGTCTTTTAAAAAATATATTAGGTAAATACATGAACACATAAAGTTTTGTCTTGCTCTGTTTGCTCTGTGCTCATGTGAGTGCAAGGCAAAAAAGTTTAAGTATAAGTATTTTCTCCGTCTACCTACAACGATTATTTGTAATAATAGGGATACACTGCTCAAGTAATAAGTTTACATAGGTACATATTCTAATAAAATGAAAAAAAATTGTCGGTTACAATTAGCTATGGCCTGTTAATTTATACTTGAGTTATTTATTAAACTTTACGGTAGCGTATTAATTAACTGGATAGGTATAGACCATCAAATTTTATGCCAAAATTAAGTACAAATTTGTACTAAATGTTAGTATAACATTTCATAATCCAGACCTATCCAGTTAATTACGAGTAGTACATTATTAGTAAAGTTTGAAAAATAAGTCAAGAATAAATAAACACATCATAGAGTGATTACACAACCACATTATTTTGAAATTCTACTTGTCCTTCGCCATTATAATAGTTTGTAAAAGCTTGTCTAGTTCTTTTACCTAACTCATCACTATTGCGTCCTCTATTCTGCAAGCTATCTAGCTGATGATGCCCTTGACGCCATTCTCCCAAAGCCAGAATGTGATTTTCATCTTCGTGATCTACACAACGCATAGTTATGTAGCTTGGACTTTTTCGTCTCAAAAAATTGTGTAGAACACAGCAAGCTAATACAACGGAATCAATGTTATTTAAGTCTGCAAGAGTAATTGTAGACAATAATACTCTAAAACGACAAGACATTATTCCGAATGCGTTCTCAACGACTTTTCTTGCCTTACATAATCGATAGTTAAATATTTTTTCTGCCCTAAAACTGTTGATATTTCTGCGGTATGGTTTCATAACATGTTCAGTCAGTTGAAATGCATCTCCTATAAAAACATATGGAGCACATATTTGTGAGTTTATAAGGTTTGCAGGGAGTGGAATATTTAGTAGTTCGTTATCAAGTTTATCATAAAAGTCTGTCTCCTGAATAACGCCTCCATCAGATACTCTACCATTAGTTCCGACATGAACATACAAGAATTCGTAGTTTGCGTCAACAATAGCAAACAATACAATACTAAAGTACGATTTGTAGTTAAAATAGTAGGAACCGCTATGAGCAGGTTGTTTTATTGCAACATGTTTGCCATCCATTGCTCCCAAGCAATGTACGAAATTCGAATTATCTGCAAAACCACGGGCCGCTTCCAACCATTCTTCAACAGATGTCGGAAACTGAAATGAATAAAAAAAATATTTTTATTATATTACAGATACAACAACCCCATAGTCCAAGCACTTCTTCAGAAGTTTCAACACCTTCAAACCAACATAAGCCAGTTAAAAATAAATCCTCTCAGAACTATCTCACTTTAGCATCAAAAAAATCAAAATTTTTGGATATTGCAAGCAGTGAACTACAACGCCCGAAATACAAAGAACAAGCATTTGGAGATAGCGTTTGTAATGATTTAGAAAAAATGGAAGAAAAGCAGTGTATAATTGCAAAAAAACTAATTGCAGACATTCTATACCACGGTAGATTGGGAAACTTGAACGAGCAATGTAATTTTAAAGTGGAAAGGGTACCTGAAAATATAACATTAAACACCCACCCATCACATGCCAGCAATACATATTATACATTACCCATACAGGATCCTAATACAATACAACAAGAATACAACTACTTAAACATTGGTAATTTCCAGCCATCAGCTACGCAGACATCATCTACAGCACAACGTTCTTTGCGTCCTGGCATCCGCATTGTACAAGACGTCGCAATAGATGAGACGGAACTGCAAGAGTATTTAAAATTTAAAAAACTATAAATAATTCTTACCTTAAGAAATTCGTTTTTTAATGCCTTAAATAATTCCCTGCAGGTTTCAGGTATTATTTTTCCCAATAGTTGAGGTGATATCGCACAAGTGAATTTCATATCTGCATACGTTCTTCCAGTAGCTAAATATCTTAGTGTAGCAGTTAATCTTTCTCTGGCACTAACACTTTGCCTCATCTGAGTGTTTTTTCTTTCAATCGAGGGCTCTATTAATTGAAGTAAAGTCTCAAATGCCTCCATATCCATGCGTAGGGAATTGTATAAATCCGCTGGTTCTTGAACCTCCAATTCTTTTAATAAGAACATATGACTGTATTTGTTTCTCTCTAGGTACCAGTTCTTGCACCATACTCTTTTCCTTTTTCTTTCTTCCATTGCAATTACACCTCCAATTATAGCAAGTCTCCGTCTTGTTTCTGCCATCGTGTTGTACAGTTGACCAAACTGCAGCTCTCCGAAAGACTAAATGATGGCCCGCTATGTGTGTTCTCAATACGGGCAAGCGACAGACTTGGGACGGGCCGGGCGGCCCGCGGGCAGTCTGGTAGTGAATTCCCCGCAATAGTCATGCCAAAAGAGCGAGTCGGAATTGTATCGTTTAATGAAAGATAATATACACGTAGTAAAATCCACAATAAATAATTTTAACTGTACTATTTATAAACTGAATCAAAATGAACAAAAATTAAACTCTCAAATAAATAGTATGAATGAAATCTTATCTCAAATAACGAAAACCGATAATATATTATATCATGTGTCTCGTATAAATAGTTTATTTAACGTTATAGAAAGCTCTTTACTTACTATTTCTAATTTCCTAGATACCACACTAAATGCTATTTTATTTTCTAAGGTCTAATTCTACACCCGAGTGTACTTAGCCCTCTGAATCTCTATAGTGAATTATCTAAGCATAGTAATCATATGAATAAAATACTAGATTTTCCAATTCCCTTAAGTTTACAAAATATACATTCTATTATCGATGCGTCTCAACTTAACTCTTATTACTATAACAATAAGGTAGTTTTTGTCTTACTAATTCCTTTAACTACAGCTGATAAGTTCGTTGTGTATAAGAATATACCTTTGCCGACTCCGCATAATGAGTCACAATTCAAAACATTTGCACTGATTAAGCCTTCAAATTCTTTTATCGCATTAAGTGACGACAGAATGCACTATGCCATGTTAGACAATTTAGATAAATGTAAGATTTTAAGTAATGACTATTCTATTTGTCAACTCGTCTCAATCTACTCTTGTAAGATTAATCCTAATTGCGAATCAAGATTGTTAACAGAAATAACTTTATAATTGCCATCTCAATGTGAAACAAAATTATTATATGGCGAAATCGATATATGGCAAAAGCTAAATAATAACAAATGGATTTATGTACAATCGAGTGTTACTAAATTAACCATAAAATGTGATGATGATATTAACGATTATCTAATTGTAGGAACAGGTGTTGTTAAGATAACCGAAAATTGTATTGGTTATTCTAAGACGATTCAGTTGATTCCAACTAGCTCATATTCGATAATGATGAACTCTCCTTTAGGTATAAATTTCGATATTACATCAGACGATTGTTGTAACAAAGAAAAATTAAATAAATCATTACCACATTTATCTCCGCTGTATCTTAGTAAGATTAATCTCGCTTCACTGACACATTCAACACGAGAAATGGATAATCTAGAAAACGAGATAAATAACATACAAAATCAAAGTCACTTTGTAAAATACGGTACTTATTATTCTTCATTTACTTACATTTTAATTTTGAGTATATTTCTATTTTGTGTAAGTATATAAATTATATAAATGTTTAACTAAACGCAATGAACATAATTCTAGTTGTTGTATGCAGATTTTTAATCAATGTCAGAATAGCAAAGTTGTTACAAAATCGAAGAGGTCAAACACTATTGAATTAACAGACATATCTGACGAAAATGAAGATGATAAGTTGTCAATAAAATCCTTACCAGCACGCAGAACTTATGACGCTATACTTAAGGTTGATTCCAAAAGAAATTTAAAAAACTTTTAAAAACATCTACTTATACTATGAAATTGTTAACCTTTATTTTTTATTATAAAATTATCGCTGTTACTATCTAGTTGTAAGAAATTAAACTTATTATTTTAAACGAAGTAGTAGTTAAATAGACTTATAAAATGTTGTAACTGCTCATGATCATTCCTATTACCTATTTTTATTTATTTTACTATGCTATGTCTCCTGAGTAGAACATAAATAATAACAATAAACTTAGATATTAAAAAAAATGAAACCTATAACTAGATTTAAATTATTGTACTTTTCAATTTGTATTAGGATGTAACTAATTAAAATTAACTCATCCATATAAAATCAGTTCTATATTTTGTGTTTAGAAATGTTAAACATATTTCAGTAAATTAAATTACAAATCCATGAAAATGTAATGTGATTTCTACTTTTTGTATATGAAATTTAAAGTTATAATGGTAAATAGCTACTTACACAAAAAAAATACAAGTTCATTTCATTACTGAACTTTCTATAATTTTGTTAATTTTATGGAAGATTCATCTTAAGGTCTTGTTCTTAGAGAAATCTCTAGATTTAAATCTAAGTTTACTTTTTATCATATTCTATAATATTTTATTGTGAACTAAATATTAAGTTTTAATGTAGATTTCTTTTTTCTAGATGGAGTGGCCATAATTTCAGAATGGCAATCAATGTGGCATATGCCGGTAGGCAATAGCGGCGGTCTCTCTTCGCATATCAAAGAAGATTACCGCGGTAATTAATGCACGAGTGGCCACACCTAGCTTTGTTCAGTTTACACTATGAGCTCAACGCAAGCGTACGTGTCGCCGGATATGGAGTGGACAAAAAAAAGGCGCTCGAGTTTTTGGAAGCTTTGCAGTCGGAACCATCCTTATGGGATTCCCGACAGGAGAATTATTAAAAATCGTAGTGTACAAAGTGATGCTTGGCGTCGAATCAAACAATGTTTATCATTTTCAAGTACCATAGAAGATTTAAAGAAGAAAAAATAATCATTGATGAACTATTATTATCGAAACCATCAAAACAAATACAAAAAAAAAAAACAATGATCTCCTAGAAAGTCATAAAAATTTGGCACCGACGAACCGAAGCGTGATGTTGTCTGTCCCTATTCTAATATTATTTTTAATTTTTTAGTGTTTTTGAAGTCGGTTTTTTTTGAAGTGGTCGGTTCTAACAAACGCTTGAAATACCGTGTGTGTAGGTCTATTCCCTATAGAACATCTCTTGCGGGTAGGCAGTACTTTGCCCGAAGTTCATACGTGTACAATAAAATCAATAAGCTATTAAATATCTATACAATACCTTTAAAAAAGTGTAGATCTGAATTAATAAAATGGCTTACGTACGATGAAACAGGAATTTTTAAAAAAACCTTTTTAGAAGAAGCAATTGCGCAAGTACTTCAATTTCTACCTGTTGTTGTGATCTTTGACATAATTTTTCCCATGGCATGAAATTCATAACACAGGCCACCTTGATAAATTGACACACACATACACATACGCACAAACACATACACATACACACACAGACATACGCGCGCACACACACACACATACATACATCACGTAGGTACTCTATAAGAAAATGGATTTTTTATCAATTTTATTTAATTTTTTTTTTCTCTATTGCTGCTAAAAAAAATGTTAAACTGTATTTGGCATTATATTTTATGATCATAAAGTCCGATGGAAGACGTTAGCGTTTGTCATACAGTTTTAATTATAGAACTAGTACAAACGTTATCGTTCAACCGCGTCTTAAATACTTCCTGTATATGTATAATTCATAAAAATGTCAATTCAATTCAATTCAATTCAATTCATTTATTGCATAACCATAATGTATAACAGATGATAAAAGAAAAGCAAGCAGATCATCATGGACCCTGTCGGGCACGCAATAATTAGAAGAGAGGAAGCGCTTTCTTAATGAATATTATAATGATAAACCTATAGCTAATTTTATATTTATTATTAATTAATTTTACAATGCATGTAAAACGCGCACCTTCTTAATTTAAATCAAATAAATAAAATCAAAATCTAATTAAAATTAAAATCAATATTACATTATAATTAAAATCTAAATTTAAAATAAATTAAAATCAATATTCAATTACAATTAAAATCAAAATGAAGTCAATATTATAATCAGAGTTAAAAATTAAAATTTAAAATTGAAGTCACAATCAAAACCAAAATCAAAGTCAAAATTAAAATCAAATTGAAAAATTATAATCATAGTTTAAATTAAAATTAAAAATTACTTAAACTAAAAAAAAAAAAAAAAAATATCATCAAAGTATTCATTTAAATCATAATAGCATTTTGCAATTAAAAATTGTTTCAATTTATTGGCAAATATATTATCCTTTATTTCTGTTGTAATTATGTCAGGTAGTTTATTATATATTTTAATAGAGAGATTATAGGTATTTGAATTATTAAGTTTTAGGCGGGTGCTTGGTAGTACTAACTTATTTTTATTTCTATTTCGCAATGAATACTTTGTCGGAATATCTCCTCGCATTTCATAAAAACATTTATATTTACGGACAAATCTGCACATTTCTAAAATGAAAAGGCAGCTATCAGTTTGGTCAATATTTGCTATAATTCGAATAAGTTTTTTTTGAAGGGTGAATAAAGTCTGCATGTCAGTACTGTTTCCCCACAGAACAATGCCGTAGTTGAGCCAGGCATGTGCATACGCATGGTAGGTAACTATTGCTGTTTCTATGCTGGTTGTCTTTTTTATTTCACGGAGTGATATTTGTCCTAATTAAGAACTGCAGAGCCTGTATTAGATACCAATAAACATTATTATTATATTATTATTTAAAATAGCGTTTCCCTCGTTTTTATGGGACCCCATGATCAGATCCTGACTTTGGTAACCTTGGGACCACCCCAGGAGTATACTCTATCGAATACAAAAAAAAATTGAAAATCGGTCCACAATTGGCGGCGTAATCGCGTAACATACACACAACAAAAAAACATACGCATCGAATTGAGAACCTCCTTTTTTGAAGTCGGTTAAAAAATCATTACACTCCGGAGCGGGAACAAGTGATATTTATAGTACTAATTGATATGCATTTGAACTCATGGACAGTTTTCTAAGACCAGTTTATGACTCCAACAGTGAATTGAATTCAAAGGTTAGTTTTTTTATCATACCTACTAAAATTAGGTATTATGTTAATCGTACTCCATCTTCATGCGCATGAACAATCATTGCAAACGCTGCCGTCAAACGTCCGACTTTCGGTATTAGCGCAAGATGGCTCAGAAGAGCAGCAAAATTTATCACAGTCAATGCTATTAAACTTCCAACAAAGTAGCCCTTATTTAGCACAAGCTCAAAAAATGTTGTGCCCTATTAATTAGAAGGCACACAAAATACATTTATTCCCACACAAAGTACTTCATCAATGGCACTGCTAATCAGAATCAATCAGAATTCGGACAAAGCAGAGACCATTCGGCACCAGCGCAAACAACTGCTTCTTCAGACTCAACAAGACGGATTATAATATAAAATACCGGTAGCTTTCAAATACTTGATAACCAATAGCTTCAAAGATAAATAAAAGACAAACTATTTCCATTTTGATTTATTTTCATCTAACATTTTACACTGGTGTTCATATTCTTTTATATACTGATCCGTATTACTGAAATGTTCAGAGAATTTATTTCTTACTTCTGTTGCGAGTAAAGTTGAACGTCGTGAAACTTGCCTTATTGTCCTTAAAGCACCGATGCCACTTATCTCCAATTCCCTGGTCTTGGTATTTCTCCATTCAAGTCAGTGTAGCCTGGAGGAGTAAATGTAGATCGTGAATTAGAACTTTTTCTTAAAAGTTATGTAATAAAGCACAGGCTATAACTACTTTTGAAGCTTCATGTGGTTGTAGGGCTATATGTGCTCTTAGTACTATAAACCTAGCTGATATTATGCCAAATGCATTTTCTACAACAATGCGAACGGATGATAGTTTCCGATTAAATTTTCGCTGTATACTTCCTTTTGGATGTTCACCAGGATAAGGCTTCATTAAATTCGGGTGCAACAGAAAAACATTGTCAGCAACAAAAACATAGGGCACAACCCGAGCCACTTTCATATTTCAATGTATCTACATTGAAATTTGAAAGTGGCTCGGGTTGTGGCAAATTCAACGTGTTGCTGTGTAGTTTTTAAAATAAAACACTGTCTCTAAATATACCACCATCGCTAATTCTTCCCTTACTTCCAAAACAAAAATTGCTATCTACCAAGGCTACCAACACAATACTAAACGAATGTTTGTAATTAAAATATTCAGAAGCACTGTGATTTGGCGATATCACCACCACATGTTTACCATAAATCGCTCCCAAGCAATGTAGAAATCTCTCTCTGTAGTCTCAAAAATCAGCCTTCTTCTGTAACCACTCGTATTGAGACGAAGGTAATTCTTTCAGGGCAATTACAAGAGCAGCACAACATTCTCTGACGATATTGGAAATAACTTGGTGAGATATCTTAAACAAGTAATGTAAACTTCTGAAACTATTTCCAGACGCTAAATATCGTAATGTTACTGCTAATAGTACTTTGGCTGGAATAGTTTCTCGAAATTTAGTTTCTTAAATAGGCCCCACTTTGTTAAGTAGTATTTCGAAATCAGTCGCTGACATTCAAAGAAATCCAATAAATTGTTGGCTTGGTTCAGCTAGCAGGCCAGAAAATATATTTTCTTCCATTGTTCTCCTAAAATGAACGAAAAAATTGATTAGGCAGACCGTATGGTTGCTGCCACCTTCGTATCAAACAATATTTAAAAATCACAAAATTTATGAGAAAGACTTACCGATTACGCTTTCTGTGCATTTTTATCATCCACCATCTTCTTTTAAGTCTTGGCTTAGCATTTTTTAAAGGTCAAAAATTCATATAATAATAATAATTGAAGCTCATAAAACACAACACCGCCGCAGCTTCTACTTCCATCTTACCGTCTAGTACATATCTAGGTAAACTCTAGTGTAAAACATCACTTCACGCGGTAATTATGGCAGTAATTTGATGCCACAATTATTGTGATAAGCGGATGGTAGACGGTAAGGTAATGTGGCCGTAGTATAACAACACAAAAAGGACGCTTCGATTTGCAATAGATCACTACTTCAACCCTACATTTCTTCACATTTTGTAGTAAAGTCGGTGTAAAGTCGGTAGTAAAAAAATATTTGTGCGGTGTATTCTTGCGAATTATATTTACGAATTTGTTTTTACTATAACTTCTGTGTGTTTTTACATTATTTTAAAAGTGCTATATATATTAGGGCATATAGTTTCGATCGTAATAGTGCAAGTGTTCTACTCTTAACTTTAAAGTAAAGCCGGTCAATCAATCCTGCTGTTTCATACACTTAAGTCAAAAGTATGGGTAACGAACAATTTAATGAATTGATCGCTACACAAAGGGTAGTATTTCACGACTCGCCCGATTTTGTTCGTCTGAAGATATGAAGACCAACAGCTTAGAACTCCTAAAGGAAAAACACCAGCGTCTGGCTGTTGTTCAGCGACTATGATAGACTCAACAAACAAATACTGGTTTATCATTGTGACGATGATGAGAATTACGAAGAATATGAAGGTAACACCAGCATTAGCAGTATCGACTATCATATTAAAATTTTGTCACAATACGAGTCCACTTATGTAAATGTAAATACCACTAGTACAAACAAACATTTTAGTAATTTACCAAAAATACATATTAAGTCTTTCAGTGGCAAAAATATTCTTGAATATTTTCCATTCATCAATATGTTCCAAGCGTCGATGGCGTTGTGCGTAAGGCCGTCGCCTACGAATCGGGAGGTAGCGGTTCAAACCCAGCCACGTACCAATGTGTTTTCAAATTTTGAATTCATATGTACGTTTATTCGACGCTTTTACGGTGAAGGAAAACATCGTGAGGAAACCTGCACACACCTGTGAAGAAAGAATTTCTTTACAGGTTGTGTGTGAAGTCGACCAACCCGCACTTGGCCAGCGTGGTTGACTAAGGTCTAATCACTCTAGTTTAGGGTAGGCTCGAGCCCCTCGCTGGGGACGTATATGAGCTGTTGATGAATATGTTCCCCATGTGAAAAGCTTTATTATTTACGTTCACTATTAGAGGCTGAGGCTTCAGATTTAATAATAAAATAATTACCCTTAGGAGGATTGTGAAGCTGTCAATTTGCATACAAAAAGCGATAACGCTTTTCTCCCTCTTAACATAGTCCAATTTTCATATTTTTTGGAAATATTGTAAATATAATGAAGATCTAGGTTTGTACGTTTTGATTTGGAAGTAATATTGCTCAATATATATTATTCGCATCTAAATATCCATATTTTATACTTAAAAACTACCTCGAGCATTTTTATCCTTATTGACTTAATTATAAACATAGATTAAGGTATACTGAATATAATGAGACCAATAGTGTCTAATTTCGAAAAGGTAAAACAGTTATCGCCCGAAACAATATTTCAATAAGAAATGTAGGCACTTGCCTCGGACTTTCAACTCTAAGCCGTGTGCAACAAGCTGCATTTTTGAAAGTGCATACTCGAGCCTTGAATTGGAACTTCATAGTCCTCTTAAATAATAAAAATTATTCAGTGGCCATAGATTTATTAGATAATAGATATAACAACATCCCTAAAATTATAAATTATCACACTAGTAGTTTATTAGAAATACCAAGTTTTTCAAAAGGCACTGCAAAAAACCTCCGTGCATTAATAAGCACTAGTGTGGGGCGACTTTTTTTTTAATTATTGGGATAAAGGACTTAATAAATATCCATGCTGTGTAGACTGCAATATTTTATATAATTACTAGCTGTGCTCCGCGGTTTCACCCGCGTTCTTTCGGGAAACAGACAGACATGCGGTTAAAAAGTAGCCTATGTCACTCTCCATCCCTTCAACTATATCCACTTAAAAAAATCACGCCAATTCGTCGCTCCGTTTTGCCGTGAAAGACGGACAAACAAACAAACAGATAAACAGACACACTTTCACTTTTATAATACGAGTATTAGTATGGACCGTGAAACGAAATGGAACACTACAAAGACAACAAAGGAGTCCTTCAATGATTCTGTGGACTTTGAACCTTAAGTTTTCGCAATAGGGTTGACAGGTCGATAAAGCAGTAATTGACTTGCAAAGTATGGGGCTGAGAGGCCTATAAGGCTGGTGAAGGGATGTGTACTTACTTTATTTATGCATGTGTTTGTGTGGCTCAATGTGCTATTTTTAACGCTTTTCAATCAATGCTTCTTTTTGCAAATTTTCAGTTAATGGTTATACCAATGCAGAGGACCTTAAAAACATTAATGAATACGATCTCAAAGCAGTTCATCCACAAAGTTTAATAAGAAAAAAATTTGCGCAAGAATTGATTCCCTGGTTGATTACAAGTGGATGTCAAATTGATGAAACTTTAGCTTTGGTATTTTGTTATATTTAGCTATTTTTATTTTATTTTTATAATTAGTTTTCTGCCCATAACTTCCACAAATATTTCAAAACTAAAATTTGCCAAATTGATCCAGCGGTTCTCTAGTATTTTGGAAACTGTCCAATTAATTTTCTTATGTTTTAAATTTTTGGTTCTGTTAAGTCCCGCTGTACATACATTAGTTTGTGAAGTCCGTGTTGTACATTACATGAATATTATACATTCCTATGAAATTCATTTTAGGCTGCAGGGCTGCACCCAAGTCAAGTTAGAGGTAAAATTTTCATTTCTGATTATGATTTCTCTGTTAGAAATACTGATACTGAAACTACAGAGAGCATAACAATTCTTGAGAATGGAGCATCTGAGGCTGGTTCCACTACAAAATTAAGTAACTCTGATGATTTGAACATAATTGATATAGATATAATTGATGGAAATGAAAAAAAATTGACATTGAACTTCGAAAGCAAGATGATCTTGAGAAAGTTATAAAATTTCAATTAACTGAAGTTAATAATGAAACTTCCGCCCAATTAACGGCTGAACGCGAAAAAAATATTTTATTCTGCCTGTGGAACAAAGGGACTATCGAGACAAAGCGGATTGCAAGATTGACTACAGATTCTAATTTAACTACTGGAGAAATAAAAGAAATTGCACAGGTTGTTGCGAATTTTCTATTCTCTTTTTTTATTTATTAATGCCAATGTAGGGTTACATTAAAATTTGAAATAAATATTTATATTTCTCGCCAAACTTCACGTTTGTGGGCGAGATTCTCAGAAGCCAGTCTTAGGTTTTTTTTTTAATTTATTGACCAAAGCATATGACAAACTATATTTTGTACAAGTTATACCCTTGCACGAAAACCTGAAAGGTTTATCTGTGTGGGTGAGCCGTTCACAAGTTCAAACATGAATACAATACAGCAGTTCATTATTGTTATATTAATTATTGGCACGTATTACAAAAATAAATGTACATTATTATTTATTGCGACATTCTAAATTTGATAGATATGGGTTTTGTAAGAAGAAATTTTTAAAATTACATTTGTATTTTAGTTTTTTTAAATAATCATTTCGAAGGTTTGCGGGAATCTCGTTAATGAAAGTAGGCACTATATATTCCATAGTTCTTGAGCCATATACATTTGTTACGTTAGGTAGACGATATTTATTGGTATACATTTGTCTCAGGTGAGTCGGCCTTTTTATTTCTTGCAAGTAAGAGGGCTCATTTACTTCAGTTAGTATAGAGAATCTTATCTTATCATGAACATTAATTATTTTGCAATATTCAAAGAGAGCTTTATCGTTGCCTTTATATTGTTTTTTTATATGTCTAGGTACAATAGTTTAAAAAATTTTAAATTGCAACCTATAAATATCATCTATATATGTTTTATACGTAAGGCCGTAGCTACTCAACCCATAGTTGATCACCGAGTCAGCCAGGGACAAATATAACATTCGTAGAATCTTGTAAGGTAGTTTATATTTCAGAATTTTCAGTCTACTGATAATTGAACGTAGTTTGGCACATACATGTTCTTTGTGAGATCCCCAGCTGAGTCTGTGGTCTATTACTAGACCAATATACATGTGTTCTTTAACATTTTCAATTGGCTCGCAGCGGCATTTAGGTATTTCTTGATGTAAACATTGGTGGGAATGGGCCACGATGGTGGGCTCGCGATCGACCTTATTATGTGATGAATGAATATGCAGTAGTTTGGTCTTCTTAGTATTGATCACGAGCCCCACATCGTGTGCCCATCTACATAACATATCAAATTCTTTCTGCAGAGTTACTTGAGCCTCTAACACGCTCCTACTGGCAAACAGTAGGCACGTGTCATCCGCGAATTGGTATACTGATGCGTTGTTTAATACATTACACATATCATTCGCGTATATTAGGTATTCGGTGGGGCCGATTATTGAGCCCTGTGCGGTTCCCGTCACAGTTAAAATTTTTGTACTATTTTGGATTGATATTTTAACTGTAGTGTACCGGTTGGTATGATATTTTTTTAGTAAATCTAGGGCTGGTCCCTGTATACCACTTCGCGAAAGCTTATCATAAAGTATGTTATAATTTAATACATCAAATGCCTTGCTAAAATCTATAAATACTACTAGTACATGCATTTTATTATTCAAGTGATGATTTATTTCATTAGTAAATTTACGCAGAAGTTGAGTTGTACTTTTATTTTTTTTGAAAACCATACTGATTGCGATGTATTATTTCATTATCAGACAAATAATTATTTATTTAATCGCAAATAAAACGTTCCATTATTTTATCAATGCAAGACAAAATTGTTATAGGTCGATAGTTATTAAAATTGCGGCTATCACCCTTTTTATAAATGGGCCTGATTACTCAAATTTTCAGAAGGTCAGGGTAGATTGTGGTGTCTAGACAACAGTTAATTAAGTGTGTAATTAGGGGAGTTAGTTTATCCGAGATAAATTTTATGTCACATGCTCGTATCCCATCATAACCAGGGCTTTTTTTATCATTCAAACCTGTGATAATTTTTTTGACAGTGTCATTTTGTGCTTTTTTTAGTTGGCGTCACTTGTCGTTTAGGTGGAAACCTAAACGACAAGTGAAACAAAATACTTTGGAACTTTTTTTCCGAATACTGGGGTCCACAGGTTTTATTATATCCGACGTGTCTTACACAAATAAAAGTGGAAAGAAAATTGAAAATGGACGTCCTACTGGGGCTCTGTACGCGCAGTTGTGTTTGTTAAGAAAGAAGCTTATATTACATGACGATACTGCAAAACTTAGAACAGTCTCCAAAATATCCGAGTCAACGGAAAAAGTATCACAGAGAATAAATCGTTCCAGCCAAACATTCCGAGTCATATCATCTGTGGATACTACCAGGGACTATTGTCCCCCACGTAATTACTGAAAATCTTTTCCTGCTATGTTTTATAACAAATACTTAATTATTTTCAGAAGCCAAAAATTAATCAATAGACCCGAAGCTGATAAAATTGAGGACTAAAATACGGTCTCTAGCTTCAGCTGAACTATTAGAATTATAGAGAGATACTTATTTGTATCGCATTGCTGAAATAAAAGAAACACAAGGATCTGTATGGGATTACATAAAACTTTATAAAGGACTTTTCACCCTGCTATTGGGCCTATTTTGGTGAGTAGCTACATGATTCAGTTTTTGTGTCTATAGTCACGCGATAGTGTTTGCATTTTTCGGGTACGGAATTTCAATATAATTTGTATATTTTTTGTTATTAATCATTCCCTACATCATATTATGTATGTAACATTCTTATGTATTATCACAGATTAAACAAGACTTCGTCTCTATATATGGTGCAACATACGTGAATAGCAAACTTCGAGATTTTCTTGCTGAAAAAAAAACAAAAATTATTGACGTGGCAAAAGAATTACTGTCAGTCTTGACAGCTGAGGTCCAAAAGGATTTAATAAAGTCCTTTCTTCCGCTTGCTGAAGGTAAAGATATTTTTTTTTTTATTGTTAGCTTTTTTTATGTACATATATGTATGTATCCTAAATGTTTTATTTGTTAATGCATTTTGTTATTATTAACCCCCGACGCAAAAAGAGGGGAGTTATAATTTTGACGTGTCTGTCTGTGAGTCTGTCTGCCTGTCTGTGGCATCATAGCTCCCAAACGGATGATGCGATTTCAATTTAGTTTTTTTTAAATTAAAGGTGACTTATTTGCGCGTGTTCTTAGACGTTTGATACGTTGAAGGTAATTTCTATTTTGTATATTGTGTGTTTTGTACATTATGCATTGTTTGAAGTTAGTACCTACTCGTGTTCGCCCCGCCATCCGGTATGAGTTAGGAATAACCTGTCATTTTTTAGCACTAATCATTGTATAGAATCCTAAAATGTTACTAGCTTAAAACGATTTTTTAAAGAATTTAATTATTTAAGTTTAGAATATAAGTATCAACAACATACCTACTACGTAACGAAAATTAGAAATGGTATTGTTTTAAAAGGTAGGTATGTAGGTATTGTAGTAAGATGCTTGAGCAATTTTTTTACTTTATAAAATTTTAGCGGAATAACTGCTTTGATGCCGTAATTAGTAAATTCCTCTTCATTGGTAAAACCATAGTATAACCATGTATAACCACTCTTATATATCGTACTTTTAATTACATAGCGCTAGCGCCATCTCTCGAAATTTTACAAGGCTTAATAACTAAAATAATAATAAATTGAAGTACATCGTCATGTCGTACTTCTTACTCAAGACAGATGGCGCTAATCTTTCATATTTTTTCTTATCTAGAATTTGTTCTAATGGTTGGTATGTTGCAATTAGCTCAAAATTGCAGCACCAAATTGTTCTATATAAACTACACATTATTTGGTAAAAAGTCACACCATTTTTAGCGTCAGGTTTGGGGGGAGGGCAAAGTTAACATTTTTCAGTTTTTAGAAATTATTCATATTTCGAGAATTATGCGGTTTAGCGCAAAAGTGTCAAGGACAAAAGTAATCTACGTTACATTATGCACATAAAAGTGATATAGCATTATCTTGCTAAAGGTAATGGTTCCATAGTACAGTAAAGTAGCAAGTGTTCATTTTTGGAAAAATATTATATTTTGACAAGGAAATGAATTTTAGGGTTCCATACTCAAAAAGTAAAGTCGGGATCCTCTTAGTAAGACTCTGCTGTCTGTCCGTATGACGTTCTGTCCATCTATCACCAGGCCTTATCACATGATCTGTGATAGCTAGACAGTTGAAAATTTCACAGATGGTGTATTTCTGTGCCCGCTATAACAGCAAATACTAAAAACATAATATAGAACTATTTGGTGCTGGAATGATGTTGGGGTCTGGGTATAATTGCACCATACTAAGAGTGTCATGTAATGTTTTTAAGCTATATTGTACGGTATAGTTGTGATCTCACCGCGAGCATTCTTCCATGATATAATATTTCAGATTCAATTTTGAGCATTTACTCGATAGTTATAGAACTGTCATAGAAAAATGCTCGGTTCTCTATCATCACTGATCTAATGCTCGCGACGAGGAAGATATTCAGAGAAAGGGATTCATTAATGTCGAGTTTATTGTACATTAAGGTATATTGTACCTTTATTAATAAAACGACGGTGCTTAAACGAACTTCACTTTATTAATGAAAAGAACGAGTGAAACTAACTTACACAGACTATGTAACTTACAGCTTAACAAATCATTAGGAACATGACGCCATACAGCCATATTATTTGATGTAAAACTTAACTTATATTCTAACACCCCAACTACAGCAAATAAATTATATTACCTTAGAGAAACAATGTTTCATTTTAACCTTTTAGTTGTCTAACTCCCATATCCTCTACACATTTATAATGCTTTGCAGGGCTTAAAGCTTTAGTTAATATATCAGCGGGTATAGCAGTTGTTGGCAAGTATTGTAAATTTATAATTTCCTTACTTACGGCATCTTTAACAAAATGATATCTGATGTCTATGTGTTTACTTTTTCTATTATATACATAATTTGCCACCAACTTCTGTGCACTCTGACTGTCATTAAACAAAGTAATAGTACATAAATTGCCAGTAAATTCATAAAGTAAGGATCTTAAGTATATGGCCTCTTTACTAGCTTCAGATATAGACATGTATTCAGATTCCATGCTGGATAAAGCCACCGTTCTTTGCTTTTTGCTCTCCCATGAAATTGTGGAGCCTGACATTACAAAACAATAACCTGTATATGATCTACGATCTACAGAATTACTTGCCCAATCAGCATCGACAAATCCTATAAGCTTGGGTTTGTCTTTTACATATTTCAAACAAAAGTTCTTAGTTTTATTTAAATATTTAAGTATCCTCTTTGTATAATTCCAATGAATATCTGTGTAGCATTTGTTGAATTGACTGAGAAAACTGACACAAAAAGCTATATCTGGCCTTGTAAGTGTTATGGATATACTCCATACTATTATAATATCCATTGTCTAAGTCATCGAGGTTTTCAAATGAAGGACCTTGTCAAGACGTTGCTTAGGAACGGTTGTTGACTGTGAATTACGAGATGACAAATATATAGTAAAAATATAAATATAGAAATAACTGTGTAATATTCGTCTAAAAGCATAAACGCGAGTGTACAAAATATAAGTTGAGTCGATTGAATAAAATTATAACTTGTGTGAATCTTTACTCTTTTCATTTTTCTACTGCTTACAAAGAGAGAGACTTTGGCATCTATAATAGGTGATTGGACCCGCACTGAAATTGTAGAAAGATTTCGCAATGGATTACACAACGAAAATCGACATTGGCAAACTTATCGGAAAAGAAAACTGATCTACGTGGAAATACAAGATTTCTATAATGCTTGAAGGTACCGAAAACGCCTTAGAGGCAGTAGAAGGTAGACTAGAGAAGCCGATCCTCGCGACAGGAGCAGGTGACGCTGAAGTTAGCATTCATAATATAGCGATGGCAAATTATAAGAAAGCTAATACTGGCGCTCTACTCATGTTAACAACGAATATGTCAGAAGAAACACTGAAGAAAGTCATCATGAGATATAAGACTGCAAAAGAAGTTTGGAGTGAGCTACATAGACTATTTGACGGACAATCAGAAGATAGAGCATACAATTTATGTTTAGAGTTCTTTGGACTGAAGCGTGATCCGGTGGACGACATTCCGACGCACATGTCAAAGCTGAAAAATCTCTGGAACGAACTCAAAGCTGAAGTTGCTAAGACTGACGCTGATGCTAAGCTTCCTGAAATGTTCCTGATATGTAAGGTCTTGGACACACTAGACGAAAGGTTCTTCAACTTCAAGTCAAGCTGGCTTTTGCTAAAGCAGACTGAGAGGACCATAGACAGTCTCACCAGTCACCTGTGCGCTTTCGAAAGGGATCTAGGTAGTCAAGAAAGCTCACGACAGGAAGCACTAGTGACTAGACCCTTGGTTACAAAAGTCAAACACAATAAGGACGAGCAGCTGATCTGCAACTATTGTTCCGGCAAAGGACATAGAGTTCGCAAGTGCAGGAAGTGGATCAAGGATGGAAGGCCACCGAAACCTACTCCGAGCACATCAGGTTTAGGCTCGAAATCCAATTCTGTACAACAGATTTCGCTGATGGTAAATGCGTGCTCATCAGGACAAACTCAAGACAGAGAGAGCTGGTTTGTCGACAACGGAGCAACGACCCACATTGCCGTAAGGAGTGATTTTTTCGTCGAGTTTCATGAATTTGATTCGGACCACACAGTTACAACTGCAGATGGCACAACGATTCCAGCATTGGGGAAGGGTACTGTAGAGGTAGAATCTTATGTCAATGGCAAGAAAGAGCGTATGTCACTTAAAGATGTGTGGCTAGTACCATCACTTACGAAGAATCTGTTCTCGACTTTAGCAGCGCAAGACAAGATGCAAGAAAGTATTTTCATGTCGACGACTAGAGAATGCAAGCTTAATATCAGTGGCACGACCAGAGTCGTTGGCAAGAGAGTCCCGTTTGGAGGACTTTACAAGTTGGACATGAAGACGGTCATGCCCACAAAGCATAGGGGTATTGTAGAGCGTCGGTGGCGCAGTGGACTCGGCACTTGCCTTCCAATCGGGGGGTCGGGGTTCGAGACCCGCCATGTACCAATGTGTTTTTCGTTTCGAATTTCATATGTACATTTGTCTGACGCTCCTACGGTGAAGGAAAACATTGTGAGGCAACCTGCATACATCTGCGAAGAAATTCAATGATGTATGTGAAGTCGACCAATCCGCACTGGGCCAGCGTGGTTGACTAAGGCCTAATCACCCTAATATAGGGTAGGCTCGAGCCCCTCGGTGGGGACGAATATGGGCTGTGATGATGATGATTGTAGTCAATACTATAACTGGCTCCAACATGTTGAAGTTGTATCATGAACGTTTCGCTCATCAAGACAAGAGTCATGTCATTCGCGTGGTGAAACGCGAGTTAGGCATCCAACTAAGTCGCGATGAAATGAAATGTGAGGGCTGCGTATATGGAAAGTCACAGAGAAAGCCATTCGGAACAAGAGAAAGAGCAACCACATGTGGAGAGCTGATTCACACCGATGTTTGCGGTCCATTTGCTGATAGTATCACCAAGTACAAGTACTTTGTTTTATTCAAGGACGATTACTCAAGCTACCGCTTCGTGTATTTTATCAGACACAAATCAGAAGTAAAGGATAAGCTCGTACAGATATTACAAGAAGCAAAGAACACGGGACACGTTGTCAAAACGATATTAAGCGACAACGGTGGAGAGTTTGACAACTAAGCCGTCCGAAAAATATTGGAGAAGCACGGTATCAAGCATCGATTCACTATGCCGTACACTCCGGAGCAGAATGGCTGCTCTGAAAGGGAGAACCGCACACTGGTCGAAGCTGCTAGGTCCATGTTGCATGCAGGAGAGGAACTCCCTCAAAAACACTGGGCTGAATTGATTAATACCGCGGCGTACGTATTAAATCGGACTGGGCCTTCAAGAGTAGACGGCAAGACTCCGTATGAGTTATGGCTCGGTAAGAAACCGAAGATTTCCCATCTCCGAGTTATTGGAAGCATTTGTTATACTCACGTGCCCAAGCAGAATCGCAGGAAGATGTGCAAAAAGGCAATTAAAGGTAGGCTGATAGGCTATGAGAACGACGATGGCTATCGCATCTATGACGGATTGAGAACAGTGAAATCTAGAGACATTACGTTTCTATCTGATGTCGAATTCAAGATTTCGAATAGTGCTCCTATTTCGGCTGAGGGAGCTGAGACAAGCAATAACGGACGTGTTCTGACGCAAGAGCCACAACCCGAAGATGTTGAGGGAAGTGATGAACTTCTTCTAGAGGGAGATAGAACTGGAGATCAAGTTCATGTTGAGGATGTGTGCGATGAGGATGATTTCGTAGATGCAAATCAAGAGCAACTGGAAGTAGTTGAGCCCCTGTCTGCAGTGGAGCCTCGATACAACCTGACAGACAGATCAACAATCGCACGTCCGAAGAAGTATGAAGACTTCGTGTGTTTTGTAGGAACCGCAAGCTTTCCCGAGACATACAAAGAAGTCATCGGAAGGGAAGACAGTGCCGAATGGCAGGAAGCCATGACGAGTGAGATCAAATCTCTGGCTGACAACAAAGTTTGGACATTGTGCCAGTTACCTCCCAACAAAAAGGCACCATGCAAATGGATTTTTCGGATTAAGCTAAATCCAGATGGTACTATCAACAAGTACAAAGCGCGACTAGTAGCGAAGGGATTCAGGCAACGAAAAGGGACTGACTACGAGCAGACGTTTAGTTCCGTTGCCCGGATGGCCACAATAAGAGCCTTGCTAAGTGTCAGTGCTAAGGAGAAGCTTTACCTGACACAGTTTGACGTGTCGACTGCCTTCTTGAATGGCAAGCTGAAAGAGGAGATCTACATGAAGCAACCGGATGGATTCAATGACGGAACATCGAAAGTTTGTCGACTCCAAAGGAGTTTATACGGTCTGAAGCAAGCACCTCGCTGTTGGAATTCGTGCTTTGAAGAAATCCTGCTTGAGAAAGGCTTTAAACAAAATGAAGCTGACCCCTGTCTATTCATTAAGAGAGTGGGAGATAAGAAAATTTTGATTACTCTGTACGTGGATGACGGGCTGGTAGCCACTACAGATGAAGCATTAGCAAACCAATTTCTCAATGAGTTAGGCGATACGCTAAAAATAACCACCAAGCCAGCATCCTACTACTTAGGACTGGAGATCAGTCGATCGAAAGACGGTTCTATCACGATTTCTCAGCAAGCGTATGCAAAGAAAATCCTGGAACGACTTCGAATGTCAGACTGCAATCCAGTCTCAACGCCCATCGAAAGAACTTCTACCGATATAGAAAAAGTCGACGACAACGTAAAGAATAGCTTTCCATATCGAGAGGCTGTAGGAACATTGGCGTACCTAATGACAGGTACACGTCCGGACATTGCATACGCAGTTGGAGTGGTGTCCAGAAAATTAGAGAAACCATCCTGGACTGATTGGCTCAAGGTCAAGAGGATATTTCGATACCTCAAAGGCACATTAACTTACGCCATAAGTTATAAGTCGGGAAGCCAGAAAACAGTCATTGAAGGATATAGTGACGCAGACCATGGCGGTGATGAGCACACAGGACGCTCTACTACAGGAGTGGTATGCCTGTACGCAGGTGGTACGATATCATGGATGAGTCAAAGGCAAGCATCCGTCGCGATTTCGACTACTGAGGCTGAAATAGTAGCAGCTAGTGAAGGTGCAAGAGAACTAGTTTGGCTGAAGCGGATTATGCGAGATATTACCACACTTGTTGAAACACCAGTGCTGTTTGTCGACAATGAAGCAGCCATAAGGCTTGCTTATAATCCGGTGTTCCACAAGAGAACAAAGCACATTCGGATACGACACTTCTACGTACGCGAAGTGGTTGCTGAAGGTGCTGTCGAAGTGAAGAAGATAAGCAGCTCTTCAAAGATCGCCGACGCGTTAACGAAGGCTTTGCCAAGGTTTAGATTTGCAGTGATTTGTGAGGATTTGGGTTTTCGGCGAAACTGCTGAAACTTTCGATGAGAGGGAGTGTTATGGATATACTCCATACTATTATAATATCCATTGTCTAAGTCATCGAGGTTTTCAAATGAAGGACTTTGTCAAGACGTTGCTTAGGAACGGTTGTTGACTGTGAATTACGAGATGACAAATATATAGTAAAAATATAAATATAGAAATAACTGTGTAATATTCGTCTAAAAGCATAAACGCGAGTGTACAAAATATAAGTTGAGTCGATTGAATAAAATTACAACTTGTGTGAATCTTTACTCTTTTCATTTTTCTACTGCTTACAAAGAGTGACACTTTGGCATCTATAATAGTAAGAACTGACAAATACATCAGACCTCCAATCAATTGTTGATATGGAATCTCAGGATTACAACCGACTTTTTAATATCTAGCTTACACTACATTAGAGTTCGAGCAAATTTACAATTTGACATTTTAAATTTATTAAGTAACTGCTCTATATAGTGCTCTTGATCTAAAGTGATTGTATTACTTTCTTTATCTATTTTGACTCTCAAGCCCAAACATTGTTGAACCTGTCCCAAATTCTTTATTATAAATTTAGAACCCAATACTGAAATTAATTGCTCAGTCTCCTTTTTATTATTATTACTAGAGAAAATATAAAAATCATCAACATATAAGGCAATAATAATTTTTACACTATCACAGATTTTTGTAAAAATGCATGGTTCTAAAGAACTCTTTTTAAACTCTAATTCACATAAACATTGCTCTACTCGCTCATACCAATATCTAGAGGACTGCTTCAACCCATATTCTTTTAAATACCCACTTGCACTGCACTGGAGTTTTATCAGAAGGTAAATTTTCCACCGGAATCCAAGCCTCATTGTCATGAAATGCCTGTAGCTCATCTTTCATCGCCTTAACCCACTGGTCTTTTTCTGGACTGTTAAGAGTTTCACTGATACTGACAGGATCATGGAGGATTTCTGGATTTGATGTTACACATATACTTGTAAAACCATAACGCTCTGGCGGTTTTCTCACTCGTTTGCTGATTACAAGTTCTGGTAGTGTAGGTTTCTTCTCTTCTTCAGGTTCATCAGATTGCTGCAATGTTAAGTCCAAATCAGTTAAAGCGTTAAGGTATTCCGACTCTGAAGAAATATTTAAATCAGCATGATTCAAAACTGGTTCAGCTACTATTTCCTCATCAGTACCCCTGGCTTTACTCTCTAACTCATCTCTATGGACATTGCCCCCACCTCCAACTATTGCAGTTGTATCAGTAGAACAGTTTATCTTCGTATTCTCATAGATAACTACATCTCTACTAGTCGTCACACATCTCTTATTAGAATCATAGACTCTGTAACCTTTGACATTTTCTGAAAATCCAACAAGAATTTGTTTCTTTGACTTTGTATCCCACTTCAACCTTTTCTGTTTTGGCACATGGACCGTGATGGTCCATGTGCCAAATATTCGAACATGGCTTAAATCTGGTTTCTTGTTTGTCCAAAGCTCATAAGGAGTTTTATTATTTAAACCTGATGCAAGAGATGTATTTCTGAGATAGACAGCTGTATTAGTTACCTCCGCCCAAAATCTCTTATCTAACCCTGCATCAAATAATAAACATCGGGCTCGCTCAACAATGGTTCGATTAATGCGTTCACTCACTCCATTTTGTTCGGGAGTATAAGCATTAGTCTTTTGATGGACAATGCCTGCCACCTTCAAATAATTCTCAAACTCATTGCTACAGAACTCTAAACCATTATCTGTTCTAAGTATTTTAATATTTCTATTTTGCTGATTTACAACCATTGATTTAAATTCTTTGAAAAATTTAAAAACTTCACTTTTAGCCTTGAGAAAGGAAACAAAAGCCATTCGGGTATAATCATCTACAAATACAAGAAAGTACCTTGCTCCTCCAATAGAAGTGGACTCCATTGGCCCGCATACATCTGCATGGACTGTGTGCAGTGGCTCGCTACTTCTTATTCCTGTGTGTGCAAATGGTGCGCGTGATTGCTTTCCTTCACAACATATTTTACATGTATTTTTGTTTATTGTTACTTTATCTGTATAAGAGATTCCAGTGACTGCTCCCTCCTTCATTATATTGAGATCATTCACATTCAAGTGGCCTAATCTTCTATGCCAAATTTCACAACTAACTGTTGTAGGGGATGTAAACAAACACTGTTTATGTTCAATGATCAACTTGTAAACACCATCTATCTCATTTGCCACAGCAACTAAATTATTCTTTTTGTTGTAAATATGGCAGCAATTTTGTTCAAACTCCACTCTGTTGCCATTTTTAATAAGTTGACGTATGGATATTAAGATTGTGGTCAGGTTTGGTACACACAAAACTTCTTTTAATGTAATCTCATATTTACAACTTGGAGTAACAGTCATAATGTCCACGTCACCCGAGCATAATACTGGCATAGCACTTTTATTCGCTGCTATTATCTCCTTGATGCTTGGGGTAAAAGATGCATTACGTATCAAGTTTTCATCTGCCGTCATGTGAGCACTTGCACCACTATCTAAATAAAAATCTTATTTACTGTAATTTCCATTTAAGAAAACTGCACTAAATGCATTCGTCTTTTTTATTTGTTGGTGATTACATTGAGATTTGTAATGGCCAAACTGTTTACATCTATAACATTTTACCTTTGATTCGTCACTTTTGTCAAATTTGTTGACATTGACATTAGAGGCAGTGCCGCCATAACTTCTAATATGGCTGCCAACTTTTGAGTTCGGTTGCCGGCGCTGCGTTTACTCAGGAAAGCGTTTACTCAGGAAAGCGTTTCCTGTTTCTGAGTCATTTCCTGCTATGTCAATTAGCTTTGTCTTGACTACGTCAGCCGTAATGGCGATGCCAGAATGTTCTATGGCCATCAACATAGAGAAGTATTTTTCAGGTAAACCAGCCAACATTAAGCAGCCCGTCCACTCATCGTTCACTGTAAATCCTGTTCCTGATAATTTCTAAGAAGTTTCTATGATTTGCGTGACGTAATCGGTCATCGAATAACATGCTTCCAGGCGAATTGAGATTAAGTTTCGCAATAAAGTAATTCTTCTCGAAAAACCATAATCGTCGAACATTGTTTTTAATTTTTGCCACAAAATTTTTGTACTTGAAGCCTCTCTTATGTGAACATACAGTGACGGATCGATCGTCAAAATCAATCTGGCCTTTGCCTTTGCGTCTTCTGCGGTTGCGTCTGCGGAAGCGGTTTCTTGCTTAATGCACGCCGCCATGCCTTCCAGCACAAGCAAATTCTCCGCCGCAAAAGCCCACTCATGGTAATTCTCTCGCCCTTTTAGTTTCGGCACGTTTGCCAAGAATGAGCTTGAAGCCATTTTAAAATGATTTTCACTAACTAAATAAGCAAACTTTATAACTTTTAACAATGGAGCATACTGGGCCCATAACCTAATAAAACGACGGTGCTTAAACGAACTTCACTTTATTAATGAAAAGAACGAGCGGAACTAACTTACACAGACTATGTAACTTACAGCTTAACAAATCATTAGGAACATGACGCCATAAAGCCATATTATTTGATGTAAAACTTAACTTATATTCTAACATTTATTAAATAGGGGTGTGTCAAAACACCCATTAAAGAAAGGAGATCATTCAGGCTCCATACATTTTTGGGCCTTTTCTGAATGTGCCGGCCAACAAAAAAAATGGTAGGTATTGTTAGAACTAGCTATTTGGAGCAATAGTTAATATGGCACTAAAGTTGTAGGATCGCTCTGAACCATGTTATACAAGTTCGATGATTCATCTTTTTTATACATTTAATGATTTCTGAAAGTGCTGGGAAACATAAAATATTGATACATTTTACGAAGAACTAATGATTCGAAGCAATTGTCATTGTGTAGCGACCGCTCTGAAGTTGGTACGAATGGCGCAACAATAGTACGTACAATGCCTAGGTACGTACATGGCCATTGGCCAGCCGACCGCCGCTTGCGCCCGTGCCGTCGCGACGACCAACGAGAAGTTAGCGTTTGAGTAAGTGAGACGTGGACATTTAAGAAGACCTTTTTTTATTCCAGTTATCCATGCGACTCGTGTTACATCGGACGGCTACCTGCTTGCGTTATCGTAAACATTTAATTCTTCTCTGTTTATACGACTCCTATTGTGTTCCTAGTTTGTTAGGAGTATACAATGGCTGATCATTTGTGTATTAGGTGTCGTGAAGTAATTGGTGCAAGGCGTAGATACACCTGGGCTTCACAAGAGAAAGAATTTAATGATGTTGCTCAGATTATAATAGATGAACTGGTGGCAAATGAAGTAAGTACCTCCTTTCCCGCTTTGTAGTATTAAGATTTTATTTTCTATCCCTCTGTAGTAGCGTATAATAATATTTTTAATTTCCCGAATGTTATATAGGCTTCACAGGAGCAGTCGAGAATTTCATTTTTTAAAATTAAGTATAGCTTGATAATCATAACATTTGTATTTACTTAGATCTTTCTTTGTTATAGGTTCCACCCACCGATTTCATTTGCCGCCCTTGTTGGCAAAGAGCGGAAAGATCGTATCAGGCGATTTTACGCGCTCAACAACACCAAAACGACGATAATGACGTGCAAGAGGGCAACATTGCAAATCAACGACAAAGAATAACTTTGCCTGGCTTTAAGCGAACTCCGAACAGCACTAATGACTGCGTTTTTTAATCTTGTGTAAATACATCAAGATGTCGGATACCGGACGAAATCGTTCTTCGCATGTTTTGTCGATACAATATTATTATTTATTTAATAATTTATTGTACACTAAAAATATATGTAGAAATATTACTAAGTGAAGACAGTACAAAAGGTGAGCTTATTTCACATAGAAATCTCTTCCAACTCACCCGCAATGGGAGAAGTGCATAAGATGTCCGCGTACAATATAAAAAAAAAACTAGTAATAAAATAAACTGCATACATACCTAAATATTGTAATGTATAAATAATATATATACATATACAGGATGTCCCAAAAAATAGTGTCAAGCGTAAGTCCAGAGTAAGAGCACCTCTTGGAGTACCCGAATCACCCCCATGTATGTTCCGCGACTATTCGTAGTTTTCGAGTAATAATTTTTTTTGACTTTTTGAAAATTTTGATCCAAAGAACTTAAAAATTTTAAATAAAAAAAAGTAGAACATATTTTAATGTTTTTCTTTTTGCCACTGAATCATCTTTAGTGCTTCTTTTATGTCTAAAATAATCAGCTTCGTAACTTTAGTGGAAATTTAGAAAACAGTAGTGTAAAGTCAAAATTTGAATGTTAGTGAATAATTACTTAAAAATTCATCTTTAAATTAAAAATCTAAACAGGCGAATTCATGGTTTCTAAGTATGTGTAAAAACTTCTCTAGACTCTCTGCTTTCATAATCATTTAAAAAAAGAAGTACTTAATAGGGCTACTTTGGCTTAAATCGGCCATCAAAGACAGCGAGGTGAAAATTTCATAAAATTTACCAAATTCCTATCAGATGATAAAAAAAAATATCTGGTCTTTTTATAATTTCTAAGGTTCAGATTAATTACAATTTAGCAAAAATTTACTACATGAAACCCATATTTAAATATTTTTCTCGCGGATCCAATCGGTTGTAGTGTTGGATGTAACGCAGTACTTACCTGCTAAAAAATTGCCCGAGTGAGAGGATATGAAAGAGACCGCATTATTGCTATCTCTCTCACTCTCATTGGCGAAATGGATAACTGTAACTGAGGAATGCTATTCTTTGTGACAAGGGGATGAGGCGGGGGGTGTAGTCCGAGCGCCTATTGTGTTCTGGCGCCAGTCGTTTGCCTGCTTTTGTTTGCGCCTTACGTACGATACGCTCATTTGTGATTATTTCACGAACTTTGCTTTCTTTACGGACCTTGAGTGCGATTACGATTTGGTTTTGTGTGAATACGGGATTTTGACAAATTTGGCATTCTTAACGGACTTTTCAAGCTCTTCATTTTGTGATGTCTTTTTCATCGCAAGAATATGCTCTTATGCATTACTTTTATGGATATGCAAGAGGAAATGCTTCTGAAGCAGCCAGGTTGTTCCGGCAGCAAGTACAAAATGGAGGTGGACCTCAGCCTGAAACTTGGCCTGATGATCGCATGATTTTAAGAGTACATAACTCTTACATGGAAGGACGCCTACCAGGTAGAAGATCGGGGCGCCCATCTGAAATGAGTGACCCAGATACTGTCCAATCAGTGGTCGAAGAAGTGGTGAGAGATCCATCAGTTAGTGTAAGAACAATAGAACGTCGAATCGGAATTCCGAAATCACAAGCACATAGAATACTTCATCAAGAGCGTTTTCACCCATATCACATCCAGAAAGTTCAGCAGCTCAAGCCCGCAGACTACCCGAGAAGGGTGGCATTTTGTCAGGAAATGTTACGGAGACAAGCTGAAAACGAAAATTTCTTTAAAAATATTCTATGGACTGATGAATCACATTTTAAGCGATGTGGGGTGTTTAATGCGCATAACTACCATTCGTGGAGTATTGAAAATCCACACCTCACAAGGGAATCTAATTTCCAAGAACAATTTAGTATCAATTTGTGGTCAGGCATCCTAAACGGACAGCTGATTGGTCCGTTCGAACTACCGGACCGACTGAACAGCGAGGCCTACTTGCAATTTCTACGACGTGATCTCGGCGTCTTATTAGAAGATGTAGACCTATTAACGCGGAGAAATATGATTTTTCAAAACGACGGCGCTCCGTGCCATTTTGCTAGAAATGTTAGACAACATTTGTCTGAAACATTTCCAGGCAGATGGATCGGTCGTGGAGGGCCCATTGCGTGGCCGCCACGGTCCCCCGACTTGAACCCCATAGATTTTTTCGTCTGGGGATACTACAAGGAATTAGTATACGCCAAGGACATTACAAACGTCACAGTGTTAAGAACAAAATTAAGACAAGCGGAAGAAACGATAAAAAACAACAGAATTGCATTTATAAATTTAAAAGAAAACTTATTTAGACGATGTAGAATATGTATTGAGCACGAAGGTCGTCATTTTGAAAACTTTCTTTAAGCGATCGAATAATAAATACTTTGAAAATAATGTTTTGTTTCATTTATTAAGTTATAATAAACCTTCAAAGGTTATTAAAGATGGCAGCAGGAACAGTTATTTTTGACCTTCAAATAATAAATTTTTAGCTTTTCTACAATCATTTTTGGTTTATTAATAAATAATTGGAATTTAAATAAAAATTATTCAGAAGTCGAGTTTTATGAAATTTTCACCTTGCTGTCTTTGATGGCCGATTTAAGCCAAAGTAGCCCTATTAAGTACTTTTTTTTAAAATTATTATGAAAGCAGAGAGTCTAGAGAAGTTTTTACACATACTTAGAATCCATGAATTCGCCTGTTTAGATTTTTAATTTAAAGATGAATTTTTAAGTAATTATTCACTAACATTCAAATTTTGACTTTACACTACTGTTTTCTAAATTTCCACTAAAGTTACGAAGCTGATTATTTTAGACATAAAAGAAGCACTAAAGATGATTCAGTGGCAAAAAGAAAAACATTAAAATATGTTCTACTTTTTTTTATTTAAAATTTTTAAGTTCTTTGGATCAAAATTTTCAAAAAGTCAGAAAAAAAATTATTACTCGAAAACTACGAATAATCGCGGAACATACATGGGGGTGATTCGGGTACTCCAAGAGATGCTCTAACTCTGGACTTACGCTTGACACTAGTTTTTGGGACACCCTGTATATGTTCCATATATATAACACCAACAATAAAATAGCTTCTTATGGATAACCAGGATAAACGGATTTAAATTTGTGACAGATAGTGCTCCCTCAAACGCCTTCTGAACGAAATCAGTGTTTGCACATTTCGCACTGAAGACGGTAATGAGTTCCACAGTCTAGCAGCGTGAACAGTGAAAGAGTATTTCAGAAAATTCGTCTGAAAAGGCTGGCAGATATACTTTAGGAGTGTGCGTAAATGAGGTCTATAGAGCGTATGAGGGGAACGAGCATACTCAAAGCGCTCACGAAGATAAGGTGGATATGTAGGGTTGTGTATGATATTAAAAAGAAGAAAGAGAATACGAGAGTTTCTACGAAGTCGGAAAGGAAGCCACTTGAGTTGTGTACGAAATTTGGAGATATGATCATACTTACGCAACCCAAAAATAAAACGAATACAGAGGTTTTGAAGTCTTTCAAGCTTATCTAATAGTTCCTCTGTAATATCCAAATAACAAGCATCAGCGTAATCCAAAATTGGAAGAATTAACGTCTGTGCCAGAGATATTCTTGTTGGAACTGGTAGATAGTACTGCAGTGACTTAAGAGTGTGAAAAGAATGAAACACTTTCCGACTAACCTCATTCACTTGATCCCTCCAGCTCAGATGTTTATCAAATATCACGCCAAGATTTTTAGCCGAATCAACAAAAGGAATTACAGTTCCGTCCATAATAACAGGAGGCAACGAATCTAAGTCAAGTTGGTTTATCATGTACCTACTGCCAATTATCAATGCTTTAGACTTCAAGGGATTTACCAGCAACCCATAATCCTTAGCCCATTCCGATACACCTCTTAGATCCTGGTTAATCGCTAGGATAACGGCTTCAACGGCAGTAAAGTGACGATATAGCTGCAAATCATCTGCATAGAGATGATAGTGAGATGAAATCACCTTAGTAACTGTGTTGATGAAACAGGAGAAGAGAAGCGGTGAAATGATTCCCCCCTGTGGGACACCAGCTGACAGCTTACACCAGTCAGAGAGTTCGTCATTAATTTTGATGCATTGGGATCGGTCACGGAGGTAGGAATCGAACCAGCTAACGGCTTCGGGTGATAAGTTGAGCGAACGGAGAATACCAAGGAGAATATCGAAATCAACCGAGTTAAAAGCGTTACTGAAATCCAAAAGCAATAGCAAAGTCAGGGACTTATTCTCCATGGCCAACCTGATGTCATCGGTTACTTTTACCAATGCAGTGACGGTACTGTGACCAGGACGAAAACCAGATTGGAAGGGGCCAAGTAGATTATTAGAGGACAAATAGGATGATAGTTGTTTGTGCGAGAGGTGCTCGAGGACTTTAGAAAGGAAAGGTAAGATAGATATTGGGCGGTATTGAGAGACCGATGTGGGGTTAGATGTTTTGGGTAAGGGTATAACATGGGCTAATTTCCAAGCAGAAGGGAAAACATTGTTTGAAAATGAAAAATTAAATATGTGTGTGAGAGCGACGCAAATTTCAGGAAGAATATGGATAATCATTTTAGAGCTTATCAAATCATCACCACAAGCAGTAGAAGATTATTATTCCGGAAAAGGGTCGTGTGTGCGAAGAACACCTACAAGAAAATATTTGGCACTTACTCCCACTGCAAGATAACCTTACAGAGGAGTTTACTGCAGACCAAGTAGTTTACACTCTATCTTAACCAAAATCATACCTCAAACGAAATGCTGATGAATTGAACGTGGATAGGTCTAACTCATGATCAGTTCGCTGATTTGCTGGAAAATGTAAGCAGCCTGAACCACCACCGTAACAAGCGAACAATAATCGCAGCTGTATTGGCAAAAATGCGTACAGGCGATTCTAACGCACGGTTAGCTTCGATTTTTAAAATGTCTGAATCAAGCTTTCATAGAAAACAAAAAATGGGCTTGGAAGCACTTTTAAGTGATTTTGTACCATCCCGTGTCGGATATGATCACATGACCAGAGAGGAAATGGCGCAGCGGAACCTCATAGTCCCAGAGCAATTATTTGGCTATCCTGACAGACCGATCGAAGAAAGAAAGGCGATCTCTATTCTTGACGGCACTTACATATATCTACAGAAGAGCACTAATTACTTTTTTCAGAGAAAATCTTATAGTAATCATAAGTTTAGAAATCTTTTAAAGCCTTTTTTAAATGTTTGTTGCGATGGAACCATAATTTCGGTAGATGGACCATACGCTGCAACAACCTCTGATTCCCAGATTTTGAATGATGCACTGAGTGATGTAGAAGGCGTATTTCACTGGTTCTATCGGCCTGGTGATATTTTTATATTAGATCGTGGTTTTAGAGATGCCATAGAAAATCTGGAGTCATGTGGTTATGTGGCAGAAATGCCAGAAACAAAACACCGAAACGAAACCCAGTTAACTACTGATCGAGCAAATAAATCTAGGCTTGTCAACATTTGCCGCTGGGTGGTCGAAGTGCTAAACAGCCTTTAAAAGGGACTTTCGTTTACTAGAATTGTCCATAGTAACCGGGCATTAAGCAACATGATAGATTATTTTAAGATCGCGGCAGCATTGCTGAACAGCTATCATGTTCTTATAGATAACAACGTACACGCACGCGATTTCCTTAATATAATTAATGAAAGAATAAACATACCAAACCGTTTAGCAGAACTTGTCATAACAAATAATTACAACAGGAGGAGAGCTCATTTTGAGCCTATGGGAGCCGACATGCCTCAATTCAATGAGTTTCCTAGACTGACCGAAGAAGAATTGACGCTGTTTGCTTTAGTCAGCTATCAGTTGAAGCAAGCCCGTAGTCACTACGGTGAACACGTACATCCATACGTATGACGCGTACAGATGGCACGTACAGATGGGGCATTCACCATAGAACTCGCCGGAGATGTCGCCGTGGAAGAAGTTCGGGAGATGGCTGGACGAGATCTCTTAGTAATACAAGGCCGCATTCAATCAAGGCATATTGCGTCAAAAACGTATTATGTATACCTTACAGCCGATCCAACACTTCGTGGAAGACAAGCTATTCCGCATTATTATTGCTCATGTCCGATAAGCAAACGGACAATAGGGTGTTGTTCACATACCATGACTATCGTGTGGTATATGGGTTTCGCACGGCATAAGGAGGATATACGCCTACCGGCACGAGGTTTAGAAGATGAAATAGTAACAATAAATGCCGATTAGAAAACTACAATAGTGTTCATTTTACAATAATAAACAGCATGGATCAGTATTTTCATTTTTTATTTTACTTCACTATCCTACAATATAGAATGTCATATAACATTCTTGTTATATATAACAATATCAGCCCGACATATATCCAAAACACTATAAACAATAAATAATATTATAATAAATAGTATATTGTAGTATTTTAATTATTAAATAGAGGACATAATATAATAAAATATATGAAAATGACAACTTGTATAACAGAACAGATGATGACCCTAAAGTTTTCGCATTATAATAACAATTGCTTCGAATAATTAGTTCTAGCAATATCAATCATTATTTTATGTTTCCCAACACTTTCTGAAATCATTAAATGTATAAAAATGATGAATCATCGAACTTGTATAACTTAGTTCAGAGCGATCCTACAACTTTTGTGCCATATTAACTATTGCTCCAAATGGCTAGTTCTAACAATACCTACCATTTTTTTTTTTGTTGGCCGGCACTTTCAGAAAAGGCCCAAAAAAATGATCTCCTTTAATAAATACATGCACCTACAGTATAGATAAACTGTTGTTTCATTTTTTGCTAATTTTGTATTTAACCTCACTCTTAACAAGCTTTAACACTTATTTTTTCAGAGTTCAGAAACCAGAAATGTTTTATTTTTGCACAAAAATACACACGCAATCTTAAATTAGAATGGATATTTCCTGCTGCTTGGTTTGTAAGTATTTTTCCTTCCTCATGGTGTGAATATTTTTTCCGATACCGGTTTTGAAGTCAAGTGTTCCTACGGCTTCGAATGCCATTTCTGTTGCATCAAATGTTATTCCTTGCGCTTTTACTGAATATTCTTTCTGCTGTGAAATTTCCTTCTACCTACTCTTTCAGCTACAAAGGAATATTCCTGCTGTTTCGATTGATATTTCTTTCACGTGGAATAATGCTTTCCGCTTCGAGGGGTATTTCTTCCGCTTGAAACAAATTTTCTGCCACCTAGAATGGATTTTCTTATTGCTACATAAAAGTGAGTGAATATTTCTACCGCAAGTAATGGATTTCCTTCTTCGTCAAATAAATATTACTTGTACCTGGAATGAATATTTCTTCTATGAAAGCATGCATTACTATGCAGACGATAGCACTGGAGATGCTTTTTTACACGGCCCGTGCAAATATCCCTCGTTCCATTGTGGAGGAAAGTCGTGAACAACTTGTGTCTAAAATCGAGAGTACTCTATCCAGTCTCCGATTGGGGGCGGGACAATTTAGTCCAATTTAATCACTCTAAGATAAGTTTGTGCATTCATAGCTAAAAAAATCCCATTTACTGTAGCCCCACAATTCGAGAACACACCCTTGAACATCTCAAAGAGTATTGAGATCCTCGGTGTCAACATCTCCAGCGACGTCCAGTTTCGAAGTCACTTAGATGACAAGGACAAATTGGCATCAAAAAATCCACAACCGATCCGTAGTCACACCGTTAGTTAGTTTGACGGGGCTCTTTCGCAATTAGCCTCTTGATTGGGCCATTTTGCGTCCTGACCTTGCGTCAGCCTACATCCTACTCCATCCATCCCAGGTCCTCCCAGAATGCCAGCAGCCTCTGTGGGCTACTACATGCTTCCGGCATGGATGCCGGGGAGTGGAGAAGTTTCGCCCACTGATCGGTCACGCTTGTGCATTCCATAAGGACGTGCTGTGACGTTTCCTCCGCCTCCATGCATCCTCTGCATAGGGGGCTGTCTGACACCCCTATTGTGAATAGGTGTTTGTTTAGGAGACAGTGTCTGGTTATAGTAGCAATAACTTTTCGGATTTTGTCTCTCTTTAGTCTGATGAGGGAACGGGCAAGCTTTTTGGATGGTACCGGGATTGCGTTTTTTGTTTGCTTGCATCCCTCATTGGCTCTCCATTCTGTTAGATGTTGTTCCTCGGTTTTCTCACGCAGCCAGGTTTTAATCTGGGCCTGTGGAATCGGCATTAAGGGTTCTGGTCCATACACTTTTGTGTTTGAACCTCTCTTAGCCAATTCATCCGCTGCATCGTTGCCAAGTGAGTCGCTGTGACCTTTTATCCATTGCAGAGTTACCCGGTTTGTATCTGCTATGGTTTGGAGCATGTTATGGCATTCCAGTATAAGGACAGAGTTGATAGTATTGCTTTGGAGGGCCTGCAGGACAGATGCGCTGTCTGAGATAATCTTTATGTTAAGATTATTAACACCTCTAGCTGCAATCGCCCGCTCTGGTGATGCCAATGCATTCTGCTTGGAAGATGGTGTTCCGCCTATCTAGGGTTATTGATAATTTGATATTAAGGTCGTTTGAGAAGACGCCGGCCCCAGTTCCACAAGTGGTTTTGGAGCCGTCTGTATATATCCTAACTTCTTTAATGTCAGAGCAATCTTTCGATTCTGCTGTAAGTTGGATATCATATCTTCTGCCAAAGACATGGTGGCATGGTATTCTATCGATTGGTGCATCAAGAAGAGGTGTTTCTTTCGTACTCCATTCTAGGATAATTGTGTGTGTTTTTCCTATGTTGCGTTTCCATAGTCCCTGTGATCTTAGTCTTAGGGCTGCTGCTTTCGCCTCCTCTTGTATGACTAGATCTAGAGGCCTCAGTTGTAAGAGGTATTCTAGAGAGGCTGATGGAGTGGTTTTGCATACATCCACTGGTCGATGTAGTTGCTAAGCGTTGCAGACTCTGGAGCTTAGCTTTTGCCGTGGTCAGTTGGATTCTGGGCCACCAAACTACTGATCCGTAGGTTATAGAGGGTCTGATAACTGCAGTGTGATTTTTGGATTGAGACCCCATTTCATACCAACGAGTCTCTTGCATTGGTTAAACGCTAAGCATGCCTTCTTTGTTATTGTTTCCATGTGAATCGCCCAGTTTAATTTATTATCGGAGATAATGCCCAGATATTTTACTTATGTTGACAGGGAGAGTTTGGTGTTAAATAGTTTGGGTAGCTGTAGTTCTGGTAACTTCCTTTTGTTAGTGAAAAGTATAAGTTCTGTTTTATTTGGATTTACTGACAATTGATGTTCGTCACACCATTGTTCCACTAATACTAGGGCTGCGCGCATTTCCTTACATAGTATGTTTTCTGCAGTCCCATTTATCAGTATTGCCAGGTCATCTGCATAACCAATAGTAGTGTAGCTTCTTTCGTTTAGTTTCCTTAGGAGGCTGTCTACTACTATGTTCCACAGAAGTGGGGATAGGACTCCCCCTTGGGGACATCCTTTAATCACTTTTGCTCTAACAGTGTTATTCCCCACTATCTGAACCGCCCTCTTGCTTACCAGCTCGGTGATCCATTTTATTACTGCTGGTTCTAAATCGTACTTTTGAAGTAGACCGATAGCGCTAGGCTTTTTTAATGTCATAAGTTTCAATAATTCTAAAGTTATTTATTTCTTGCATGTAGATGCAGTCATACCTATGAAGCTTATTATTTCGTTTTGTGTCACATCTGGTACTTGCATTTTCAGTAATTCGATGATTTGTGTTTGATTATTTTTATTCAAATTAAAACTGGCAACATTTATTTTAAGTTTAATATAATTATGGTACCATATCTAGGAGAGCCTGCGGAGTGTGCAAACCCAGTTTGTGTCATCTTCATCCAGAGCAAACTGACATAGAGTCAGTATTTAAGTACACTACGAAAAAAAAATTACAGTTAATGAAATAACTATTTTCTATCTCAGATCACTTACATATGCCTATTTAATAAATTTGTGCCAAGTTGGATCACGCAATTTTAAGATTATTAATTATTTTCCTTTTCCAAGCTATAAACGCTTCAAAAAAATATTACAATAATTAGAGTTTACACATTTAATATCATAAATGCATGAAAAGTCGACATTGTAAATTTGTGTCATTTTCATGCACGATAAACATAGAATGAATAAAACACAAAAACAATGGTTACGGTCGAAGCGGGTTGACGCGCGGCGCGTCGCGGGCGAGACGCTCGCCGTACGCACTGTTCACCTTCGTTTGGTAATCACAGCTAATTCCATTCAGCCGTTAAAGCGTGATTGATTAACAAACATACAAACACACGCGTAGCACTAGGAACTCGAGAAACATTTTGTCTACTCCGTAATGTCATTTTTCTCTCGTAGACTAATCTTCTCGTGTACTTTGTGTTACTAGCAAGTGCAGGTATAGCCTCTAGATAGAATAATCGTTTCTTACTATAACTCGAAGAACATCCAGTAACTTCCTTTCTTTTTCATTTCATTTTTCCCGCTTCAATACATTTCGGATTTCTATATCGCACACCTAGATCTAAGCTGAGTCAACTCAAAAATTCGTGATTTTTTAGTTATCCGGCATAACAGTTTCGGTCAAAGCTTAAACCAGTCGTCGTTAGATAGAAATAGCTTACCTTGCTGAATCAACGCATGTCAGTTCTTCCCACCGAAACAAGTGTATTGTCAGTTGACCTCCGCTTGTTATTTTTTGTTTTCTTTTAAAAAAAACGTCGCCCCACACTAAAATTTTCTCCTGGGTCGTGGGTGCAGTCACAAACGTAGAATATCACATCCACATATGCCCAGACCGGAACAAATTTCTGTAAGCTATACAAAATATTTGTCCCGTACGAGAACCGAACCCGCGACCCGGTGCGCAGTAGGCGATCACTCGACCTCTGCGCTAACCGTGTCGTCGTTGTTTTGGAGAGTGTACGTATTAGCATAAACGAGAACACGGTTATTTGGAATTGTTGCAGTTTTGATGAAGAAATATATGTGAGTTCATTTGAGTTGTTACAGTGTTGATCAATTTTCTGTCATATTAGTTCGGGATGTTTCTACTTGCTTCAGTATTATTTGCTAAGGTATGTAAATTTATTTTGTTACTATCTTGATTTGACTTTGATTTGGTGGAACAACTTGTAAATTTCTAGTTCACCTAGTTTTGTTAAAACAATTTTTCTTTAATATTTTTGTCACAAATCATGTCATTTTGAATATGTTGACTAAATGTTTATTTAAGGTATTATAGCGTCTATTTGAAATGTATATTGTTTTAATCAAATTATCTACCACTTTGTTTTAAAAGGAGATGTTTTGAGTTAACTCACTATTGTTGAATAAGTAAAACTTGCTATACCTACTTTTTTCTAGATAAAAATGAAGCAAGGCCGTTTTCTTGTCAACATTGTAAAAGAACGGTATTAGGAGAACCCACTAACAGTAAGAGGCGAAGAGTCTAAAAAGTCTGTAAATGTATAAGCAGAAGAGAATAAACAAAATAGGGCAACAAACACAGCCGTGGTGACCAAACCATGCCATTGTGAGAAATTAAAAATGACTTTTATAGTACGTCATGTGATGAAAGTTTAATAAATGACTCTGAAAGAGATCCAAGCTGTGTCCGGCATGTATGATATTTTCTTAATTTCAATTGTTGATCAAGTATAATAAGATAAAAGTGCCATATCAAGTACAAGTATCATGAGAAGTTTGTAAAAGAATTTATTTTTAATTAGCACTTAATAATTTTTAGATGTTTCTATTTTTAATTACACAACATTAAATATCTTCAATTTTGTTTGGAAATGTTTACTCTCTTACTGTTGGTTTTTATACTTCGATTTTTTGTGCTTATTCGTTCGATATTGCTATTCGAATACTTTGAATAATACGAATATATCGAACTTTTACTGGAGGGAGACCATGTACAAGAGTCATGTGCATGGGTACTCCCGTCTTACCTATTTCTGCCGCAAAGCAGCAGTGCTTGCATTGCTGTGTTCTGGTACATCTTAAGTCACAAGTTGGCAACGTACACTGTGGTTCTTGTGGGGGTTGCAGTTTTGCTGCAAATCTCACAGGATTCACTGACTGTTACCACTTACCATCAGGTGGGCAGTTTGCTTGTTTGCCAACTTATTTGCAATAAAAAAACTTATTTGTTTATAGCATAAATAAATGAAACCACATTTTTAGTTACATTACTAAGTTATAAAATATCAAAATTAATATTAAAATAATAAATCACAAAATATCAATTTCAAAGTCTTCGAGACTGATATTTTGTGATTTATTAATAGCACCACATTTTTTTATATTTAAGTCTTATCTGTTAAAGATTAAGACAGTTTTTGTGAAGTAATAAGAGCAAAATGTCTCATTTTTTGTTCCCAATTAGTTGAGAGACAATTATTTTTGATTTGTTAGAAGTCTTCAATTCGTGCGTGTTGCCAGTGATGACATACGGAACTGAGACGTGGCCGCTTACAATGGGGCTCATAAGAAGGCTCAAAGTCACCCAAAGGGCAATGGAGAGGGCTATGCTCGGGGCTTCTCTACGTGATCACATCAGAAATGATGAGATCCGTAGAAGAACTAGAATTACTGATATTGCGAATTGCAAACCTTAAGTGGCAGTAGGCAGGACACATCGCTCGTAGGACTGACGGCCATTGGGGCGGAAAGGTCCTCGAGTGGCGGCCACGTACCGGGAGACGCAATGTTGGTAGGCCCCCCACAAGGTGGACCGACGATCTGGTGAAGGTCGCGGGAAGCCGCTGGATGCGGGAGGCGCAGGACCGATCGGTATGGAGATCCTTGGGGGAGGCCTATGTCCAACAGTGGGCGTCTCTTGGCTGATATGATGATGATGATTAAAAATATAACAGAATAATTCACTCAATTATACCTATGTGAATGTATTTTTTTTTGAGGGCCCGACAAATGACATCCTCCCGCCTGATGTTAAGCGGTGAAAGTGGCCCAAATGAGTTGACAGATAAAGGAGGGACGACATCCACTATCCTACCTGCCCGCCCCTTGCCGGCCTAAAATATGCTTTTTCACGCCTCTTTTGAAGGAACCCATGTTGAAGGATTGAGGAAACACGTGCGCAGGTAGAGAATCCCAAGTGTGGGATGAACAACAGAAGAAGGAATCTTGGAATTTCTTAGTGCGGTGTGAAAAGGTGGATACAGTGTAAGGATGACTCCGAAAGCCCTTACGCGTGTTTCTGTTAAGGAATGGAGAGGGACGGATAAGGTTTAAGAGCTCCTCAGAGCATTCCCAATGGAACATTCGCTAAAAGACGCTAAGAGAGGCGATATCACAACGAACTTGTAAAGGCTCGAGGGTATTATGCGAATAGCGCGACACTGCAATCTATCCAGAGCATCGAGGAGGTACTAAGTGGGGCTGTCCCAAAGGTGCGAGCAATATTCTACGCAAGACCTAACTTGAGTTTTATACAACAGGCATAGTTGGTACGGCGCAAAATACCTACGCAACTTGTTCAGGACACCGAGATTCCGTGAGGCGTGTGAACTGAAAATAAGGAAGGGGGAGGAAAGGTGACCATTGAGAACGCGCACACCTGTGTTTTCCTAGCATTCGTTCTTGAAGTCTCTAGGGTTCAGATCGCAGCGAATGTTCATTCCGAGCAAAGCGATGTTGCTTTGCGTGTGATAGGTTGTGCCCTAAAGAGAAGGAAGGGGGAGGAAAGGTAACCTTTTCACCGAGAACGCGCACACCTGTGTTTTCTTAGCATTGAACTCAATAACATTGTTGGAACTCCATTCGGAGACGAGGCCCAGCGTCCTGTTGGGCTCAATGATAAGATTCTGCCTCTCCCTACCAATATCACCATGAGCAGCCCCTGAGCTTCCGTGATATCCCCCATGCACAGTGAGCCATCGGTATGTCTCAGGGGTGGCAGCGAGGGTTGGCAGAAGTTTGATTGAAAGATCGGCTACCCGTAGGGTGCGCTAGCAGTTCCTTCTGATCCACTTGTGCAATACGCTGAGCATCCGCTCTAATGTAAGCCCTCTTACACAGCTTGGTGGCATTATTGTAGGCTGTTTTCAGTAGGCTTGTGTGTCGAGCTTCCAGGGATCCCATCCCTGGAAGCTCGACCTCTGATCCAAGCGCGGTAAGCCAGCTGTTTGTTTTTTAAACAGCACAGGCGCACTCGCGATTAAACCAGAGGTTACATCTGTGACTACTGACGAAATTGAAATTTTTTTTTTTTTGCTTTTTCACGCCTCTTTTGAAGGAACCCATGTTGTAAGATGGAGGAAACACGTGCGCAGGTAGAGAATTCCAAGTGTGGAATGAACGACAGAAGAAGGAATCTTGGAATTTCTTGGTACGGTGTGAAAAGGAGGACACAGTGTACGGATGACTCCGAAGGCCCTTACGCGTGTTTCTGTTAAGAAATGGAGAGGGAGGGATAAGGTTAAAGAGCTCCTCAGAGCATTCCCCATGGAACATTCGGTAAAAGGCGCTAAGAGAGGCGATGTCACGACGAAGTTGTAGAGGCTCGAGGGTGTTAGTTGCCTCTACATCGCCAATTATGCGAATAGCGCGACGCTGCAATCTGTCCAGAGCATCGAGGAGGTACTGAGCGGAGCCGTCCCAAAGGTGCGAGCAATATTCCACGCAAGACCTAACCTGAGTTTTATACAACAAGCATAGTTGGTCCGGCGCAAAATACCTACGCACCTTGTTCAGGACACCGAGTTTCCGTGAGGCAGTAGTTATGACGGATTCGATGTAGTCTCTGGGGTTCAGATCGCAGCGAATGATCATTCCGAGCAAGGTGATGTTGCTCTGTGTGTGAAGGGTTGTGCCCTGGAGAGAAGGAAGGGGGAGGAAAGGTGACCTTTTCGCCGAGAACGCGCACACCTGTGTTTTCTTAGCATTGAACTCAACAAGATTGTTGGAGCCCCATTCGGAGACGAGGTCCAGCGTCCTGTTGAGCTCAATGATAAGATTCTGCCTTTCCCTACCAATATCACCGCGAGCAGCCCCTGAGCTTCCGTGATATCCCCCATGCACTGTACTGTCATCTGCATAGCAATGTATAGCTCTCAAGGAAAGCATATCATTGATACGCAGAAGAAACAATGTGGGGGATAGAACGGAGCCTTGCGGAACTCCAGCGTTCACTGCCACGAACCGCGAAGCGCAGCCGTCAACGACAACGCGAATTCTACGCTCGTGGAGGAAGCTGGCAATCCACGTACAGAACTGCGCGGGTAATCCGTATGCCGGAAGCTTGGAAAGAAGAGCCTTGTGCCAGACTCTATCAAAAGCTTTGGCGATGTCGAGACTAATAGCCACCGATTCGCCGCGCTTATCGATAGATTCACCCCATTTGTGCAAAAGGAACGCTAGAAGGTCACCTGTTGACCGTTTAGGACGAAACCCATACTGTCGGTCATTAAGTAACGAGTGACCTTCCAGGTAACGGATCAGCTGGGTATTAAGGATCCTCTCCATGATTTTACACAAAATGGAAGTGACGGCTATAGGACGATAGTTAGCCGGATCAGAACGATCTCCCTTTTTGGGAACCGGCTGGACATTGGCCTCTTTCCAAGATTTCGGCACACAACCAGCAGAGAAAGACAGACGGTATAGACGCGTAAGGACCGGAGTCAACTCCGCTGCACACTTCTTAAGAACAATCGCAGGAATGCCGTCTGGGCCACTTGCTTTTCGAGTATCGATCGACTGGAAATGCAGAATATAATATTCCATTCCTAGTATGATTTCGTCAGCAACAGAGGTAGCGCAAGAGTTCGGGTCCATCTCACTGAAACAGCGCTGCCACCAAGGGACAGATGCGTAATAATCCCGCATACCGTCCCAATCTGCTGACGCATAAGCTACAGACGGCGTGCTGCAACTACAGGTGACCGTCGCGACACCTGAGGCACTGAGACGGATACCAGGCAGTGATCCGAAGATCCTAGTGGAACTCGAATCACCACCTGATATCCGTCAGGAAGATTTGTCAGAAGGTCCAACAAAGAGGGTACTTGACCGATAATACCTGGTACCCTAGTGTGCTGGGTAACCAATTGTGTCAGGTGGTGCGTGAGAGCGAATGCGTAGGCAGTCCTACCCGCATGGTCAATTTTAGAGGAACTTAACCACAATTCGTGGTGAGCATTGAAGTCCCCCAAAACACTAGCTCGGCGGAAGGAAATCGCTCCTGCACGTCATCTGCCACCCGACTTAGATGTTAAAAAAGTCGAGTTGTCTCCAAGTCACCTCGATGTTAACGGTAGACGCAGACTTAACATACTGCAATGAGTGCCAAAATCGACGTGTATCGCAAGAAGGGAAAAGGAAGGTTCTTCCAAACAAACGTTCTTACAAAACGCAGGCGACGACAGCAAACGTCCGCCCGGACGAACAAGCAAACACCTGCCTTCGCCTTGAACAACTCCTTAAGAGCGTAGCCGGGGTAATTAAGGTAGCTTGTGGGTGGGGCAGATAAGATAATGCGTCTCCATCAGAAAACAGCATTGCTGGACGGGGTGTCATGAAATTGTTGGGACAGCTAAGAGGTTAGAATGGAGCCCGCGGATGTTAGCGAGCCCCACCTCGAATAGTGGTGTTTTGATGGGATAGTGCACCGATGTACAACCAGTCCTAATATAGTGCGCTGACATATTTGTTGGAGTGAGAGAGGCGTTAAATTACGGTGTCGTTGCAGCCCGTTAACTATTAACGGGCGTAGGCCTGTTTCGCCAGGGAACTGCCGATAGCTGATTTGCGCTGACCCTCCGCACGGAAGGGCTCCCGAACCTCCCCGGAAGTGGCCGCCGGGACCCACCGTCCGGTCACCAACCGGCACGACGGACCACCCCGAGATTATGCGATGCATGGTGGGGCAGCCTCAAGGACTGGTTAGGTCCGCTTGGGCCCCTGTATTGTACCACGGGCGGCCAGCGGAACAGCCGTTTCTTCAGATCTTCCTAGACGGAGGGTCAACGCAGTCAACCTGGCATTGGGTCGACGGAAGCCCACACGAATCGCAGCAACGACTCCTCAAGCTCTGGCTGTGCGCTGACTGATCTCGAAACGTGGACAAGAAATGGCCTTTTTACGGGTTGACGTGTTTTACGTCATGCGCACGGTGGTCGCTAGCCAGTCCGGTTTCTCAAACGCTACCACCAGAAGTTGGTCACTCCATCAGCACCACCCGAGGATCACGTGTAGGGTCTCGAGGTTCAAACCTACGGACGCGAGCGACTCCTATCCCCTATTATACATTTATATTTAATTTTTCATATTTTTTTAAATATTTCATTTCATGTTGATGTTTTATTATTAATTTTGTATTTAAAACAAAGTTTAACAAATTATTTATTTAAATTTTGTTGTAGACTAAGTTCAACTCAAAATGGTTCAATAAAACTGATTCACGTCTAAATGTAGTTTATTTTTTTTACAAAGCCACCACCCTAAAGTGTAACAACTCAAAATAATCAATTATCTGTAAAAAGGATTGATTCTTAGCCGAATTGTATAAAAACAGTGATATTTTACAACCTATTACGATTTTAGATAATATCGGGTTTCATAAGTTCCCTCACAAACAAATCTCCTGAAAAATATAATTTTTTGAATTGTCTCAGTTTAGTTCTAGCTGTGCGATATATATTTCGGCAAGTTTTGTGTAGTTTCATTTTAGCACGGTCCGTGAAACAATCTGTTTTTCCGTCATCCCTAACAGTAACAATGCTTGATTCTACGAACTTTATTCGTCAACTTTTTTTGACAATTACCATATTAACGTCTAGTATGACACCATTTATTTTCAATCTCCATTTTAGTCTTCATAATGTTAAATCTCAGAATAACGCACGCACTCGTTTGTCGCAACTTGGAAAGATCGAAAGTGCCTAAACAATCAGCTCAGCACGTGCCACGCGCGCGTGTGACTGGCCGGTGCCCGCCGCCCACGCCTGCGCGCTTCCCCGCGCTCGGCGTTCGTGTAAAGAAGTCTGGTATTTTTTTGAAATAAAAGGATTTCGTGGATGAAAACAACACAAATTATGAATAGTGTTTTGTTACAAAATAATAATTAGAAACACGTGAACTCTAATAACTTGCATTTTATTTTGAGGATTTTACAGGGTGTTGTAGTAAAATAATAAAATATCTATACATCTCGTGGATGAATTTGACACAAAATAGTTTAAACAACAGATACTAGTATTCTAAAACGCATAACACCTATTTTACCAATTGTAATATTCTTTCAGAGCTAGTTGGGCGTCATGTTAGCCACTGGTTAAAAATTAAGATTCTGGTGTACAGAGATGACACAAAATGCCTATGCACATCAGATACTACTTCGTTATTATGATGAAAGTAAAATTTTCATCTCTAATTTTGTTTTCGTCCAATACTGATTGAAATGACAAATACCTAAATTTCTACCTATGCAAGTACCTAGAATGACACAAAATATTTTTTTAGGTTGAGCAAATGGTCTGGAAACTATATGCGAAAAACAAACAACTTTAATATTTTTGAAACTTAAAAACCTAGCGCTACGGGTCTAAAGGGCGTGGTGAATGCTATTGTGCATTGTTTTATCGAAGGCTCCTTCTATGTCTATGAAGGCACCTAGGGTTGAGGATTGGTTGTGTATGGCCGACTCTATTTTACGGACCACCATATGTAGTGCCGACTCTGTGGACCTGCCTTTCCGATAGGCGTGTTGTTGGGGATGTAAGGGTCTTTTTTGGAGTGCTCCATCCCTTAGATGTCTGTCTACCAATCTCTCCAGTGTTGTGAGCAGGAATGATGTTTGACTTATTGGTCTGAAGAATTTCGCCGTAGTGTAGTCTTCTTTCCCTGGTTTGGGTAGGAATACTACTGTTTGGGATTCGATTCCATATTGGTTCAAATTGATCCCGGTGAAATGAGAAAATGAAAAATAAAATTGTAAATGTAACTAAAATATATTTTCTCTAGGTAAAATTAATAGTTTGACATTCTTGTTATATAATGTGTCGCTAGGCAACGCTAACGTCCCGAACATCCTCCAGGCGAGGGAAAAAATGAAATTATACACACATAACTTAGAGCATTTTGCCTAACACATAACGATGAATAAAATAAAATACAAACTTACGTACTATTACCTAATTCTATACCTCAAAAAAAAAAAAAAAAAAAAAAAAAAAAAAAAAAATTGTAAATGTAACTAAAATATATTTTCTCTAGGTAAAATTAATAGTTTGACATTCTTGTTATATAATGTGTCGCTAGGCAACGCTAACGTCCCGAACATCCTCCAGGCGAGGGAAAAAATGAAATTATACACACATAACTTAGAGCATTTTGCCTAACACATAACGATGAATAAAATAAAATACAAACTTACGTACTATTACCTAATTCTAAAGGGTACAAACATTGGAGAGAGCGGGTGAAAATTCCTTTCCCAGTTTTCACTCTGGCAGTTCGAATAACACCATCTATTCCCGTGAAAACCTCTACAATTACCGCTAGAGGCCACAAGACGCGCTTTTGCGATGTTTCCATTAATACAATGTCACCAATCTTAGCATGCTTATAAAAATATCCTCGGTCTTTTTGCACCAATAAACTTAAATATTCTTTAATAAAACGAGACCTCAAATCCTCTCTCAATTTTTGAAGATAACGAACACGTACATTTAACCCTTTAGCATCTAACTGATCAAGATCTGATACATCTGAATCTGGAATAGGCTGCAAAAACATCGCTGGCATTAAGGGCTGTACTAGAACGTCTATGTCATTACTTATGTAAGTCAATGGTCGGGAATTTATTATTGACTCACAATCAGCCAAAACTGTCTGAAATTCTAATAGCGTAATTGAAGCCTGACCAAGAACACGACGAAGAAGTTCTTTTATCATTCGAACCATGCGCTCCCACCATCCTCCCCACCACGGACTAGCAGGCGCTATCAAATGCCAACTAATTTTGTGTAAGCCAGCTTGTTCAACAATAGCATCCCAATCTACGTTCTTAAATAAATTCCGAGCGCCAACAAAATTCGTGCCATTATCTGAGTAAATATCCTTTACTCTACCTCTCCGGGCAATGAACCTACGTAGAGCCAACAAAAATGCGTTAGTTGATAGACTGTCTACCACCTCCAGATGGATGGCCCTGTAGACACCACATGTAAATAAAACTAGCCAAACTTTTGCCTTGCATTTTAGTATGAAAGGACCTGCCAAGTCAACTCCCGTAGTCTCAAACGATTTACTACCTACATTGGTACGAGTGTCTGGTAAAGGAGCAGGAGGCGTTTTAAATGAATTTACTCTGTGCTTCTGGCATACTACACAATTTTTAGAAACCTTTCGCGCTAACAATCTAATACCAACTATCCACAAACTCTCTCTTAGGTTTGCTAATAAAGTTTGAGTTCCTGCGTGATAGAGTCTTACATGTTTGTCAATAACCAATCGTTCTACTATGGTATGTTTTGCTGGTAACAATATAGGATACTTAAAACACGAAGGAATATCTTCCGAAAATAGTTTTGTTTTAACTCTAATTAACCCATCACTATCTTTAAAAGTACATAGGTTGCCGTAACTCTTATCTTGTTCTATCTGTTCTTTTTGAATAATTAAAAACACACATTTCTCCGCTCTTTCAATCTCTTTTACGCTTAAATTACCATACTCACGCTCACGACCTTTTAAACGACAATTAAAACTAAACCTCAGTAACCAAGCCACCATCCGTATTATTTTATTATATGTAGAAAAATATAAAAGTCTGTCTGTAAAACGATTAGAAACAGAGTCGAGTAATACCTTTTCACTAGAGATTTCAGATACACTCGAATCATTCACTGCAAACGGCCATTCCTTCATATCAAACTTAAGCCAACTAGGACCTTCCCACCAACGTGAAGCTACCAAAACTTCAGCATCACATCCACGTGATAGTAGGTCTGCTGGGTTAAATGACCCGGGAATATGATTCCAATCCTGTATATTTGACTCTGTGCGTATCTTCTTAACCCTATTCTTAACAAAAACGTTCAAATTGCTACTATTTTTAATCCATGACAAAACTATTGCAGAATCTGACCAAAAAATAAGATTTATGATTTAATAAAAGAGAATTTCTGGCTTGTACGTACAACCGCACCGCCAATATAGCCGCTAATAGTTCGAGTCCTGTCACGGTCGCCACATGTTTGGGATTCGATTCCATATTGGTTCAAATTGATCCCGGTGAAATGAGAAAATGAAAAATAAAATTGTAAATGTAACTAAAATATATTTTAGTTACATTTACCTTACACTTTTTTAACTCATTAGCGGTATCTTTTAAATGTAAAGGAACAATGTCACTTTCAAGATGATACTTAATACATGCATTTAACAAAAAAGGGCTGGATGTAACGCCGAAAACAACTCGACAATGCCTGTAAGTAATGAGATATGACCTCTTTTTGTCACTCCACCATAGGAACTGCAAATACCTACGATCTGTTTCCGCTAAACTTATTTGTAAAAAAGCTTTCTTTATGTCAGCGGTGATGCCAACAGCCTGTTTACGGAACCCGTATAATAATTTAGGTATTAGTAACAGTAAATTAATGCCCTTCTCCAAGGAATTGTTTAATGAGTTGCCATTAGCATCTCTGGCAGATGCATCAAATACCGGCCTTACGCGTGTTGTTAGGCTCGAATCTTTTATTACGGCATGATGGGGTAAAAAATGCCCATCATCACCCCCATCTACCCGCTCTATCACACCGCAATCCAACCACTCTTTTAAAGACGCATGATATTCATCAAAATTGCCTGTGCAAAGAAGCCTTTTTGTTGTAGAGTAAAGCCGTTTCAGAGCCAAATCTTTATTATTTAATAAGTTTTTGTCATCCTTCCATGGCAAATTTACCTTGTAACGGCCATCGTCATTCCGTGTCACCGTATCTAAAAAATATTTCATCAACTCTCTCTCAACTACTTCACTATTCTTAATTTGTGTTGGATCTTTTATACCTATTGTCTCCAACTCCCAAAGCTCTGCTATATGTAACGTATGTGTGGGTTGAGAGATGGTAGAAGCGCAAATGTTTGTAGTGACCCCTTGCAAAACCCAACCTAATTTTGTTTGCATTGCCACTAATGAATCACTTACTTGAACTAACTCGCCAGTATAAAGAAAACCTGAGTAATCTGCGCCTATTAAAAGCCCTATTTCTAAAATGTCACAGTCACTCTCATTAAGCAAAATTTTATGTTTGGCGAGTTTTTGAAATATTGCAGGATCATTTAATTTAGGTAAGTAGCCGCAAAGTCTATCTTTATCTAAAACGGACATAAAATATTCGAATTTACCCGTAAAGTCTTGCACGCAAATATTATAAACGTTGTGCTTTGAAAGAGTACATTCGATTCCGCCAAATAAACTATGTGTTAAAGACTCACTTTTTATCGGCTGCAATCCTAATCTTCTAGCAACGTCCTTAACAATGTACGATCGCTGCGCCCCGCTATCAAACAATGCTCGTACCTTTACAACATTATTATTATAAACTAAATTTACTATTAAGGTCTGTAACAAAGTCATATTATTATTTTTATGAGACAATAAAATATTTTGACATACATCTAAACTGTTTTGGCCTTTTTCTTTTTCCTTCGATGTAGAATCCACTTTTGACGTATCCGATATATGCTTTGACGTTGACGGCTTTTTGTTTATAAAATCTATCTCAGGACACATAACGATAGTATGCCTTTTAGTACAATACATACATTTAGGATAAAAACGGCACTTACTTGCAAAATGGCCAACCTTTAAACATATGAGACATGCTTTTTTGCCCTTAATAAACTCTCTTTTTTGATCTAGGGTCATAGATTTAGTGCGTATACATTCCGAGCTGTTATGTGTACATTTATCACACCATATGCACAGCCTGTCATTTTGCTTGTGTTCCTTATTAGCACTTCTTGGAGGCTGCCTGTTGTCCTGTGTAGCTACTGCACACGCTGCCGTAGGTTCCCGTGGGTTCGATGCGCTATTGAAACTACTTCGGGCTAACTGAACCTTCTCTTCACAGTCAACTTCAAGCCTTAAAAATTCCATGAGCTGTACTAATAAATCCGTATCAGGCACCTTCGTAGAGCGCTCCCATACTCGCAGTATACTCTCTGGTAGCGCCGACTCAACCAAAGGGTAGAGTATCGCTGCATTATTATTAGTAGTGACACCAAGTGACTCAAGCGCTCGTAACTGCGTATTCAACTTGTCGTATAGAGCACACAAATCAGAGCTTTCCATATTACCATGTCTTTGCTGTAGTACTAAATCTAATAATTTTCGAACATACGTCTGTATAATTAGCTCATCCTTAGCAAAGCGTGCCTTAAGCTGTTCCACCGCGCTATGATAGTTCGCTCCACTCGGTGGGAAACTTTCGACGAGATCCCGTGCTGCTGTGCCTGGCTCTGTGGCTCTAATTAGGTACTGGAACTTGTCATCATCGTCAATCGCCTTGTCATCGTGGATCTTACGAAATTGACCCCAGAAGCCGATCCAATTCTCAACTTGGCCGTCAAACTGACGTAATTCAATAGAAGGCAAGTTGAATTTTCTTTTAGCACGTTCGGCCTCTCGTGAGCTACTGGGATTATTGACACATACATTTAATGCTCCTTGTAGCTTGTTTATCAATCGCTGGCACTCAATCTGGCGTTCTAAGCAATTCTCTAGGTCTAGTATGTCGATCACAATGTCTTCAGAAATGTCGACGCTGGAGACCACCTTTTCTAATTGCTCATCAATCTGTTTCAATGCCTGTCCAGCTGCTGAGAGTCCATCAATCAATCCTCTTATATGTGACTCCTCAGCTTCCGCAACATTTTGTAATAAATTTGTGACTTTGTTAACCGTAAGAGTCAAAGTGCGTCGACGAATTGACCGTTGCCTTTTTAAAGATTCTATCTCTGCACTGGTCGCCACATGTTTGGGATTCGATTCCATATTGGTTCAAATTGATCCCGGTGAAATGAGAAAATGAAAAATAAAATTGTAAATGTAACTAAAATATATTTTCTCTAGGTAAAATTAATAGTTTGACATTCTTGTTATATAATGTGTCGCTAGGCAACGCTAACGTCCCGAACAACTACCTTCGCCTCTCTCCATTGTTTGGGAATATATTTGAAGGCTAAGTGTTTTGAGCAGGAATGATGTTTGACTTATTGGTCTGAAGAATTTCGCCGTAGTGTAGTCTTCTTTCCCTGGTTTGGGTAGGAATACTATTTTCGCCTCTCTCCATTGTTTGGGAATATATTTCAAGGCTATGCAAGCTTTAAATATAGGTTCTAAGTGTTTTATTTATCTAAGTATATTACCACACCAGTGTGACTATGGTTAATTTTATTTATCCGTTGTCACACCGGTGTGACTATGGATAATTTTACTCGATCCATAGTCACCTTGTCCACATCTTGACCAAACTGTCTTTAATTTTGGGTACATATTTCTCTTTATTTTTCCGTGTTACCTATTTCAGTATAGGTATGGATATATATAAAGGTATTTTTAATTAAGTTTCTAAATTATAACAATTACCAAAGCCGTTTCTTACGATTCTATTGTCAATGACGTAGGTATTTATTTTTTTCATAAATAAGTAAGTATTTTGTTCTATTATCTTGTCATTTATCGTTATTAACCCAGATACTCCTGAAACTATTTGTGGTCTCCAAAGTTAGTAATTTTTTGATATGTGCTTAGTGACGGTTCTTCTGACTTAGGAAAAATACTAGGAAAATTCCAGCTCACCTGGAAAATATGGCCGTTTAAACGACCAGTACATACGACCAGTACACGTATACATTTAAAAGTTACGTTTTTGCTGATATGAACTTTATTTTATGCTTAGAAACCAATATGAAGGTTCTAGAATAACATTGTTTTGTTCTCCCGAAAGTCAAATACAATTGTCAATAATAAGTAATTGGTTTGCGCTGTGAAACTTATACTGTATTAAATAAAATAAAAAATAAATAAAATAAAGGAATATTTTATTGACAGTACTGACAATGAAAATACAATTGACCAGTTTTTGGAAACGTTACGATAAAATTAAATATGATTTATATATATTTTATTAAATTTGATCTTCGGTCTTTTGTTTTTATCGTCAAGGGTGTGTTTGGGCTATTGCGGTGTGACTACAGAGAAATTAAATTAACTATAGTCACACTGGTGTGACAACACGGTGTGACTACGGATCGGTTGGGAAAAAATCTAGGTGTGCTTAACAGAGCCAAGCGGTTCTTCTCTTCGAGGTAAAGACTGCTATTATATAAATCGCAAGTCACGCCCCATATGGAGTACTGCTGTCATCTGTGGGCGGGAGCACCTCAATATCAACTTGATCCTTTTGAATCGGTCCAAAGACGCGCTGTGCGTATCGTTGACGATCCCAAACTCACAAGTGGTATTGAGCCATTAAACTTGAGGAAAGACTTTGCCTCTTTATGTTTTCTATCGCTTGTTCAATGAGCTATGTTCGAAAGAATTATTTGACATTATGCCCACGGCTACATTTTATCATCGCACCGCTCGCCATCGGCAGGGTATTCCTCCTTACACGCTGGAGCCTAAGTGGTCACGCAGAGTGCGGTTTCAGAGGAATTTCCTCCCGCGCACACTCCGATTGTGGAATGAGCTCCCTGCCGAGGTTTTTCCCGGGGAGTATAGTATGGGGTTCTTCAAGAAGGGAGTAAATAGGTTCTTAAAGGGTCGTCAAAGTGTAATGATACCCCTAGTATTGCAGGCGTCCATAGGCTACGATGACTGCTTACCATCAGGCTGGCCGTAAGCCTTTTTGCCACCATAGTGGTATAAAAAAGAGATATTTCCTCTGCTTCGAAGAATTATTCCTTCCGCTTACAAGGAATGTCCCTTTCACTTGGAACGATATTTCATCCGTTTGAAATGATATTTTTTCCACTGAGAAAGACTTTTTTTGCTTCGAAGAAAAATGAATGGTTTCTCAGCAACGCTTATGGATCGCGTACTGATTAGCATGCGGGCGTCAATGTACAGGTTACATAAAACTTTCTAAATTGCCACCTATACATTACCGCCTGTATAGTACGTACCTACTAGTCGACTATGTGGGTAGTAAGCGCATCCTTCGAAACGCAAGAAATATTTCCTCTCAGTAGAAGGAATGTCCATTCTTAGCGGAAGCAATATCCATTCCAAGCGTGAATTTCTGAAAGTGGAAGGAAATATATTCCATGTAGAAGGAATATTCATTCGTCTTGGAAGGAAAATCCATACTAGGCGTGAGAAAATCCATTCTAAGTGGTAGGAATATCCATCAAAGCGGAAGAAATATTAATTTCATGTGGGAGAAATATCACTCGAAGCGGTAGGAAAATTTATTCGGAGCGGAAGGAATATTCCATTCAGGCGGAAGGACATTCAAAGCGAAAGGAATATTCCATTCAGGCGGAAGTAATATCATTTTTAAACGGAAGTAAATTCATTCAAAGCCTAAAGAATATTCACTCGAAGCTGAAGGAATATTCCTACTAAGCTGAAGGAAAATCATTCAAAGCGGAAGTAATATTCTTCCGAAATAGAAGGAGTATTCCTTCTAAGCGAAAGGAAATCCATTCAAATTGGAAGTAATAGTCACTCAAAACAGAAGGAGTGTTTCTTCCAAATAGAAGAAAATTTATTCTAAATGAAAGGAATAATCATTCGAATCGGAAGGAATATTCATTCGAATCGGAAGGAATATTCCTACCAAGCTGAAGAAAAATCATTCAAAGCGGAAGTAATATTCTTTCGAAATAGAAGGAATATTACTTCCAAGCGAAAGGAAATCCAGTCAAAGCAGAAGTAATAGTCACTCAAAACAGAAGTAATATTCACTCGAGTCTGAAGGAATATTCCTACTAAGCTGAAGAAAAATCATTCAAAGCGGAAATAATATTCTTCAGAAATGGAAGGAGTATTCCTTCTAAGCGAAAGGAAATCCATTCAAATTAGAAGTAATAGTCACTCAAAACAGAAGGAGTGTTTGTTCCAAATAAAAGAAAATTTATTCAAAATGAAAGGAATATTCATTCGAATCGGAAGAAATATTCCTACCAAGCGCAATGAAATTCATTCAAAAACGGAAGTAATTTTCCTTCGAAATAGAAGGAATATTCCCTTCAAGTGAAAGGAAATCCATGAAATCGGAAGTAATAGTCAAAGAAAATAGAAGGAATATTTCTTCCAAACCGAAGGAAATTCATTCAAAGCGGGAGGAACCTTCCTTCCAAGTGGAAATAACTCATTCAAAGCAGAAGGAATATTTCTTCCAGGTGGTAGAGATTCCATTTTAAACAAGGATTATCCGTTCACAACGGAAGGATATACCGTGAAAATTGCTCAGCTTTTCCTTCTGAATTTCCTTCTGTTTTGGCAGGAATATTATTCCTTAAAAGATCAGAAGGAAAAAATTTCTTCCAAATATCATCTTCCAAAAATTATCAGAAGGAAAAATTTGGAAGGAATAATTTCCTTCCAAATCATATCTTCCAAAAAATATTAGAAGGAATAATTCGGAAGGTAAAATTTCCTTCCAAATCTTCTAAAAATTATCAGAAGGAAAAATTTCAAAGGAAACCGAAATGGAAGGTAAACATAGAAGATAAATTAGGACAGACAATATTGGAAGGAAATCTGGAAAGAAAAAAATTCGTAAAATTGACACCCGATTAGGAAGGAAAATTTCCTTCTGATAATTTTTAGAAGACTTTTTTTTCTTTTTAATCCAAATTTGGAAGATTATTTTTCTCAGTGTAGTAGCCCTCAGTTTGCCAGTCCCCCGACTTATATTACTGGTAGCTAAAATTTGACCTACTGCTAACAAAACTTTTTTTTCAGTGTAGTGATGGGCAAACTGTTTGCCGGAAAAAAAACGCCCCATTCGAACGAACCTCGTCATAAATTAATTCGGGCCCTTTGATCGGTCCGCAAGCGGGATGTCCCCCCGCGGACCAAGGGAGAGTTTATAAATGTAGGGCCAAATACTGTATAATTGTAGTTAGTTAGTTAAAGTCGTTTTGTGACCAAGCAAATAAAGCTCCAAAGTTTTAATAGAGAAACCAGCGTTTAATTAGCAAGTACCTACATGCAGTCCACTCTTAACAGAACTAATAAATTGTATCGAAAATTATGACATTGTAAGTGCATTTACTAGAGAATCTGCTATTATAGGTGGTTCCTTAATATTGTTATAGAACAATATCAAATATAAAGATGTGATTAAGCACTCGATTGAACGAGTTATTAAAATTTCATGTGTAGAATTTGAGCAATTTATAATATTACTATGTGTATACAGACCCCCTTTTGCAAAATGAATCTGCTATGGAAAATGTTCTTAATATTATTTTGTAGTAACAACAAGAAGATAGTTGTCTGTGGGGACTTCAATTTAAATATCTTAGTATCATGTCTATATACATACAAGTAGGTTTATTAATTTATTTAGATTTTCTAATCTTTATTATGCTTTCTTTGAACCAACTAGAATCACCCCTTTTAGCTACTTGCTTGGGTAACATTTTTTGTAATTGTAATATTCTTGAAAAATCTGTTCTTAATTGTATAAATTCAGATCATGGTGGACAGAAAATCACTATTGAGTGCCGTTGTGTTAATCAATTAATAAAAATTACTTGCCGATCAATAACGGACAGTCGCATTAAGATTTTTGAAAATAATATTAAACATAGACTAATTTTTTTACAATATTCAGATGATCCAAATAAAAGGTATAAAAAATTATTTCATAAAATAAATTAAGAATTTAATAGAACATTAAAACAAAAAACTATTTCAGGAATTTAGTGATTGGGCAATTCCAGGTATTTACATTAATTGAAGAAAATTATATGATTTGTACTATGAAAAGTCCATGTCCACAGACCAGTCATTCATAAACTATGTTAAAAATGATTCAAAAATATTTATAAAGTTTGTAATGTTGCAAAAGCAAACTTCCTTAGTAATAAAATAAAAAATCCACTAATAAAATTAAAACCACCTGGAAAATTATAAACCAAGAAAATGGTAAAACGACGCTTTTTTTGGGCGGTAGCTTACGTAACATCATCTCTTAAAAATTATTTATTGTAAAAATTATTATATCAGTATTTTCATAGTAATTATATTATATTTTGTTTCAACAACATATAATATTAACAATATATTGGGACAACGCTGTTGTCTATGTGAAACAGAAGATAACTGCACATACCTGCCAACAATCTATCACACAGTCTATTAACAACAATTTCCTGAAATTCACACATAATTGATAATATTCGGGAGCTCTTGGTCGATTTTAGAGCCACATCTTCTCCTAAAGCATCACACTCTGAAAAAACATGCAACTTTTATATGGCATTCAGGCTCAAATATCATTGTTGCTACGATCACTTGATTGAAATTCACACATAGAGATGCGTCACGGAAGGAAAGATCTCCTACTTTGTGGTGTCACCGAGGAGGACAATGAGTCATTACCCACTGCTGTCACTTCTTTGTTAAGCAGCCAGCTCAAACTGCCAGACTTGTCACCTTCTTCTATAAAATATATTATATTTTATTTACTCTGTTATTATTATGTAGTATGTTTTAGTATTTTATATATCAGTATTAAAGTATATATTTTGTACCAGTGTATTATTGAAAAATACCCACTTGATCATATGTTTTGTCCTATCTAAAGGTTGTCTGGTAGAGATCGCCTATGGGGATAAGGCCGCCTTTTTTATATGTATGTATTGTCATTGTTTGTGTCATTTTATTTAAGCAAAATAAAGAGTTTCTATCTATCTATCTAAATCTTGTTACCGTCTGGGATCTTCCAGCGCTACTGACCGGACGATCATGCTGAGTTTTAACGCCTGTCACGTTAATGTTCAGGGCATTCCCTGCCATTACATCGACCTTTTAAACACTTTCTGTTGTTTAGTGATGCTTTTCTTACAATAGCAACACTCAGTGTAATTGTTTAGTGGAACGGAATGTTATAATTATGGTCACACTTGTTCTTCCTGTTGGCTCTCTGTAATAAAGGCGTAGATAAATGAATCGAGTAAAATGTTTATTAAAAGAAATAATTTAAAGTACTGTATACTGGTGATGAATATAAAATATAGTGATACAAGGTATGAAGACTTTTATTTAAATAACAATAGGTTATGGGCCCAGAGCTGGCAATAAAAATTACGAAGATAAAATTGGATATAAGAAAAACGCACGATGGACGCCAAAATAAATTCACACAATATTGAACTGTTAACACGTAATAATTATCACACATGGAAATTTCGTATACTATAGAATTCGTACGCTTACGTAAACATGAAACTTCGTATACTTTCGTATAAGAAAAGAACTGTTTGGAATGTATTGATATGAAACAAGCGTCGGTGGCGCTGTGGCCTCGGCACTGGACTGTGCTCCGAGTAGAATCGGGAGGCCCGCGATCGATCCTGCCATGTACCAATGTGTTTTTCGTTAACGAATTTCATATGTACATTTATCTGACGCTCCTACGGTGAAGGAAAACATCGTGAGGAAACCTGCATACACCTGCGAAGTAATTCAAAGGTGTATGTGAAGTCAACCAATCCGCACTGGGCCTGCGTGGTTTGACTAAGCCCTAATCGCCCTACTATAACTGGTTAGGTAGGGTAGGCTCGTGCACTCGGTGGGGACGTATATGAGCTGTGATGATGATGAAACATGGTTTAAAAGTACAAATGAAAAGGAGCTTAAAAGAAAAGAAATGAAAATCTTATATTGTTCAATGTGTGCGTGCATGATTCACAATTAGATTTATTGCGAAACAAAAATAGTGCGTTTTTAATGTGGTCGAGTCTAGAAGAAAGATACGAAAAGAAAGGTATGCCAGGTCCATTATTATTGTCAAGAAAATAGATTATGAATATGAAATTACAAGATGAATCTAAATTGAAAAATTTCATGGCTGTGGTGTTGAATTTACAACTCAGGAAATAATATGTTACATGTTACAAAACTTGTCGGATCATCCGAGCACTCACATCATATAAAGCAGCAAATTAACTAGTTGGTGTGAAACCGTTCTCTTCGTAACGACGAATCATTTCTGTTATTTGCGCGGCGATTAGTATCGATCGTCGTCCTAAATTATTTCTGTGATCTGTTATTTGCCCTTCTTCGCCGTGACGCCGAATCGAAAACCTCACAGTAAATCGCGATATATTGAGTTCTCGCCCTAATACTATGTCCATCTTATTATTTCAGCCCTTTGCTCCAGGTTCAAACTTAACGTGCATCGAGATAGTGTGTTTCGAACTAATGTATTACACCCTTTTATGTCGCTATGAAAAAATCTTTCGTAAAATTTTGCTCTTGTCCAAACGACGTTCAAACAATCATTTTTGATAAATGTCATTTCAACAAATAAAGAAATGAGTTTTATTAAAAAGTGATTAATAATTCTCTTTGTTATTTTCGATGCGTCATTTTGTATAATAACTTTTGAAAGGTAATAAGTAACTTGATATGGCATTTTAGACATTAGTGAAAAAGGGTGATATAGAATCTAATTTCAAAACTGGTAAACATTTTCTGACCGCGACTGTATGTCGGTTAAAAAGGTTTCGAGTTGTGAAGGGGTCAAAATGGCGCGAAATGGTTCGTGTAATATTACACATAGCTGCTACGTCGCCAGTTCCCTTTTCTTTGAACTTGGTTAGACACGCTGCCGCGTGTCTAGATGAGGTCGATAGCAAGGGCGACTTAAGTCTCTTATTGTCGTTGCTCTTAATAAAGATGTTTCCGTCCCGAGTCCAACAAGATCGCACCCCAAAGTGTAGTCGAGCCTTACTGAATACAGCTTGTCTGGTTTTAGTGAGAAATTCCTTAACTGAGATATGTGTACCTTTCAATTTTGTCTTTGCCTTCCAAACAGAGGATCTAGTTTCACAGGTGGAAAATCTTACAAGTATTGGACGTTGATGATTTCCCCAACCTATGACAAGAAGTTGCACAGGAATCTGTCAGTTCCTTGAGACCGAGATTGGTATGCAGAATGTTGAAGATTGACTTACGACAGTCCTCTTTATTTTCTTCAACCACTCCCAGAAAAATCAATGTTTTTCTTCGGTGTCTAGTTTCAATAACATCAAGATGTTTGTTGAACTCAGCAATTTGATTACGGAGCAGGCTGAACATGGCAAAGACGATAATCTCTCTCGCTCTCTGAATGTTTGAACTCTTCAGCCACCTTAGCAACTGTGTCCTTTGGTGTACCTGCCGTCTGGAGTTGCTTTTGGAGCTCCCAAAATTTTCTGGTTGACCTTCTCCTCAAGATTTTGTTGCGCCGCTACAATATCAGCCAGTTGAGACATAGTGCTCCAAAAAAAGTGTGCTATTCAGTGAATAACCCTTAGCCAGGTTGTGGTCACATAGTGATCACATAGCAATTTATTTTTTTGTAACGGGCTGTTGCCATATATTATCCACAAAATCTCATGATGATATTGTCTATGAATGGGTTGATTTCTAAACGAAAAAAAGTGGGGGTATCCGAAGAAGTCTTTTGACATTTCGATTGTCAAATACAAAACTTTGTTTAAACTGCTGATTTTGTAGATATGTGTTGCTTAAAAACGTGATTATGCCGAAAATAAACAAGGTACGTGCTATTTATTGTACATTTATGATGGTATATATGTTTATTTATCTATGTTATTGTTCAGTTTATCGTTGTATTTGCTTTTCCGTGAAATAATCACTCCTTAAATATGTGGTCCATATAAGACCTCTGCCCACTTGATAAATTTGGATGTGGCCTCCATGCAGCCACAGCCCTACAAACTATCCAACTACTTATTAAGGGTAAAAACTCACTCACGAGATACATTGCATGAATGAACAGATGATTTAACCCACTGAAACCAAACACAATAATTTCATAACACTATTTGATCTTTTCGGAACACACGGAAAATTATTCGAGATCATGAAAATGAAAAAGCTTTGGAATTAATTTACGCATCACCGGAGGATGAGTCGTCTCAAGAAGATGATCATTCATCAAGCAGTTTTTCGTGTTACCCAACATATGACATCAACAAGGCGTTGGATACTTTAGAAAGTGTAACAGACGTCGACCTTCTGCAGATCTTAGGAGATTCTACACCTACAGTTCAGCCAGCATGTCCTGCAGTAATAGTGGAAGCCTTACCTTCAGCAGTTATCAATCATCCCTCTCAACTAGGTGCAGCCATACCAACCGCCCGTCCAGCAGCATCTCCTGCAGTAATAGCGGAAAGTTTACCTTCAGCAGTTATCAATCATCCCTCTCAACTAGTTGCAGCCTTACCAACCACCCGTCCAGCAGCAATAATGAAAACATTGCCTCCAACAGTCATCCATCAGCCCTCGCCGGTTTTACCTCCAACAGCAAAGAATCGTGTAGACTTTTGATTCCACAGCCAACAATTAGCCATCATTCCTCTCGACCAGTTGCAGCAATTTTACCGACCACTCCTCCAGGAGTGACAGTAGAAACGGCGACCAAACAGTCTTCACCTATATCGGCAGCCATTCATTCAGCTCTCGTCATTACCGGCAGCTTCACAAACCTTATGTTCATCGACAAGCTATCATGCTTCATATTCGGCGGTTATTGAACAGACCTCACCTCCATTGGCAGACCATCAGCCCTCATATTCAGCGACAGTCCAACAGTCTTCACATTCGTCAGAATCCCAACATGCCATATTACAAGGAGTAATTTCAAAGGTCAGGAACTGGTCTCAAGACACATCTGGATTTGAAGCTCCCAATTAAAAAAAATGAAATCGACAAAGCCTTATAATTACAGGAGTGTTCCATTACATTACTTTTTAAATATCTTTCCTAGTGAAATTTTTGACATCATAGTAGCACATACGAACTCATATACATCTTTCATGTACTCACTAAACTGGACTCCAACAAATACATCCGAAATAAGATCATATTTGGGTATTGTCATAATGATGGGTCTGAATCCTCTTTTAGAATTAGAATTGTACTGATCTTCCGACCCCTTTTATCACAATCCTGTCATAGGTCCTTACAATGACTTGTAAGCGCTTTAAAAAACTCACAGAAAACTTCCCTTGAAGTCCCTCGTACACAACAAGGATACGATAAATTATGCAAAATTCGAATTCGAAATAATGGATATTTTGAACAAAAGTTTCCAAGAAAATTGCACAGGTTCTGATACGCAATCTGTGGATGAAAGCATGGTAAAATTAAGGTAAGAAGCTAAATGAAACAACATATGCCGAAAAAGCCAATAAAGAGGGGATACAAAATCGGGCGCGTTGTAATTCAGAAACCGGATACTTATATCAGTTCAATGTTTATACAGGCAAAATTGAAACTTCAGATGATGGTGATGGCGGACTTGGTTACAAGATTGTAATGGAATTGTGTAAAAATGTCGAAAGTGAGACTTTAATGGCTCTCGATAACTTTTTTACCAGCCTTCCCTTACTAGATATGCTACATAAGAACGAAACTACTCCATTGGACGAAAGTCAACGAAAAAAAATAACTAATAATTAACCTAACCCACGATAAGACGAGCAACAGTCATAGAGATTTTAGGCTTAATTTAGCCCGAGGCCTCATAGACAATTTACTACTAGAGTTAGAGATTCACCAACATTCAAAAATAAAAAAGGCGGTCAGTATGGAGTGTCCGACACAATAAGGCTAAGTAATGTGGGTGTTCACATGCTTTGTGAAGGAACCAGGAAACGATGCCGGTTCTGCAGTACGAGAGAAAAATCACAAAGGGCAAAAATAATGTGTAACCTAACCTAACCTAACCTAACCGCGCTGGATTACAATTTCGATAAGAGTCACACTTTGATTATCACTGTTAAAACGAATTACCTAAATAAAACATTTTTCATTATTCTAGCGCAGTTTTATTAGATCAACGACTTATTTAATCTTCAGGATCATTTTCTTTATTACCTTCATACTTCATAACTCGGAAACTTGTACTAAATGTGATGTAGACTAACCCTTAACTACTATAAAAATAACATGCCGGGCAGTGGCCACATACAGACCACATTTTTTTAGCAACGGGCAGTTAAAGATAAAAAAAACAAGAAATTACATTTTTCATAACCCTGTCAACTACCAAAATCAGTATTTAAAATTTAAAAACTGGCTAGGCCTGGCTAAGGGATAAATCCAAGCAGTATTACAAGTGAAGTGTTGGCAGGTAGTGCAGATGTATAAATATTATCACATTAATTACTTGTACTGTAAGTAGATTTATAAATTACAGATTTATGTTACGAGTAAAATGTTTAAATTACTTTAAATAAATAATAAAAAATGCAAAGATAAGAAACACGCCAATAGTGTATTATTGTTCTTCTATATCTCGTTCAATCGCAGACACGATTTCACTCCATCTAGAAGGAACAATAAAACACGTGGTAGCAGATTTTTACAGTTAAAAAAGTAAATTTTCAGTTTAGAAGATTACGCTCGTATTATTATATTAAGTACAGAATCACCTAATGATTCGAACCAGCGATTGCTGGTTATGTTTTGATAATTATCATTCAAAATAATTTACTTCAAATCTAACCATTTCAGTAGTTAAGTATTTTCTGTCAGCAAATGTTTAGCGTCATATGGCTCGTTGCGCCATTTAAGTAGTTAAGTATTTACTGTCAGCAAATTCTTAGTGTCGTATGGCTCGCCGCGTCCGGTGTGACCACGGCGTCTGCAACCTAATTACACTTGTTTTGTCTTCAAAAATAATTATTTTAAATTGAATTGAATATTGCAGCTAGAAATACGGCTTTGTTTGACTGAAAGAGATCATAATTGTTGTTATAAATATGCTTGTTGCGAAATGAGATTATCTTAGATTGGTGGTATATCCTAATTTGAGGAGTTTGATGGCGCATTGGCGCGTGCGCTCAGTAAACGATTGCTAAGATTAAGCAACGTTCGCTGTGGTCAGTCCTAGGATGGGTGACCAAAATAAGAAACATCTCAAGCTCCTCCGTGCTTCGGAAGGTACGTTAAACAGTGGGTCCTGCGCCTGATCTCGCCCCGATCGTGTCGGTTAACCGTCCCATCGGACTAGGCGAGTGAAGGAACAGGGAGTGCACTTGCGTTTGCGCAGTCACTTGTGCAGTCACTTGTGCACTATAATATCTCCTGCGCAGATGGCTAGTCTCTGTGGAGATTGTCCGCCGTGACCGAATATCTGTTAGGAGGACATTATTATTATATCCAAAAAAGTCAAAACTGTTTTGGAGTGATTGTCATTCCAAGCAAATCAGACCCTCGGCTGCGAAGTGATGATAGAAAGATACTCTTTATTACCCACCACGAAAGTAGTACAGTTACAGAAGTTTTACAAAGCTAAAATGTACGATTTCGACAGTCTTATCGCTAAGAGTGATATCTTCCTGAGAACCTTTGGACAGAGGACACTTTGTTTAAATGATTTTGCGACATTCCTAAATGCGAAAAATGTTACACTAGCGGTTTTTCTAGTATTAGCGTACAATCAGAAAGCGTTATGATGAAATATATATTATGCTTGCACTAAAAATAGACAAAAAGATGTACTCCATATGACGTAGGATTTTTATTTTATGTTTATAATCCTTGTCAGTTTTGTTTGATATAAGTGTAAGGAAACGGACCCAAATGATAGCAAAAATACTTAATTTTATATGTAAGTATATATCAAAATGTAAATTATTCGTTTGAAAACCTATATAGAAATAATGATTAAATCCAATTATTGATTTATTACAAATATTAACGCCTAAGGTTAAAATATATGTACGACTTACTGAATTTGGTTTTATTTTACTCTTTGCCTCTAACTCTTTGCCTCTAACTCGATAATGGACGATGGGGGAGCCACACCACCCACCATCTCTCGGTGTGAAAGTTCCCTGCCTGAAATCCGTATTACACAACGTGCGGTCAGGCAGGAGCTCAAGCTCCTGAACGTCCATAAGTCGAGTGGGCCGGATGGCATCCCAACACTGGTGCTGAAGACGTGCGCCCCTGAGCTGACCCCCGTACTAACGCGCCTTTACCGCCTTTCCTATCAGAACAATAGGGTTCCATCTTCGTGGAAGATTGCTCACGTCCACCCAATTCCCAAAAAGGGTGACCGATCCGACCCGTCAAATTACAGGCCAATAGCGATAACGTCCTTGCTCTCCAAGATTATGGAGCGGGTCATCAACTCCCGCCTCCTACGGTACCCAGAAGAACACCAGCTGATTAGCCACCGACAATACGGCTTCCGTCACGGCCGTTCAGCTGGTGACCTTTTAGTTTATCTGACCCACCGTTGGGCGGAAACCTTGGAGGGCAAAGGTGAGGCTCTCGCCGTTGGACTCGATATCGCTAAGGCGTTTGATAGGGTCTGGCATAGACGTGGGATGTCGATGCACGCGTACATGCAGAGGTGTATCGACATCGGGTTGCCGTTAGTGAACGGGGGGGACGATCCGCTCCTGAGGAAGTGGAGCGGATTCGTACCCAGGCGCAGAGGGAGGCTCTGCGTCGATGGGGTGAGGCACTCGCCTCCCCAGCTGCCGGCCACCGGACGATCGACGCGATTCGTCCGGTGTTGGAGGAGTGGGTTGGGCGCCGGCAGGACAGCCTCACGTTCCGCATGGTGCAGGTACTGACCGGGCATGGCTGCTTCGGTCATTACCTGCATCGAGTCGCGCGTCGGGAGGAAACGCCGCGGTGTCACCACTGCGACGCTCCCGACGACACTGCCGAGCACACCCTATTGATGTGCCCGGCCTGGCGACTCCAGCGTAGCGAGCTTAACGCTGCGCTGGGAGGCGGAGACCTCTCGCTGCCGAGCATGGTCGTGGCCATGCTCCGCGGCGAAGCGGAATGGGGGGCTGTCGCCTCCTTCTGCGAGGACGTAATCTCGCAGAAGGAGGCCGCGGAGAGGGAGCGGGAGGCAGATTCTCAAGCCGCTCCCATCCGCCGCAGACGGATAGGCAGGCGAAGGCGGGCATTCGCACAAGCGATGCCCATCTAATGACCCTGCCGTAGAGGCCTGCGTGCACGGTTGGCCCCGTGCATGCCGCCGTAAGGCCCTCCGTCTGGGGATTGCCCTGGTGTTCTCGGGCAATCCCCCCTTGGCGATAGCCCGACCGGTGGGTTGGGCTTGCCCGGGCGCGTGGGTAGTGGAGTCGCAGTGTGGACCTTACCTAGCGCGCCCATAAGGGCAGGGAGAACACCGGGGGGTTTTAGTGGGTAGGCCTGGCACCCTGCCGGGAGAGCCCCACACACGCTCGCTGTCTAGCCAACGGCGGGTACGGTGCGGTTACGCATTTCCCCCCGAGCAAAAAAAAAAAAAAGGGTCTGGCATAGAGCTCTTCTCACGAAATTACCATCATATGGAATCCTCGAGGGACTCTGCAAATGGATAGCCAGCTTCCTGGATGGTAGGAGCATTAAGGTCGTCGTCGACGGCTGCTGCTCCGAAACCATGCCCATAAACGCTGGTGTTCCACAAGGTTCAGTGCTCTCCCCAACCCTGTCCATTCTGCATATCAATGACATGTTGTCAATTGAGAACATACATTGCTATGCAGATGACAGTACGGGTGATGCGCGGTATACCGACCACCAGAATGTCCCTCGGAGTTCGTTGCTAGAAAGGCGGTTACAACTTGTGTCTGAAGTCGAAGACTCTCTAGGGCGAGTCTCCGAATGGGGTGCAAAGAACTTGGTTAAGTTCAACCCCACGAAGACACAAGTGTGCGCATTCACTGCGAAGAAGGGCCCATTTATCGTAGTGCCTCAGTTCCAGGGAGTTACTCTTCGTATGTCCGATGGTATTGGAATCCTCGGTGTGGAAATTTCTGCTAAAGTGCAGTTTGGGAGTCATTTGGAGGACAAAGCCAAATTGGCGAGCAAAAAGCTGGGCGTCCTGAACAGAGCCAAGCGGTACTTCACTCCAAGCCAGCGGCTAATGCTCTATAAAGCACAAATTCGGCCACTGGGGAAAAAGTCTTTTCGCATTATAGTATGTATAAACTTGTAATAAAATCTCTTTGGCTATACTATTTGTATCTGGCTGGTTTTGGTATCATTGAAAGTTTAAATTTTAAAGAACATAATTCCAAATTCAAATTAGGAAAATGTGTGATTTTCATTTGTTTTTCGTACCGCCAAGATGAGTGAATCTAATGAAGAAATTCGATACATTTTAAAATTTTACTACAAAAAAGGTAAAAATGCAACGCAAGCCGCGAAAAAAATTTGCGATGTTTATGGACCTAGTGCAGTGTCTGTGAGAGTAGCACAAATTTGGTTTAAGCGTTTTCAATCCGGAAGTTTTGATGTCAAAGATGCACGTTGCTCTGGTCGCCCTATTACAGATAAAATGGATGCCATTTTTGAAAAAGTGGAGCAAGATCGGCATGTCAGTAGTTACGACGTAGCTGAAGAACTGGGAATTGACCACAAAACAGTTTTGGCGCATTTGAAAAAAACTGGGTACACAAAAAAGCTCGACATTTGGGTACCTCACGAGCTCACTGAAAGAAACCTAATGAACCGTGTACTCATTTGTGATTCTTTATTACGACGTAATGAAACCGAACCATTTTTGAAGAAGCTGATAACTGGTGATGAAAAGTGGATCACGTACGACAAGAACGTGCGAAAAAGGCCGTGGTCAAAGGCCGGTCAGGCTTCACAGACTGTGGCGAAACCCGGGTTAACTCGCAACAAGGTGATGCTGTGTGTGTGGTGGGATTGGAAGGGCATTATTCATTATGAGCTGTTACCACCAGGCAGGACCATCGATTCTGAACTCTACTGCGAACAACTGATGAGATTAAAGCAAGAAGTTGAGAGAAAGCGGCCGGAATTAATCAACAGAAGGGGTGTGGTTTTTCATCATGATAACGCTAGACCTCACACATCTTTAGCCACTCAGCAAAAATTAAGAGAGTTTGGCTGGGAGGTGTTAATGCATCCGCCGTATAGTCCTGACCTTGCACCTTCAGATTTCCACCTGTTTCGGTCTCTTCAGAATTCTTTAGGCAGTGTCAGGTTAACATCACGAGAGGACTGCTAAAACCACTTGTCGCGGTATTTTGACCAGAAGTCCCAAAATTTCTATAGCAATGGGATCATGTCCCTACCTACAAGATGGCAAAAAGTTATCGAACAAAATGGTACCTACATACTTTAGTTAAATGTAAATAAACTATATTAAAAAATGTTTTGAATTTTCTTAAAAAATGCGAAGAAACTTTTTCCCCAACCTATTATTAAGTACTGATCGTCGGTGATCCCAATATCACGGCCTCAATGGAGACGCTGGAGCAAAGGAGAGACTTTGGTTCTCTCTGCGTGCTCTATCGGCTATTTAACGGAGAGTGCTCTGAGGAACTGTTTGCAATGGTGCCCTCTTCACCTTTTTACCATCGCACCACCCGCCATCGCAGTAGAGTTCATCCATATTACCTGGAACCAATCTCGTCTAGTACAGTTCGGTTTCAGCGTTCATTCCTTCCACGTACGTGTAGGCTCTGGAACGAACTCCCAGCTGCGGTGTTTCCTCAGCGCTACGATATGTCCTTCTTCAAACGAGGCTTAAGAAGAGCATTTCTCTCCAAGTAGGCAGTGACAGAACTGTGCCCCTGGCATTGCAGATATCCATGAGCGGTGGTTACCACTTAACATCAGGTGGGCCACTGGCTCGTCTGCCACCGTTAGCAATAAAAAAAAAATATTAGCATTCACTAGATATTAATATATGTAAGTTAAATAAGTGGATATGGACAAGCGATTAGAATCAAATATCAACATCATCATCAGCCATTAGGTCTTCTGCTCAGAGGTGCGATTGTGTAAAATTGTTCATGGATGGAGAATCGATACAATTGATCATCGATCGTAATAAGCAAATTCGAATTGTGTAAACCTGTCCATCTCATGAAGATCGAATAGTGACCGATGGCACCCGATGGTTTAAAAACGTATTAAGAAATTGCGTTTTGTTATGCAAATTAAACAGCGAATCTTGAAATTTTTATTTTTTAATTTAATGTCCCTTAGGTTAAAAAAGCGTATTTTTAATAGATGTTTCTAACTTCACTTCAAAAATATTTTTTTATTGGTTAAAAATTGAATTCAAGCGACAAATATGGCTATGCAGCTGAAGTAATTAAACGCAAAGAACGAATGACACTCAAGTTTTGTCTACCCGACCCTAGATGGCGGGCTAAGTTTTCTACTTCTCGACAATAGAGACCGCTAGTGGACCCTATTTTATTCTGTGGGATAGGTAAATAAACAATTCCTGATATTCCTTTTTATTTTTTAGTGTTTTGTTTGTAACCACAAGTAAGTATAAAATTTTATCATACCGCTCGAGTGATCTTTGCGATTGGGACTGTAGCCCCGAAACATTTTTAGCCGTAAAGTGCTCTTTGGGGCTGTAGTCCCAAGATTACCATGTTCTAACAAAAACAACAAATCTTCGGAATCGTATCTCATAGATATTTATTTCAGTGCCAAAGGCAAGGATTGTCTCCTGCGCACAAGTGTTAATAAACCTATTAGAAGAAAATGAAGAAATAGCGCGAGGTCGCGTGATGGGTGGCGCCTTGGCCAGTCAGCGAGTTGAGGAGTTTTGGCGGAATACCGCGGCCACGCTTAACAGCATGGGTGATGGTGCGACGAAAGGGGCCTTGTGCCCCTTTCGTCGCACCATCACCCATGCTGAAAAACTGTAAGGAAAACTGTAAGGAAAACTGTTCCCACCCTGGAAAACTGTAAGGCTTATTTCGTATTTTAACTGAAACTAAAAGATCATCACATTTTACCACAGTTATTATTTTACCATTTTTTTTCAGTATTGGCATGAAATGAAATACAGGGCACGAAAACGTGACACGGAGATCAGGCAACACGCTCGAGAAACTGGTGGAGGGCCAGCAAAAAAGCCTCTTACTTTAACAGAGAGCAGAGTGCTGCGCATATTGGGGGAGGTGTCGTATGCTGGGAATCCAGAGGTGCAGATTTCTCTACCCAATGTAAGTTAAAAAAGGAAATAATCTTAATTTGTCTACAATGTCAAATAAGCTTCTGAGAAGTTTAAACAATTCCAATTTGTTTCTTGACTGTACATCGGCGTTTTAAGAATCCGCCATTGCCACAATCTGCAATTTCCAGAATCTGCCATGTACTAAATAAACGGTACTTATGCGTAATAATGTCTTATACTGTCAATGCATGCTTCAAAGGTTTGTTGTTATGTTTTTCAATAATAAAGTAGTTTCTTAAGAATCATTTGTTTTTGTTTTTGCAGCTCCAAAGTGCTGGTTCTTCGGTACCTGTGGTGCCGAGCAACCCTTCAACCTCACAGCCACGAAATCCAGAGGTGCAGATTCCTGTATCCAATGTAAGTAAAAAAGAAACATTAAGTATGGTTATCCTAAAGTTATTCAATAATGTAGTAGCTTCTCATGGATCATTTCTTTAATATGTTTTTGCAGCTCTGTGCTGGTTCTTCGGTACCTGTGGTGCCGAGCAACCCTCCACCCTCACAACCAGGATATCAGCACATTCCTGTATCCAATGTAAGTAAAAAAGGAAACATATAATATGTTCTTTAATAATTTCTTATAGTTTCAATGCATGCCTTCAAAGGTTGAACAAAGTTAATCAATAATGTCTCATGGATCATTTCTCTAATATTATTTTGCAGCTCCAAAGTGCTGGTTCTTTGACAACCGTGGTGCCGAGCAACCATCCACCATCTCTGCCGACAACAGAAAATCCAGAGGTACAAACTAAAGAAACGAGCAATATGCCTCATAACATTATCAAATCTTATCAATTTCATTGAAAATATGTTTCTTACAAGTTCTAACTCTCACTTACTAGTTGTATCACGCAACTGAAAATGTAAATCTTCAATTTATTTTCTTTCAGCACCAAAACACTGCGCCCGAATTGCCAAATCCATCACCTCCTCCTCCTTCACCCTCAGCTGGGTCTTCAAGTGACTCAGTGGCAGTAGGTCCAAGGCGGGGTCGAACAGCTGGTCAAGTCCGCAACTCTCGACCTTGTAAGTATGTATGTATAATAATGCCCATAGTCAGGCCTATGATTGGTGACCACAAATCTGAAACATTCAACCTCCTTTGTACTTGGAAGGCACGTTAAACAGTGGATCCTGTGCCTGATCTCATTCCGATCGTCTCACATAACCATCCAAACAGAGACAGAGTGCATTTGTGTTTGGGACACTTGTGGTCTAAAAAATGTCTCCCACGCAGATGGCTGGTCTCTGTTGTGGTTGGCCGAATATTGTTATAGTTATATATTATTAGTATAGTTAGGAGGCTATTATAAATGCTATAAAATTTTAGCTTAGTCAATGTAATGATATTTAAGGAAGTCGGGAATTTGTGTTGTATTGTTGTCCACATTATTTTTAGCCAGTTAATGCTTACTATTTAGACACAGACCTTCCTTAGAGCATGCCTTTTATAGTGTCATGCTGAACATTAAGTCCATGTACATGAAATAACCATTAATCAAGAATATCTGTTATTTAGACCGCAGGCAACGGTATGATGACCCTCCTGTGTGGGCAAGAAGATATGTAGAGCAGCGTCTTCATATTGATAGAAATCGAGGGCGCCTGCTTGAACGTCTTGTGGAGATCGCAGAAAAGGCATTGGCATTGTATGAAAGAAGTCTCGAGCGGTGAAAGGTGGAACTATTATATTTAAATTATTATTAGATTTAAGATAACACAAGATTTAATGTAAATAGAATCTATAACAGAATCAAAGATAACAAAGTCAATTAAAAAAACAATCCTTCATAAATCATAGACAGATTGAACTATTTAAACTTCATTACAACAAAGATTTGAGTTCTTCTTAACATAATAATGTGATTTATTTGATGCTAATATTTGATTTTAAATCTTTGTTTTAATTCTTTAAAGTGATTTATGATGTTATATATATCTTTAGAAATAAGAAGGCTACAAATTGCTTTTTTGCTTGTTTGATTAACTATTTGCTGTAGGAAACTGTTAGTAAAACTAATGAGTACACTGATTTTTGTTTTATAAATAAATATTTAGTTTGTAAGTGTTGAACTAAGGCTGCTTAGCCATTTGTTGCAAGAAACTGTTAGAACAAAAATGAGACTGATTAATCATTGGTAAATAAATGCTGTTTTAGTTTGTAAATTGAAGTTAATTTAGAGTTGATGACTACTTAATAATTTGTTGCAAGAAACTATTAGAACAAAAATGAGACTGATTAATTTTTTGTAAAAATGCTTTTGTTAGTTTGTAAATTTCAGTTAACATAGAGCTGATGACTACTTAATCCTGCAAGAAATTATTTTTAAGCAAGCAATCATTTAGTTTGTAACTGTTTAGTTAATCTAGAGTTTAGATATTTGTTGCAAGTTGCAAGAATTGATAAGTACAGAGAAGACTGCAAATATTATCAAAAGTAAATAAATACTTCTACTATTTCTGTAAGTTACTGGACGTCTGATTAACAATTGGTTGCAGGAAACTGTTAGTAAAACTAATGTGTTGACTGACTTTTATTTTTTAAATAAATATTTATAGTTTGTAAGTGTAAGTTAAACTAAGCCTCAAGACTACTTAGCCATTTGTTGACAGAAGTTGTTTGTGTAAATGAGACTGATATTTTTTTTTTGTTAAATAGATGCTTAAGTATTAAGTTTGTATATTTAAGTGAAATTAGAGCTGATAATAATTATATTTTTTTAAATAAATATTTAATTTTCAAGTGCAGCTTTAACTGAGCTGAAGGTTTCTTCTAAGAAACTGGGTGCCTACTTATGAGCAGACTGATTTTTTTTGAGTTGTGTTATGAGTAGACCGAAGGCAAGGAATTTTAATAAAAAAACATTTGTATATTTGTACAGAAATTTTACTTGTGAATGAATAAATGATTTTGATTTTGATTCTGTATTGTTATATGCGGCGGCTACGATCCCTCCACAATCTGTCTACCAAGGCTTGTCGCGAAGTGGCTCCATCATCACCAGAGACAGGTTGAACCGGTTGCCTTCTACTGTCTCTTCTTACATCGTAAGGATCCAGTATTGGGACCTCGATGCGAGCATGGTTGCACATGTTATGCAATACCACACAGGCATTTACAATTTTCCCGGCCTTGATAGGGTCGTAGTGTAGTGTCCTGTGTGCTAAAAGACAACGCCATCTTGCTTTTAGTACCCCAATACAACGCTCTACTGTATTGCGGGTGCTGCAGTGAATATCTGTGTAGTTAGCTTCTGGGGAATCCGGAGCTGCTCGCAGAATAGGAGTCATCATCCAGTCACGATGGGCATAACCAGAATCCCCTTTAAGATAAAAAAAATTCAAAGGTATCATACACAATAGTCATATTTGAGCAAGGTATGGAAAAAAAATAACAATAATAACATCTCGGCTTAAAAAAAGTGGAATATCTATTCCATATCTTACCTAAAAGCCAGCAAACTTCACCTACTTCATTCAGACTGCGCATGTGAGCCTCCAAAGGACTCCTGTTCCAGACATGGGAGTCATGACTGGCACCTCCATATGAGGCATCAACATGTAAGATGTTGAGATCCACATCACATATCTAGAACATTACCAAAAAAGTAAATAACTTTCTAGTTAGACTGCTAAGAACACTTAACAGCGTTGAAGTTAGTCGATGTATTGTGAGTTACTATGTCACAGACAGACGCATGAGTGTTAAAGTTATAATGCTTTTTTTACAAATCATGAATGATATTAATACAAACTTCTAGAAACTTACAATCATTGCATTTAGGGAATGGTAATGCTTCCTATTGAAATATGCTTCTTCATACATGTGAGGCCTTATGATGGCAATATGCGTACCATCAATACAGCCCAAAATACCCGTGAAGCCATGGGCATCCATGAATCTGTAAGAAAAGTCCCTAATATATAAATAATTCTTTTGTTAGCTACATTATCAGCATACTTAAAATGAGTCCCTACACTCTCATAACATTTATTCTCTCTTCGCTGTTCTTGGGGAATGAAATGTGCCGCAGGAGGACTTCTGGCTGATTTAGGACATCTGTGATCTCAGCCACACACTTGTGAACTGCTGTCTGGCAGATTCCCAGATTAAAATCTTTGCCAACCCGTCTTTGGTAGCTGCCCCCTGCATAAAAATCTAAGGCAACCATGATCTATAAATATAAAACAATAAGATTAAAAATAGGTACCTACGTTAAAACAAAACAATTCACTTATTACATATGGGGATTGGAGTCGCTCACGTCCGTAGGTTTTACCCTCGAGACCCTACACGTGATCCCCGGGTGGTGCTAATCGAGTGACCAACTTCTGGTGGTAGGGCTTGAAAAACCCGACTGGCTAGCGACCACCGTGCGCATGATGTAAAACCCGTCAAGTGGCCATTTTTGTCCGCGTTTCGGGATCAGTCTGCGCACAGCCAGAGCTTGAGGGGTCGTTGCTGCGATTCGTATGGTTTGTGCGGGCTTCCGTCGACCCAGTGCCAGGTTGACTGCGTTGACCCTCCGCCCAGGAAGACCCGAAGAAACGGCTGTTCCGCTGGCCGCCCGTGGTATAGTACAGGGGCCCAAGCGGACCTAACCAGTCGGTGAGGCTGCCCCACCATGCCACGCATAATCTCGGGGTGGTCCGTCGTGCCGGTTGGTGACCGGACGGTGGGTCCCGGCGGCCACTTCCGGGGGGGTTCGGGGGCCCTTCCGTGCGGAGGGTCAGCGCAAATCAGCTGTCGGCTGTTCCCTGGCGAAACAGGCCTACACACATTAACTATGCGAAGCGCAGCAAGGACACCTCAGTTTCACGCCTCTCACTCCAATAATTATGGCAGCGCAAAATATTAAGACTTGTCGTACAGCGGTGCATTATCCCACCAAAACACCATTATTCGAGGTGGGGCTCGCTAACATCCGCGGGCTCCACTCTAACCTCTTAGCTGTCCACCACCATCTCGAGACAGCCCGTCCAGCAATGCTGTTTTTGACGGAGACGCAAATTATCTGCCCGGCCGATACAAGCTACCTTAATTACCCCGGCTACGCTCTTGAGGAGTCCTTCAAGGCGAAGGCTGGTGTTTGCTTGTTCGTCCGGGCGGACGTTTGCTGTCGTCGCCTGCGCTGTTTGGAGGAACCTTCCTTTTCCTTCCTTGCGGTACACGTCGATTTTGGCACTCATTGCCGTGTCTACGTCTGCGTCTACCGTTCCCATCATGGTGACTTGGAGACAACTCGACTTTTTGAACATCTAAGTCGGGTGGCAGATGACGCGCAGGAGCGATTTCCTTCCGCCGAGCTGGTGTTTTTAGGGGACTTCAATGCTCACCACGAGTTGTGGTTAAGTTCCTCTAAAACTGACCATACGGGTAGGACTGCCCACGCATTCGCTCTCACGCACGACCTGACACAATTGGTCACCCAGAACACCAGGGTACCAGATATTATCGCTCAAGCGCCCTCTTTATTGGACCTTCTGTTGACAAATCGCCCTGACGGATCAGGTGGTGGTTCGAGCTCCACTAGGATCTTCGGATCACTGCCTGGTATCCGTCTCAGTGCCTCAGGCGTCACGACCGTCGCCTGTGGTTGCAGCACGTCGTCTGTGGCACTATGCGTCAGCAGATTGGGACGGTATGCGGGATTATTACGCATCTGTTCCTTGGTGGCAGCGCTGTTTCAATAGGATGGATCCGGACTCCTGCGCTACCTCTGTTGCTGACGAGATCATACTAGGAATGGAATATTATATTCCGCATTCCAATCTCGTCAGTAGAGGCAGACGTAACCTCTGGTTCAATCGCGAGTGCGCCTCTGCTGTTGAAAACAAACAGCTGGCTTACCGCGCTTGGATCAGAGGCCGAGCATCTAAGGATCCCAATACAAGCCTACTGAAAACAGCCTACAATAATGCCACCAAGTTATGTAAGAGGGCTTACATTAGAGCGGATGCTCAGCGCATTGCACAAGTGGGCCAGGAACTGCTATCGCACCCTACGGGTAGCCGTTCTTTTTGGCGCCTGGCCAAAGCTGTGCAATCAAACTTCTGCCAACCCTCGCTGCCACCGCTGAGACTTGCCGATGGCTCACTTGCTCATCAGCCGCAGGAGAAAGCCGACCTCCTGGCAAAACTCTTTGCGGCTCATTCCCGTGTCGATGACTGTGGTACACAACCTCCGAAACTGTCCCATTGTGGCAGCACCATGCCCGATATCCGTATCAGACAGCGTGATGTGCGGGCGGAGCTCCAGTCGATCGATACTCGAAAAGCAAGTGGACCAGACGGCATTCCTGCGATTGTTCTTAAGAAGTGTGCAGCGGAGTTGACTCCGGTCCTTACGCGTCTATACCGTCTGTCGTTCTCTGCTGGTTGTGTGCCGAAATCTTGGAAAGAGGCCAATGTCCAGCCGGTTCCCAAAAAGGGAGATCGTTCTGATCCGGCTAACTATCGCCCTATAGCCGTCACTTCCATTTTGTGTAAAATCATGGAGAGGATCCTTAATACACAGCTGATCCGTTACCTGGAAGGTCACTCGTTACTTAATGACCGACAGTATGGGTTTCGTCCTAAACGGTCAACAGGTGACCTTCTAGCGTTCCTTTTGCACAAATGGGGTGAATCTATCGATAAGCGCGGCGAATCGGTGGCTATTAGTCTCGACATCGCCAAAGCTTTTGATAGAGTCTGGCACAAGGCTCTTCTTTCCAAGCTTCCGGCATACGGATTACCCGCGCAGTTCTGTACGTGGATTGCCAGCTTCCTCCACGAGCGTAGAATTCGCGTTGTCGTTGACGGCTGCGCTTCACGGTTCGTGGCAGTGAACGCTGGTGTTCCGCAAGGCTCCGTTCTATCCCCCACATTGTTTCTTCTGCATATCAATGATATGCTTTCCTTGGGAGCTATACATTGCTATGCAGACGACAGTACAGTGCATGGGGGATATCACGGAGCCTCGGGGGCTGCTCGTGGTAATATTGGTAGGGAAAGGCAGAATCTTATCATTGAGCTCAACAGGACGCTGGACCTCGTCTCCGAATGGGGCTCCAACAATCTTGTGGAGTTCAATGCTAAGAAAACACAGGTGTGCGTGTTCTCGGCGAAAAGGTCACCTTTCCTCCCCCTTCCTTCTCTTCAGGGCACAACCCTTCACACACAGAGCAACATCACCTTGCTCGGAATGAACATTCGCTGCGATCTGAACCCCAGAGACTACATCGAATCCGTCATAACTACTGCCTCACGGAAACTCGGTGTCCTGAACAAGGTGCGTAGGTATTTTGCGCCGGATCAACTATGCTTGTTGTATAAAACTCAGGTTAGGTCTTGCGTGGAATATTGCTCGCACCTTTGGGACGGCTCCGCTCAGTACCTCCTCGATGCTCTGGATAGATTGCAGCGTCGCGCTATTCGCATAATTGGCGATGTAGAGGCAACTAACACCCTCGAGCCTCTACAACTTCGTCGTGACATCGCCTCTCTTAGCGCCTTTTACCGAATATTCCATGGGGAATGCTCTGAGGAGCTCTTTAACCTTATCCCTCCCTCTCCATTCCTTAACAGAAACACGCGTAAGGGCCTTCGGAGTCATCCGTACACTGTGTCCTCCTTTTCACACCGTACCAAGAAATTCCAAGATTCCTTCTTCTGTCGTTCATCCCACACTTGGAATTCTCTACCTGCGCACGTGTTTCCTCCATCCTACAACATGGGTTCCTTCAAAAGAGGCGTGAAAAAGCATCTTTTGGGCCGGCAAGGGGCGGGCAGGTAGGAGAGTGGATGTCGTCCCTACTCTATCTGTCAACTCATTTGGGCTTCTTTCACCGCTTAACATCAGGCGGGAGGAGGTCATTTGCCGGGCCATCCATAAAAAAAAAAAATATATATACAAAAAAGGACTTACTTTGAGCTCAACAGGGATCCCTGTTGATCTCTTCCTTTGCGGCATGAAAGGAATGAGCTCATCAACAAGTTGTTGAAACAACGACAACGAAAACCTATAGTTGTTGATGAACTCATTATCTGGCATGTCCCAGGGCACCGACGCTGTACGCAGCTCTCGTCTTCTCATCTGTGAGCGCCTCATGCGACGCTCACGTTCTATCATGCCCATCACATAAGCGTGCGCCATTTTCCTAAAAAAACGCGATATAAATATTATCTAAGTAGGTGCATAAAAATACTCTAGATTATTAAAATTTATATCCATTTAAAACATATACCTATAAAATTGTCCCTTTTCACAATTCTGCCAATACGTATCACTTATTAGTCAATCACAGAAATAAAACAAGTAGGTACTTGATTTGCGAGCTCATTACGATTACGATTCTCATAGGTCGCGAGTCGCCGTCGCGTAATCATTTGACATTAGCAATAAGCTCAAAAAATATACACAATTCGAATTTACTGTCAAAACCTTAAAAATCATTCACTCATCGTTTAAATTGGACGATGCAATCGTAAACCATTTATAAACTCCACAGACAATTAGAATTAACCGCTTGACAAATGACACCGTACGTTTTCATCTGTCAAATGGATACGATTAGCTTACGCAATCGCACCTCAGAAGACATAGGCCTCCCTATGAATCTCCTTCAACCCTAACCAGGGACACGATTCTCATGCATTCGAAAAAAGTTCACATTCGTAAAAATGTTCAAAATTCGAATTTTTTTCGAAGGAACCACCGTTTGTGTATTCTCGGAATTTCACAATCGAAATAATTCGAACGAACATCACTCGAACGCAACGAGTGGTATGGACCAGTCGAAGTTGAGGTTCGTATACGAATTTAGCTGTCAAAAGTGTTTCAAAATTATAAAAATACAAGGAGTTTGTGATTATTTTTGTATAAATGAGCTCAAACCGCGAAGCTGGCTCAAACTGTGTTTTCTCTCTGTGTTTTATCTCATTAAAATGAATGAGGAAGAGTTTTTGGTGGACTTCTTCGCCAATTTGGTGGAAGAATTAGAGGCAGCAAGCGCCGAACCACATACACATAACATCGAGGACAACTTCAAAAACTTACCTTGCGCCACTCCTCCCAAGTTTTTTTAGCCCCTGTGATGGAGTTTATATCTTCACTGATGTTTATTCACCGCCTTTTAGCTTCATTCTTAGTGAATGAGCTTGAAAGTTTGCCACATTTTAGCTGTGGATCGGCTTCTACTAAATGTATACTAGACGAAGCCTTTGCTCCGCACTAGCAAATTTTTTGGATATATTATTTTGCTCCATAACATATTATATAAATAAAGTAATTAAAATAAGAATTTGTCTCAATTCAATATTTATCTTAGACAAACTTTGTTGTAATAAATGACATTTAACGTCAGAACTTATGAAGGTGCTGTCTGGAGCGTTCCGTTTCAATCAATGTACTTTACGAAATATTAAAAATTGAACTTTTATATTTTGTAATATAAGTATTATTTTTAGAAACTATGATCACATTTAAAAATATATTTTGTGTTAAAATAGATTTAGTAATATTTTTTTACCAAAAAGAACTATTTTAAAATGTAAATAATAGTGGTTGCCATAGCGTTTTTAAAAACGCCTCATGAACGTCGTACGAAACATTAAATTGTCAATGCTATTTCCGACTTCATAATTCGATTAGTAATATTGTTCTATGGGTACCCCAGAATACGGTTCATACAAATCATTCGAACTTTTCAGTAGAATCGAAAAATTCGCATACGAATTTACCATGCGGAAAAGTTCTATTACATGAGAATCTGGTCCCAGGTCACTTATCCACCGGGTAGGAGGCATGCCTACTTACTGTCTGAATTAAATATGTATAAGGTTTAACATAATAAAGCATATAAATAAATAGCAGCATAATGAGCGTATGCGCATTTTAACTAGGTGGTAGTCGCAGTGTGGACCCTTTCACGCGCGCCTATAAGGGCAGGGAAAATACCGGGGTGGTTTAGTGGTTAGGCCCGGCACTTTGCCGGAAGAGCCCCACACACGCTCGTCGTCTAGCCAACGGCGAGTATTAGACTGGTCCACTTTTCTGTAAAATGGCCATTTTATTAATTCTAGCGGCATTTCTGGAAATATTTTGCCAAATGAGCTTTTTTTACTAATTCGAACCTGCTGAACACGAATTTCGATGTTGGCACTTCGAAATTCGAATTATCGAATTTATTTTTGTATTTTAATTCCATAGTAACTATATAAAGTTAGGCAAACTTTAATATAAGGAAGAAGTGACAATATTATTTGAAGCAAAAAAGACTTTATTCGTTAAAAATCATACCGAAAAAAAGTGCGCGGTTGCGTCGATCTTAAACGAAACAAAAATATCGAAGTGAATATTGAATATTAATAATACTGAAATACGAAAATTTTATATTTAATACTATAATATGGCAAAATGTGCAGGGTGCTTTCAAATACTTCCTAAGAGAGAATTTCTAACCTGCACTGTGTGTAAGGCGAGCTACGATTTGGATTGTGCAAACGTAAGTAGTGCAAGGTTTAATAACACCATGAGTAAAGAACACAAAGCATCATGGAAATGTCAGGTCTGTCGATCTAAGATGCCCAAAATGGACAATACTAACACTCCCGTACGTAACAACAATACAGTGGCTACTCAGATTGTATTATCGCCTAATAATGACAAAAATAATGTGACTATGAGAAAGAAACCCCAATTAAACGCATACGAATCTTGTTCACTAATATCTGAAGATGAAAGCATCTTGGGAAATACCGTAGCCGAAGAAAAAGACCATAAAATACCAAGTAGAAACTCCTCAGAAAGTGTAACTTATAGCCAGATGGAAGAATTATTAGATAATAAATTAAAAAATTTGATTAGTGACCTAAAAACTACGCTATTGAACGAGATTGCACAAAAGATTACACAAAATATCACAAATACATTTGCACAAAATATTAAAACACTAACAATTGAACAGCAAAACTTAAAAACGAAGATAAGCGATTTAAATACGCAAATTGAATTAATAAAAACTGACAATAGCCTATTACATAAAAAAATCAACAATTTGCAATCACAACAAACAAATCAAACACCACAAATACAAGGTAAAATATCATATAAAGAAATCAACAAGAAGTTGGTTTTATATGGGTTAGCTGAAAACCAATGGGAGACGGAACAAGACATAAGCGACCGAATTACATACATACTTCATGATATTACTGGCATTAATGTACAAGGATTTATTGAGGAAGTAGTAAGAATTGGCAGAAAAGGACATAAAAGGCCAGTAATGATTGAGCTACTTAGTAAAAAAATGGTTCAAAATTTATTAAAATATAAAAATTGTTTCAAAAACACCGGTCTTGTAATTACGGAATACTTAGATGACGCTTCACTTGAACTGAGAAAAGATCTACTAAATGTTATGAAAAATGCTCGGAATAAAGGTGACCATGCCGTAATTAGAAATAATAAATTATTCATAAACGGTAAGCAGTACTCACCCAAAAATTCGCCAACAAATGAACATAGCCTCACTCAACGTACTATTTTGCCACAAATAAGACATTCTACGGATCAAGATAGTACCGCTACTGCGACACTTTCATGTGATAATATTAACAACACGCACTCATTTCAAGAGACATTTCGCGGCACAAGATATTAAAATCATATTTCAAAACTTACAAAGTATGTTTAACAAACTGGATACACTTGAAATATTCTTAGAAGATCAATCCGATTGCTTAGCCCTGTGCGTTTCGGAAACATGGCTCACAAAGGACAAGGCCACGATCGTCGCTTTCGATAAACATCACTTGGCAGCATGCTATCACCGAGTAAACTATAACGGCGGCGGAGTTTGCATACTATTGAATAACAGTGTCGAATACGCTGAACGTGCAGAAATTATGGACATGTCTGTTGAATATATCATTGAGATTTGTGCAGTGGAAATTTTAAATTGTAATATTTTGTTAATCGTTTTATATTGGAATAGTAGAAGACCAGATATATTTTATAAGCAATTAAAGAAAATGTTAGAATATATTACAAGTAAATTTTCTCAAAAAAACATAATAATAGGCGGGGACTTCAATGTGAACGTTTTAGAGAGTAATAATAAAAAGTCAACAGAATTATTAGATTTTATGTTAGAATATAATTTTAAACAGCATATTACATCGCCAACACGTGTTGTCAAAAATTCGTCAAGCTGCATTGATCTAATATTTACAAATTTTAATGAAAACATAAATACATTAGTTAATAATTTTGGACTTTCAGATCATAGCAGTACAATAATTCATATAAAAAACAGCAATCGAGACCAAAGTCTTAAAACATACTTACCACATTATTCAATAAAAAGGATTTACAGTGATAAAAATATAAATAAATTTAAAAATTATCTACAAAAAATAATTTGGCATAATATAATTTTAGACACTAATGATATAAATAAAAATTACAACCTTTTCAACAATACTTTAAAAAATATATTGGAGCAGAGTATTCCAAAAAAACGTATCAGGGTTAACACAACACGAGGAAAGAAAACGTGGCTTTCCAGTGGTATAAAGAAATCGTGTAAACATAAGCGACTTTTAAAAATTCACGCTACATATTCAAAAAATATAATTTTAAATAATCATTACAAACAATACAGTAAAATATTAAAAAATGTAATAGCTAAAGCAAAAAAATTAAATTCTATAAATAAAATGAAAAAAGCTAACAATAAAATAAAATGTATGTGGCAAATAATAAAGGAGCAAACAAAAAAATCTAACCTTAGAACAAAGAAAAACATAGCATTGCGTATCAACAATATCCTAACGTCGGATCCTAAGTTAGTGGCAAATACATTTAATGAGCAATATGCATCGGTCGGCGATACTCCTCAGGGACAGGCAGATGGCACGCGGCGGCCGCGCGGGCAGCCCGTGCTTAACCCCACTGAAAATTCCCTTTACCTGCGGCCAGTCGATACACGCGAGGTCTTATTGATAATACGACGCCTCAAAAATAAGTCTAGTTTTGGTATAGATGAGCTACCTTCTACACTCATTAAAAAATGCGCTGAAGAATTGTCAATTCCCCTAACTATTCTAATAAATCAATCCTTTTCGGAGGGAATATTTCCAGATCAGTTAAAAACTGCAGTAATAAAACCAATTCATAAAAACAAATCCAAAACAGACCCAAGTAACTATCGACCAATTGCGCTTTTACCTACCATTTCAAAGATATTTGAAAAAGCAATGTTCGCGCGTTTGTATTCGTTCTGCGAAAAGTATAAAATATTTGATGACTCCCAAAATGGATTTAGAAAAGGAAGGTCCACAGTATATGCAGTATTTCAATACATAAACCAAGTTTTAAAAATATTAAATGATAAAAAGTATGCGATCGGTATTTTGTTCGATATGACAAAAGCATATGAACGAGTGAGATTCGACATTCTTTTAAATACATTATACGCAATAGGAGTTCGAGGCTATGCATATGAATGGTTTAGGTCCTTTTTAAACAACCGAAAGCAATGTGTGCAGATTGAGAGCGTTGACGAGGTGTCTCAGCTTGTCACCTCAGTCATATCTGAAGAACGGGTAATGAGTGGTTCCATCCCGCAAGGAAGTGTTCTTGGCTGTATACTTTTTTTGTTGTATGTTAATGACCTTCCCAAAATAGTAGATGAGACATGCGTTATGTTTGCGGATGATTTTTCATTGTTGTTTTCAGTGGATAATAGCATAGGCATCAACGACAAAATATTTAATGTGATTAAAAAGATAGTCAATTGGATGAATGAGCATAATTTGGAGATCAACTTTTCAAAAACTAAAATCATGCAATTCAGACCTTTTCAAAAATGTAAACTGGACATAAATTTTTCATATAATGACATTGCATTGGAATGTGTACCATCATTTACATTGCTAGGCATAGTAATTGACTCAAACCTAAATTGGAAATTTCATATCCAAAAAATTAAAACAAAACTCTCTCAATTTACATATGCGTTAAGAGAACTCAAAAAATCTACAAATTTAAATATTGCTCTCACTGCTTACTATGCATACGCTCATGCGTGGCTCAACTATGGCGTGATCTTATGGGGAAATAGCACAGATATGCACGACCTGTTTATTCTACAAAAAAAATGTATCAGGATCCTTACGAACATCCAACAAACTGACAGCTGTAAGCCGCATTTTTCGGAATTGTCCATACTTTCCCTTCCATGTATGTATATTCTGGAAATGTGCAAGTTTGTAAGAACATACTCACATATATATGTTAAGGAGAGCGATATCCCCCACCATAATATTCAGCGCTACAAAAATAATCTAAGGCAAATATTGTCTAAACTAGCCCTACAAAGATCAGGCACGTATTCCATGTCTATAAAAATATACAATAAATTACCCGAACATATAAAAAACGAAAAAAGTAAGTTAAAGTTTTTAAAAATGGTAAAGCAATTACTCCTTGGAAAAATGTATTACACTATAGAAGAATACCTTAGTGATAAATTTAATAAACCTTAATTTTAATTAATGATTAATGTTGACTTATATACGAAAGACTTATTTTAAATTGATTTAATTTATTTGAAATTAGTTTTATTTTAAATTGATTTAATTTATTTGAAATTAATTTAATTTTAATCCGATATTGACACATTGACATTACATATAATTTATTGACATTTAATTTAATTTATTAACAATTCATTTTAATTTTAATTCAATATTGACACATGGACATTACATATAATTTATTGACATTTCATTTATTTTTTGACATTTCATTTAATTCATTGACATTTCATGTAATTTATTAACGTTCCATTTAATTTATAGATATTTAATTTTATTCAGTGACATTCCATTTAATCAACTGACATCCTATTAATTCGATTGACATTTGATTATTCATTTAGGTACAATATTAATTTTTATTTACTGACGTTCAATCTACTTCATAAAAATTTTACTCCTGTTTACTTCCATTTACTTACCTAATTAGGCGTTTAATACTCGTAGTATCACGTTTTCGAAATAAATCTAGTAATTCGATTGACTTTATGAACGACTTAATTAAATTTAATCTAGTTTTTATTTAATTTAATTTGATTTTAATACATTGACATTTCATTTTATTCCATGACATTCCAATTAATATATTGACATTTCGTTAATTCATTCACATTACTATTATTTATTGACTCGCGTCTTCATAATAATGTAACTAAATAATTTATTTGATAGGATCTCAATTCATAATTATTTTTCAATAAATACAAGAACAAGGAAATCTAGCTAGTAAAATTAAATGTCTGCCCTTCTCTATTCATATTTAATTGCAACGCCTTAACAAGGTACAATGTGTAACTTCATCTCACACTTGTAATGCAATATATAAATAAATAAATAAATAAATAAATAAATAAATAAATCTGGACCGGAAGCTCAGAATTCAAGATGGCGGAATAATACTATATTTCAGTTCCCGTGTCCGATTTTTGTTATCTAAAGACCGTTTTAAGCGCGTTTCCTCCGTAGAATGCGAAAATAATAGTTACTAACCGTTTAAAAAATTATTTAACTTCACCTGAAGTTCAAAATCCAAGATGGCGTCCAATATGGTAGACATTTTATCAATATTGCAATTTTTCCCTTCCCGCTATGTATTCAAAATGTTTCCAGAAATGCCGCTAGAATTCAAAACGGCCGAAAAGTGAACCAGTCTATTGTTTCACTTACATTAACACAAATGAGAGAGACGAATAACGATAGCGACGCGACGCGGCAAGCGAAGCTAAGGAAATGCAAGTGAATAATGTTGTTTCACTCGTTCTAATGTGAGTGACTGAGATGCATAGTGACGCCAAGGACATGAAAGGAACAATTGAATGGCGCTGTCAGTTGCGTTGAGTGTGCTACTTCTTTGCGTTTTCTTTTCTGACGATCTTGAGATTTTTTAACGACAATGACAAAGCTAACTCTTACCGGACCTGATAATTGCCTAGTGATTTGGTTTCTGTTGTTTAAATGGAAGATTTCTTTACTACAGTTGTGTAAAACACTGGTGGAATGGAGAACAATTGTGTTGTGTGTGAGCACTCGCTATGGCGGCGTTATAGACATATTTTGAATGCAGAATTCTTATTTGAATGCAGAATTCTTATTATCACGACCGGACTTCCGTGAACATATAGTTACAGCTTATAAATTGCTTGTGTAGTTGATTTTTATTGGTTGTTGAGGTGGTCAGCTGATTTATCTTTATAAAATTAAAAAATAAACGACGTTATATTTTACAATATTCATATTTAATGTCACTTACGAATAGTTAGCAGTTTTTATGTTGGTTGAGATTTTGTTTTTTTCGCACTTATTCGTAATTTCTCAGATATTGCGAATAAAAACTAAAGTGTTCGTACCACAATTCACTTTTCGCAATTTAATTGTCACCAAAGGATATTTTGCTTAAATAATGACATAGAGCTACGCCTAACAAGTCGGGTATGCGCCTTGATGAAGGCAGTTGATTTTTTAATAAAAAACATGTTTTATCAAATAAAGGTTTAATTTAATAACGCGTGTTGCCTCCATTGGCATCTATGACAGCTCTCATACGATTAGGCATAGAGTTTATCAACCGATCTATGAAATTTTGAGGGATCATCTCCTATTCCTCTTCTATGGCAGTTTTCAACTCCTGCATCGTCTGGGCAACTGGCTGACGAGCCCTAACACGTCTTTTTAGCTCGTCCCACATGTGCTCAATCGGGTTCATGTCTGGGTTTCTGGCTGGCCAGTCCATAACTATGATGTTCACATCCCGAAGATATTCCCTGACGATGCCGGCCGTATGTGCTCTTGCATTATCATGCATAAAAAGGAAATATGGGCCCACATGGTCCACGTATGGCATCACGTGAGGTTCTAAGCACTCACGAATGTACCTTTCAGCATTAAATGTTGGCAGCCGTGGTCCCGTAACAACCTCAAGTTGAGTTTTGCCGCTCGCGGATATACCGCCCCAGACAGTCCATGAGCCACCGCCATAAGCAACCCTCTCTTCAAAGCAGCATTGTGCAAAACGCTCTCCCTTACGTCGGTAGACCTTCTTCCTTCCATCATTGCCATGTAACTCAATTTTACACTCATCAGAAAAGAGTACACATCAGCTCCAATGCTGCTGAGTCCAATTTAAATGAGTGCGCGAGAAATGAAGACGCGCTGTTCGGTGGGCTCGCGTTAGTTTGGGGCCATTAGCTGGCTTGTGTGGTACCATATTGCGTTCTTTTAACCTTCTCCGAACAGTTCGAGCGCTCACAGATACTCCGTGGAAGTCGCGAAGTTGGTTTTGTATCTCAATGGAGGTAAGGTGACGATTTCTCAAGCTGGTCGTCACGATGAATCGATCCTGCCTTTCAGTTGTGACCCGAGATCGTGGCCTTCCTTGGCGACGAACAAAGCCGCCAGTCTCTAGGTACCTCCGATAAACATTTCGGACCGCAGATCGACTTAAATTAAGTTGAGCACTCACATTTCTTTGGCTGTGTCCGGCCTGGATAAGTGCCACAGCTTGGGCTGCAACTTCAGGCGAAGTATCCATAGATTATTGATAGAACCTCACCATAATGTTAAGAATAAGAAATGTGTGTTGCAAAACCAAAGAGAAAATCACACTTTCAAGAATTAAATCTAAGTAAACCAATAAAATCAGGTTTTCTTAGTATTCGATTGTTTGATATCAACGAACAGGCTCCAAATTGTCTTTTGTTTCTTTAAATTCTGTGTTCGAAATTCAAAAAAAGACTATTGAATATAATTATGAATGTGCCAGGTTCAAAACTGCATAAAAACTTTTTGCTCGACCTAATATAAAATTTTAGCTAGGACTAAACGAAACTGAAAATGCAAGGTGGGCCAATAGATGTGTCCAGAAGTGTATTAATAAATATTCGAGCATAGAGTTCAAAATTGATGAAATTATTATGTTTTTATATCAATACCATAAAAGTTAAGGCAACATGACAATGTTATTGAATGCGGTAGATAGCGAGACTCTAACGGGCGGCGGGTACTGTACCTCTACCATGAGTTGCCATCGACTGCACACTGTAGTTTACTACAGTCGCTAACGTCTTTACGCAGACGATGTCGTTTTCGATAGTGACCGTACCATGAGTTACTTTTGCGTTTACCAGAGTTCGTAACATTAGCTCGATACTATAGTAAACGATAGGCAAACATAGAGTTAATAAATTTCTTATATCCATTGTTGTCATGTTGGTAGTATGCTATAACCCGTCTTTGAAATGATGTAGGTACGAAGTACGGCATTTAGTCATGATTAAAAAATATTTAATTTAATCGGTTAATACGTCAAATTTGATCGTTGAATGAAATGTTGAAATCTGTTCTGTGGCTGTGACTTACAAAAAAGAGCAACGGCAAAGTTTTGTGATTTTTTATTGAGTTATTGCTAATTTAATTTATTTTAAAAAATGAGGACAATTGCTACACAAATTCAGATATTAGTAGAATATATGGAAACGTAAGTGCAAAATATATTTAAGAAAATATTTCAAATTGTAAATAATTGTGCTTTGGTGTTGCTTTATAATAAATTATAGCAGTCAATTTCTTTGATGGCGTCAAGAAATCGATGTATATTTGTAATAATTTTAACATATAATTTATTTTATTATAGACATGGTGATCTTAGTAAACCGGCTGAGGGACCCAATGGAAAAACGATGACTGCACGGCGTTGGACAGAGCTAGCTGGGTTGTTAAATGCTGATAGCACGGGAGATACAAAATCAGTAGATAAATGGAGAAAAGTATGTTTTTTGTTTACACGACATGGTGTTACTAATCAAGTATGAAATACACATCAGTTTATTCATGTATAATTCATCATAAAAAATATTTTAATTCATAAAGCTCTATGCATTTGTGAAAAATTTGACTTTGCTTATCCAAGTATGTGTATTGTTTATTATTTTACTTTCATGGGCTTTCAATGTTTGGGGTTTTATCATCGCTTTTTTTGCCTTTGAATGTTATGCAGACCTGGAGTGATCTCAAAAATAATATTAAGAAAAAAGCAGCCCGAATTCATCGGGCAGTTAGTGGAACTGGTGGTGGTCCAGCCAGCCATTTGAGGCTGTCTGACCTACGAGTAGAACAGAGAGTGCTGAACTTAGTCGGCACCCGAGCTGCCACTGGTCTTGAAGAAATAAAGGAGCTTGGCTTTGAACAGATTTTTCTTTTTTGCAAAATCTGCATGTTTTTAACTTTGTAAATTGTACTGCATTAGACAATTAAATATTTTGGATGATGAGGATGATTTGAGAATTAATGTAGTACTCATATGTATTTAGATAGAGGAATCACCAGCCAGTCAGAGCTTGTTAGAGGGGTGTGAAGAAGTTACTCTGACATGTAAGTAATATTAAAGTGTTGTGATATAACACTATAATTATATCATTTACTAGGTGTGCGCACAAACTATGTTCCACCTTAATAAAGCTCAAAACTAGTTTCCTTTGGCATGCAAAAGTGATTATGTAATAATCCAATTTGAATGAACAATATTGAATTTGAATTGGATGAGTATCCCTCAGCTTCTTGTGGGAATTTTGAAAAATGATTACTTAGTGAGCATCTACATAAGCCAAGGAACCCCTGTAACAAATTACCAGCTCGATAGTAGTTTGGGCTCTAAGTTGATACCTCAGTCAGGCACCAAAGCCTTTTATACACATAGATTTAAAGATTTACAATATATTGAAACATCAAGACAGATTTCAATATTTAAATTGTGTTCGAGCGCATCACTAGCCCGAACTGGATAGCAGCCTCGTGTCCCCTCCCTACGCATCGCCGGCGTCGTCCTCCCTCTCTCGCAATCCCAACGCCATGACAGACGGACGTCTCCCTAAATTTAATATAATTGTAAAATTTCTTCAATACACATATTAAGCTGGAACGCAAGTTATTTATTCATTGGCCCAAGCCCCAACATGGTGACCCCGACGTGATCATGAAGTGGACCAGCGAAGTGCAATTACCTACAGAGAAGTGCCCATTCATTTTTTCCTTCATTTCGCCAAATCAGACCTTTACAATTCCCTTTTATTGCTAAATACAGTTGTTGCCGTCTTTAATCAATTCAAATAATTTATTTTAATCAATATTATAGTAATATCAATTTGTGCAATTTAGCGTCACATGAGTACCTAACGAGTTTCTTTCCTCATTGTGGTAAAGTCATAAAAAAATACGCTCTTAAAACTCATATTATAATTACATTCTATTTCTAACATTCTAGTGTCTACTGCGTGTGCACAAAATCCAGAATCCAGCTCAAAACCAACGAACGACGCGTCGGTTCGGTGGCTTCGGCACATGGCGGTCGACCGCTAGCTGCCCGTGACCTACTGTCTCGCGCATGCGGAGCGTGCCGATAACAATTTACGTATCGTACTCCTTTTGTTTAGTATTTTTTCCTTTTATTCATTTTATTTGTTTGCCAAGTAGTGAAATTTTAAATTGCCGATATGTCTAAAACTAGTGACATTGGTCCGAAATCACCATTGGAGAAGTTAAATGTGAATTTTCCACAAATTACAGTGCAGAATAATAATTTAAAAGATTTAATAACTAAACGAAGTTCCATCAAAGGTCGATTAACTAAATATAAAAATAAATTAAATGAGTTATGCTCGCTAGAAGTAGTTTCATAAGATGAGTTGTACCAATTAATACAAAGGCATGAAAAATTACAGGATTTATCTTCTCACTTTGATGAAGTACAGACTCAAATCGAACTGCTTAATTCATCTCAATTAGATAATGAAATCGACAATAGAGATATCATAGAAACACAATTTTCTTCTGTATTAGCGAAAACACGCATTTTTCTAGACAAACATAACTCAACAAATAACATACATAATAAAGGTGAATCTATATCCAGCGGAACTAGCTGTCATAATAATTGTAACCCTGATAAAAACGTGAATTTTAAATTACCAACTATAAAAATATCGAACTTTGATGGATCTTATTTTAAATGGATTGAGTTTCGAGACACATTCAAGTCTCTAATTCACAGCAACGAACAAATTAAGGCAATCCACAAGTTTCACTATTTAAACTCTTACCTTGAGGGCGAGGCTTCTCGTGTCATCAGCAATCTTGAGGTGAGCACCGATAATTATAAGGAAGCATGGCGTCTTCTCTGTGAGAGATATAACAACGAGAAACAACTAATCAAAAACCATTTAAACTCTTTACTCAATTTTCAATCCATAGTGCGAGATAAAGGTTTAAGGTTTATTGTTGATCATGTCTCGAAAAATTTGCGAGCTCTGAACTCACTTGGTGAGAAGACAGAGTTGTGGGATACCCTAATTATCCACTTGGTGATGGCGAAGCTTGACAACAGCACCATCATCAAATGGGAAAAAAATAGAAATAATTTTGAAGGTTCCCCATCATTAAGAGATTTTTTTAATTTCATAAAAAATAGGGCAGATATCCTAGAATCAATTAATAGCAGTAACAAACCTCAGTTTAAAAATAAATTTGAACCTTCTTTTCGTAAACATGAAAACCCTCACACGAAATCTATGCTAATTTCAGCTACTTCTGGCTCCTCTGTGGCGGTGTGCGTCCTGTGCAACGGCAGCCATTGGCTGTACGACTGCGCCTCCTTTCTCGCCAAATCCATTGAAGATAGAGTAGCCGCTGTGATGCAGCTGAAGTTATGCCGCAACTGTTTACGTATGGGTCATTCTTCTCGTCATTGTAGACTCGGTCCCTGTTCTCTTTGCAAGGATAGACACAATACATTGTTGCATAGGGAATCTTCTCAGGCTGTAAATATATCCAATGTGTCTACACCCACACCTGAACCTCAGGCTGAGCCAGGATCAGATAAAAATATTATAAGTATGTCAGTCACCGCCAATAATAATGTGTTGCTATCAACCGCGATGATTAAGGCATATAATCCGATCACAAGAAAACACCTCACAATTCGAGCACTGCTAGATAGCGGGAGTCAAACTTCTTTAATAACAAGTAGGTTAAAAAATAATTTGCAATTGACTCTTCAGCCAACCAGTGTCAATATAGTAGGTATATGTCATAAGTCTATCATTACAGGAACAGAACGTTGTGTCATAAAAATAAAATACAATAATAGCAAATATGAAACCACTATATCATGTATCGTGTTATCAAAAATTTCTAACGATTTACCAAGTCACACAATAAACACTACTAGATTGAAACTGCCTAATCATATTAAGCTTGCAGATCCTAACTTTAATCAGCCCGCTCCTGTCGACATGTTAATAGGCGCGGATTTGTTTTGGAGCTTAATTGAGTCTGAGCAGATGACCCTTGGTCCTAATCAACCAACCATGCATAAGTCTAAACTTGGTTGGATATTAGCAGGCCCATTTAATGCAAAGGGTATATCAAATAGTATTTTTTCTCAATGTAATCATGTAATACTAAATAACTTAGACAATGACATTTCTAATAAAACTTTAAATGATAATATGTCAAAGTTTTGGGAATTAGAACAAATTCCTCAGTCTAAAGGTAAATATACCTATGAGGAAAATAAATGTGAACAACATTTTCTAACAAATACATACCGCAATCAACATGGTAGGTTTTGTGTAAAACTACCTCTCTTGGCAAAACCAGATTGTTTAGGTGATTCTTTTCAAATAGCTAAGAGACAATTTTTATCATTAAAAAAACGATTTTTTAAAAATCCAGAATTGAAAAGGTTATATTCTCAATTTATAGAAGAATATCATAGCTTAGGGCATTTGTCTAAGTCTAACATTTTGATCCCTGATGGTTCTTACTTCATTCCTCACCATGCAGTTTTAAAATTATCTAGTGAGTCAACTAAACTACGCGTAGTGTTCAATGGCAGTTCCAAGACCACATCTGGTTATTCTATAAATGATTTACAGATGGTTGGCCCACAAATACAGGACACTTTATTCAATATTCTACTTAGATTTCGTCAACACACTTTCGTTTTCTCAGGCGATATAGAGAAGATGTATAGACAGGTTGAAATGCAGGACAGTGATCGTAAGTTACAAATGATACTATGGCGTTCAAATAACAGTGATAAATTAGAATCTTTTAAATTAAACACAGTCACTTATGGGTACTCCTCATCTAGTTTCCTGAGCACCCGATGTTTATGGCAGCTGGGGGAGGAGTGTTGTGACCCAAAAATAAAACAAATTATTCAAAATGATTTTTTGGTCGACGATTTATTGACTGGCAGTGATAGCGTTAGTTTACGCTAGTTTGGCGTCACATTCCTACCACACTGAATCCAGCCGACCTCGCCTCACGTGGTATAAATGCTAATAAATTAAATAACTTAAAGTTGTGGTGGAACGGCCCTGACTTCTTGCTTCAATCAGAATCTTCGTGGCCTATATTTAACTCTAGTGTCCCGCAACCACTGCCTGAAATAAAGGTAAATATTAATGTAATAAATAATTCTCAAAATGAACATAAAAATGTCTTAATTGATTTTAACCGTTATTCAAAACTGAAATCATTACAACGCTCAATGGCGTATGCACTTCGTTTTATACATAACTGCAGACATACTTTTAATAAAAAAATTGGTATTTTACAGCCTGATGAACTCAACAAGTCAATTCAAGTATTGGCGAAATTATCACAAATAGAAAGTTTCTCTAACGAAATAAATATTCTTCAGAGCAATAGAGATCTACCTTTAAGGAACCCTCTGCTCCCCTTAAGTCCATTTCTAGACAAAAATAATGTTTTAAGAGTAGGAGGTCGATTAGAACTTTCTTGTTACTCGTTCGACAAACGTCACCCTATATTGTTACATGCTAAACATAAACTTACGAAATTATTATTTCAACAGGAGCACTTACGTCTTCTTCATGCTGGTCCGCAGCTGTTACTCTCCTCAGTTAGAGATTTTGTTTGGCCTATAAGTGGCAGAGATCTAGCACGTACTGTGGCTAGACAGTGCGTGACATGTAGACGGGCGAGTGGTCGCACGCAGTCTCCTATCATGGGTATGTTACCTGCACAACGTGTAAATCCTGACTTCCCCTTCGTTAGTGTTGGTGTCGACTTCGCCGGGCCGTTTCTTATAACAGATAGAAAGGGCAGAGGCTGTAAAATAACGAAATGCTATCTTTGTCTTTTTGTCTGTCTCAGATATCTGCATTTGCATTTGGAAGCCGTAAGTGAATTGTCGAAAGATGCATTCATTCTTAAGTTTACGTCGTTTTATCTCTTGCCGAGGAAGTCCATTAGAAATATTTTGCGACAATAGTCGAAACTTTGTAGCTGCCTCAAAAGAAATCAAAGATTTCTTATTATCAAACTCTGATGGCATAAGAAGCTTTGCTTCAGAAGAGGGCATTAATTTTAAATTTCAACCGGCGTACGCTCCGCATTTTGGTGGCCAAATTCCATTTAAAAAGAATATTAGGTAATTTTCATTTGACATATGAGGAATTGGCAACTTTATTTAGACAAATAGAAGCTATCCTTAATAGCAGGCCGCTATATCCCATGTCTTCCTCTCCTGATGATCTCCATTCCCTGACTCCTGGGCACTTTTTGATTGGAAGAGCCTTAACCTCATTGCCGTCACCAAACATAATGAAGGCTAACACATTGAACCGGTTTCAGCGATTAGAAAGCATCCGGCAGCACTTCTGGAATCGGTGGCAACAAGAATATATATCTGAACTGCAGCAGAAGGCCAAATGGCGCCGTTCCTGCAAGCCACTACAGACAGGCGACCTAGTACTAGTAAAGGAAACTAACACCCCACCTATGCAGTGGAAGTTGGGGAGAATATCTCTTTTGTTCCCAGGCAAGGACGGAGTAGCTCGAGTAGCAGAGGTCAAGACGGCGAGCGGCACATGTCGACGAGCTGTCAAATGCCTATGCCCATTGCTGGAGCCTGAAGACGACGATCTGGACGTGGACGCCACCAGTTCCAGGCCCGGGGAGTATGTTCGAGCGCATCACTAGCCCGAACTGGATAGCAGCCTCGTGTCCCCTCCCTACGCATCGCCGGCGTCGTCCTCCCTCTCTCGCAATCCCAACGCCATGACAGACGGACGTCTCCCTAAATTTAATATAATTGTAAAATTTCTTCAATACACATATTAAGCTGGAACGCAAGTTATTTATTCATTGACCCAAGCCCCAACAAATTGTATTTAATATTGTATAAAAAAAAAAGTATATTTCTAATACCTTCTAATAACCACTCCATAAAGAAGCTAAAGTTCTCATAGTTCACCAACTTTTTATCATAAAATCTTGCTTAATTATTCATAAGCACCTAAAAAAAATTCTAAAATTATAGTATACTCTTAACAAAAATGAGTGTTTAAAGTGCGAATACCAACTCTCAACTCATACTTTGCAAGCAGATTTGGTGTCTTGTTCAGAGCACGAAATCTGTGACATTAAAGCTTATTCTAATCAGGTAGCCAAATTGATTGTGACTGAGTGGTTGCATTCCCTACACTACAGAAGGGCTTGTAAACAAATATTATTAAGAAAAGTTTTTGTTTCTTATTATAAAAAAATATTTATATAGATTAAGCAATGTAACTAAATACTACTATTAAAACCTTGGTAACAATAAACAAACATACAATGCATTCACCTCATCATGGTTACCCAAGATGCAGGTGATGCCTAGTTTGAGGACCTCTGCTAATATAAATATAATTTATTTAAGAGATTGCTGTGTAGCAATAAGGCCGCCCTTTGCTGTGTTTGTACTATTTATTTGTCTGTGTGTTCTATTATTTGCAATAAAGTGTATTATTATTATTATTATTATTATTTCTGCAGTGCACTAATTGTATAATACTTTTGCCTGTTTTTCAATAAGTTTTTGTATGTAATAATAAATAATTTTTATTATGAAAAGTAAAATAGAATATCTTTATGTTGCAGTAAAAAAGTTATGCCAATATAGCCTCTGATAACAACATATATGTATAGTATACTACATGTTACATTGGTGTATGGCTATTATATGACATTAATAAATAAGTGGTAATGTATATTGTTGCAGTTGTGGAATCCTTTAATGCTCCGGCAACGAGTCATGCCAATCAAGATGTCAACACCACATCAATTTTGACACCACCAGACCTATCATCGCCACCACCACCACCAGTGTTGCCTTTACGGATTTGTCCGTATGTATACGAAATTTCAGTGTTCAGCCCGGGCAATGAATGCACACGGATATTTATACGGAATTTTGAGAAAAACAGCCGTTTGATAGACTTGCGGCCAAGTCTTACCATGGAAAATGAGAGCAGTATCGTCTGCGTAGCAAATTATGTTTGCACATTGAAGAGGAACTTTAGCTATATCATTAATATATAATAAAAAAAGAGTAGGACCCAGAATGCTGCCCTGAGGGATGCCGAAAGAAATGGGCATGAGACTGCTCTTCTCCTTAGAAACCCTTACACTTTGCTGCCTTTCAGTTAAATAGCTTGTGAACCAGCTCAATACTTTACCTCTGAAACCATAAGCTTTAAGTTTATTCAGAAGAATTGGCACTGATATAGAATCGAAGGCCTTGGCAAGATCCAGAAGGACGCCAATACACTTTGAGCCATTATCAAGATGTGTAGCTACGGTGTTTGTGAAAAGGGTAACAGCATTCTCAGTAGATCTACCCTGGCGGAGCCCGAATTGTTGATCAATAAGTAAATTATTTATTTTTAGGAAGGAGTTCACTCTTTTATTTATGACACGCTCTAGCACCTTTGAAATACTACCTATAAGAGAAATCGGACGGTAATTACTTAGGTCATCTTTAGGACCTCCTTTGTGTAAAGGAACTACAGCCGCAAGTTTCCAGATTTTGGGAAAAATACCAGATTCAATACTTTCATTGAAAATGGTAGCAAGGGTGTTTGCAATGATGGGTCCAACTGCCTTAAGTATTTTGTTATTTATATTGTCCAGGCCGGGTGAACTATCTGATTTCAGGTTTTTAATGATACTAAGTATCTCCTGAGAATCTGTAGGTGACATAAATAACGACTTTCCTAACGAATTTTCAATTTTTACTTTCGAAGCAAGCGATTCATGAGTCTCATTTACTTTTGTTAGAAATATCAACACACGAATTTTATTTAATTCTAAAAACAAATGTAAAACATCATGGGATTTAATAAAAAATGTCACCCAAAACAAAACGTATCATAAAGACATACAAAATATAAAATTAGGTAATAACCATCACATATATGATAAAAATGACATTAGCAATGAATTTAATAATTACTTTATCAGTTTGACGAATAATTTTAATAGAAATGGTAACATGGCTTATACATACAATTACAATATACCAAATAATCCGAAAAGCATTTATATGACTCCAGTAATTGAAAATGACATATACAAAACTATTAAAACTTTGAAAAACACTCCTTCGTCTGGGTATGATGGTCTCACGACTGAAATAATTAAAAAGAGTGCTCCTTTTATTACGCTACCTCTAACGCATGTGATCAATCTAGCTTTGGCACAGGGTCAATTTCCATCTCGATTGAAACTATCGATTGTTAAACCACTGCATAAAAAGGGATCTAGGGATGATATGAGTAATTATAGACCAATAGCTTTAATTCCTATACTTGCCAAAGTCTATGAAAGAGTTATATTTGACAAATTGAATGCATTCATCTCTTCTTGTGAACTACTTACAGCAGAGCAGTATGGCTTTAGAAAAGGTAGTTCTACAACTCTCGCTTGTTTTCAATTGATGAGGCAAATAACAGAAGCTCTGGATACGGGTAGTAATGTACTAGCTATCTTCTTAGATATGAGCAGAGCTTTTGACTTTGTTTCGCACTCGCTATTGCTAAAAAAACTGGAACGGTATGGAATAAGAGGACCCGCATTTAACTTAATAAAAAGCTATCTAGAGGATCGTCTGCAAAGAGTAGAGATTACAGGCTTTTTGAACCGATCCGATAATTTCAGGAAAACCTTTGTTTCAGCTTTTAGCCATAATGGTTGCGGTGTACCGCAGGGGAGCATCCTTGGTCCATTATTATTTTCTTTATATATAAATGACTTACCGAATGCAATCAGTCAACAATGTATTTTATTCGCCGATGACACTACCCTTATAATTAAATCCAAAGACAAAAACGAAATCGAAGGCATTGCAAATCATTATTTAAAAGAAGTGATAAAATGGTTGGAAACAAATAACCTTAATGTTAACATCAATAAGACAAAATTACTACAATTTAGAACTCGTAACTCTATATGTAAGCATTTGGACATAAGCCATGATAGCAATAAAATTGACGAAGTGACAGAAGCAAAATTTTTAGGTATTAACATTGACTATAGTTGTAATTGGAAAACGCACATAAATCTAATGGTAGACAAGTTGGATCGTTTCGTTTACGTGTTGTATAAAGTGAAACATATTGCATCTAAGGAAGCAGCACTTATGGCCTACCACGGCTATGTCTCATCGGTTTTAAGATATGGTATTGTGTTGTGGGGAAACTCAGTTGATGTGCACCGGGCTTTTAAATTGCAAAAAAAGTGTATCCGAACAATTTGTGGTGCGGGCTTTTTGGACAGTTGTAAACCTCTTTTCAAGACCTTAAATATTTTGCCCTTGCCTTGCCTCTACATTTACGAACTTTGTATCTTTGTAAAAAAACATAGCGTCTTGTTTATAAAAAATAATGACTCCAATTATAGAGGTAGATATGGCGATAAATTGTACGTTCCCAGCCAGAAATTGATTGTACATTCTAAAAACTCTTTTTGTATGGCAATACGCGTGTTTAATAAATTGCCAAGTCGTATTCGGGAGCTTCCTATAAATAAGTTTAAAGTTAAATTGTTTCAGGTACTGTTAGATAAGACTTACTATAGTGTCAATGAATTTTTAAACAATAAAATAATTTGACATTTATTAATGTGTGCAAAATGATTAATACCTATTCTTATTATTTCATTTAGGCTAAATTTTATTGTGATGTAATTTTTGACATATATTTTTTTGGTTTATATAAAATGACATTAATAATATATTTCGATACTAATTTAATTTTTATGCACTTGACATTTAACAAAAATAATATTTGCACGTCGAAATATTCGACAAAATATGTTGGAGAATTTTTTGTAATTAACAACTTGTGTGTACCATATTTTGCAAATAAATGATTATGATTATGATTATGAAAATGCTATGTGCTAAGGTTTGGCCGACTGAATAGAAATATTCATTACATGTATCCAACGATTCCCTCATGTATACCTTAATTCCGGCAATATCCTGTAAGATGGTATTTGCTTTTTTATTGTTCTATGTGATACTCTATTTACAGATTTCCAGAGCTTCTTGGGGTTATTTTCATTGATTTTCATTTCTTTGCTATCATATTCTGATTTTAAATTTCTTAGTAGGTTTATGTAAAAATTTCTATAACGAGTATATATCAGTTTTTTTGTAGAGTCATTAGGAGCTTTTCTGGCTTCCGAATGTAGTTTGTCTCTGTGTTTTGAGCAGCGGATTAATCCAGGCGTCATCCAGGGTTTTATATTAAATTTAGCGTGACTGATTCGACGAAGAGAAGAGTGCTTGGAAACAGCATTTGTTAGTGCAAGAGAAAATTTTGAAACAGTCTCATCGAGAGACGAGCCGCTTATGTTTGGCCACTCAATGTGTTCTGTCTCAGTTTTAAGGGCTTCATAGTCAACTTCCACCCGAAACCTATACTTCTTACCCTTTTCAGATATAGCAGTTGTTGCACCTAACATGACAAGGCTGTGATCAGTAAGATCAAGTGGGCAAACTATTGATTCCGCCAGGGTTTTTGTTGATATAAATATATGATCTATGCATGATCGATTATGTGTCGGAGAATTTATACATGAGATTAGACCATGACTAGCCAAAAGATTAAGGTAAGTCAACGTACCTTCTTCACAAGCTGATTAGCCAATGATATTGATGTTCATGTCACCCACGATAATGAGGCATGGGGTGCGCTTAAGAGAGCTCAAAGTATTCTCCAGCGATGAAATAAATTTTGCAGGATTTGTAAAAGATGGTGATCGATATATACCAAACAAAGTAAAAGAATTAGGTACTTCAATTTTCAACACATTCGCCTCATCTATATCCGGTTCCACAACGTTTACTGACCATTTGCTACTTACATACACAATAACACCTCCAGATTTATTTATAAATTTAGCTGTACTATAATGTTGATACCCCTCGATTTCCGGAATGATAGATGATTCATTTAGCCAGCATTCACTAAAAACTATGACGTCAAACGAAATATTCAATCTAATAAAAATAAGCAAAAAGCTATCGAAATTTCGTTGCATGCTCCGTATGTTAATATGAAGGATCTTAACATTGTATTTATTTATTATGTGACAGCACTCTTCAGGATACGGAACAGTATGGCATTCAGCGTTAAAAGATTTATCTCAAGGGTAGTCATAGTGGTAAATAATGAATAATTTGGGTATAACTTTTTTAAGAAATAAGAATGCCGCTTTTTTAATTTCGTAAAAATAGAGTGCATAGTGTTTATTAGTAACGTAATTGAAATTGAGCCAGGCGATCCAATCTTAGATTTAATTGAAATATTATGCCTTTTAATTGAATATTATGAGTAGGTGTATATTGGGCATTCTAAAACAGTTTTCATCAAAACACCGCAAACGAACGGAGTGAGATTTGAGCTACGCTTCGCTGCGCTCTAGCTCCGCTACGCTCCGCAAATCTCACTGCGTTCGTTTACGGTGATTTGATGAAAACAGTTTAAGATTGCCCAATATACATTGTATAGGGTTAAATGGAAAAGAAGATTTTTTATTTCATTTCATTTCATAATGTTTCTATTCTTCCGTGTCGATTCAGATACAGTACTCCGGCACGGATATTATGTTGTCTGTAGCTTTGCAGGTTTTCGCGTGTGCAGGTATTAGGATACGCTTGGGGTGGGCAGGTAAGTAAGTTTTTACTTGCCATCGAGCCGTAGTGAAAGGATCAGCCAGTCTGCGTTACCGAGTCGTCATCCACGCAGTCTGTTGCCCGGGGTGCGCCGGACGCATATGAAATGCGCCACACTGGGAGGCTCCTTTCCTGCACCCCATATTTCATATTTCAGTATATTTCATTTAATTTTTCAGTATATTTAATTTCATTTTTCAGTATATTTAATTACAATTTTAAGTATATTTCATTTCATTTTTCAGTATATTTCATTTCATTTTTCAGTATATTTCATTTCATTTTTCAGTATATTTCATATCATTTCATTTTTCAGTATATTTCATTTCATTTTTCAGTATATTTCATATCATTTCATTTTACAGTATATTTCATTTCATTTTTCAGTATATTTAGTTTTTCAGTACACACGTTTTCAGTCTACTAGGCACGTTTTCGTGGTCTTCAACCTCAGGCTAGATTTTAGCAAGGGAAGAGCGTAATAATTACAGAGCTTAAACTGTATGTGGGCTTCCTGAGTATCAGTACTGGTTCCCCTTACAAGTTTCTCCGTATATTATATACACTAACCCAGCCAAAACTTCATCCCAAAGGAAAACACTTGTGTTGTTTGACTGTAAACAGTATACTTTTGGTTTTGCTTGATTGCGATTTACTTGACACATTTTCAAGGTTTTCTATCTCAGAATATTAAGGCATTCAACTAGGTAGCAGTGCTATAACAACAGAACTTAAACTGGTTGAGGTTTCCTGGCTTCAGGTCTCAATAATCGAATAAGTATCTGTACGGTTATACACTCTGCCTTCGTTAAACGTGTACCCTTATTTCAAAGGAAAACACTTCTGTGGTTGGATCGCAATCGATTTATTCGGCATACTTGAATTCAGTCTACTAGACACGTTTTCAAGGTTTTCTTTCTTAAAATATTAAGGCATTTAACTAGGTAGCAGTGCATGAACAACAGAAATTAAACAGGTTGAGGTTTCGTAGCTTCAGGACTCAACTCTCGAATAAGTATCTGTACCGTTCTACACTCTGCCTTCGTCAAATGTGAACCCTTATTTCAGATGAAAACACTTGTGTTGTTTGACTGTAAACAGTATACTTTTGGCGTTGCTTGATTGCGATTTACTAGACACATTTTCAAGGTTTTCTATCTCAGAATATTAAGGCATTTAACTAGGTAGCAGTGCAATAACAACAGAACTAAAACTGGTTGAGGTTTCCTGGCTTCAGGACTCAATTCCGAATAAGTATCTGTACCGTTATACACTCTGCCTTCGTCAAACGTGAACCCTTATTTCAAAGGAAAACACTTGTGTGGTTGGATCGCAATCGATTTATTCGGCATACTTGAATTCAGTCTACTAGACACGTTTTCAAGGTTTTCTTTCTTAAAATATTAAGGCATTTAACTAGGTAGCAGTGCAATAACAACAGAACTTAAACTGGTTGAGGTTTCCTGGCTTCAGGACTCAATTCCGAATAAGTATCTGTACCGTTCTACACTCTGCCATCGTCAAACGTGAACCCTTATTTCAGATGAAAACACTTGTGTTGTTTGATTGTAAACAGTATACTTTTGGCGTTGCTTGATTGCGATTTACTAGACACATTTTCAAGGTTTTCTATCTCAGAATATTAAGGCATTTAACTAGGTAGCAGTGCAATAACAACAGAACTTAAACTGGTTGAGGTTTCCTGGCTTCAGGACTCAATTCCGAATAAGTATCTGTACCGTTATACACTCTGCCTTCGTCAAACGTGAACCCTTATTTCAGAGAAAAACACTTGTGTTTTTAGATCGCCACCAAGACACGCTCTGAATGCAAAGATAAATACACGGTTTATATATAATAAGCCTGCCATACAGTTTAAAAGCATTCCCACGAAATTCATTTATTAGCAATAAATTTATTGCACATTATTCATATATCCAGTTACGAGTGCTTACTCAAATAATAAGGCTTCTTTCACACGTTAATACTTTTATTTGTTTATTAAATTACTTCAATTAAATATATTCTTTATTATAAAACAAAGTATAAAATTGATGATTTTTGTGACTGAAAGATGTGTTCCAGTCATCACACGAATAAAAAATAGAAAATAAATATTCCAATAATTTAAAAAATGAAAATATAAAAAATATTAAGAACATTTTAACTACCTACCTTGGGTCAACATGGCTGACTAAGGTCTTAACATCCTAATTAAATAGGGTAGTGCGGTGGGAACGTGTATGAGATGCTGCCGATGAATACCACCTATGTATTATTACAATAATTTTCTTAAACTTCTATGGTTCTGTCGTCATGTCGTATCAATATCGTTATGCTATAGATACATTCGGTTCGCCTAATAGAACGATATACCTATTGTTTATCTGTTTTAAATAGTAGTATCGAAAAATGAAAATTAGAAATCGCATCCGTTATTATAAAGAAGACTTTTTAATTTGGAGATAATATTCGTTAGTAATTGTAAATATGTATGTACATGTATAATTTAAATAAATATAATAAACCCGAAATGAAAAAAAAAATTGGAGCATGCAGCCTTATACGAGATTTCTGCATCAGCAGAATTAAACGGTAAACAACTATTTTGCTGTATATGCACAGTATTGTATTGCAAGTTTGTGGAAATAAACAACAAACAATTAATTTGCTGATTATTTCCGCGTCATATTGCACATTGGTAGAATTATGGGTAAATATCAAATTTTGCTAAATATCATGAAAGTCAGAGGTGCAAAACGTTATTAGGTTTTATATTTTGAGTATGGGACCGACTTTTTGAAAGTAAACTACCAAACTATAATCTTCTCTTAGATGTTGTGATGCTGAATAACGATCTACTACTACCTCGAAAATAAAAATCCAATACACGTAATTGCGTCAGTTCGTCGTTTTGTTTCTTTCTTGCTACGTAAGTACTTTTTTTTTTATATAGCTGACGAAGTTCAGCCGATGATCGGACCGTTATCAAAAATTTTGTTGCAGACCTGAGAACTGCTCCACTCACACGTCCGCGGGACTATGGTCCCCAAGCGCAAATTATGTAAACCGTTCCGGGTACCATAGTACCCAGAGCGCTTCGCGTCTCCTTTGCCTAAAACGCGCAGTGTGATAAAAAAATCACGAAAAAAAAAATATTTTCTCTAAATAAAGTGTCAGTTCTTTAGTGTTTGAAAAACGAACCCTGACCATGGAAGTGGAACTGAATGCATTAGGCATCTCGATAACGTATAGACATCATATCCGTGAATGCATATTTGTTTTCTTATAAATATTTTGTGTGGATATGATTTGGACGGAAATTAATAATTTTGTGATAATATATATAATAATTTATAATATTACTTACTTATTTAACAATATAAAAATTAATGAGCATTCTTTTTTAGATTAGTCATGTTAAATAAAAATGATTATAAAGATAAGGTATAGGTTGAGAACCTCAGTAAAATTATTACTTGCATTGCACTTTTCTTATATAAAATCTGGAAAAACTGTAGTCACAGTACACTCCAGTGCTATCTCTGACCACTAACAGTGCTTCAGTACCTCATCATCAAAAAATCTCAAGACCAAGACTGCTGAAAAATGTTCGTAAGTTTTTATACTTTATTGCTATACTTTATATCTATTCTTTAATTGTCTATAAGTGGTTGATCATCTTCATGCTTCAACAAATTGAGCCGTTGGACCAGGCTGTATATGACTTGACCTCTCCAAGTGCTGTCTTCACGAGGGACCATCAAGCCCAGCAGTGGCATGCTGATTGACTGATGATGATGATATTTTTTTTATCTTATGAATTGAAGATGTGAATCTTCAACTCGTTTTCTTGTAACCACTCTTAATACTAATATGACATTTACTATTTTCAGGTCGGATAGCAAGCAAAACAAAAGGTCAGCCAAGAAGAGCTGTGAATCTGACCTTTTCTTTGATACCGACGACGAAGACATCAGGTACTTTTATTGCTATATTTACATATATCTAAATTTCAAGTGTTTAATGTGTACAATAATCATGTATCCTTTTTCTATCTCCCTAGTCCAAAGAAGAGAAGCAAGGCGATAAAGTGCCTATCGAAGGCGAAGAGTGCAGAAGTGAAGAATACATCGTCGTCCAATACTTCTGAGTGGTTGTTCGACCCAGAGTCGGACAGCGAGGTTTTGCGGCCGCCAAACCTGCCAAACAAGACCACCAGTATCCTGACACGCCGAATACCTGGTGGTGTAACGCGTCGGACTGCACAGCTCGACGGCGACTTGCTAGTGGAGCTACGCCTCTACAACCAGAAGGAGGTATCTAATCTCAGCGGCCTTGACCAGTGCGAGCGCGCTATCGTTTGGGTACGCTTACAAGGCGAAGCAGAATCTCCAGAATTTTACGCATTAAAAAAAATTGTAAAATTAGCTAAGGCAAAGTTTACCACAGAGGGGATATTTTATAAAGATAAAGTTAAAAAATAGGTTCTCTTTTGTTTCTCTCTGCGTAAATTATGTTTAAGCTGGTTTACTTATTGTTTATCGTTAGCAAACTCAAAGATTAGGTACTTACATACTTAAGCCTTTATTACTTTAACTTTGATAATTTGTACTGTCCAAATCATAATGTCGAGGTCTAATTTCTGTTCAGTTTGTGACGTATCCGTAAATAACAAAGTTTTCTCTGCACATTTGAAAAGTATTTTACATAAGAACAACAGTTCGGTCGTTGATAGTGAGGGGGTTGAAAAAGTTCATAGCGCTTTTCGTAATCGTATAGCATCGTACCGTGTTCGATATGAAGATGAGGGTCTTGATAGTGCGCGTGTTCGCCCGCCCGCCGAGTTTTTATGGCACTTGCGCTCTCGCGTACGCCTATTGCTCATAGCGAAAATTCAAGCTCACACTAATGTTAAAGCTAATTTTGAACTTTTCTGTGAATTCTTTCTGCTTAGTAAGTATGATTCGATTTCAATCAAGTCATTTGCAACGGAAAACTTCATCTTGCATCAAAACTTCAATTTTGAAGATATGTTTTCAAAAATTATTCACTTAATTTGTAAAAAAATTGAAGAATTTGAAGAAAGAGATAGTGGGTGGGCCTATTTACAAAGCCTATATCTAGAAGTAAATATAAACAAATATAACCCGTTAAGAGGCTCCAGTTTTATAGAATTACCAAAGTCCATAAAATGTAAACGAGCGTGTATCAACATTCAAAATTCTGATAATTATTGTTTTTTATGGTGTGTCATGGCAGCACTATTTCCTATAAACAGAAACGCACATCGAACGTCAGCTTACCCACACTTTAAAAATGTACTCAATATCAAAAATATGATTTTTCCAGTTGGGTTTGCGGAACATCAAAGTTTTTGAAAAGAATAATCCTCGCATAAGTATTAATATTACGGCATTCAAAAGAATGGTAACATTGTTGGACCTTTATACAAAAGCGAGATTCGCAAAGATCATCACATTAATATGCTTTTCCTGGAAAACAGAAAACGCACCCATTACTGTCTTATTAAAGATTTATCTAAATTACTTCGTCTTCAATTAACTAAACATCATTCTAAAATATATTTATGCGAGGATTGTATGATATTCTTTGATAGTAATGATAAACTGAAAGCTCATGTTTGTGGTGGTGTATCGACAATATTACCCGGTGATGGAACACGAATTCAATTTAATCATTACGAGCGAATGCATGACATGCCCTTCGTCTTATACGCAGATTTTGAATCATTATTAAAACCAACTGAACTCGATTCTGGATCAGGCTGTACAAAGATATTACAAAAACACGTACCATCAGCATTTGCTTATTACGTTGTGTGTTCTTATGATAAGTCGCGTAATAAATATGTATCTTATCGAGGTCCAGCCTGTGTAGAAAAGTTTTTGGAAAGTCTATTATTGGATATAACCGATATTTATAACGTTTTGCAGTCGCCAGTGGCTATTTGTTTAACAAATGAAGACAAAGCGAACTTTGCTCGGGCTACAAATTGTTTTCTTTGTGATAAAATATTGTTTGACGATAAAGTTAAAGATCATTGCCATCTTACAGGACGGTATCGTGGTGCAGCTCATTCTTATTGCAATATTAGATATCGTTTGCCTAAGTTTGTTCCTATATTTTTTCATAATTTAGCGGGTTATGACAGTCATCTTTTTATACGACAGTTGGGAAAACTATCAGGAAAAATACAAGTAATAGCAAAAAATAAGGAAAACTACATATCTTTTACAAAAAATTTTCAAATTAATGATAAAGATATCATACCTGTTCGATTTGTTGATTCTTTTAAATTTTTAGGCACAAGTCTAGAGAAACTTGTCGCAAACTTAAAAAATGACGACTTTAAACATCTGCGGCGTTATTTTCCTTCTCGTGAGCATTTTGCTTTAATAAAACGAAAAGGGGTGTATCCATATGAATACATGACTACTTGGAGTTCATACGAAGACAAAGTACTTCCGCCTCAGGAGTTCTTTTTCAGCAAATTACGCAATAGTAATATATCTAAAGTAGATTATGATCATGCAAAAAAAGTCTGGCAAACGTTTGAATTATCGAATCTTGGTGAATACACAGACTTGTATCTTAAGTCAGATGTTCTTTTATTAGCTGACGTTTTTGAAAGTTTTCGCCAGACATGTAAGATGAATTATAAATTAGATCCAGCCTTTTATGTTACAGCACCGAGTCTCAGTTTTGATGCCATGCTATTAAAAACAGATGTTAAATTAGAATTAATACACGACCTGGAAATAATAAGAATGATTCAAAAAGGTATTCGCGGTGGAATATGTTTATGTTCGACAAGGTATTCAAAAGCCAATAACAAGTATTTAAAAACTTACGATCCAAGAAAAAGTAATAACTTTCTAATTTATATCGATTGTAATAATCTCTATGAATATGCAATGTGTGCTTATTTGCCTCATTCCAATTTTAAGTTATTGAATGACTTGGAAATCGCTGGAATAGATTTTATAAATGTGCCAACTAACGGAGACACTGGTTATATACTAGAAGTAGATTTAGAATACCCCGAACATTTGCATAATGATCATAACGATTTTCCATTCTGTGCTCAAAAATTTACTCCGCCAGGTTCTAAAACTTCAAAATTGATTCCAAATTTATACGATAAATATTTCTATGTCATACATTTTGCTCATCTGCAAACATGTATAAAACATGGTTTGTTGTTAAAAAAAAAATATAGAGTTATTCAATTTAATCAGAGTCCTTATTTAAAGCAGTATATTGACATGAATACTGAATTACGAAAAAAAGCTAAATCTACATTTGAACAAGATTTCTTCAAACTTCTTAACAACAGTATATTTGGCAAGACGTTAGAAGACACAGAAAAGAGGGTTAATGTGAAATTAGTCAATAAATGGAATGATGATAGTAACAAAACAAAGAAAAGTTTCTGTGCAGAGCAAATGATAGCTCGACCAAATTTTCACAGTGTTACAATTTTCACTGAAAACTTGGTAGCCATTCAAATGAAGCCTGAAACAATCACTTTGGATAAACCTATATACATTGGTTTTTCCGTTTTGGAAATATCTAAGAGTCACATGTTTGATTTTCATTATTCTATTATGAAGCCTTTTTATAAGGAAAAGTTAAAACTTTGTTATACGGATACTGATAGTTTTTTGTATTCAATAGAAAGTAAAGATTTTTATGCTGATTTAAAATCAAATTTTCTTCCCTATTTCGACACTAGTAATTATTCTGTAAATAACGTATACGACATTCCTAGTTGGAACAAAAAGGTGCCAGGTCTCTTTAAAGATGAGCTAGGAGGAAGTTTGATTTCGAAGTTTGTAGGATTAAGGTCCAAGTTATACTGTATTAAAACGGCAGAAGATGAATTAAAAAAAGCAAAAGGCATACAGAAGCAAGTATTAAAAGATGTACAATATAAAGATTATTACAAGGTATTAAATGAAAATACATTTTTGAAGAAAAAAAATATCATATTTAAATCTCTTAAGCACGAAATATTTACTCAAGAACAGAACAAAATAGCTTTGTCAGGTAATGACGAAAAACGTATCATATTAAAAAACAAAATTTCTACTTTATCATGGGGTCACTGGGATAGTTTAGTTTAATATCATTACTTTTTCTTTAGAAGCACCGTATTGTATAGTTTATTATTATTTTAATGGTAATCATGAATCAAATTGTAAGTTGAGAAATATGTTACCCCATCATCTATTTATTTATTATATGGCTTAAGTAATGAATAAGTTAATAGAATAAAAACATACATGAAATTGTATAGTATGTACCCACACGGCACTTTATATTGTAAAGTTATTTAATTTTAATATTGTTATCCATCAGTTATTTGTTTAATAGTATTATACATTGTTTTTAATGGTAAATAGGTAAATTAATTACCTAGTTTTAATCAAATACTTAATGTTGTATTGTAACGATGAAAATATATAACGTTATAAACCAGCTACCATGTTTTTTTTATTTCATAATCCATAAAATATAAAACTATTAATAAAATAGCACACGCAATGAACAATTCGAAACTGGTTGGGACATGTTATTGCTGATTTAGGTATTCCAACTTATAGTTCATTAGTAATTTGTCCAATTGCGATTCCGTGCGAATGCTTTGTTGTTATGTCAGCATTATATTTACACTATAAAGTCGAATGTTTTTAAAATTTGTTTCACACATAATTAATCAAGTGACAACTACGGTCACCCAAATACATCATGGTAAGTCGTATAAATTATTTTTCTTCAAACTCTTTTCTTGTGTAGTGGTTAGATCACTAGTTAATGTTTATTTGTATATTTGATTTAATTGGAAGATAATGTTGTTGTTAAAACCTTATGGTTGTGATGCTGTTATCGTGATTCTCATATTCTATCGGTTCCGTATAAGATAGTCAGCCTCCTTGTGGATCCTAGATATACTCTTCTACCTCCGCCACTATATCAATCATTACCAAAGAAATCTCGCAGTCGCTACTCATAAGCAAGGAGGCAACAGAAGATTATCCTCCTTGCTTTGAGCAAAATGCGCAAGATATGTTGGAGGGCTTCTCTGAAGAATTTCTACATTGGAATGCTAAAGATTCACCGCTGCATGCCAAGGTGGTTAAAAGTCTTTTTAATAAAAAGAAGCCCATGAAGAGGAGAAGCAAGTTACTGCAGAATACGAAGGGGAACGAACCTTCTTATTTAATTAAAACAATACCTACTAAAGGGCGGCGATTAATTAAATTAGAAATATTAGATCTGGAATCAACCAGCAATGATCCATTAATAAAAACACAATATGTGGTAACCGAGCATATTGATCCAATAATGGATCAAGCAGAAAATATTATAACTAATATCTCTAAGAAAATATGTGGTTACAGTTATAGTTTTTAAATAACTATTGCTGACCTATAACATTTGTAGATGTATATTAAAATTCTCTAATGTGCTAGATGCGTACCTACTATCTTTAGTTACGTGTACACTCACGGAGATACATTATTTCAACAACATTATTCTTCTGAAAAATTATAGTAATGCTTATAAATTTTACTAACTAAGACTTATGTTATTTTAAATAGTTATGTTAGTTTAAGTCTTGTATTGTTTTCAATAAATATTATTTAAAAATAAAAAGACTTGTATGAAAATATTTGTTTTTATTTTAACACCTCTATAATATAATCAAATATTTTGAAAAACATTCATTCAGAATTACCTCTATAAATAAATCTAAGATAAAATTTATTAGAATTCAAATACATAGTTTAAAATATATAATAATGGTAATAAAATTAAAAATATAGTTTTATTTATTAAAGAACGCAGTGTATTACTTTGTTAAAGTAGGGATGCAAGTAATTAAACAATGTTTATTTTTAAGCATCGATTCCTTACTCATATCATTTTTTATTGCACGATTCGAGAGGGGTGAGAGCTCTTTCTTCTCTCTCCATTCTTCTCGATGCTTTAACATTGTGTGTTCTAGACACGTCCAATAACTTAATATAATGGGTGGTAACAGTATCCAAATTCTTCTACTCCTTGCTATTGTTACCGCCGTCGAATGCTTAGTCTATATGGTGGAGTGAGTGCACTTACAAAAGTAAATATACTGCTAGTTCTCTTATTATTACGAACGCAAAGTGTTATATCCATTTTGTTAAAAGCCACGAATCAAAGCGGACAAGTTGCTATGAAGTTCCTCAAACAAAAGGAAACGTTAAAATTAGATTATAATATCTGTCCTGCATCATTATGTGAAGCAAAGCGACATGGCAACTTATTGCCGAGCACTATACGATGTATTGTTTGTGGACCATCAAATTGCGGCAAGACAAACTCAGTAATAGGTTTGTTATTACATGAGAATGGTGCACGTTTTCGTAACTTATATGTATATTCTAAATCATTATACCAACCAAAATATGTGTTCTTAGAAAAAGTATTAGATTTAGTTACAGACATATTTTATAGTAAATATAACCATAATAGTGATATCATAAGCCCACACGAAGCTTTGCCAAACTCCATTATAATATTCGACGACGTAGCTTGTGAAAACCAAAATAGCATTCGGGATTATTTTGCTATGGGTCGACATAAGAATATTGATTGTTTTTACATTAACCAAACATACAGTAAAGTACCTAAACAACTTATAAGGGACAATTCTAACCTCATTATTTTATTTAAACAAGACGATGTAAATTTAAAACACGTTTACGATGAGCATGTAGGTTCAGATATGTCGTGGTCTCAGTTCCGTGAAATGTGCTCAACTATTTGGAATAAACCATTTAATTATGTTGTGATCAATAAAGACTGCGAAAGAAATAAAGGATGTTATAGGATGGCATTCGATACTTTTGTAGTAGTAGATTAATATACATAAGTTATTGTTTCATCAATACACAATCACTATTACTCTGGATTTTGCATTGAACGGAATCCTTGTCAAAATGGAAAAGCAACTTAAAAAACAAATTGTAAAAGCTGCAGCTGCTGTAAAAAGAAAGGTTGAAATGATAAAGGATATGAAAAATACAAATGATGCCACTCTGGAATCCATATTCAAACCTATAACCGATCCACTGAAACAAATAGCCATTAAGAACAATGAAATTTCTCATGAAGATGAGGATGAGTTTGAACATTATACAATAAAAAAAAATAAACATAATGACAGCGAGGCAACAAATTTTTCTGATGACGATTTTAATGAAGAAGAGGAACAACAGTTCTATAAAAAAATTAATTCCGAAAAAACCCTTGTCGTATCACCTTCTGACAACAATAATATGAGTGATGCTTCCTTTAAGTCCTTTCAATCATCACCAAATGTTTCACTTAATAGTTTATCGTGGTGTGCTTCACCCGACGCAAATATCCCTTTTGGAATAAAAAATGAACGAGGAAAACTTATGCTCGGCCAAACACGTGTTCTCGACGACGGAAAAATTATAAAAATTGGAAATCGAAGTTTAAACAAAACTCTTGGATTAAAAGAATTACTATTTGAAAAGAAACCATATTTGGATGTTATCACAGATGAAGATTTGCAAAATTATAAAGAGCTTCTAATAGAAACGAATGCACATAGGCGTAATTGTGATCCACGCAAGCCAATTAATAGTAACAAAGGGTTTAAGTACATGCATATTATTAAACCACTGTTAAAGTTCTCTAGAAATAAGTATGACAGCACAGAAAGTCTTACGGTAGGAAAAGGAATAAATCTTTTAAAAAGTGTAAAGAAAGATATAGATTACGTTTATTGGGATGATCCAAATGAATTAGTAGATCGATTGAAATTACTGTTTGCATCTCGTGATGCTGGCAATACCGGCTTAGATAATGAAATTATTGCGATTATAGAAGAGCTGTACGAAGCAGGCATCATTAAAAACACCAAATATAAGGAACCTAATTTAAAAAAAACTGATCAGTAGTTATACAGCAAACACCGCATAGATACGGAAATGAATGTAGATAAATTTGGTCATCACGTTCATAAACGTTTACGATTAGAGGAATATATTGGAAATCTCAACGATACATTAGTGAAGTCAGAAACAAGTGAATATGATTTAAAATCATCAAGATTAAAAGGGCTTATATCGCCAGGCAATGATGACGAAGCCGCAAATAAAGCTTACGTGGATGAAAAGACACACGAACTAAGAACTAATATTTTAAGTGATGTAAATATTCGATTAAATGATTTTGAAAGTTCAATACTTAATAAGCTAGCCACCTTGTTTTACACAAGGACAGAAATTGATCACATGCTTCAAGAGAAACCAGATAATAATGAGCAAACAAGACATAGTGAATGAGCTTCACAAAGCAGCAAGAAGGAATTTTTCCCGGCGATGTACGATCATAAAAGGAATAGACGATTTATGGCAAGCCGACCTCATAGATTTGCAAAAATATTCACAGTTTAATAAAGGGTATAAATATATTCTTATCGTAATTGACACTTTATCAAAATATGTATGGATCAGATCTTTAAAATCAAAAGCGAAAAATTATGTTACAGATGCAATGCAAAGTATTTTAACTACATCATTACGAAAACCTAAAAATTTACAAACTGATTTAGGCACAGAATTCTACAATGATAATTTTAAACAATTAATGAAAAAGTATAATATTAATCATTATTCAACATATTCTATTAAAAAAGCATCTATAGTAGAAAGAGTTATAAGAACAATTAAATCTCACCTTTACAAACTATTTAGTTTGAACGGAAATTACCAATGGTATAAAAATATTTTAAAGGACGTTGTAGAACACTACAATAACACTTTGCATAGAATAACAAAATTTAAGCCTGTGGAAGTTAACAAAGTAAATGAGCTTATAGTCAAAGGTTATATTATGAATTCTCAAAAGAATAAAACAAGTCGGGGATATACATTTCGTGTTGGTGACTATGTTCGCATAAGTAGATATAAAGCAGATTTTTACAAAGGCTATACGCCAAACTGGTCCACCGAAATATTTCGTATAGTAAAAGTTAATCACACTAACCCAACAACTTATCAAATAGAGGACAGACGCAATCAAAGAATCCTCGGCTCATTTTAGGCATACGAGTTACAAAAAACTAAGTTTCCAGACCTATACCTCATTGAAAAGGTTATAAAAAGAAAAGGAAACAAATTGTTTGTAAAATGGTTAGGATTAAGTAATAGCGAAAATAGTTGGGTTGATAAGAATAAATTGGTTTTATAATATAAAATAGCTCAAGATATCTTTATTGATTCACTTTTTGTTTATCAATGAAGAAAGGAAGTGGTATCATAAACAGCTTAATAAATAAGATTCCGTTTGAGTTACATTTACCGGGCTACCAATATTGCGGCCCCGGCACAAAGCTTCAGAAACGATTACTTAAGGGTCAGCGAGGAATTAATAAATTGGATAACGCTTGTATGCACCACGATATTGCTTACATAAACAACGACGCTAACGTAAGGCACAAAGCTGATCTAGATCTATTAAATATGGCTCAAAGAAGATTGAAATCAAAAGACGCTGGTAAGAAAGAAAAAATTGCTTCATGGATAGTAAAAAATGCTATGAAGGCCAAATTAAGAGCTGGTGCAGGTGCTCGGTCGTTTATGACAGCTGTGAAAAAACTCAAATCTAAATTAAAAAAAAATAAAATCTAAAGACACAAATTCTACTATTAAATATGCGCTCGCCGCTGCAAAAAAACTATTTAGAAATAAAAATAAAATGAGTTTACCTCGTTGTATTCCTATTCCAAAATGTGGAGGACTGTTACCGTTAATTCCTATTTTCGGGGGATTATCAGCTTTAGGTTCACTGGCTGGTGGAGCAGCTGGCATAGCAAAAGCGGTTAATGATTCAAAAGCAGCTCAAAAAGCTCTTCAAGAATCGGAACGACATAATAAGATGATGGAGGCGGTTGCTCTCGGAAAAGGATTATATATTAGACCTTATAAAAAGGGTGCAGGTCTATATTTGAAACCCTCAAAAAACTAATAAAGCGGCTACCTAGGCGGGCATTAACTAATTGGGATATATTAGAACATGCTAGTGATATTCCATTTTTTCGTGGTGTTTTCATGAGGGATACGTTGCCCTCAAAACCTAGGAAGATAGAATGCGGTATTATAAATTTAGATACTTCAAATAACATTGGAACACATTGGGTAGCCTACGTGAAAGAAAATAAGTATGCTGAATATTTTGATAGTTTTGGTAATCTGAAACCTCCGTTAAGTTTTCCGATCAGTTTTGCGCGTCAGTTGAACTGACATCCATCCAAAATTTGATCGTGAGTGTCGAATCATCACTCCAGAGTTTTAACTGACGACGCTGCACGAAATTTCCGGGGCTACCATAAATCCAACCCGGCGCGTCGCGCCAAACTGATCGTGAGTGTGTGATCGTCATGCCAATCGCGTCAGTTCATGCGCAGCGCCCGCGCCGCGCGGTGATTTAGCGTGCTGTGCTGCTGTGTATGGTATTTTGTTGATACAATGACGGCGTCGCTGTCCTCTAGACGTGTCATAATGACAGAATTTATTGAAAAATATAAAATTCTGAATGTTTGTGGAAAGTATCGCACAAAAATTATAAAACAAAACAGCATCGACAAAAAGCTCTAGATGAATTGCTTCCTATTTTAATTGACGTGAGTTAATTGATTTCTTTTTTTAAGTCATTCCTTCATCCATTGCTTTCTTTTTGCTTTTTGGTAAGTATTTGGCAACAAAGAGTAACCGCAGTAAGAATTAATGTTTCTTTAGAATCAGAATCCACTTTTTTCTCGACACAAATAGGTAGTACACGTTCTTTAAACAGCCCGGCCGGTCGAAAACTGAAGAGCCGGAGTGACGCCAGTGAATGGGCAAATCTAGTTGGCATAAAACCATAGGAGTGACGCCACAGTTTTACATCTAGACTGACGCGAAAAACTGATCGTCAATGTCCAGCTTTAGAACTACTTGATTACTTAAGAAATGTTTATTTAAATTATAACTATGAGCAATATCAAACATTTGACTCTGTTAATTGCGGCCACCTTTGTATAAAATTTTTAAAGGAGTATTGGAAAACACATTTATATAAAGCTTGAAATAAAATTCTTTATCAGTAGTAAAATGTCTTTCACTGTGTCTATAACTGGAAAAGGATCCTCTCTGATAACTAACTACTCACCTACTTTGGAATTAAGTGGATACTATGAGTGTGGATTGTTGTATTTTTCAACATTTAATTCTATACCCAACATAGATAAAAGAAATAATAAATTCTACTATGACGATAACGAAGTAATCGAAATACCTGAAGGAGCTTATGAACTTCAAGATATCTGTGATTATTTAAAGACATACATTAGAAATGCAATGTTAAAATTAACTTGTAATAATAATACCTTAAAAACTACAATTTTTTGTACTAAAGATGTTCATTTTAACAAAAGTGACTCACTTGGAAGGATTTTAGGTTTTGGTGGAGAAACAATAAAGGCATTAAAAAGGACCGAATCTCTGTATCCTGTCAGTATATTGCCAACAACCATTGTGCGCATCGAATGCGACGTAGTTAGTGGGTCATTCGTGAACGGATCTGCAAGTCATATTATTCACGAGTTTGTTCCTAACGTACCACCTGGTTATCGGATCATTGAAGTGCCGAAAAATCTAATATATTTTCCTGTAAATAAAAGTTCTATAAGTGCAATAACTATACAATTATTAGACGCCGAGAATAAACAAATCTATTTACGAGACGAAGAAGTACAACTGTATCTACATTTTCGTAAAAATGATAAATTTCAATAAAAATCATGACACAGCTTGCATTCAAGTTAGTACTAGAAGATCACCTCATAAAAGCACACCGCTTCACATAAAAAAGAAGCTCACCAAAAACAATAAGGAATTTTTGAAGTTGATTGGCTTGTTAAAATGAATATTTTAAATATATCTCAATCAACATCATACGACAATAGTATTGAAAGTTTCGAATATCATTCTTATAAACCGTACGTAACAAGTTTCAACACGAATGATGAAATAAGAATACCTACGAGTATTAATCAACAAGATCTATGTCTGTTACCCTCACTCAACATTTTGTATATTGAGGGTAAAGCCAATGTTTATAATAGTTCGACTAAAGAAAAAATATCAAATGTGTATTTTAACAACAATCCAATACTATATTTATTTCAAGATATTCGATATGAGTTAAACGGAATAGAAATAGACAAAATAAAAAATGCTGGCATAACTACAACAATAAAATCGTACCTCTCGTTAAATGATAATGAATCTAAATGCTCACGTGTATGGGGATGGTCAACTTCTGGTACAAACAATCTTAACGGAGGAATTTTTTCGGCTTCTGTGCCGTTGAAGAAAATTTTAGGTTTTGCAGAAGATTATGAAAAAGTTATAATTAACTCCAAACATGAATTGGTGCTATTAAGAAGCAATACGAATCTCAATGCTTTGAAATTAAGTGTCGGAGAGGTGGTCGAAGATATAACTATTAGCAAAGTTGTTTGGCGAGTTCCGCACGTTAAAGTATCAGATCGTGAAAGAATCAATTTGTTGAAACATCTAGAAAAGGACAGGCCTATTACACTAGCATTGAAATTGGGATTTGTATGAATATCCATTATTACCGAAGACACGTAAACACACTTGGTCTATCAAAACTTCGTCACAGATAGAGAAACCAAGATTCGTTATTATAGCCTTGCAAACCAATCGCAAACAATGCGGAAATGTCAATGGCAGAGTTCGATCACTGCAATGTACGAGATGTAAAAGTATATTTAAATTCATCGTATTACCCTTATGAAGGATTGAATGTCAGTTTCTCCGAGGATAAATTTAATTTATTATACGAACAATATGCAAGATTCCAACAGTCTTATCATGGACGGCGACCAGAGCCGTTGATGAGCTTGAAGGAATTCAGAGACGTTGCCCCATTATTTGTTATTGATTGTTCTCACCAACAAGAAATGATAAAGGGATCAATCGATGTCAGAGTGGAGATTGAAACAGACCAAGAAATCCCGGATCAGACAGCAGCATATTGCTTGATTTTAAATGACTGCATTTTTGAGTACAAACCTCTGAGCAATATTGTGAAGAAAATATCTTAACTAAATAAAGTGCAATCAAAAGGTATTTGAAAGAACAAACTTCAACTTTATGTTAAACAGTGGAATACAACGAAACAATGAGTGCTGATAAGAGTTCGATACTTTTTGTTGATGTTCAAGGATTCAAAGACTGCAAAAATAATTTTATTATTAAGGAATTTGCGTTAGCCACAAAAGAGTTTACGCAAGTCTTTTTAAAAAAACCTCCATATTCGTATCTAAAATTATCTGCCGAAGAAAAAGAGCAGTCAATTGGATTGAACGCAACAGAGGAATATACTGGAGTCAAGGCAATATAGATTTCAGAGAATTTAAGAGATTAATTATTCCAATTTTAAAGGACCAAACCATAATAATGAAAGGTGTTGAAAAGCAAAAATGGATTAAAGATTTGTGTTCTGACTGCTTTTTGATAAATGTTGAAGGCAAAGGTTGTCCTAATTTCGCAACATTGCGTAATAGTTATGCTAAAGGTGGAGCTAACTTCAATTGTATAACTCATAAAAAAGAGTGCGCTCTAAGGAATGTTTTATTCATAAAAAAGTGGTACTTAAGCAAATGTAATTTATGACTTCAGTAAATTGTACTTGAATGAAAATTTGTATTTAAAGTATTGTTCAAGTTTAGCTATGATGATATTTATTACTTGCTTTATAATAAAAAAATATTTTTAACAAAAATTTCTGCGTTTTATTAATGAAAACAAATATGGTGATTCAATATACTCGCATAACTCATTATTTATCAAAAATTACAATTTAATGGTATGAATAATTTAACCCTGTATAATGTATATTGGGCAATCTCAAACTGTTTTCATCAAATCACTGTAAACGAACGGAGTGAGATCTGCGGAGCGTAGCGGAGCTAGAGCGCAGCGAAGCGTAGCTCAAATCTCACTCCGTTCGTTTGCGGTGTTTTGATGAAAACTGTTTTAGAATGCCCAATATACACTTACTATTATTTAAATATTATAATTAAAAACCAATCATTTTTTTTATAATCTCCGATAGATGAGCTCTTCAAAAATATATAATACTTTATATCTTTCTCTTGAAGTTTCAAAACTATTTCACTTTGAAAATCTTAAATGAAGAACTCAATATTTCCCAGTTTCATAAAAGTTTAACTTCACTACATGACAACAATTATTTTCGCCAAAAATAATGTAAATTAAGCTACAGAATATTAAACTTTGACTTTCGAAACATTACATTACATTCATTAAGTATCCGATTTCCATAAGTCGTAAAAATTAATTTTAATATGCGTTTGGTCTACCATATTCCATAGTGCGGCGGCGTGGCGTTCCAACGCCTACACCCCGTCAGGCCTCATCCTGCTCCCCTATTATTAAAATGATTGTGTGCAGGCATCCTGCTCCCCTATTATTAAAATGATTGTGTGCAGGCAGGCGCATATCGATGAGAGGTATGAGTGTGTGAGTTACTTTTTCAATAAAATTAAAATAGTTTGTTAGCGGACTTGCGTAAAGCCGTAGTAAATATTGGAATTGAGCATTTTTTGAGTTTTTTAAGAGATAAATTATTATTATGCATGTTTTGTTTTTCACTTAAACTTTATAAATATATAATAATTGAAATATCGTAATTGTAGTCGATACTGATAGCGCAGTATAATTTTTTAAGATAATTTTATTTTTGTGGTGTATAATGTGAATATTATACTGTTGTTATATAACAACAATAGGCTAGATGAATAAAAGAAAATATTGCTCTAATAGAAGGTCATTCATATAATAAAGAGAAAGAAAAAATCGGTTTTCGAATAACTATAAAAACAACCGAGATATAAGGTGTTAAAGATTTTTCTCCATCTCTTTTTAGCAAAACGGCAATTTACATGGAGTTTATATGGCCGTATTCAACAATGACGTCACGATTGATGTCGGATCTCTCAGTCTAATTCGTAAAGTTCGTTTGCGGTGTTTTGATGAAAACTGTTTTAGAATGCCCAATATACACCTACTATTATTTAAATATTATAATTAAAAACCAATCATTTTTTTTTATAATCTCCGATAGATGAGCACTTCAAAAATATATAATACTTTATATCTTTCTCTTGAAGTTTCAAAACTATTTCACTTTGAAAATCTTAAATGAAGAACTCAATATTTCCCAGTTTCATAAAAGTTTAACTTAACTTCACTATATGACAACAATTATTTTCGCCAAAAATAATGTTAATTAAGCTACAGAATATTAAACTTTGACTTTCGAAACATTACATTACATTCATTAAGTATCCGATTTCCATAAGTCGTAAAAATGAATTTTGATATGCGTTTGGTCTACCATATTCCATAGTGCGGCGGCGTGGCGTTCCAACGCCTACACCCCGTTCAGGCCTCATCCCGCTCCCCTATTATTAAAATGATTGTGTGCAGGCAGGCGCATATCGATGAGAGGTATGACTGTGTGAGTTACTTTTTCAATAAAATTAAAATAGTTTGTTAGCGGACTTGCGTAAAGCCGTAGTAAATATTGGAATTGACCATTTTTTGAGTTTTTTAAGAGATAAATTATTATTATGCATGTTTTGTTTTTCACTTAAACTTTATAAATATATAATAATTGAAATATCGTAATTGTAGTCGATACTGATAGCGCAGTATAATTTTTTAAGATAATTTAACTCGAAGATTTAGTACGAGACATTTACAACTACATAAATAATAGTCCAAAGAGGATTGCAATATTGGCGCAGTTTCAAGAGTTTTTAAATTTAAAGCATGCTTCATCCCAGTCAAACTAGATGATTATCATTGCGTCCAGCAGTCTCACGCATTTTAGGGCAATATTCCGCACTAAAACAATTTTTATCGATGCTGCAGCATCTTCTTCAGATCGCTTAAAAGCAGCGCTTAAATTAATCGCTTAAATATTTTATACATGTTGCGGAATCCTTACCACAAACTATACCTTGAGTTTTTAGAGTTTTCGTTGGATATTTTTAATAATTTAAACAAACTGATGCAATCAGAAAAGCCGCAACTTCACAAACTTCACGAAAATGTCTGCAATGCTTACAGAACTCTGTTAGATTGTTTTATTGACGATGATTATTTACGACGTACAGAAATACAGAATGTGGATTTTGTTAATCCAAGACATTTTAAAGCATTAGATAGGATGTACTTCGGTGCGAAAGTGGCAGCTACAGTTCGGCAAACAAATTTGTCCCCTAACGACATTGAAGTCTTTAAATTAAGATGTGTTGATTTATTTATATTGATTTATTTATGTTGATTTATATATATTTATATGGAAGGGGCAAAGCAGATTAAGTCTCGTTATGATTTCAATAATGAAAAAGTTAAGTCATTGGCATTTCTAAATCCTGACATCATTAGGTCACGAACACTAGATTCATTGGTTGAAGTAGCTATTTTATTCCCTAAAATAATAAAACCTGAAGATCTGCAGTCATTAGACACGGAGTGGAGAAAATTAAGGAATCATCAAACTCTCCTCTCTCAGGGTATCGGAAAGGATATGGAAGAGTTCTGGAAAACTGTCCTCAACACAAAGGATATTGGAGGCGAAATAGCTTTTCCAATGTTACGAAGATTTGTATCCAGCGTCATGTGCCTACCACATTGCAGCGCAGCAGTTGAAAGGATCTTCTCCTCTGTTAATTTAATTAAAACGAAATTAAGAACCAGTTAACCACGGATACCATCAACGGGTTATTATATACCAAAGCGTTACTAGCAGGAAAGCAATGTTCAACAGCCTCGAAATTGATTCCAAAATGATCGGAAAAATGACTAAAGACATTTACAAATAAAGTTTTTGTACCTAACTTCATTTTATTTTTTGATTTTATTAAACAATATTGACAAAAAATCTGGCTATTTTTAAATTATTTTTCTTGTCATGACATTTGCCTTTAATTCATGCTGCATTTACATAGAAGGCTGACAGTCGGCGCTAGTAAGCTGGAGCTGACCGCTAGCGCCGGTTGATCTACCAGCTTTCAAGGTTTTTCCGCTTGGTACCTACATAAAACACTAACTTGTGAAAATTTGTACTTATAAGCGCCTAGACGAATGCAGACTGAAAATGTTCATAAAAGTGCAATAAAGAATGAAAATAATACAAATCAAAGATTACTTTTATTTTTTTATACGGATTTCATACGGATTTTGGCAATAAAAATTACGGATCTTTGATTTTATGGTCTGGCAACACTGACCACCACCACCAGTGCCGCAACAGCCAACTAATTAATACTTTTGTTATAATTAACGAATTTTGCAATATTAATGTCAATGAGAAGCAATTTCTACGTGTTTTTATGTAAAATACCTTTTGTGTAAATTATAATAACAAATATTATTATGACTGAAACTTTTGTAAACTTTCTAGTCAAATACAGACAGAAGTTTAGTGAATAATAAAACAATAGAAATATTTTAACCATTTTTTAATTCCAAGCTCAACTTTACTCAACAAAGACCTTTTTATAGTCCATAAGCACTTAGTCGCCCGTCCAGAGGAAACGCCGCAGTGTCCCCCTGCGACGTTTCCGACGATACGGCTGAGCACATGATATTATTCAAGTACTTGGCGTGGCGATCCGAACGCCACGAGCTATGCGTTCCGTTGGGCGGCTTGACTTCTCGCTGCCAGTCATCGTAAGATGGCTTAAGATGGTGGCTAGTGAGAGGCAAGGCATGGCATAACATTCATAACATTGACTGAATGTTATTACGCAGGAGGCAAAGAGAGAGAGCGAGAAAAGCGGGCCTTCGCAGCCCACCTTTCATGACCACCCTGGGTGTGGCCTGCGCGCTAGAGTGATTTTAGTTGCGCGCGATTATAGACCATATCCCTGTGTATTAACAAAAAAAAACATATTTATTGTTTTTAATTTTTTTATTTATATTGCTGCCAGCCTGCTTGTCAATTGATCCCGCAAGGCTCTGCCCCTTAGCAATACATTTGCATCATCTTCTACCTCGTGCCTGAATGTATCTGTAAAGAAAATTAAACTCAAATTAGCTATTTAAACAAAACATATTTCACTTCTTTATTTAAGGCAGTTAACCATAATCACAACAATTACTGATCATTATTAACCATGATTTTGAAAATACAAACATATAACATAGGTACATAATAAATACCTTGGTCAGAGTTGATGCTTGTGACAACATTTGGAGTTGGTTCAGGTACTCTATACATTAGAGCTATGTTGTGTAGAACACAACATGCCATAATTATTTGCGCACGTTTTGTGGGTGAATAGTGCAATGTCCTATCCCTGTGCACACAACGCCAACGATTTTTAAGCCTACCAAATGTGTTCTCAATTATCTCGCTGAGCCATGCATTTTGTTGTAGGCTTCTTCATTGTAATTTTGTGCAGGGTCTGTATATGGTGTCATCAGCCATGGCTTTTGAGGATAGCAACTCGTGAATCACATATCTGGAATGAATATATTACATATAAGTACAACAACAACAACATACACATAATTTTCAGCTACTTAATTATTTGCAGTAGATACACATATCTTTCTTACCATTTGCACATTAAGGGAATGATAGTTTTTCCTACAATAATATAAGTATTCCTCTTGTTTATTGGGTGTGAAAATTTTGAAAATGACTGTAGTCAATACATCCAATCACCCCTGGAATCTTATATTTATTGTAGAAACTGAAACATGTAAAATGAAATTTGTACTGAAACATTGTTATTAATTATTAAACATATATAATAAATTATAATCGAAACAAAGTTATTTACCTTCTTTGAACTTCATTTCTTTCTTCTCTTGTCAGTGGGAATTTTATGAAGCTATTAACTATATTTGGATGGTTCAGAGTTACAGTCACTTCTTGGATATATGTGCTAATTGCTTCCTGGCAAAAGTGATTAGCCTCACCAACAATTTCTTGATAATCGCCATGAGCATAAAAAAGCAATGCACACAAAACCTGCAGACATTAATTAATATAAAAATTTTATAAGTAGTGAATTTTTGTATTGGATTAATATATACATCTAAGTAATAATATAATAATAACCCTTTATTGAACAAATATTGCATTACAAAGTATAAAAGAAATGTAAAAAAGATATCTAAGAATAGGCTGCCTTATTGCTTAAAAAATAATCCCTTTCAGGCAACCTTAAGACAGGGAAATGGGAAAGGATACCAAGGGGAAGGGTCCAGATAGGTACCTATATGAATCAAAAGTGCTTGTATGGTAGGGAATGGAATTAAATAACAATATTGCAGGAGCACGTCATCAACATCAACCCCTAGCCTTAACTTCTCCATTGTTCATCAACTAAGTAAAAAATAAGTAGTAAGATTATCATACTTAATATTAATATAGATAAGTAATAATGTTCAATAATAATAATATTTAATTATAATATTTCATAGTTTAACCTGTTTAGCCACAAAATCTAGATGCGATTGGTTTTTAATTGTCATAAATGCCCCCGAGAGTATTACGAGGCTCAACAGATAAATGCATGATTAAATGTATAACTGTGAGTGTGACTGCAGAGAGCGGGGTTCGATTGCCCTTAATGGTCAATCTCAGAAGTAGCTTAACACTTTAGTATCATGTCACGGCAACTATTGAATTTGCATAGTATGGTTGGAACTATTACGTGCTATTACTGTTTAATCATTAGACAGTGTGACATGGTACTAAAGTGATAAACTGCTTCTGAGGTCGACGGTACTATAACACCTTTTAAGTGACAGCATTATTATAATACACTTTAGATTTTTCATTAAATTATATTGTAGGTCTCTATTCCACTGCACAAGTGTAGATAAGATTGTTATGAAATGTAACCATTAGAACATTTCATTGTATCAATAAATGATCTACAACAATATTCGATTTGTGATTAACAAAAAATGCAGAATTATTTATTATTTTACAATGCGAACTTAATCGGTTTTCTTTTTTAGGCCTTAAGAACACACGGATATTCTTTTTCCATCTGACGACGAGGTTTAACCCCCACAGCCGAAGCCTGCATCATCTCAACGAGCAGAGCCGGCGGAGGCGCCAGCAGTGGCGCGAGCATCGAGCTCGTCGTCGAGATCCAGCCCAGCGCCGGCGGCGTGCTCATCAGCTCTAAAGAAACCGTATTTTAAGCTGATTCCCCCGAAGAAGCCCACGGTGCACGATCTCTTCGGAACTGACAGTGAAGAGGAGAAGGCAGGTATCCCCATAGTACCGGTAAAGCACTAGCCCCGTTAAATTCATATATGACACGACGCCTTGCAAACGGCCATTCACGCCAAATATTCGACCGTACGCCCGGAACGCACTATATATATTTGAAAATATACCGGTGTGATGAAATTGAGAAAATCCAGCCAAGCAATAGTGACCGTAAAAATCAAAAATTTCGCTCGTTCAGAATTGAAGAGGCCTAATCCAAAAATTATGATTTTTTACTTTTCATCATAGAACGACTCAAAATTAGTACATCTATCGGCTCACATTAAAAGAGTGACTTATTTTTGAGTAAAAAGGATAAAACATAATACTTGCGTCTCTTTCGTTTTAAACCCCCGCGCGCCTCTGTTCACTAAAAGTGAGACACAATTAGTAGTGCGTCACAGGTTGTTGAAGCAGGTTGTTACGTGTTTGTTCAAGTGGAGACCTAAACCGAATTAAGCCAGTACAAAACCTAAATTTAGGTAAGTGTTTTTGTATTAAGTTTAGTAATGAAGGGACACTTATTCGTATTAGGTCCATTTCATTCCGAATTTTATATTTGCAACTTTGACCTAATGAAAATTGTGTCCATTCATAACATAAAACAAATCATATCTTGACGTTCTATAATTGAATAGGTCGTTCTTAATATAAAAGTAATGTTCCTGTTTTGAACTGTATCTTAATTAAGTCTATCATATATTAAACAAACAGCAAATTCAGTCGACTGTTTATGATTTGGGTCTATCAACATATAAAAATATGATGTAATCAGAGATTTATTAATGTTTAGGTACAGTAAGCAACGGAACAAACTTAACGATTTGTAAGCATTATTATTGATTGGTAATGATTAATTTATACTTATATTTTTCAGAACAAAAACGCAGTATACTTGCCTACTTATAAAAAATGAAGAGGAGAACAGATCGTATTTTGGAAATAATAAAATCAAATAACCAAAATCAGGTCAGTATTTAACAAAATATCTACCTACATTTATTTGATTTTTCGTAAAAGATTTTATTGTTGCATTATTATTTGTTTGTTTTTCTTTCAGGAAAATATTTCAGTACAAAGTTATTTAGAAAAATCCTATGAAACCAACTCTATTTTGGTACATTAACGCATTTTTTTATAATCACACTAATAATATTTAGAAGTTTATTATGATTTGCATGATCATCACCTAATAAGTATTTGTTTTTAATTTTTTAAGCATTCACAGAGTATGGTTACTAAAGAAAATGTTCAGCCACCAACTAAAGAAATAATTAATTAAACATGTGCAGACCAAGAATTGCTTAATGTGGTATGTAGCATCAATTGCAGAAACATAATCTAATTAAAAAAATATAGTTATATTGTATATGCATGCTCTCAATTTATTTACAGATTACATCCGATAATCAAATATCCTAGTACATTTATTATAGAAGACTATTTAGATGCATTTATGCCGTTTTGTGACCCGAAAATGCTTTATCTGCCTAAGGTGAGTTAAAGTTTTTGTATTACAATCGTAGATTCATAAATTAACACTGAGACGATTTATAAACTACAAAATTCGACCTATAACTTATATTCGTACAAAAACTGAAATTGTCTGGTTTATTTACTACCGTTTCAAATTACTATTATATTCAAGACCAGAATATAAAAAATATATATGTACTTTATGTTTTTTAAGGCACAAAATGAAGGTGGAATAGATACAAAAATACAAGAACCGCTGATATCAAGTGAATTATTACAAAAAGATTCAAATAAATCACGAGACTCATCTTCCAGTAGTTCCTCTACTTCGTCATCTTCTGGCTCCAACAGCAGCTCTAACACTCATGCAGAAGTTCCTAATATCTCAATTCCACCTAGTTTGACAGAGAGTGACGTCGATTTAAGTGATTTCGATCCAACATATACTGTGAATGATCGCCAATGTAAGCTTAAAAGGAGTACAGGCCATTCATCAACTTCTAGTTCTTCATCTTCCAGCGTTTCTCCAGATAGAGGTGATGATGTTCCGGGAACTATAAGGCAGTCTAGAAAACGTACACGAAATCCTCAAAACTGGAAACAAAACGTTGCAAAAGAACTAATAAACACTGGGAAAGGTTATGTTTCCCTTGCTACTAAAAAACAAGTTCCTGCTCGTAGTGTTAAAGAAGCATGTAGGTGTAGGCTTAAGTGTATAGAAAACATCAATGACGAGAAATGTGTTATTTGAGAAATATTGGTCTATCGGTAACGTAGATCTGCAAAGAGCCTTTATAAGATCGTGTATGCTGGAGGTAATGCCTAAATATAAATATACGAATGCTGTTAGACCAAGACGACCAAATAACGCATTTTTTTTACGGTCAATGAAATCAGAATTCGAGTATGTAAACCTTTTTTATCAACACGCTAGGCATATGCGATCGTGTTATCAGGACAGTAAAGAAAAAGACAGACCCCCAGGGATTTGTTGCTAAAGATAACAGAGGTAAAAATGTATCTAGAAAACCCATAGATCCTGCTCTCATTCAGAGCATTAAAGACCACATTAATTCAATTCCAAAAATAGAATCGCATTACTTGCGAGCCTCAACTTCCAGAGAGTATATCAGTGGTGAAAAAACAATAACTGATCTCTGGAAAGACTTTGACAAAGAGCAAAAAGCCAAAGCGAAACCCACCTGCGATTATTGGCTGTATTATGATATCTTTACCAAAGAATTTAATTTAGCTTTTTTTCAGCCAAAGAAGGATTTATGCGACTTGTGCTTAGATTTTAAAACTGCAACTAACGAACGTAAAAATGATATCAAAGAAAAATATGATACCCATATACAAGAAAAAAATTTATGTCGAAAAGAAAAGCTTCGAGAACGTCAAAATATAAGTGATCTAAATATTTGTGCGGTATATGACCTACAAGCGGTCATGCAATGTCCAGCAGGACAATCATCATCATTTTTTTACAAGTCGAAACTCAATTGCTTTAATTTAACTATTGTGGAAATGTTAAAGAAAACAGAACAACAGAAAAAGCGTAAAATGAGTAATAAAGAAAATGAACATGAAATAGGTGCTCATGGTAACGTTTATTGTTACTTTTGGGACGAGAGTCAAGGTAAACGGGGAGCAAATGAGATTGGTTCATGTCTTTACGATTATTTAAAACGCTTAAACGAACAGAATCCAGATAAAAACCTTCATATCACATTCTATTCCGACAACTGCTGCGGTCAAAACAAAAATAAATTTATAACATCTTTGTATTCTTATGCAGTTCATGTATTCGAAAATATTCATACAATTACTCATAAATACCTAATCAAGGGTCACACTCATAACGAGGGTGACAATGTACATAGCCTGATCGAAAAAGAAATAAAAAAAATATGAAAGCTGGATCTATATACACCCCATACCAGTACGTCACTTTTATTAAAAACGCGCGTAAAAATGGCAAACCATTCAATGTTATAGAATTGACTTATTTCTTAGATTTGAAAGATTTACAAGAAAAGTGGGGTTATAATTATAATGAAGATGAGACTAAAAATAATTTTAGATTGACAGATGTTAAAGTTTTAAAAATTTTCAAGCAGGAACAGTATTTGTTTTATTTTAAAATATCATACGAGCAGGAAGAATACACATCAGTTAATATGAGAAACAAAAGAAAAAAAATGCCGACATCAGACGAAATATCACTTGTTAAAGCATTTTCTCAAAGACTGCCTCTGACAGAAAACAAAAAAAAAAGATCTTAGGGAGTTAATTGATAAAAATTTGATTCCCCACTATTATACAGATTTTTATAGGAATATTTTATAATTTTATTGCTTCTTTGCTTCTGTTTATGTAAGATTTTCAGCAAAGTAAAAGTGGTTTCTTTTCATTTTATTCTAAGTGTAATTGTTGCTAGTATTAAAAGCAGGGTTACCCCAAAAATTTATTATTGTATCTCTTTATATAGACTTGTTCATTAGTTTTTAAGTTTTCAAGAAGTCTGTGATTAAAAAAGTATTAACCCGACTGTATTTTTTCACTGTGTGAAAATTATAAGTGTTTTTTGTGCTTAACTGTAATCTTTGTTCCTATTAAAGTATAGTTAAACGTACAGCTATAAAAATGGAAAACATGATTGTTATTAGATATACTGTGAGCAATGCAAAAATGCTTATAAAAATCTATCGTTTTTCTGTTAAATAGACATTAAAATTATACACTTAAGTAAAGTTGTATTTTGCGTTATCCAAATTAAAAATATATATTTTTCAATAAAGCATTGATGTAAAGTAAATAGTATTGTCTTTCCTTCATACACATATACCTCATAAATAACAATAAATTTTGGAACTAGAATGACTTTTTTTTTATTACAAAACAATAGGTGAACAATTAAAAATAGAAAGACCCAAACAATAAAAAGTCTTGCAGGAATAAAAATATTTTATTAAATTAAAGACCTAAACTGACACAAATAAAAAAACGTTAAATATTTAATTTATCAATAGAAAGTTTCGTTGGTATTTCATTGAAATTTATTAATTATAAGTAAGTCTAACAATTAAGATTAAAACTAAAAGTATTTTTAACTCAGGATCTAAAATTATTTGCACTCTATTGCACAACTCAATAATTCTACAAACTTCAAATGGCGTTTTCTCAAAAGTCTAATATTGGAATTAGGTCTCATCAATTCTGAACGAGCGATTTGATAACACGGATGCATGACAATATCTAGCTAATTTTATTATAACGACCAGAAAAGAATTTGTGAATTGCCCCCCGACATTTGTTAGAAACTTTTATTTAAGTAGACAGGTATAACATATACCATACTTTTTTTTAAATATTTTATACTTTTATTATTAAAAAGATGTATGTGCAGGTAAGAGCCAAAAGTGTAACACTTTCTTTTTCCCTGACATATTTGGCATTGTAAATATTTGCCGAATGACACGGTTAGAAAATTGAATTATCTCATGAATAGGAGCTTTAAATATATAATAATTTACTTATCTTATAAAATGTTGTCCAATTTCTTAAGCACACAACTTATTGCTATATATTAAACTGACTGCTAATCGTGTTTTTTATTATTTCTGCAGAAGTTGGTGTCAAACTTTCGCAAAATTGTTCAATTAAAAATAATTGATAACAATAAAAAAATTGAAACCAGAGTAGTGTTGCTCACAGGGACACTACTATACAATGCCTTAAGCATTCTTGAAAATATTCATTTTTAAAGTGTTTTTTTTAAACAATTAGCAAAAGAAAGATCGATAAATATGGGAGGTCCGAAGTTACATGTGAAAGCAACCTCTGTCAATGTCCATTTTATTTCTGGTTACATCATAGGCATCGGCTATAGCATTGTCACCAGATCGTATATATTACATAAAAATAATATATAACTTTCTATGCATGTCAAATGCTTTGTGTGACTTTATTTCAGTGTGAGTATTGAACTTCTTCCATACCATTGATGACTAATTGTAGTTGAATTATTTATTCGTTATAACACTTGACAAATCTATTGCAATACTTTTAAGACAAAAAATGAGGCCATAATTCTAGGTAATTAAAATGTATGTAAATTTTTCTTTAGAACTCTTCCCGCTGATCGTTTCCGAACCACACACAGCTCACTATAACCCGTAGTTGAGGCGTCAGAAAAGATAAATATAATAAATTATCATTTTTCTAATTTTGCAAACAGAGTTGCTGTCTGCCCGCAGCCACCAGTTGGAATCAGCCTGTCACGTTCGTGGGATTATCCATTAATATACTGTAGTCTCCGTGATCTTTTAAATTTGGGTACTTACTTGCATCTTTCAAATTCTTTGGCCTAAACTCTACAGCTTACTAGAGTATCATCATCTCCCCTGTACGCTCTATTACTGCGCTGCTGGGATGAGGAAACCATACCTCAAGACGTGAAGGACTCCGAGATAGTTACCTTGTATAAGGGCAAAGGAGACAGAGGTGACTGTAACAATTACAGGGGTATATCTCTACTGAGTATTGCGGGAAAGGCATTTGCGAAGGTTGTTTTAAGAAGACTGGACATGTTAGCCGCTCGGAACTACCCAGAGACTCAATGTGGGTTCAGAGCTGGCCGATCTACCAACGATATGATTTTTACCCTTCGACAACTGCAGAAGAAATGCCGGGAACACCAAGTACCGCTATACATGGCCTTTGTCGACTTAAATAAGGCATTTGACACCGTGAGAAGGGATAGGCTGTACGAAGTACTAAACAAAATAGGGTGCCCTCCAAAACTTTTAAACATCATACGGTCCTTTCACGACAACATGAGAGGCTCTGTCATATTTGATAGAGAAAGATCAAAGCCATTCGGCGTTAACCGCGGAGACAGGCAAGGCTGCGTACTAGCTCCTACCCTCTTTGGGATTTTTCTATCAGCGCTCCTCTTGACTGCGTTTGAGGGCTGTGACGTCGGAGTACAAATTCAAATGTTTTATTGCCATATACCATAATTTTTACATGGGTTCTTTACGCTTATTTTATGGTCATAAAATAAGCGTCTGGATCTAATTGCCAGAGAACTCCTGTATGCAGATTATGCTGCACTAGTCGCAAACTCTGAAAGGGAATTACAAGAATTGGTGAGGAGATTTGGTAACGCCTGTCATCTGTATTCTATGAGCGTAAACACCAAGAAAACCTTCATCATGGTGCAGGGCGTAAGTCAGCCTCCAGAAATCACACTCGACGGCACCATCCTTGATGTAGTGGAACACTTCTGCTATCTTGGCTCCACCACCACCTCCTCACTCTCAAGCGACAGGGAGATAGATACTCGGATTGACAGAGCATCGACCGCTTTTGGAAGGCTATTTGAACGCGTTTGGAGAAATAACACGCTCACCACTCACACTAAAGTCCTTGTATATCAGACCTGCGTCCTTAGTATACTGCTGTACGCTTCGGAAACATGGAGTACTTACACAAAACAAGAACGCAAACTTAATGCCTTCCATGTGCGCTACCTTAGGACTATACTTGGAGTCATTTGGAGAGACAAAATGAGCAACGAGGCAGTTCTCTCAAAGACAAGCTGCTGCAGCATCACCGCAATGCTGAAACAACGAAGATTGCATTGGCTTGGCCACGTACATCAAATGGCCCCCGAGCGACCAGATCAGATCTGGATCAGAGAAATGGATCTGGATTAAAACTTTGCTCTTCAAACTAGCAGGTAACATTTGATGGGTTTGTTACCAATACAGTTTGATCTGTGGATGATGTCGTATTTCTTTGTAAATTTTCATATTCTATCTCTGAGACTATGGCAAAATTTTGTTTTTAGCTTTTAATTGCAAATCAGGCTATGACTGTGTCGGCCATAGCCTTAAAAAAGAATTTATAGGACTTTCTGGCTGACTCGCTTTTGTAGTTGTCCGATCCAAATAATTATTAAGCACGTCGGCAACTGATGGATTATGTTTATGAATGAGGTTATTTTTTCGAGCAGTGATTGTTTTGTTCATCGATACCGTCGAAGTAGATGATAGTGGTGATGTTGCAGATTCAAGTTCGGGCATATTATTATTATCATCACTGGTGAGTGACGCAGCGTCTTCAAAATTTGTTTCCGTTGCTCTTTCTTGTACATAGGGTAGCAAGAATTGCATTTGTTTTTCGAACTTCCACTTTTTATTTTTTTTAACAGGATCTCCGCTCTTGGTTTTACGGTTTTCTACATTTCTGTGGAACCCGTCCCTTAAGCTTTTCCACTTGTCTTTGCAAACTGTATCTGTAAATTTAAAAAAAATTGTTCCAGGTTTTTGGCTACTGGCGACTCGTTCAAGACAATTGCAGAATCATTTCGTTTGGGATATACCACCGTTCAAGAAATCGTACATACTACATGTGCTGTATTGTGGGATGTGTTAGCTAAGATGGTAATGCCTGTACCAGATAAAGAAAAATGGAAGAAAATTGAAAAATAATTCTTAGAAAAGTGAAATTATCATAACTGTAACTTCCCGTCTAGAGCGCCACTAGACGGGAGGCACATACAAATTGAAGCACCGCCGAAAACTGGTTAATTATATTTTAATTACAAGAAGTATTTTTTTCTATAGTGCTGCTAGCTCTGGTCGATGCAAATTATAAATTCATTTATGTAAATGTTGGTGATCTTGGTAAGGATATATTCACGTTCAGATTTGGCAAAAAGACTAGAAAGAAATACTCTGAATATACCGGGTCCAAAAGGAATACCGGGAACAAATGAAAAACTACCCCATGTGATTGTTGGCGACGAAGCCTTCCCATTGAAACCGTATTTGATGAGACCTTACCCTGGTACGTAATTAGATGATGAATCCAAAAAGGTATACGGTTATAGACATAGTCGAGCAAGGCGAGTTTCAGAAAACGCGTTCGGTATATTATGTCAAAAATTCAGAATTTACTTTCGCAAGATCTGTCTCAGTCCTGGACATGTCGATAATGTAACCTTAGCTACTTGCGTGTTACAAAATTTTCTGAGAAATGATATAATATTCTTTGAAAACGAAGAGCATGAAGAAATACAACTTCGAGACCTTCCTCGTATGGGCGGCAATTTCACAGCTAACGCTATTGAGATTCGGGATAAATTCAAAAGTTATTTCAATTCTCCTGAAGGTAGTTTGGCCTGGCAAACTACATGATTCATAGAGGACTTCGTCGAACAGAAAATCAGTGAACTCTGGATGTGTGTGTGAAAAAAACTCCTGTACCTAGTTAAGTACAGTCTATAAAAGATCAAACTTTACGTTATGACAGCTGCCACTATCTTATGTTAACGTAGTAAAAGCTATTTTCCCTGCCATATGATAAAGGTTGATCTGTTTCTATACTCCAGCCAGTCATCTTACGGAAAGAATGCTTGTAAACAAACATTTGAACATTTTTCGTAATTATTTCACAAACACGTTATATTTCCATTAACTAATGCCATATAGCGGGTGTAAGTGACGGTGTCCCGATTTTTAACAGTGAGTTCAGACCATGATTTTAAAATGAAAATCACTGAAATTTTCTCCCGGAAAATCCATAAATTTTCCGAATATTATTTTTTTCTTCTGGTGTTATATAACTTAGTTAACGTTTACAATACATATTCTGTAAAAAAACATTAATAATTACATAAAAAAATACTTTGCAATTTAAATCTTATTACGTTTTCATCTCTCTGTACTCTGTACTAGGGTCGTCTGCTTAGGTACCTCCGTCTTACCTATTTCTGCCGCAAAGCAGCAGTGCTTGCATTGCTGTGTTCCGGTTTGAGGGGTAAGATATGGCAGTGAAATTATTGGGTACTGTGACTTTACATCTGGTGTCACAAGTTGGCAACGTACACTGTGGTTCTTGTGAGGGTTGCAGTTTTGCTGCGAATCTCACAGGAGCTACATGTATTATAGGCGACTGTTACCACTTACCATCAGGTGGGCAGTTTGCTTGTTTGCCAACTTTCTGCAATAAAAAAAAATACTGAGCGCGGAATTAGCTGTTTCGGTCACCGGTTGACCGGTGAGCGAAACAAAAATGATGTCGGCGCGCCAAACTATTTTTCTTGCTTTCCCAGGAAAAATAAACATCGGTAAACAAATAATATCATTGGTCTGAACTCACTGTTTAGAGAAATGGGACACCGTCACTTGCACCCGGTATACATTTGGACGACATAAGTAAGCTAATGGATGCACATATTTCAAAAACATGTAATAAAAAATACTTTTGGGGTTAAGTATGGGCGCTTTGTTTACAAACTCTTTTCGTAAGATTGTACCTAACTAAAAATAAATATGTACCTACTAAAGCAAAATAAAGATTGTTTATTTACCCTTTACTCCAATTTCCTTTGCAATCTTAGAGATTGCAAAATGCAAATGTTATTTTTTCTCGTAGTATTCATATAATTTTCATTTTGTAAATCGTAGAGCTCTGGATAGTGACTAATTAATAAAATTAACTTTTCTTCATCCATTTTACAAAACAAATTGCACGTCCGAAACGTTCTGACTTGTATGAAATATGAGGTGACGCGACGCGGTCGCGCTGCTTACTCGTACTATAACGCACATAACGGCAACGGAACTGCGCGTTGCGACACTGCGCGTCAGATTTGCATAATTGGTCAACTTTGTCGCGCCGTGGCGCGTCGCGTAGTTCCGCTGCCGCGTAGTGCGTTCTATCCATTGATTTACTACCAAACGTAGATAGAGCACTTCATACAAAAACGCGCTTGAAATCTGTCACCTAATCGACTATACATTTGTACTCGCTAATATATTGTTGAATATGCACGCCCGAATTAAAATTACCATAAAGAAAGGACCGTATTTATCGAATTCAACCTTATTCTACATTATTACGGCAACTTTTTTAAGTACAACCGTGTGAAGTTACATCATTTCATACCTAGCCACAGATCAATTGACGTTTTAGTAACTATGGAAAAGAACTGCACGAGTCGCGATTGGGCAGTTCTTCACCGGCCCACTTCTCGAACGTTCATGCGTTATCTACGTTTGGTAGTAAATCAATGGTTCTATCGCATACAATTTCATAGAAAGAATCAAACTCAAACTCAAACTCAAAAATCTTTATTCAATATAGACCTTTACAGGCACTTATTGACGTCAAAATAAAAACATAAAAATCTTCAACCAAGAATCTAATTAACTAAATTATTTAATCCTTGTATGTACACACACCCCAACCATTATTAAGATGTGTGCAAATACAAGTCAAATGAAAAAGAAAAAAAAATTGACTCTACACCTGTTCGGAAATTGGGAGAGCCTTCTCAAGAAGAACAGGCAAGAAACTCGGAAGGTCTTGTATTTTTTTTGTCTCCTCTTTTAAAATGCCAACATTACAATATTATATTTCACAAACATTTTTTTAAATAATATAGAAATGCCTGTCGGTGTGAGTGGAACAGTTACTCGAATGAAATTTATCCCACTATCACAAAGTGTTAACACCCTTTAAACGTCAATTATCACATTTTTTGTCAATCCCAAGCAGTTTTATCTGTCATATAATCAGACACTTTATAATATGCTTTTTTCATAAGTGCGCCCTTGATAGCGACTTTAAATTTATTCAAGTTAAGTGCTTTAATATTATTTGGGATTTTATTGTAGAAACGTACACAAAGGCCTTTGAAAGAATTATTAATTTTTTTAAGCCTAGTATTTGGTAACGCTAACATATTCTTTTGCCTAGTATTTACTGAATGAATATCACTGTTTTTACAAAACGAATGTATATTTTTATGAACATATACTATATTCTCGTAAATATATTGCGACGCGACGGTCATAATACCAATTTCTTTAAATTTTTCTCTCAAAGAGTCTCTTATTTTAAGGTTATAAATAGCACGAATAGCCCTTTTTTGCAGCACAAAAACAGTCTGAATGTCGGCAGCATTTCCCCACAGCAAAATGCCATACGACATCACACTATGAAAATAGGCAAAGTATACAAGTCTTGCTGTATCAACATCAGTCAGCTGACGTATTTTCCATACAGCGTAGGCTGCAGAACTAAGTCTCTTCGACAATTTATCAATATGTGGGCCCCACTGAAGCTTTGAATCTAAAGTAATACCAAGAAATACTACGGTATCCACAAGGTCCACATTTTTATGCTTTATGTTAACAGTGGTGTGAACCTCTTTAACATTGGGTAAAACAAATTTTATACATTTAGTTTTCCCTTCATTGAGGCACAAGTTATTCGCATTAAACCAGTAAACTATTCTTGAGATAGAACTATTTACATCATCATAAATTTGCAATCGTCTTTTAATTTTAAACATAAGTGAAGTATCATCTGCAAATAATACAATCTCATGCCTGTCTTGTACAAAAGCAGGCAAGTCATTTAAATAGAAAAGGACCAATATATATTAAAAATAGAAAAGGACCAAGAATTGAACCCTGCGGAACTCCCATTTTAACCGAGGCGCCCTGGGACCTCTCCCCGTTGACGTCTACTTTCTGAATCCTCTCAGTCAAATAGGAGACGAGTAAATCCAGAACAGTGTCGCGAAATCCATAGTAGTGTAATTTCCTGATCAGGGTGTCATGATGAACGCAATCAAACGCCTTGGACAAGTCACAAAAAACGCCCAGCGCATCATGTGAGTCCTCCCAGGCCTCATATATATTTTGTATTAACTCAACACCAGCATCAGTTGTTGAGCGACCCTTCCTAAAACCAAATTGTTTACAGTGTAGAAGATTATTTCTGTTAAAAAAGCTTTGCATTTGTTCCAACATTATTTTTTCAAAGATTTTGCTAAAAGTAGGTAGCACAGAGATAGGTCTAAAATTATTGGGGTCTGATGTGCTACCAGATTTGTGTAATGGAATAATTTTACTCAGTTTCATTAGATCAGGAAACACACCACAGTCAATGCAATCATTAAAAATACTAGCAAGTATTGGAGCTATTGTTTCTATTACAGATTGGGAAACATCTACAGAGTTGCCCCACAGATCCACGGTTTTCTTTTTATTCAGCGTTTTAAATGACTTTATTAAATCATTTGCACAAATATGGGCAAATTTAAATTTATCATCACAAGTTTTAACATAATCTTTTAGAATAGATTCGGCTACAGTTGGGGAGGAATTCAAAGATTTTGTGATTGAAACTGGAATGTCAGTAAAGAATTTTTCAAATTCTGTAGCTACCTCAATATCTACTGTAACTTTCTTATTTTCAATATTTAAACAAAAATTGTTGTTATTAGTTTTTACTCTTCCGGTTTCATTATTAATAATGTTCCATGTCGTTTTAATTTTGTCACTACTATTTTTTATTTTAGAGCTTAAATAATTGGACTTTGCAAATTTACAAACTTTTTTAAATACTTTGGAATAAGTTTTTACATACAATTTCAATTGATCACTAGTATTTAATGAACGCTCATTGTAAAGTTCATAAAGTTTTATTCTGCTTTTGTGAATACCTGGTGTGGCCCATTCACTAAAAGCTAATCTACCATTGACTGAGATTGTTTTTGGAACAAAGATATTTTTAAATTCACAACAAAATGTGTTAAAAAAGTTTTCATACAATTTATTTGGGTCTTCGTCATTATCAATATACTTTAAATTAATACCAAGATTATTATTGAAACGCTCCAAGCGGCCAGCAGTCTTTGGTACAACAGTGATATTCTTTTTCGCCATAAGCTTACATTTGTAAGGTATAGTAACAAATTGACCAGAGTGGTCAGATTCTAAGTTATTAAAAACATTTTGTGCTAATGGTTCTATGTCAGTATAAATATTATCAATGCATGTGGCAGAAAACTCAGTAATTCGTGTTGGCTCCAGAAATAAGTTTTTAAGATTATATGACTGAAACAAATTTTTAATTCTCACACATAAACTAGAGTTTTCTAATAAGTTAATATTAAAATCTCCACAGACTAATATTTGTTTGCCTTGCTTACAGACTTTATTTAAAACTTCATCCATTATATTTTCAAAGTGGTCATACAATCCCGAAGGAGGCCTGTATACGCTCACTACAATAATCTGGTCCAACTCTACACAGGCAATTTCTATTGTTCGTTCAACTGAGAGGTTCACAATATCTTTACGATCTTTATATTTAAGCTTTTTATTTAATATGATTAATGAGCCACCGCGAATTGCATTTTCTCGACTGAACGAACTACCAACCTGGTGGTTGCTAAAATTAAACATGAACTGGTAGCTTTTAAGCCAATGTTCGGTTATACAAAAAATGTCTACTTTACTACTGTTCATGAATAACTCAACTTCCAGATCTTTGCCCATCATTCCTTGCATGTTCTGGTGCACCAGGTTGATAAAATTTACATGTTTATTATATTCAAATGGGTCTTCCAGTACATTATCTAATAAACAATTTTCATTTTGTTCTTTATTTAACATTATGCAAGAGGATTTCTCTATTGTCTCAATACCTAATTTAAAGACTTACTAACTAATACATCAGTAATATTACTGACAGTCATCCTACTTCTACGTTGCTCAATAGGAGCAATTTTTGTAGCCAAGTTCTTGGCTGAGATATAAAAATAATATAATAGCGATTTTGCTATTCGTCTCTTATAATAATTTGATAGACAATATCTATTATCTTTAGTCAAATACAATCTATTTACATAATTATTGAAGTCAATTAAATGAAATTTATTATTATGACATAAGGTACTTAACTTTAAATTCAATTTATATCTTACACTATTTTCCTCTTGTGACAAGTTGTTGTAATAAGGTAATGTGAACAAAATAATTTTTTGTACATTTAAATTATTTAATTTATTTAAATAATGAGTCAGGACTTTTTTGTTCATATTACCTCTATTTGCAATAAATAACAACAATGTAGTAGACTGGTTAAATTCACATTCGATCACTTTTTTTAGTATGTCACAGTACGAAGCACCAGGCATGCAATAGTTCATTATTGAATGTCCCATGTTTGTTAGAAGTTGGCCCATACCTATGCCAATGTCATCACTAAACATAACAATATTGTCACTTGTGACCACTGAAGTCTGTAGTAATTGTGCATAGTCAGCTGCTGGTGGCTGAGATACCATGTTGAGAGCAGGACACGCATGATCAGGTACAACATTATAAATTATTTGGCTATCCAATGTTAAGCTATCATTGGTGGAACTTAAGGAGTGTTTGTCCAGTAAGGCCTGATATCTGTCTTCATTAAATTGACAAAGTGTGGCTAGCTCTGTGACTGATTGGATATGCTCCTTAATTTCATTTTGAGCATTGTAATAATTTTTTGTCATGTTTGCTAAAGAATTTTGCAAGTTATTAATGACATTATTTAATTCCTGTATGTCCCTTTCATACATGTTTCTGCTCTCTCTCAATTTTGAGTCAAAAATGTCCAACGAATCTATTAAGCAAGCACGCTGCTTTCGTAATTTAATATTACTTTTAAAAGAGTTATGATTCTTAATTAATTTTTGTTTCTTCTTAATTAATTTATTAATTTTAACATATTTTTTGAGTTTATTTTTACTACTAAAATGTAAAGGTATGGACTTAACTGATGTACCTGAATACTGCTGTGTGAGATTTTGTCCACCAGGAGATTGCATTAGCTCCTCAAAAAGACTATGGGTATGTATAATTTCACTATTTTGAATATTTGGCCGTGTCGCGTCGCGTCGCTCCGCTGCAGTGCAGTTCCGTCTAGTGCGGTCTTACCTTTAGTGTTGGTAGATTGACCTGTGCTAATGCCGCAACGGCCTCGATGTGGCTGCGGACAGCGCGCGCGTCATTGTGCACAGGCTTTCTAATATATTTATTTTGTTCTACTTTTTGTTAAGAGCTGGACTTGCATATTGTCTTAGTCGACTTTAGTGTTTCAATGATATATTTACCAGTGTTTGTTTTTGTTATATTAACAATATTACTAGTAACTTTTTTTTAATAAGTATCGTACGTACTTGCAAAATATCGACGTTTCATAGAGTCATAATATTAAAACTGCTAATGACGGGTGCGATTAGCTTGTGTCTATGTTCTAAGCATTTGTCGGGTTTCATTATTGTTATTATTATTTTTTTATTTAAAAACGTCGCCCCACATTAGGATTTTCTCCTGTGTCGTGGGTGCAGTTACAAACATAGAATATTACATACACATACGCCCAGACCGGAACAAAGAAGAATGGCACACCCAGGGTCGCATAAAATATCAAGTGAAAGTCGATGAAATTCTATGCATTATATTAGACAATTATAGTTGTTCATTTCCTATAAATATGTTTTTTTGTACAAAGGGAAAAATGAGAAAATCGAAAAAAATCTAACTTGTATCAAAACTCAACTACACATGCAATAACGAAACGCATAGGTAAAGTATAAACAAATAAGTTGCAACCTTAAATAATTCAATAAATGTAATGTTTAAAAGATTTATAAGATTTAATAAGTTTTTTCGAGTGTTATGTGATAACAAGTGATAAATAAACGGAATTCGATATTAATGAGTATTATAAACAAAGATTTATTTTTAAAACTTCTTAATTACTTTTATGATTATTAGGAATGGTAACATTTTTTAACTTTAAACAATGGCGTGACTGTCCATCTGTCAATGATGTTGATTGACATCGCGTCTTTTCTTTCGGTTTGCGTTGTACGAGTTTGGTTGTGATTTTTCAAATTACAATTCAAGTTTTGTCCGCAGCCACACTCCGGACACTCCATACAACGTTTGGTGGTGCCCAAAGTAGACTCCACCACGTCGGCGTTTCACCGAATTAGAATGCTGAATTTTATAACCTACTACCAGCTCGTAGAAAACATTGTGGCTTACCCCTATTCCAATTGGTCTCCGTATGTAGCCGGTGGACTTCCTGAGCTAGCTCGAAGGAAGTCGCGGCTCCTGAAGGGTTGGTGTTAATCCAACGATGGAGACCGGAGCACTACATAGGCCTATTAGGCCACCAATACCCGAACTTCGCCGACACTAAAACTTTGCCACTATTCACCGACACTAAAACTTGGCGGAACCTCGCACCAACAATCACTTGGTGCGCCGCGCAATACTATTTGTTAGATATTTTATATTATATTTTATTGCTGCCCGATCCTAACCTAGTTCAATGTCATTCCGTATTCGACTCGACTGACATGTTACATGCGGCCGGCCGCCACAGGCTCTCACTGCACAGACTATAATGCAGTGTTGCCACTCGCTCTTCCTCGAGCGTAAACAACGTTCGCAAATCAATTACCTATTACTACTACTAAAGCAAATGACGTTTGTAACAATGTTTGTAATGACGCAAATGTGTGCGTGGAATTTAGTAGGGCTGAGTGCGCGGTTATCAATCGAAATGACGCGAGAAGTGCAGCAACTGCCTTCTCTTTTACCCGCATAGCGCTATCTCTGTTATCGGCCGGCGCTCGCGTCTACTCGATGAACGTGTAGTGTCGCCGCGCCCGAGCGATCGCGCGCGCCCTTGTTTGTGTCAGTGATGTCTACAACGAAGTGCCGGGTGGGGTGAGGTATTTGAAATGAGTGCGAGGAGGTGAGTGGCCGTTCTGTACGTAGTACTATTATCTATTCTGTGCCGCAGCTGTGAGTTTTATTGTTAATTCCGCGTTCAGTTGAGCATTTAGTTCCTGCGTGTTGAGTTAACAGTGTATTCAGTGATATTGGACACTAATAAGTTTTAGCAGCGACTATGTCACATAATATGAGTATTCTATGTATTAATTGCGAGCTTCGTTTGACACGAACTCGAATTAAACGAATTAGAGCAAATGAGGGTATTGTTAATGTTATTAGACAATGGACTTACCCAAGGGAGGTTAATAATACACTAGGTAGCATTGATTATGTTTATTACAATTGTTTGAGCGTCGGTGGCGCTGTGGACTCGGCACTTGCCTTCCAATCGGGGGGTCGGGGTTCGAGACCCGCCATGTACCAATGTGTTTTTCGTTTCGAATTCCATATGTACATTTGTCTGACGCTCCTACGATGAAGGAAAACATCGTGAGGCAACCTGCATACATCTGCGAAGAAATTCAATGATGTATGTGAAGTCGACCAATCCGCACTGGGCCAGCGTGGTTGACTAAGTCCTAATCACCCTAATACATAGGGTAGGCTCGAACCCCTCGGTGGGGACGTATATGAGCTGTGATGATGATGATGATAATGACAATTGTTTTCTACCGTTTATTTCATTTATGTTTTTTCTTGCAGCTTACTGACAATGACTACATTTGCCTCGCATGTCGTGACCATGCAAGTAATGCCAGTGGTCACACATAGTTGTACCTGAAAGGCAAGTCGGCCATCAAAATGTTTGTGTTGGTTGTGGACGACTAATATCACAAAATATAGTGAACGATACAGTAGCCCGACTCAGGCGTGTCTTTGAAATTTATACCTAAAGCTGAACTGGGCGCTAGGGTTGGTAGCTACAAAAAAATCGGTGAACGTATACGTAATAACGTGAGCGGCGCGGCGTGTACGTGGAGCACAACAATCTCGGCCGGCGCGCGGCGTGACGTGACACTGCGTTGCTATGCCGTTCAGAGCATGCTTGGCGGCCGTGTAAACGACGTTTGTATGTGTGCGTGCGCCGATTCGTCTCTTTATATGGAGTTAAAGTACTGTATCGTACTCTATATTGTGCTAATATTAAGACAAGATGACATGGATGGTAACAGAGCTCTAGCTAGTATTTTTTCTCAATGGATACAGCACCGTGAGGTAAATACAACAGAGTAACAATATTTAGAGACACTTCTTTTGTTTTAAACATTATTGTAAACATTGATCAAAAGTTCTTTTTAATATGTTTATTTTTGTTTTAGCTAACTTCTACTGATCAAGCATGTATCCCATCCCATGTTGGCTTAGAGTACAAAGAATGTTGCGTCGCAGTCCTATTTCTGACAGTAACCATCAAAGTGGTGCATCAGATGTGTTTAGCCCTAGAAATACTCCTGTATATACTGGATCTGATCAAACCTGTGTCAACTGTAAATCGCTACTACAGAATGCAGATAGACTCATGTCATCTGAAAATGAATCTCTAGTCAGAGTTATTAAAATGTGGACCTATCCTAGGATTGTAAGTTATTATTTTAATTACTTTTTATTAATGTAATAAAGATAATAAATCTTAAAATCAATCAGTTACAAACTACAAATATTTTTGTTTTAGATTTTGGACAGTGATTTAACATGTCATGCATGCTGGGAGCTTGCCAATTTTGAAGTTGTTTCGGAACAAGCAGATACTCAGGAGCCTGTTGGAGAAAGGCCGCAGCAACAATATATTTTGATGCCAAACATGAGGGCTCCAGAAACAAGACGACATTGTCTGTTCCCCAACTGCAGGAATCCTGAACGGATTCATGTTCCTGATGTGGTTCGTCGAAGGGTTCTAAGCCAATACAATTTTTTTATACCTAGAGATGCTCGTATCTACCAACATCACATAGGAAGAAATATGTATTATGATCTCTACATGTCTGAAAACAGTATGAGTGTCTATAATAGTAATCAAACTGAAGATATCATTTTTATATTAGCAAAACCATCGACAACTTTTAATTTTGAAGATATTCAGAGCGTTCCCTAAGAAGTGGTTTATTATTTTTTGGGTATAACTGTGGAGCAGCATGAACAAATATTAAATGAAACTCAAGGTTTAAGAGAAATGCACAGAGGTGGTTTTTAATTGAGCGTTTTATTATGCAAGTTGAGAAAAGGAGATTCTGGTGACAGGTTATCATGCCTATTTAAGACACCTAGACGCATTCTTGAAACATTAATGGGGAAAGCCGGAAATATTTTGGTAGATGAATATGTACCACAACATTTAGGCTTAAGGCATATTACTACAGTAGATGTTGTGGCAAAAAATTCTAGAATAGCTAACGGTATATTTGGCAGCCCTGAACTTCCATATGAAGAGCAAAATGCAATAGTAATATCTGACGGAACATATGTTTATACCCAAAAAAATACCAATTACCTTTTTCAAAAATGACTTATTCGCTTCATAAGTTTAGGAACTTAGTGAAACCATTTATGGTGGTGTGTTGTAATGGGTACATTCTTGATGTAGCAGGGCCTTACCCTGCTACTACAAATGATGCGTCTATTATGGTGGATTTGTTATCAAAACAAAGTTTTGTCGAGTTTTTTAGAGGCTGATGTATTTATCCTAGACAGAGGTTTTAGGGATACCGTAGAAGCCATCCATGATCACGGTTTCCAAGCTCATCTTCCAGAAACAATATCAGCAGGACAGTCTCCGCTGACTACACTTCAGGGAAATAGATCCCGTTGTGTCACTATTAATAGATGGGTTGTGGAAGCGGTGAATGGCCGTCTCAAAAGAGACTATAAAATATTTCACATGATGAAGGATTTTAGAATAGCAGCTGCATTCCATAATGCATTTGCTACAATGTTTAGTGACCCTACTAATGCAGAGACTATACTAAACATAGTTTATTAACGACTTTACATGGATAATATTTTATCAGAAATAGTGCAAGAATTAAACCTTAATAGACGCAACTCATTTTTTCACGATATCACTGTATCAAATATAACGTTTCCAACTTTGTCAATGGAAGAGTTAGTGCTATTTGCATGTGGTACTTATCAAATCCGGCAGGCTAGGTCATACATTGGAGAAATATTTCGTTTTCACGGATTGTATTCAATACAACTCTGTAGGGAATGCCGCATTGACCTATCCAGACTTGGGGGAATAAGTCCTATTTTGATCAGGGTTAAAGTTAAATCGCGGCATATGTCGAGAAAAATCAACTTTGTATTTATTGCAGTGGACAGAGAAAATAAAGGTAGAAGCAATATATTAGGGTACTGTTGCAACTGCATTGTGGGTTTACGAACGGTAGGTTGTTGCTCACATGTAATGAGTATTGTGTGGTACCTGGGCTATGCTCGTCATCAAGATGTTTTGACACCGCCTGCACAATGCCTCGACGAAGTTCTCTCGAGAATAAGACTTTGGATCTTAATATGTTTAACATAAATATACCAATATTTATAAAACAAGACAGTGTTTTTTTTACCTGCATACCTTTACCTTATAGCAACACCTTATACCCCCTATACCGTTTCCCTGCGAGAAGGTAGGATTTGCTAATGTAACCGACCAATCCTAATACCTAATTATTATGGATACCAGTCTTACACTGTGCCCAGTGCATTGCAAACAGGGTTGCCTCCTGTTACATAGGTACTTAAATACTTCGCACGATATATGACATCTCTGCTGCCCCTCCAGGGGGATAAAGGCGGCAATATCTCGTCAAATGTAAGGACAATAATCGCAACACACAAATCACAATTGGCAGATTGACGTTGGTTATATAAGAATCCAGCTACTCTGATACAGGTTTTTTTAATAACTTATTGTCAATAAGTCTTAATAATATAATTTATAGAAACAAATATCAAGTATATGCCTATTACTTCGGTCGGTGTGATAGCATCTTTTGGCTGTTTGCCCATGAACCGCACCCTTACATTACAACAATCATACATCATGTGGGTAGGGTACCTACCCACCCTATGTTTTGTTGTCAATTGTCATCTGTACATACCTTTTTATATGATTTCGGCTATGTAGGTAACTGTTGAATAAACCTCTTTGTTTCTAGTTACAGTTTTTTATATCCAAAAATACTTGTTGACATTCTATTATGAATTTTAAAATAAAGTCACTTATTCGCCGTCCTCAGCCCTTGTTTCATTAGGTTATGGGCATATAATTTGGCAATATATTTAAAATGGACCGTCAAATTGTGGAAAAATTGCAAGGAGCTGAAAATTGGTTAACCTGGCAGTGTGATACCAACCTGCAACTATCGGTAACTAAGCTGACCGACATTGTTACGGGAGTAGAAAAATGTCCATCGTTACCTGGAAATGGCGCATCTGAAGATGTTATTTCTTCATACAAGCGAGCGTTGAAGAAATATCAAGAACGCGATGGTATTGTTCAGTTCATTATTGGTACAAGTGTTGGTGCAGAGCCTAAAAGACGTATTCTTACGTCAAAATCCGGCAAAGAAATGTGGGATATATTGCACTCTATTTATGAGCAGAAGAACGACCGCAGGTTGGACCTGTTATACTGCCAGACGTTTACCTACACCGAAGATGAAGCTGACGATATCGCTACTCATGTTTCTAAGCTGCAAACGTTGTAGCAGCAACTCAATGAAGAGCTTAAGGATGAAGGTTCTCTTCCATTGTCTCTTTTGATGAACAGAATATTGAATACACTACCTTCTGATTACCTAGAGTTCAAAAACGCATGGGAATCTGTACCTAAGGACGAAAGAAGTATTTCGATTTTAATGGAGAGGCTTCGCCTTCACGAGCAAAGACTTCAAGAAGTCAGACCTTCTACATCTTCATTGACCACTGCATTGTTGTCTAAGTACAGGAAAATCAAGTGTTCCTTTTGTGGCAAAATGGGACATATTAAATCTAAATTTATTGCTTTCAAGAAATCCAAGAAAACAAAGAACGATGTTAAATAATGTTCTCAAGGTGATGCTTTTATTGGTCACTGTGATATTGAAAATGCAAATTGGATAGTTGACTCCGGCGCTTCGCATCATATTACTTCGTTGAGAAGCCGAAACCACTATGGTTGGGTGATGGCAGAACTATGTATGCTATTGGTTACGGAGAAATCGATGTTGAAATGGCTGTGAAAAATCATTGGAGACCGGCTACCCTGCATAAAGTGTGGTATGTTCCTGATGCAAAACAAAATCTATTTTCTGCTGGATCGGCACTTGACTATGGATACTTTGAAACGGCTGACAAAAATAAACGAGTTTTAAAAAATAATAAAAATCAGACCGTAGCTGTCAGTGTCAGAGATGGTAATTTATATCGCTTGCAAATGCGTATTAAGATTGATAATGTTTGTGCTGTGAAAGATGGCGTAAGTTAAGAAATATGGCACGAAAGATTATGCCACCAAAATAAACGTCATGTAAAACTATTCCTTAACCGCAAAAAAGTTGTCTTCACTCCTGACACTGAAGACTGCGATGGTTGTGTATGTATATATGGCAAAACGACAAGGTTGTCATTTGGTACAAGAACTGAACGTGGTACAAAACCTGGAGATCAAATAAATGCTGATGTTTGAAATCACCATTGGAGGAAGTCGCTATTTTGTTGCTTTTAAGGACGATTTTACAAAGTATAGAAAAGTTTATTTTATGAAAAAAAATCCGAAGTATCTATGCATTTATCCAAGTTCCTAGCTGAAGTGAAAACGGTGGGTCATACTATTCGAGAGTTACTGACTGATGGAGGTAAAGTGTTTGACAATTCAGAGGTGCATCGCATTACTGGAAGCGGGATATATCACCGCTTAAGTATGCCTTATACACCACAGCAAAATGGAGCAGCAGAAAGAGAAAATAGGATTCTCGTTGAATGTGCTCGAAGTATGCTGTATTCCAAAGATCTTCCTAAAAGATTGTAGGCTGAAGCAATCAATACTGCCTCTTATATGCTCAATCGAACAGGCCCAACTGCTGTTTCTGGAAAAACGCCCTATGAGCTATGGTATGGCAAATCAGCTTATATTCAACATTTGCGAATTTTTGGTACAGAATGCTTTGTTCATATACCGAGCCAAAAGCGTAAAAAGTTTGACAAGAAAGCTATAAAGGGATATTTAGTTGGCTATTGTGGAGAAAATGATGGATATCGTATTTGGGTACCAGAAAAGAATGACGTTATTCTATCAAGAGATGTACAGTTCAGAGCGGAGACAATTTCATCTGACTTCTGTCATTTACCCAAAGTTATTCCTACAAGAGAAGACAGCTCTACTGATCAAGTATCGGATGATGTTGTGACAAATAGCGAGATTAACATAAATAAAGGGAAGACTTTTAATGAAATTACTATTTCTAATGGCGTGCGTGAGATTGAACCTGAAAAGGTGACATATAATTTAAGAAATAGACAAATTGTTTCTCACACTGAAGACAATGGATGTTGTGTATGTATGTCAGACGATGAACCACGTAATTTTAAAGAAGCTATAAATTCGAAAAATAGTAAGGCATGATGCTATGATAGAAGAAATGAATTCATTAAATGATAATAATACTTGGCGTCTTGTTGAACTACCCAATGACAGAGAGCCGTTGAGTAATATATGGGTGTATAAAGTTAAGAAGAGAGTTGATGGATCTATAGACAGATTTAAGGCGAGATTAGTCGTAAAAGGTTGTTGTCAAGAGTATGGTATTGATTATAATGAGACTTTTAGCCGTGTAGTACGTTGGGATACAATAAGAGTCGTGTTGAGTGAAGCTGTTCAAAGGAATATGCATATGATGCAATTCGACATCAAAACTGCCTTTTTATACGGAGATATTGATGAAGATATCTTAATAAGAGTCTGTAAACTTAATAAGAGTTTGTATGGACTGAAACAATCACCGAGATGTTGGAACCAGAAGTTTCGCTCTATGTTACTTGACTACCAACTGGCACAAAGTGACTGTGATCCATGCCTTTTTGTAAGCCAAGATAGGCAACTTATTGTTATGATATATGTCGATGACGGACTGGTCCTAACAACTAAAAAGAGTTATATGGACAATTTTATGATTGCATTGAAAAAAAAATTTCAATTTCGTTCTTCAAAAGTTGGATGCTACCTGGGTTTGCAAATACATCAATTGGAAAATGGTTCGATTTTTATTAATCAAGAGGCCTATATCAGAAATATATTAAAAAGGTTTCATATGTGTCAAGCAAACTCCGTTTCTACGCCTATAGATAAATGTCAGTTGTCAAACGAATTTTCAGATTACTTCAATACTGACAATGTTGATAAAAAATTCATATAGAGAAATTGTGGGATGTCTATTATTTTTATTAATCGTAATTAGACCGGACATAAGTTTTGCAATTAATATTTTATCGCAATATTTAGATAAGCCTGAAAAGCGACATAAGTTTATTGCGAAGCGTGTGCTAAGATATTTGAGAGGCACAGAACGTCATGGTATTCTGTATCAAGCCTCATTTCCTGATGATAACTTTGAGGTATATAGTGATGCAGATTTTGCTGGCGACAAAACAACTCGCAAATCTACCTCAGGATATGTTTGTCTGGCCGCAGGGGGAGCAGTGTCATGGGCTTCTAAGATACAGCGAAAGCCGAAAACATCGCGCTGGACACTTTCTTGAAGGAGGCCAATGGGTGTGGTGTTTAGGCGATTTCGGGGACGAATACCTAATACCACCGGCATGCTGCAGAACACGGCAAAGATTTAATTTTATTTACTAACATAGCTTATAAATTGTTATATATGTCGGGAGGTTAATATCATTTTCTTGCCCTTCCATGGTTTATTTTGTAGAAATAATATGCACAACCGATAGAATACACAATATTTATTCTCAATAATGAATTACAACACTTAACAAACTATGATTCTAAAGATATTCTAAGATTAAAACGTGGTGATCTCAAGATGGCGAAAGCACATGCGTACTCTAACAACACTCAGACGACAATGACCAATCGTCTTCTCACAACCAATGTCAAAACGCACGCCAGCTGTCATATGTCATCCATTGACATTGACAACTCCAGCCGTCAACCGGCACTGATAACGTCAGCTGTCAAACGACACTGACAACGACAGCCGTCAACGTCAGCTGTCAAACGATACTGACAACGACAGCTGTCAACGTCAGCTGTCAACGTCAACTTTCAATGTCAGCTGTCAATCAAATGTCACTCGCTCCTGACATTGAGAGTTAAAGCGCTGTGGTTACGCCATCTATGATTCCACCCAGGCAACACTAGCCTGACGTTTTAAAAGGAAACGGAAATCAACTACACTCCTCCATTACTTTACTGTTAGTCCGATTCGATACTGCGACACGGCCACCCTGACGTGTCACTCGTCCTCGGGTGACTCATCTGGAACAAAATACAAGGGAAACAGTATCTGATATGTTCGGTCAATCCTGACCAAAACAATTAACTAGTTTACAAAGAGGAAGAGAGAGAGGCAAGAAATTAAATAAAAATAAAAACACTGTATAAGGTTTATTAAATCCATTTCAGTTGTGTAACAAATCTCAACTTAGCTAAATCAAATATACGAACATGGAAATTGTTGCTTGAAACACTCAACCATCAAACCTAAAGTGCTCTTTATCACTTCTCAAGTGATAGTATCCAAACAGTGACACAGCACTCTTTACCACTATCATATTGTGGTAGCATACACATCATACCAGTCTTTGCATCATAGTACGCTCTCACAGTGCCGAAGACACTCTTTGCCACACTACATTGTGACAGAATACCAGCACTCTTTACCACAACGGTGGTAGAATACACAGAATCACTTCACGAAATCAGCTACTGATTTAAATAACAAACAAAACACTCAAACACAAAGTCTCCTCTTTTTTAAAACAAAGAATACAACACAAAATTTGTCAAAAATCACAGCGAACGATTTCAGAAGTGAAAAAGAACGTTCCGAGCAACAAATCCGTTTCTAAAATATAAGGTTAAGTTACTTCAATCACTCTCCTCTTTATCTTCTACATCTGCATCTTGAGGAACGCTACCATCCGGCATTTTTCGCAGTCTGTCATGAGCATACTTATACGTTCGTCGAGAATTAAGTGCCTTCAGAACATAACGATCATTTTCTAATACCTTTATTACTTTGAATGGACCTTTATATTTTGGATCAAGCTTAGTCTGGTTGCGTTCCTCATTCTGCAGTAATACAAAATATCCAAGTGAAAATTTGTCAATTTTGGCTTTACCACTGTCAAACCGTGTATCTTGCACTGGTACAAAGTCTTTTGACCTACTGTATTACAAGCTGGGGTGGAGCTCCTAAAACAACTCTGCTCAAGCTTGAGAGGACACAAAGAGCAGTTTTAAAAGTCAGTCTACACCTACCATTTCTCTTTCCAACAGCAGACTTATATAAACTTTGTAAAGTACTTACCGTTCGCCAATTATTCATTTTGCACACAGTTACTCAAAAACACTCAGAAGTACAATACAAACCTGAACTGTTTATTAATATCAGACGTAGTTATGCCGTCTGTGAACCGGCATTCTGTAAAACTGCTTTTGCGCAAAAATTCTATGTCTTCTTGGGTGGTTATCTCTACAATAAAATTAATAAAAACTTGAACATCTATCCCCTCACGCGATTCGAATGCAAGCGAAAACTTAAGAACTGGATCCAACAAATCAACTATGATGATACAGAACAATTGCTATCAATTCCCGTTTAATTTGAACAATAAATTGTGAGCACCTTCCGACCGTATAATGCCCATTTCTAGTAAACATACTCTTAAATACCACACACTTACACACTCAAACACACACACAACAAATACAGACACACTTATTGAAGATTATACCTACTTATATTATATATTTATTTCAACTAATATACATAATTATACAAATGTATATATCTATATAGTATTTTATGTTAATAGCTTGCATGATATATCAATACACTGTTATATTCCCACATATTGTACGAGTATACCTACTGTAACATAGACCGAGATCTGTTAGGTGGATGCCTGGAGTCCTGTAAAACAGGTTTTGCAAAAAACCTTAGTTCAGGCTCCAGTCTCCGCCAATAAGTAGGAACGAATGTAGTATACTAATATTGATTGTCAGAATACAAGAAATTGTAATGTTATTGGTGGAGAAATAAATATATTATTATTATTATTATATTATAATCTAACTTTATCATATGCTGCATTAGTCGTGATATTACTGACAGCTTGTTCAAGAGCGTCGGTGGCGCTGTGGACTCGGCACTTGCCTTCCAATCGGGAGGTCGGGGTTCGAGACCCGCCATGTACCAATGTGTTTTTCGTTTCGAATTTCATATGTACATTCGTCTGACGCTCCTACGGTGAGGGAAAACATCGTGAGGCAACCTGCATACATCTGCGAAGAAATTCAATGGTGTATGTGAAGTCGACCAATCCGCACTGGGCCAGCGTGGTTGACTAAGGCCTAATCACCCTAACATAGGGTAGGCTCGTGCCCCTCGGTGGGGACGTATATGAGCTGTGGTGGTGGTGGTTCACGAGCATTTGGAAGATTAAAGTCTGTCGCATCCTCATCGGCAAACATTAATTCAAGGGGTCGGGCCACCTTCCCGATAAGCAACTCAAGGGGGCTAAACTTCGTCACACGGTTCACGGAAAAATTAAGGGCTAACTGAACATCTGGGAGTGCCTCTTGCCAAGAGTACTCTCCACTTGTCTCTACAGACGTAAGCATATTTTTAAGAGTACTCATGGTGGGTTCAACCTGCCCATTAGCACGGGAACTGCCGGTGGCGATTAAGTGAAGATGAATATTGTGTGACCCACAAAACTCACGGAATTCAGAGCTAGCAAAGCATCGCCCTTGGTCTGCAATTATACGATTCAGGGCACCAAATAATGAAATACATGACTTTAACGCTCGAATACTATTTGTTGTATCAATATGAGTTGTATGATGTAATAGGACAAACTTAGTGAAAGCGTCAATAATCACAAAGACGTACTCTTTCCTGTCATTCTTTCCACTAAGCTTGCCTGTGGCATCAATGTGCAATGTATGCCATGGCACCGGAACATTCGTAATCGAATGAAGTTCCACCTGAACCTTTCCAGAATGTGTTTTGGAAACTTTACATGTAACGCAATTGTCTACAAATTTCCTTACATATTTAGCCATATGTTCGAACCAGTAAAGATCATAGAGTATCTCCAGAGTCTTTTCCCAGCCGAGATGTATTAACGCGGCGTGAATCGCACTAATAACCGACCATCTCAATGCCCGAGGGAGAATGGGTAAAACATTTAGTCCTACCGTTCCTTTGAACCTTACGATAGAGCACACCAGACCGTACTTCGTAAGTTTTCGCTAAATTTTCACTTAGGCGTCGATCACTAATATCAGCAAGTAGTTAGGAAAGGAGATGGTAAAATTTTGGGACCACCCATGAACACCTATACAAAATGTTAAGAAAAATATAGGGATTCACGTGATATCTTTGAAAAAAATCTTAATTCTTTTAATCAGAAGTAATAAAATAATAAAGAAAATGCTTAAATTCATAAACTGGTAACATCAGCATACCTGACTGGCTGATTAATAACGGAATCGCCAATGCCGTGATAACAAACAAATGTCAACGTTGACGTTCGAGTAAAGTCATGTCATTCCGTGTTTGTGCGCGAATATTTCGGTTGTGTTTGAATGTTCATGTGGATTTGTATTTATTTGACCCTGGCTTGCATATTTTGGACCTTCTCTGACGACTACGAATTGTGACTTGGACTTGGATACCGACTGCTATACGATTTGGTACTGTTGTTATAGATTCTGTACCTAAAGAGATACCGAACTGTGAGGTAAGTTCTTCTATTTCTAACTAAAGGGAAATTATGTACCAACATTTTGATTTTATCAATTTAATATATTAAATGATCTTTTTGTAATAAAAATTATCGCACTTTCTTACACTTAAAAAGAGAAAATAAAATAGCCCTTATCGAGATATCGTAGATTTATTTTTATTGCTATAATAAAAATATCCATTTTACTTTTAGGTTTTTACAATGGCGCATTGTCTGATGTGTAGTTGTATAATTGAAGATGATGATATTCGCTATTATCTCCATAATATGGGTATGGAAATTACTACTACAATAGAAACACAGATTGGACATGAGGTAAAACATAATTATAATGCTTTAAGATCCACATTATTACATATTGAGTATTTTATTTAAATACAACATTACTTTACAGGTACAATCTGATAGTGAAATATGCCATGAGTGTTTTGCCAGAATATTACAAATTGTTGATACAAGCAGAGAGATTCCAATTGCTCATGATGATCATGTCTGTATTTGGTGCCGAACATCATTATTCAGAAGAAGGTCTCATTGGATTCCTGAAGCACTCTGGAACATTGTATCAGATCAGATATCACCTCGTATGGTAAGGCAATGTATAAATTCACTTTGAGTAATATGTCTAATTGTTTTCATGCTTGTAAATAAAACTGCAAATAAGTCAGTTAATACAGCTATAAAAGTGTATGTTAGAAATGTATGAAATGGGCAATTAAAGGGTAATTCTACATTTCATTAAAGTTATTGATGCCAATATGTAATTGTTTGCAGATAACTGAAGGTGCTATGCTCTGCATGTCATGTTGGCTGCGTGTGAGAAGCATTGCACAAGACCAAAACATAGAATATGTTGAAGCATCGTCTAATACCAATATTTGTGTATGTTGTGAAGTATCTCTCTCGTCAAGACGATCTCATGCGTTACTCGATGGTGCAGAAAGAAATCATATAACAAATATCATCAGTCCAAGAGAGGTAAGCATCATACATTTACATTACAATGTAATCAGGTATTGAATATGGGTTACTATTATATTTAAGTGTCTAAAATAAATGAAATAATTTCATATTTTTATTTGTAGATTCCTACCGGTGGACGTGTCTGTTGGAGTTGTTGGTTAGCTGCATGCCGTCACACTAGAAGAGGGCAAGAACAACCTCGCACCTGTACTTGGTGTTCTTCCTCCCTAACCCATAGGCAGTTTCGTTTATTGGGCAATGGTCGTGAACGGGAAGAACTAACAACAAGAATCTTCCCAAGACCGGTAAATATTATACCTACTGCTGTCTTTTTTAACTTATATTATTAATACCACTATTGTAATTTCTAATTTTATTTGTACTGTTGTAGATATCTTCGAATGCTTGCGTTTGCCTCAGCTGCTGGAACAGTTTACAAAGCAATATAGATGCACAGGAAGCAAATGTAAATGAATTTGTTCCACCACCACCTACAATGCAGTTCCAGAATTATAAAAAAGCAGCAACGTCTGGTCACCACTGTTTTGTTCCCGATTGTTTGAATACTGAACGCCATAGGGTACCCGATTTTTTGAGAAAACACATTTTCTTGACAAAGAAAGTATTTGTTAGTAGTAATTCACGTGTGTGTGAGGAATACAGAGCCATTTATGACTGGGAGCTATTAGACCAATATGATTTCTCAAATGTGTTCAATCAAAATGAAATTGAAGAAATATTTGATTTTTTGAGTACTATGGACAATGCTGAATGTGTACCAATTGATTTCGAGAATTTAAATAATTATTCTGATAATATAGTCCAATATTGGACTAGTGTCAAGAAGTTGCAATTTTTCCAAATACTGGGGTCAATACCCCAGCTAAATCAAACATGTAAAAACCCCAAAACTGCTTTGGGAGCATTTTTAATGAAGTTGAGAACTGGTGAATCTCATGCTCGAATTAGCTCAATCTTGCAAATAAGCAAGCCAACATTAATTAAAATGTTAAAAAATGCTCGAGAAGCATTAACCATGCAATTTGTACCCATGCATTTAGGGCTTAACCATATAAATAGAGAAGATTTAGTAGAACTTATTGATCCCGCAGGGATTATTTGGTGATAGTAATAATTTAAAACCAATTGTTATTTGTGATGGCAGTTATATACATGTCCAAAAATCATCAAATTATTTGTTTCAGAAAAAGACCTACAGTCTTCATAAATACAGAAATCTAGTAAAACCCTTTTTAATAGTAGCTTGTGATGGTCACATATTAGATGTCCAGGGGCCATATGCAGCAACAGATACGGATGCAGACATAATGAAAGCTTTGTTTCAGGATGAAAATGGCGAATACCGAAACTATTTTAGGGAACAAGACATTTTCATTTTGGACCGAGGCTTTCGGGATGCAATCCCTCTGTTGGAATCCCTAAATTATAATATCTATAAGCCTGAGTCTGTTGACCAGCATGAGACACAATTGTCCACTTTAAAAGCAAATAAATCTAGAAATGTAACTTTATGCCGATGGGTGGTTGAAATAGTGAATGGAAGATTCAAAAGGGACTATAAGTTGTTTAGACAAGAATTCTTTAATTTGGCTGCAGGGCATCTATTTGATGATTTTAAGATTTGTGCTGCCCTTATAAACGCTTATCATAGGACTGTACAAGACAGGCCAGATGCTCAATTAATATTAAATAGGGCACAACTGAGATACCACTTACCTAATAATCTAGCCGATTTTGTTATTGAAAATAATATGAATCGCCGTCGAGCCCACTTTGTAAGAATTGAGTCAAATAATCCTCAGTTGGACATTTTCCCACAAATGTCCATGTCTGATCTTATTTTATTCTCTTTAGGTACTTACCAAATAAAACAAGCAAAATCTTATTATGGAGAACATATAAGGCAGAATGGGTCATTTGTGGTAGAAGTGTCCAACCAATTGGAAGTTGCACACTTTACCGTAGGGTCATCACATGAGAGCCACAATCTTTTATTAAGGGGGCGTATAAAATCCAGGCATCAAGGAGCAAAAGTATACAACACTTACATATTATTGGAAACACAAAGTCAATCATGGCAAGAAAAAATAAAAGAATATTATTGTACATGTATTTGTGGAAAACGAACAGTAGGTTGTTGCTCTCATGTGATGACCATAGTATGGTATTTAGGATGGGCTCGACACCAAAACAGAATTGAGCCTCCGGCTTCATTTTTGGATCATATATTAGTATATGAGGAGTTGTAATCAATAAATAATAAAAAATCCAAAAAATATATCTGAGTTTCATTTACTACTAACATTGCTCTGTAGGTAAAGGTTATGAACCAGAGATGACAACAGTTAATAGAAATAAATAATAGCTTGAGAAGTCACGTCACCAATCACATTAGGATTTATTAAATAGCACAGCCACTATACTAGTCCTGTACGGCATGAACACACTGATAGCTGCGTTGTACACTTGTCGTGTTTTCTGCAGATTGTAGATCTGATCAATCATGGTTTGTAGAATTTGAATAACATCGACATGTTTATATGGGTTAATAATAGCTTGCTCTTGTTTGCAATATTGCTTTCCCACAAGAGTTATGTAGTATGCAAGGGAAAGCTTCATGAAAAGTATTCATTTTCCCACCTCACTGTCACTTGTTTTTGTGGAGGCGCGTTCTGAGGGTCATACAGCAAAATGTGTGCGAGCTGCGAAAGACGCATGCGAGGCAAAATGTGCGAAGAAACGATATATGGAGTGTGTGCGTAGTAATGTAACAAACTATAGAGAAACGCAATAGCTAGACTTCCGAGATCGTCGTTAAAATTCATCGCAAAAGAAGATAAACATTTCTTAGTCATATCATAACCTCTTCAACCATTTGACGTTTGTTAAAGTTTTTTTTTACCACAGATTACGTGGACATACATAGGTCATTTTATTCAAAATGGCTTCCCGTCAAAACAAAAATTAAAAATCTTATTACCTCGTTAATCGACCAAATTATTAGGAAATTCAATTATTTTGTGTTTTCATATGAAGATATCTTTATGAAAAATTGGTGTTCATGAGTGGTCCCAAAATCCATACAAACTTTTACCATCTCCTTTCGGAATCACGTTGCTGCTCAGCTAGCAACCAGTTGTCGGGCAAACAATTAAAATTAACTTCCTTCGATTGAACTTTACTTAAAGTATTATTAGGGCAAATTGGTAAGGGGTTTCGTGAAAAGAAATCAGCGTGAGACATACGCTTTCCTTCGACATGCATTATGTCAAAGTCAAACGCCTGTAGAAAAGCCCACCATCTGTGTACTCTTGGAGTTAAATCAAGCTTCCTGCGGGAGGCTTGAAGGGAGTTACAGTCGGTCACTACCGTGAATTTACGCCCATGCAGGTAATGCCTAAAATGTTTTGAATTTACGCCCATGCAGGTAATGCCTAAAACTGCATTGACAACCGCCAGAGTTTCCAACTCGTAAGAGTGGTACTTTGACTCTGCGACTGTAGTGCGTTTACTATAATAGGCAATCACATGACGTCTTTTCTCCCTGATCTGTATTAACACCGCACCGTAACCAATAGAACTCGCATCTGTAGGCAGTTCTATCGGCAATTCAGTGTCAAATATGGTTAAAACAGGTTCGTTCGTGAGGATAGTTATTTTCTGCCTAATTTCTTCGTGAGAGGGAGACCAGTTAATATTTCCTTTCACAGAGCTTGTAAGAGAATACAGAGGATTCATATTATCTGGGAAAACTTAGGAATAAATTGACGAAAATATGTAGCTAAGCCGATAAATTGACGCAACTGTGAAACCGTTTGAGGATGAGGTAAAGCCACTAGAGCTTCTATTTTCCTAGGATTGGGTCGAATTTCCCCACGACTCACCTCAAACCCAAGGTATTCTACTTTTGCTTTCATAAATGAACACTTTTTAATGTTAAAAGAAAATCCTGCCTTTGTTTATGTCTCTAATACTGTACGTACCCTACCTAAGGACTCATCGATGTCGGGACCCCCAAAAATCAAAATATCGTCCATGTATACTGCTACATAACTATTAGCTAGCTCACCCAGAGTGTTAATAACGGCTCGTTGAAAAACTGCCGAAGCATTGCGAAGACCAAAAGGCATCGTCAAATACTCGTAGTGGTCCTCGGGAGTAACAAATGCTGTCCTTTCAACCGAGTCTGGATGAATAGGGATCTGGTAGTACCCGCTAGCCATATCTAACATGCTAAAATAGTAACAACCGTGCAAACGATCAATTTGATCAGATATTAAAGGCAACGGGAACCGATCAGGGATAGTGTTATCATTAAGCTCCCTGTAGTCCACGCACATACGGTCTGTCCCATCTTTCTTTTTCACCAACAGTATGGGGCTAGCAAAGGGGGAAGAGCTGGGGCGAATTATGTTAGATGTCAGAAGTTCATTTATTTAAGAACGCACAATTTGTCGTTCATCAGGGCTTAACCTGTATGGACGACGACAGACTGTTTTATTTGGATCTCGAATCTTGGATAAGTCGAATTTGTATTGGCTCTACATTTGCTGAGCGGCTAGGCGTACCAGAAACAAAGTGGTCCTCGAAATGTTTTAATAAAGACAAAAGTTTATGTTTGTGTTCAACTGGTATATCTGTCTTAACGTTTTCGAGTTTAATAGGCTGCTCGATAACACGACACACTTGTACTACTCGGACTCGTGATAATTTGAGCTTATTAGATGTCATATGAATGGCTAGACCCTGAGATAAGATTTCCCTACCTATCATTTTATCATGACGCAAACAATAATCAGGTAGAACATGAAATAATATTTCAACAGGCACCATATCAATTTCAACAGTTGCTAAAATCTGCGATGTAATAGGTTGGGGAAAAAGTTTCTTCGCATTTTTTAAGAAAATTCAAAACATTTTTTAATATAGTTTATTTACATTTAACTAAAGTATGTAGGTACCATTTTGTTCGATAACTTTTTGCCATCTTGTAGGTAGGGACATGATCCCATTGCTATAGAAATTTTGGGACTTCTGGTCAAAATACCGCGACAAGTGGTTTTGGCAGTCCTCTCGTGATGTTAACCTGACACTGCCTAAAGAATTCTGAAGAGACCGAAACAGGTGGAAATCTGAAGGTGCAAGGTCAGGACTATACGGCGGATGCATTAACACCTCCCAGCCAAACTCTCTTAATTTTTGCTGAGTGGCTAAAGATGTGTGAGGTCTAGCGTTATCATGATGAAAAACCACACCCCTTCTGTTAATTAATTCCGGCCGCTTTCTCTCAACTTCTTGCTTTAATCTCATCAGTTGTTCGCAGTAGAGTTCAGAATCGATGGTCCTGCCTGGTGGTAACAGCTCATAATGAATAATGCCCTTCCAATCCCACCACACACACAGCATCACCTTGTTGCGAGTTAACCCGGGTTTCGCCACAGTCTGTGAAGCCTGACCGGCCTTTGACCACGACCTTTTTCGCACGTTCTTGTCGTACGTGATCCACTTTTCATCACCAGTTATCAGCTTCTTCAAAAATGGTTCGGTTTCATTACGTCGTAATAAAGAATCACAAATGAGTACACGGTTCATTAGGTTTCTTTCAGTGAGCTCGTGAGGTACCCAAATGTCGAGCTTTTTTGTGTACCCAGTTTTTTTCAAATGCGCCAAAACTGTTTTGTGGTCAATTCCCAGTTCTTCAGCTACGTCGTAACTACTCACATGCCGATCTTGCTCCACTTTTTCAAAAATGGCATCCATTTTATCTGTAATAGGGCGACCAGAGCGACGTGCATCTTTGACATCAAAATTTCCGGATTGAAAACGCTTAAACCAAATTTGTGCTACTCTCACAGACACTGCACTAGGTCCATAAACATCGCAAATTTTTTTCGCGGCTTGCGTTGCATTTTTACCTTTTTTGTAGTAAAATTTTAAAATGTATCGAATTTCTTCATTAGATTCACTCATCTTGGCGGTACGAAAAACAAATGAAAATCACACATTTTCCTAATTTGAATTTGGAATTATGTTCTTTAAAATTTAAACTTTCAATGATACCAAAACCAGCCAGATACAAATAGTATAGCCAAAGAGATTTTATTACAAGTTTATACATACTATAATGCGAAAAGACTTTTTCCCCAACCACTATTTACACTTGTCTGCCCTATGCCAGTCATCGTAACAATATTACTAAATCGCTTACCACAAAATTTACTACAAACAGATTCTTTAACTAAAGAACACTCTGAACCAGAATCATAATAGAAAGAAATCCGCTCACCAGCATGACCCAAAGTACCACAGGGCCCACCAGTAACGCAGCTGTCCACACGACGCTCGATAGCAGAAGCAGCAGTCATAATATTTTCTTTCTTGTTCAGTCCAGGGCAGTTCGGTGCAATGTGTCCAACTTCTCGACATTTAAAACAGGTGAGAGTACTTCTGGGCTTCGAAACGGATATTCCAACAGTTGAAGTGCTAGGTTGTGCCTCTAAATTCATGTCGCGTGAAGAACGGCATGTTATCGCCTTATGGCCTAACTTCCCACACTTATAGCACTTAAGCTGCTGAGTCAAAGGCATAGTTTTAATACGCTTGACGTACGGCGATTCCTTTTCATTGTATGTTGCATCAGATTTTCTTTTAAAAGATAAGGCCTTCAATTCTTGCTGCATTTGATTCTTAGTGCGTATATCAGTAGTAAATGCCAAGCGTTGTACTCGTGATTCAAATTGAGCTATGTGTTAACTACGTGTGAGCTAAGTGGTGGGCAGGCGGAAGTACTCGCGATAGTACATACAAGGATTAAATAATTTAGTTGAAGTAGATTCTTGGTTGAAGATTTTTGTTTTTTTTACGTCAATAATGGTTGGGGTGTGTGTACATACAAGGATTAAATAATTTTGTTAATTAGATTCTTGGTTGAAGATTTTTGTCTTTTTTTGACGTCAATAAGTGCCTGTAAGGGTCTATATTGAATAAAGATTTTTGAGTTTGAGTTTGAAACATTATAAAATATACACAACCTTACTCACCTCAAAGTAATGGTGTTTCAGAGCGAATGAATCGCACTCTTTATAATAAAACAAGAACGCAACTTATTGAATCATAATTACCTAATCACTTAGGGAATAAAATCATAAAAGATTCAGCTTATTAATTTAATCGTTACCCTGTATCTGCCATAAATAATCAGATCCCAGCAGAGATAATGTATGAAAAATTTGACCTAACAAAATTACAAATACTTGGAAGTAAATCATGATCTATTGTACTTCTAAGAGAAAATTAATTTAATGAGAGAGCAATTGAATGATTGGTTATGCACAAAACGGGTATCGGCTATGGGACCCAAAATATTATAATATCAAGAGACACAAGATTTGATGAGACCGACACTAAATATATATATATATATATACATTCAAGAACATAAAAATGATTATATAAATGAATACACTGAAGAAAATATAAATATTAAAGATCAAATTAAAGTTATAGAAAGTATAGAAATTAATGAGGCAGAAGAATGAAGACCTAAAAGAAATATTAAGAAACCAGAATACTTAAAAGACAAATTATGATGGTGATATAGACATTGGCAACTGAATTAGAAGCACACAAAAAGTTAGGAACAGGGGAATCAGCAATGAGTATCAGTACAACTATCACAAACTTGTTTAAATTAGTATTCACATTACTCTTTATGACATACGAATGGTTTTGAATTATCCAAACATTAGTACCCGACCATTAGTAATCGAGATATTGAGTTTTAAACCTAGACCCGTGCAGGCGGTTAAAGCCGTGTGCCGAAAATACGCGTGACATCATATGTCCCATGTCGTACGTGCTCCTTGTTCGCTCACGCCTCAGTCTTCCAGGCAACAGTGTGAGTTAATATGTCTTATTTGCGTATTTAGGTGTAATGTGTTATAATAATATTGTTACGCCGATGGTATAAGAAACTTCCGGCGTGGTTTCCTTGGCCTTAGAAGTGTTTTCAGCAGCCTAAAAACACATTTCAGCACGTTTCAGGAGGTGCTCTATCACATACTAGATATCGAAATTTTACCCAAGTTGCCATGTTTTCAGGCCCCTGAAACATGTTTTCAGTCCGTTTCAGGCTACCCACCATAACCTGAAAGCCCGTTTTCAGGACCCCTTATGGGCCTTTGAAGTAAACTTCGATATATGATAAGAAAGGGACAACAATAGTGAGCACCTTGCAGATATAAAACATAGTTCGAAATGCATCTAGGAACTTCTAGACGTGCTGGCTTACAGAGACAGAGAACATAATCGGGCGTACCAAGGAACTTTCGAGAAGCAAAGACAAACAATCGATCGGGTACGGAATACTCGAGAATCGAACATTCTCGAATGCCTTGAATGTTTACCGGTCCTACTAACATATGAAATTGGCGTTTTACCGTACTGGCCAATTTGATCTCAAATATCTCCTCTATGGTTAGGAATTCCAAATTCAAATTTATACAGCTATTTACTCATGTATTTGTGTTTTGAAAATTATAATTCACTTGTTTTTTCCTCAATTGTATTGGACTTTGCAATCAATTATTTTGTTTTCAACTTTTTTGAAGTCAATTTTCGCTTGGGGCATGGTTTGGCTAGTTCGGCAGGGTTCAGCCATTGCGATGGGCGCTTCCGATTATCGTACAGGACCCACTTTTCATCACAAGTAATGGTTCGATTTAAAATCCCTTCATTATTGTGCCAGTTGAGTAATGCAACGCAGCAGTCAACGCGCGTTTGTTGATTTGCTTCACTCAATTCGAGAGGTACCCACCTTTCAAGCTTTTTCACCTTCCCAATTTGCTTCAAGTGGATTAAAACAGTTTTATCACTAACACCGCAGCCTGCAGCTAACTCGGACGTGGTTTGCTTCCACGGGTCCACGGGACTTGTTCTGCAGGTCGAAATTTCCAGAACGAAAACGTTGGAACCAAAAACGCACTGTGTTTTCTTTTGCGGCACCGTCGCCATACACATCATTAATCCTTCGAGCCGTTTCTGCAGCACTGGTGCCACGGTGGAACTCGTACTCATAAATAACGCGATATTTCAAGTTTTCCATTTTGTAAACTGAGTGACGCAAAGAAAAAAAAACAATTGAGGAATAAACAAGTGAATTATAATTTTCGAAACACAAATAGCTGTATAAATTTGAATTTGGAATTCCTAACCATAGAGGAGATATTTGAGATCAAAGTGGCCAGTACGGCAAAACGCCACATATATAATACTTATTGAATTACTTTGCAATTCATACAATATTGTAAACTCTTAATGTATAACTGTTTGTTATCCAAAATAAAATAGAAGCCACGGTTTCTTTCGGCAAAAAATTAAAGACTTACATGCTTTTCGTATATCGGAGAGTGACGTACGAGACGTCAAATTGTCACAACCTGTACACTATACTTTCGCGTTATTATTATAATTTAAAATATAAAGTAATAAAACATTACCCGTCAATTATTCAGTGACTGGAGATTCAGTGCAAGTGTTAGTGTAGCTTATCGCTATTGTTTTGATCACATTACAAGCAAACATCGTCAACTGATTTTCAATATTTTTATTGAAGCGCAGGTATCTGCTACAATATTTTGACAGTGCTCATTATAATAAATCTGTAAGTACGAAGCCCATTTACACGTCACGATCCTGTTACGATCCGACCACGATTGATATCAGTGGCGCCACCCCGTGTACCCGCGCTAGTTTCTTTGGGCAGTGTTCGAGATGGTGAATTGCGGAGCTTGCGGGAAGTTTTTGTCGTCGGCTGGGACTGCTGTTTGTGTTCTATCTATCTATCTATCTGGAGTTCGAGGGGATACTAGGGGCGACGGAGGGGCGTCCCCCAGCGGGCCACTGCGACCTGTACAGATCTATTGTGGCCGACCCCTCTATTTTAAAGGTCTCCAAATAGGCCCGCGGCGTTGAAAAAGCCAATAACCTTCTTTGGAGACAGAGCCTTCGCATCATGTGGTGGCAGACTAGGTCCACCCAGAGCTCGGCTCCTTGTGTGGATGAGAGCATGACATTCACAAAGAATGTGAAATGGTGTCTCTTCATCCTCACCACAAAATCTGCACGTGGGAACATTAGTCAGGCCCATTCTATGCAGATGTTTGTTGAGTTTGCAGTGACCAGTTAGGGCTCTAGTGAGCGCCCTTAATTGGCCCCTGCTTAGTTGGAGGTTTTGTATTGCAACTCCGGGTGAAAATTCCCTAATGAGCAATTTCGAGTGCAGTAGTCCAGGGGAATGGGCCCACTGGAGTCGGGCTTGTGTTTGTACCCAATCTCTGAGGACTCTCTTTTTAATCCCCCTCGAAATGCCACAAGCTGGTTCTGGTCCTATGAGAGCGCTCTCGGAACCAGCCCTCGCCAGTTCGTCGGCAATTTCATTGCCTCGGATATTGGAGTGGCCTGGAACCCAGCCAATCATTACCGAGTTCCTGGTCCCCAATTCATTCAAGGCTTTCTTGCACTCTAAGGTGATTTTGGACTTGAATTCTACAGCATCAAGCGCTTTTAGAGCAGCTTGGCTGTCTGACAGGATGAGGATGTTCTTACCCTCATTCGACATGTTTGCGTGAACGCAGTCGATAATGGCATACATTTCTGCCTGGAATACGGTGGCATATGCGCCCAGGCACGTGGTTCTCCTGGATTTCGCACTACCTCCGAAGACACCTGCACCTGACTAGCCCTCTTTTCTAGAGCCATCAGTGTACCATGTCTGGTTAGCTTTCCTAAAGGGCTCAGGGACTTGCTTGTCCCATTCATCCCTATTAGGAATCATGACCTTGTAGTTCTTCTTGAACTCCAAAGTTTCAATCATGGCATCGGCTGGCATTGCCATGACAGGATTAACCATTAGGCTGCCCTGTAGCTTCCTCATGGTTTGGGATTTCCATCTCGATCTGCCCCCCTCCACAGCTCGGAGCATTGCCATCCTAGCCTCCCCCTGTATGAACAGGTGGAGTGGTGGGAGGTTCAGGATAGCCTCCATTGCAAGGATGGGAGAAGATGAGATAGCCCCCGTAATCATCAAGCAGGCACATCTTTGCAGGCTTTCCAGGGCCTTTATGGTGGTCCCTACTGCAGTCTGCTTAAACCAAGCTATACACCCGTAGCTAACCATAGGTCTTACCACAGCGGTGTAAAGCCAGAGAAGGTGACTAGGTTTCAGTCCCCACCTGGAGCTGGATAGCCTACGGCAGATACCTAGCGCTGCTTTGGCCTTCTTGATAATGTTGCCTATATGTATACCCCAGTTAAGTCTTTGATCCAGGTGGATCCCAAGGTATTTGGCATTCTGAGAGAATTCAATAGTTCTTCCAAACAGTTTAGGAGGCTTGAGGCCGTCTAAATTCCTCCTCCTAGTGAAAGGAACTATTATGGTTTTGCTGGCGTTCACAGACAGCCCCACCTGGCAGCACCATTGTTCGATCTTATTAAGAGCGAGTTGCATGAGACCTGATATAGTTGAAGGACATTTTCCAACTATGTGGACCACCAGGTCATCTGCGTATCCTTGAGTGGGAAGGTACGCATTGTTCAACTCCTGGATAAGGCAGTCAACGACCAGACACCACAACAGTGGAGAGAGCACCCCACCCTGGGGACACCCTCTAGTCACCCTGACGGTTAATGTGCAGTCCAACAGCGTGGTTTTCACTGTTCGCGTTGTGAGCATTGCCTCTATCCAAGAGATTATTAATTGATCGATGCCGCGGTTTTGCAGACATCGTACAATAACTCTTGTTGGGGTGTTATCGAAGGCACCCTCAACATCCAGAAAGGCACACAAGGCTATTTCTTTATCTTCGAGCGCTTGTTCAACTCTATCGGTCAGATCGATTAAGGCAGTTTCCGTTGACTTTCCTTTCTGGTAGGCATGTTGCCTTAAATGTAGGGGGTCGCCTGCCAGGTGCGTTTCCCTTACATATAGGTTGATTACCTTTTCCATGGTTTTCAAGAGAAAAGAGGATAGGCTGATCGGTCTGTAGGACTTCGGTTGGGCCCTATCTTTATCCCCTCCTTTGGGAATAAATATAACCCTGACCTTAGTCCATAAACTTGGGAGGTACCCCCATGCTAAACTAGCTCTGAGGATCCTCACTAGGACTGGGAGGAGGATATTCTTACCCTGTTGTAGTAGGGCCGGGAAAATGCCATCCTCACCTGCAGTCTTATATGGCTTGAAGCTGTTAATAGCCCAAGCCACCCGTTGAGGGCCGATAATCAAAGAGGCTTTTCTCCAATCATCCACTTTCGGCCTAGGCCTGGAGAATGACCGCTGCTCCTCGGATGATTCATCTACCCTCGAGTCCGGGAAGTGCACTTGGGCTAGGAGTTCTAAGGTCTCCTTTGCGTCGCACGTGAAAGTCCCATTTGGCTTCCTAAGCAAGCCAATATGGGAAGGAGGCGCCTTGGATATCAATTTGTGAATCCTTGCGGCATGGGCTGTGCTGTTGATCATGTCACAGAACCTACCCCAAGATCTCCTTTTCGCCCTCCTTAACACTTTATTGAACCCCGTTAGGGTCCGAGAATAGGCTTCCCAATTCCCATCCCTTTTTGCTTTATTGAAGCGAGAGCGGGCTTTTTGCCTAAGGGATTGCAATTTGCTGTTCCACCAGGGCACTTTACGATTACTTTCCCTGGTGGTGTAGGGGCAGTTATTCTCATATGCTGTTAAGATGCCTGTGGATACTGCCCCTGCCGCATATTCTAGTTGTTCTACAGTTTTCACGGCTGGTATCGTCCCCAGGCTCTGTTTCAGGCTCTCCCGATACCCCTCCCAGTTTGTATGCCTAGGATTACGATAGGATTCGATTTGTTTGTCAAACTTAGCTGCTATGTCGAATCTAATGTACCTGTGGTCGGATAGTGAAGCCTCCTCCGAGACGTGCCATCCCTGAATGCGGTTCACTAAGCGCGACGTACAGAGGGTAATGTCTAGGACTTCACTTCGGGCTGCCGTGATGAATGTGGGACTGTGTCCCTCATTAAGCACCGTCAAATTCCTAGAAAGCATGAAATCATGCAAAAACTCACCTCTTGGGTTCGTATTGCTACTACCCCATGATGTGTGATGCGAGTTGCAGTCGCAGCCAAGGAGCAGGTCCACATTTTGCTCCTCGCAGTAATCCACCAGGCCGGCCAGTTGCAACGACGGGTCCGTCTCCTCTCCGGGCATGTAGGCAGAGCAGGCCACTAATTTCCTGTCCTGCGACCCAGGGAGTACAACATAGGCAGCAACCAAGTCATCTGTACACAGATAGGGTATAGGTAAAAATTTTATATTATTATTAAACACTATACATGCTCTAGGCCTCACCCCACCGGCATTGTAGAGAAGATTGCCTAGAGGGTTCAGCCCAAGAACCGCGCTTCCACTTATCCACGGCTCTTGTATGAATGCTATACAATACCTTTCATCGCTCCACTTCTTAGCCAAGGCAGCTGTTGCCGCCTTCGAGTGGTGTAGGTTGATTTGTATAGCCTTCTGCATTATAGGATGGGGAAAGGGAAAGGTTATAAGGTTAATGGGGAGTGGAGTTTTGGTTATGTAGGAAGGGGTACTGATAGGCGGGAGTTGGGTTTAGGTTAGGTCTACTTGGGCGGGAGGAAACGGAAGGAGTTGAGGGGATTAGTGGCGGCTATTTTAGAGGAGTGCTCGCGGGCCAAGGACGGCAGTTGAACTGGCCGTCCTCGGCAGCGTGCTCCACCTCTATTGCCACCTCTCCCATTTGGGTTTGTCGACCTTGGGGCACCACCACGTCCACCCCTTGATCGCCCATTGGGAGACCCACCACGTCCTGGTAAGCAGGTTTGGGCTACGGGTGCCCACTTTCCTTTGCCCTTGGACGTGGAAGGTAGCGGGCCAGCCGTCCCGCTAGTTGTAGAGGGGGCCGTGGTAGGAGGGCTCCGAGACCCTCCCGCCGATTGGGGTTGAGGTTTGGCGGTGGTTCTGGGCCCGGTTGACGGCCTGGAAACCGATGGGCTCGCAACTGCGTTCCCCTCGGCAACCCGACCGGCTTCCCCACCCTGATTCTCGCCTCCCCTCGCCCCCGATCTGTCCCCCTTGACCCTAACGTGGATAATTTCAAAATCCAGGCATAGTCTGTGATTTGTTTTGCGGAGGGCATCCTGCGCCTCTGCATCCAAGGAGAAGCACAAAGTCTGCCCCTCCTTTTCCGCTTTGGAGCTCAGCACCGTCCAGGAACCACATCCTATGTCTGGATTTTGCTTATCCAGCCTTCTTAGTAGGGACTTCGTGCTTCCCGCAGTATCCCTGACGTAGGCCGTGGCAATAATTGGTTTGGGAAGGTCTTTTTCATCCACCACTTTTAGACAGGCACCTTCCCATGGCTTGAAACCCCTTATGTTGGTCTCTAGCCATTTGGCGGTTGCATCATTCAAGCACGTGAACACCAGGCCTCCCGCTCGAAGGACGCAACCGCTGAACCTCGGCCCCACACCGCTTGCAGACTCGATGCAGCGGCGAAGGTGAGCCTTCACCCGCTCCGCATCTGCAGCGGTGAGTGGCCGGTGCTCATCTACAATCCCCACCTTCTTTGAGCACGCTGCCTCCGCAAAAGAGGGCCCTGGTTGTGGCTCCAAAGGCTCCACGGCGACCCTCTTTTTGCGCGGCTGCTCCTGTGGGGAGGTGAGGTCAGACCTGCGCCTCTTATTTGGCCCCTGACTGGGGTTCTGGCACCTGTTGCCGGCCTCCTTTCGATCCGGTGGGTCAATAGGCATCTCCGACAATGGGCGCTGGTTTTGGCTCCCGTTATCGGCCTCCTGTCGATCCGTTGGATCGTAAGGCACCTCCGACAATGGGCACTGGCACAGTTCTAACGCCTCCCTCCTGGTGAAGCCTCGCTTCATCCAGGTGGTGAGGCGCCTACGGGCAGCACCGCAAAGGTGTGGCCTATTCGACCTGCCTTTGTGGCCGTCACCCATCTCCACTGTGGTGCTGGAAGATCCCACACCACTCGTTTGCGCAGGTTCCGGAGGCGATGAACGACCTCCAGTTCCTGTCTGCAAGGGGGTAGTCTCTACTACCTCCATAGGAGTACTAGAGGGCGCTGAGTCCCTGCTAGTCTCCGCCTCGACGACAGGCGTCTCGGCCAAGAGCTGCGACAACTCCGATAACTGGCTTTGGAAATCCATAAGAGTCCCACGAGCAGCTAGGGAAATAAAGTGTCCATCCCCGCAGAGCCCCGCATGCGGAGATAAGGCTCATTAGTCCTTGAGGTCGCCCGGTATCAAGGACCCTCCGTTTGGGCTGGGCACCCCCCAGCCAAAGTATCCGGGGCACGGGTCGGATAACACCCTGGATTTGGGACGTTTTTGGTGTCGAGGTAGTTATGTAGAGCCAATGCACAATGCACCGAGACATGTGCCTACATCTCCACAAGGTCATGTCATCTTAAGGGATTAAGAAAGTAAAGTAACAAGCTCATAAATTGTAATATAATTAGACATGAGCAACGTTAAAGCTAATACACGTGACGCTCAAAGTCATAAAAAGGCCCAGTGCGGCAGGATTAACCTCCAACACAATAACCTATTAACTTCTTCAAATATATTTCCTCTAAGCACACCCCGGACACTCCATACAACGTTCGCAAATCAATTACCTATTACTACTACTTAAACAAATGACGTTCATACACGCGCAAATGTGTGCGTGGAATCTAGTAGGGCTGAGTGAGCGGTTATCAATCGCAATGACGCGGGAAGTGCAGCGACTGCCTTCTCTTTCACCCGCATAGCGCTGTCTCTGTTATCGCCCGGCGCTCGCGTCTACTCGTCCGAGCGATCGCGCGTGCCCTTGTTTACTTGTCAGTGATGTCTACAGGGAAGTGCCGGGTAGGACGAGGTATTTGAAATGAGTGCGAGGAGGTGAGTGGCCGTTCTGTACGTAGTACTATTATCTATTCTGTGCTCTAAGGATTATAATTTTACGACTAGAAACGGAACCATTACTCACGTACAGAAATCGTATATAAGACCACTGCCAGGAAGAAACGGATCATTCTCTTCGCCACCGTCTTCCTAAGCAGTAATAGTCTTAACTTTAGGCTAACACTGTTTTATTTTATAATTTCTTATAATTAATCTTTTCTTATAATTTTTATAATTAATTAATTTAGTCATTTTTGAGACCGCGTTTCGCTGCAATACCAAGTTTACCCTCGCAACCCTCTAACTATCCCGTACCGCACGACTCGACGGTTAACTGGCGCAGTCGGTAGGATCGCGTCGTGGCTAGTTTCAAGAACAAGTAATCGTTTCTACGATTTAAATACGAACGCGACCTGCAAACAAATAAATAAGTAACCGCGAAAAGGGAAAAGGGAAAGAGGCATACTCAAGATTTACTCCAGTACAAGGTGTCAAGCGGCAGGGCAGCAGCGGAGCAGGTACCAGCACCGCAACCCAACAAGTACGCAACGTGGAAGCAAGTCTTCCTGACGACCTCTGGGACCGGATAAGCAGCACGAGAGAGGAAGCAATACGGAAGTATCCGAAGCAAACCGGTATATTAATTTTACTTATCCTATTTTCTTTCCACCTGGCGGCGAAGGAATCGGTGGGATATTATAGAGGGACCCTGAACCCTCATATCCGTCCTTAAGCTCTACTTCTTTATGTACCGTAATATTAGTAATACAAATTGGTTAAGAGCTCTAATTGCACTATTACATGCAATTATAAAGAAGCTAATAGCATTACATAATTCTTATGTAACTTTGTTATCACAGTACAAGCGTTACTAACCCTAACTACCTCAGTACAAGCGCGAGTGAATTTACACTTAATTGTGCGCGAATTTTATTTTTAAATTTTATTTAATTATTTTGTAAACATGACCGAGGTTAATGTGATTCCACAAGATCTAATTAAAATTTTACCTATTTTCGATGGCGATTATCGACACCTTAACCTGTATTTGCGTAAATGCGAGTTTATATTATCTCAATTTCCGGGGGGAGAATATCAAAATGCATATAATATGCATGTATTGACTAGCCGACTAACGGGAAAGGCAGCGGCATTAGTAAGCGAACGTCCTGATATAAAAGATTATGAAGAACTAAAAACCTTGTTCAACCAGCATTTTGGCGATCCTCGATCAGAAGGATGCATAGCAATTAAATTAGAGTCACTACAAATTAGACCTAAAGAAAAATACTTAGAATTTTGCCAACGCTAACAACGAGTACGAAGCAATCTTTTCTCAAAAGTTAATTTAATTGAGGATGAGACCCTAAGAATAAATAAAATACAAATTTATAACGCAATGGCATTAAATGTATTTATGTATAATTTACCGGAGGATTTAGTAAGAATAGTAAGAATAAAATCCCCTTCCACTCTAGAAAAAGTTCTTGAGATCGTCATGGAAGAAGAAAATTTTCGCGTGCAATATAACTCAAGAAACAAAAACGAAAAGAAGTTTATTAAACCAAAATATACAAACAACACAACGCTTATGGCACCCGCGAAACCCTAACTATAATGGACAAAATTATACGGGGCAAAATCAATACTATAATAGAATGCCTAATCAATTTAATAACCGATCTAATCAAATGAATACTAATCAAAAGAATCAACCGCATTTTAACACTCCTAATAATAATTTTAGCCGGCAAAACTTTAATAGTAATCGGTATCAAACACCGAATAACCGTAATTATTATCAACAAAAATTTAATTCGGAAGCAAGCGGCAGTGGGTCAATAAACCGGCATCAACCCGTTAATACGCTAAACGTTAATGGCAGAGATGAGGTTGATATGGATATGCCTTCCACGTCAAGGAATACAGAAAATTTTCAAATAAAAGCCTCACGATCAACCCCGAAATAAGTGTGGTAACATCTAAACTACCATATATACGGATAAATAAATATAACGCGAATTTTATGATTGATACGGGAAGCGCAAGATCCTTTGTTAGTTCTGACATAGCAAAAAAATATTTTTCAGAAAAAATTTTAAGCGAAGATTTTGAAATTGTTAGTACTCATGCTCATAGTAGGCATAATGGGTGTATTAACGTTCCATTATTGGAATTATTTTCGATAAATGAAGAACATAAGTTTTATGTATACGACATTTCACAAGAATACGATGGGTTAATAGGAATTGATTTTATGTCACGTTTTGGTGTGCATATAGATTTAAAGAATTTTAAAATAATCATTGGACCAACGGTCTTATCCGTACGTTTTAGTCCACAATTCGAACCCATCGGCATAAATTTAAAGCCTCATTGTGTTCAAGAAATAGTAATCCCCACTGACCTTTACAACGGTCAAGGTTTACTATCGACAACCGAGTTTACGACAGGCGTAACAATGCCGAGTAAATTAGTCACATGTCAACGAGGATATGCTACAGTTACAGTAAAAAATGATTTAGACAAAGCTTTAAGATTAACTATTTTTCACCCGTTCGAAATAATGGAAGAGTCGGAAAATGTTCCTATTTATTATATGAATAATTATATGAACAATTATCAACGATATGAACAACTTTTAAACGAAAATTTAAATAAATTGAGATTACAACATATGCATACACAGGAAAGAAATGACATATATCATTTATGTAATAAATTCAAAGATATATTTTATTGTGAAGGAATCCCTTTATCATTTGCAAATGAAATTAAACATTGTATTCGAACAACTAATGATCATCCCATTTATGTAAAGCCTTATAGGCAACCACCAGCGCAAACCGCAGAAATAAAATCGCAAGTTGAAAAATTATTAGCTGATGATGTAATACAGCCTAGTTTTTCGCCATGGAGTGCACCTGTACACTTAGTACCGAAGAAAATGGATGCTTCAGGCGAACAAAAATATAGGATGGTTATAGATTATCGAAAGTTAAATGAAATTACGATTGATGATAAATATCCTTTACCAAATATAAACGATCTTTTTGATAAATTAGGGAAAAGTACATACTTTACTACATTAGATTTAGCAAGTGGGTACCATCAAATTGAAATTAAAGAGGAGGATAGACCGAAAACTGCCTTCTCCACACAGTTCGGACATTATGAATTTAAACGAATGCCATTTGGATTAAAGACAGCACCTGCTACATTCAAAAGAACTATGGATAATGTCTTAAAGGGACTTCAAGGAGAGCTTTGCCTAGTATATTTAGATGATATTATCGTATTTTCTAGTAGTTTTAATGAGCACATAAATAAATTAAGAATAATATTTGAAACATTAAGAAAAGCTAATTTGAAAATTCAATTGGATAAATCAGAATTTCTTAAAAGCGAAGTTCTATACTTAGGTCATACTATAACCAAAGAAGGCTTAAAACCTAATGAAGATAAAATTTCGGCAGTTTTAAATTACCCTTTGCCTAAAACAACAAGAGATATAAAAGCATTTTTAGGATTAGTTGGATATTATAGAAGATTTATAAAAGATTTTTCTAAAATAACTAAGCCTTTGACGGCTTGTTTGAAAAAATATCAAAGCTTAAAAATAAATGACGAATATACAAAAGCATTTGAAACTTGTAAGCAGTTGTTAGTTAATGATCCATTACTACAATTTCCAGATTTTTCTAAATCATTTATATTGACGACCGATGCATCAAATATTGCGTTAGGTGCAGTCTTATCACAAGGTTCAATCGGACAAGATAAGCCTATTGCTTATGCCAGTAGAACATTAAATGAAGCTGAAACAAAGTACAGCGCTATAGAGAAAGAACTCTTAGCAGTTTTATGGGCAACTAAGCATTTTAGACCATATTTATATGGAAGAAAGTTTTATATCTATACCGATCATAGACCTCTAGTTTGGCTTTATTCATTACAAGAACCGAATAGTAAATTAACTAGATGGAGATTACGTCTACAAGAATATGATTTCGAAATAATATATAAATGTGGAAAACAAAATTCAAATGCGGATGCCTTATCAAGAATCAAAGTAAATTGCATAGATTCGACAGCAGCGACTATAGATGAAAATGAAACAAGATCTATAAGTTCATATGATGAGGAAGAAACAATGAGTATTCCAGATTACTTAGATCCGGAAAACACTGAAGGAATTCCTATACTAGATGAAGCAATTGATACTAAACCTTATCAAATAATTATCACTCATTGGTTTAAAAATGATGTAAAAATAACTGATAAATCGCGACCAAAACAGAAAATATTTGAAATAAAAATTCCATTGGATAATGACAATTTGACTAGAGAGTTTCTTAAAAATAACATAAAACATGGTAAAAGAATTTATATTTATTTTGATAATAAAGAATTTAGAGGTTTATTCAATAAATTATATTTGGAATTGTATAAAAATAATCCCGCGCAAATATTTGAATGTACGGAACGCGTAATATACGTAGAAGATGAAGACGAACAAAAACACATAATACAAAATTATCATGAAGGAAAGACATGTCATCGTGGAATAAAAGAAACAGTAACTAGAATTAAACGAACTTATTACTGGCCAAATCTAGAAGAAACCGTGGCCACAGTCATTAATTCATGTGATTTATGTAAAAGGATGAAATACGATCGAAATCCAATAAAACCAAAGACTTTATTAACCCAAACGCAATCAAAACCGTTTCATGAACTATTTATTGATTTATTCTCGATAGAGGGAAAAATTTATTTAACGATCGTAGATGCATTTTCAAAATTAGGTCAAGCAATCGAAATTCAAAATAAATCTACACCAGAGACTGTTAAAGCTCTGATTAAATACTTTTCTTTTTACGGAACACCAAATAAAATAAGTTGCGACTCGGGTTCAGAATTTAATAATGCATTAATGAAGGAAACATTAGCATTTTACAAAATCAATTTACATATCGGAACTCCTAATAACCCAAACTCAATGGGAATTGTTGAGCGTTTTCATTCAACAATTATAGAAATTTATCGTTTGGCTAAATATGAACAAAAGATTACGGATGCGGTATCAGTAATGTCTTACGCAATTATGGCTTATAATAACAGTATTCATACTGCAACCGGCTTAAGCCCGTTTGAAGTAGTATTTGGTCATACGGATTTAAACTCAAGTTTTAACGTAGACTTTGATAAAAATTATTCACAACAATTAGTGAGAGAACATAATAAGAAAACATCATATCTTTATAAATATATTTCGGATAAACTCCAAAATGAAAAATTAAATCGAACTAAAAGTGGCGATGAGATTTCATTAAATGAAGGTGACGATATTTATACTAAACTCGTAAATAAAAGAAAAGGAAAGGAGAAACCCCGCTATGAAAAAGCAAAGGTGATAGGTAAAACCAGTAAAAATGTTCCCATAAAAATTGGACAACGGGAAACTAAAGTCCCAATAAAGAATGTAAAAAGACCTGGAAAGGCACAGAGTCAAAATAAAGAGAAAATTAAGGATAGGCAAGAAAATTCTCAAAGTCAGGAAATACCTCCTATCAAAATGACTGAGGAAACTCCCTCGTCACATATGGCATCAACTAGCCAAGAAAACTCTTCTGAACAAAGCCCTACATCTAGTAGGAAGCAAATAGAACAAATAGTGGATACTGTAGATGAGATAGGTAAATACTTAGGCATACGTGGGTGGTTTGAAAAGAGAACACATTAATCTTGTAATTGTCATGGCTGTATAAAAATAAAAATGTGTATTGAATTTTATGTTAAAGCTAAAACGCTTATTTGTGTTATAATTGTGGGCGTCAATAATCGCCTTTTATGTCATTAACATATAAAATATTGTCAATTTTCATGATGAATAAGGATCTTTGAGTACAAATCCAAATGTTGTGTAAAATTGGAATAAAATATCCAATAATAATAAATTGATGAATAAGGATCACTGTCTTTGAGTACAAATCCAAATGTTGTGTAAAATTGGAATAAAATATCCAATAATAATAAATTGATGAATAAGGATCACTGTCTTTGTGTATTGTTGACAAATCCAAATGTTGTAAATTGGAATAAAATATCCAATAATAATAAATGAAGATCACTGTCTTAGTGTATTACCGACAAATTGATCATTACAAATTATATAAATGTAGTTGGCACTTGAATGTCCCAACGATTAAAATATTGTTAAGATGGATAATGGGTTATTTATAATTACTTACTAATTAATAAAAATGTATGTTTAAGATAATATTTATATAGAGTAGTGTACCTGTTAGTTAAGGAATATGGAATAAGTAAGAGATTTTATGCTCCACATGCCGACTTAATAAAAATACAGTCTTAATATTTTAGAAATGTTTATTAACAAATAAGTTGTATTTTATACTCTAGCACCATATTATGCCAAGTAAATAATAAACTTATTGTATTATAATATATAATATTTAAGATTTATACGATTTCTCTGCGATGAAGTAATCAAAATTATACTAAATGCTTAATAAATATCATTTAGATAATTTCGATCTAAGGGGGGAGGAGTTATGTAGAGCCAATGCACAATGCACCGAGACATGTGCCTACATCTCCACAAGGTCATGTCATCTTAAGGGATTAAGAAAGTAAAGTAACAAGCTCATAAATTGTAATATAATTAGACATGAGCAACGTTAAAGCTAATACACGTGACGCTCAAAGTCATAAAAAGGCCCAGTGCGGCAGGATTAACCTCCAACACAATAACCTATTAACTTCTTCAAATATATTTCCTCTAAGGATTATAATTTTACGACTAGAAACGGAACCATTACTCACGTAAAGAAATCGTATATAAGACCACTGCCAGGAAGAAACGGATCATTCTCTTCGCCACCGTCTTCCTAAGCAGTAATAGTCTTAACTTTAGGCTAACACTGTTTTATTTTATAATTTCTTAAAGTATTAATTAAATTAGTCATTTTTGAGACCGCGTTTCGCTGCAATACCAAGTTTACCCTCGCAACCCTCTAACTATCCCGTACCGCACGACTCGACGGTTAACTAGGTGTCGTCTCCTCCAGGACGTAGGGTAGGATAAGAGGATGAGGGCTTGGAATGGGTAGATAGCGGATGAGAGTGAGGAGGGAACAAGGGTAAAAAGGATGCGGCGTTTTGCTAACTGTCAGGGAGAGGGGATAGTACCCTTTTCGTAACAGCCATTGCCCAGGGTGCACCGGCGCGGGTTAATACCCGCGCACACGTGGAGGTAGCCGTGGAAACCGCACCCTGCTGTTTGTGTTGCGTGCTCATTGAAATTTCACCGGGCATGTTTGGCTTTGCCAGAGAAAACCCAGCTGAGTAAAGACTGGGCATGTCCAAACTGCAAGAGAACAACGCGACGAGGTGACAACAGTCTTACACCAGTGAGAAGTATATACGAGGACGGAAACAATGTGGACACGTTGCAATCGTCTAACGATGAGGGTGCTGCTTCAGTCCGACCTAAAAATTCTAGTGTGGCGAGCTCATCAGTGGAGGATGGCATTGCGGACCAAGTTACACTCTCAGAAATGAGAGAGCTGCGGAACGAAATTCTGGAATGCGTCAAGGGAATGCGTGAATTTCGGTCAGAGATGGCGCTTCTCCGCGATTCCTTCTCAGCAGTGTCCTTGCGCTTAGATGGAGTCGAGAAAAGACTGGAGTTGCTTGAACAGAAGGGACCCACCGCCAACGATAGCAAAGTTGCTGAATTAGAGCAAACAATAACAGGCCTCAAACTGGAGCTAAACGTGGATTCATATGTGGATTTTATTTCATTTTCATAATATTATTGCGCCGATTTAGTAGATTACGAGTATTTTCAACATCTGGCGACCGTTAAACCGAAAAATATAAGTTTTGTCTACTAGTCATTTTGTCGGTGTTGAAATTGGAATAAAATTATTATCCACCAATATGACATCGGAAGATAAATCAATCGAAGAGAAGAATTTTATGAAAGCAAAGGCCGATCGAACTAATACCAGAAAGATTTTCAATAAATCGTGCTCTTATCGATAGCGGCGCCCAAAGATCTTATGTTAAGCGTAGTGTGGTGCAATTTCTCAACTTACCAATGATTGACGAAGAGGAATTAGGGCATATAGTTTTCGGAGGTATTGAAACTAAAAAGGAATTACGTAGGTTATATAATATTACTATTACGGACGTTCGCAAATCTGTGAAATTTAACATGAATATGTATGACGAAGAACGCATATGCGGCTATCTCCCTAGAGTGCATGAAACTGAAATTTTAGAAAAATTGCGTAAAAATAATATTTGTTTAACGGATGTAGGACCATCTCATATGGAAATTGGTTTACTTATTGGTGCGGACTACTGTGGCTTATTGTTAACAAACAGAGTTATTCAGTTGAAAGATAAACTAACTGCGGTAGAGACGATACTGGGTTGGACACTTCAAGGTGTCAAAAGTATATCAGATACCAGTTCCGGGTTAACTAGTTTATTAGTGAACGACATCAATAATTTGTGGGAACTTGAACATCTAGGAATACGTGATCCAGCTGAAACGAAGAGTAGAGAACAGATTGAAAATGAGGCATTGGTGAAGTTTGAAAATTCTGTCATAATAAATCAAGAAGGCAGATATGAGGTATGTTTGCCATGGAAGGATAGTGAATTTATGGATACTTCTCTGTCTAATAATTATGATTTGGCATACAAGCGCTTATTGTCTAATACTAAACGATTGCTCCGTTATAACATTTATAATAAATACAATGAAGTTTTTGCAGATTGGCTTCGTCTCGGTATCATTGAAGAGGTACGAGAAGATGACCGTAGTGGTCATTATCTTTGTCATCATGCAGTGGTGAAAGATTCGAGTCTGACAACTAAAATTAGGCCCGTCTTCGATGCTTCAGCTCGAGACAAATCAGGAAGGTCTCTGAATAGTTGCCTTAGCAAGGGTGTAAAGGAGAATGCCAGATTTCCATAGTAACTTCGGCCCATAGTGCACACATGTGAAACTTTGTGGCATCAACAGTATATAATACAACAATTATTTGGTAAAAGAATTGTTTTAAAAAAAGTCGGGGTTTTAATGTTGTTATTATTTTTATTTGAAAAAAAAAACAATTTTTGACTTATACAACTGCATTATTCAGTAAGGGCAATCACTTATTTTATATTTTTGAATACATTTTATGTAATAAATAAGCTCAAAATGTATTTAGATTACCAAAAACTAGACTTTTTGAAATCACCATACTTTTTAACCTATTATTTTTTTTTGTTTTACCCAACTAACAAGCAAAGAAAATGACATGAAAACCATTTCCTGCTTGAAAAAATTGCCAATTGTCAATTTGAGAATTTGGAGGCACATAATATTATAATCCCAAAGTAAAAAACTTAGTGATGTTGGTACAAATGGCGATCAGACACATTACAACCAGGGTAAGAACATTGTCCGTGGGTACTTGGAGCACTAGTATAATTAGGCAGCAGAATATCATTGGGGTTGCACTTTCTTGTGTTGTCTGACAAACACCTTCTACAATATTCAGTTCAATGTAAAACTGTTCAACGTAATACTGTTCTGTCAATTTTTCACCAACAATTATGACAGAGGTGAGCTAATCTTGGCAACTGAAACAATGAGAAAAGTAACTAAAATCTTATAAAATATATGCAAAAACATTTAATAATTACTGGTTTAATATCTTTTAAATTAAAAACCTAATATATCAATTTGTGCGAGTTAGAACAAAATGAGACCAAAAGAGCATTTTTAATTACAGTTATTAGGTACTGCTTAATATTCTTATGGGAAATAATAAAGTGGAAAGACATTGAAACCCAAATATGATCAGGGAAAGAACACCAAAATGGACGAAACTGTTAATAGATTGGACTCCCCGTCAGAGTGCAGGAAGAAGGAGAGGTAGACAACTCTAGAAATGGTCTGATGACTAAGCTACTGTTCTAAAATAAAATCTTTAGTAAATAAGTATAGTTTCAATATTGTTTAAATAATTGTAATATAATAAAATATGTAAGTATTACGCACCTAAAAAAATGTAATGTAGTCTTGATGTTGGCAAATAAAGGCTTTGAATTTGAAAATATGTGTATGAATGAATGCATAGCATGCAAAAAATATACAATAAGTATTATGAAATGATACAGTGGGAAGAAATTAAAGTGTTAAAAGCATACCACCATAGCAATTTGAATGTATGTAAAATGGTTGCAGTGGGTTTATTTTTCTAAAGTGCTTTAGCACTACATAATTTTTTTCAATTAGATTTCCACCCACATCTTCACTTGCTTATTTTCATTTTCCCCATAAAAATGATTTATTTTCTATGAATGTATGAATGTATCTTTCAAAATATATTATCTAGCTTATGATGAAAACCACATGAAAATCCATTGACTAGTTTGATATCATCATGAACATATAGATAGACACTCAGATACAGCGGAGGACTTACTTATTTTGTAATATGTATTCCTATATCTTACCTCATGTGATGCAATCTGATGGATAACATATTTGTTATGCAACTTGCTCTTGGAGTATCCATCCTCAATCTATGTCATCTCTCTCTTAAGAGAGAGAGCGCAACTGATGCATACTTAGGGATGGCTGGTAACTGGTTCCATTGGTTGATTTCTTGGATGTCGAATCTGATCCCATGCAGATGTGCAAAACGAGTGACATATCACTTGACACACATACCTTCAAAAATAGTTTACATTTATTAGTTTGCTATCTATTGAACATTATCATGTGCAATGTAATAACATTTTTTTCAAATATTCAACTATGAAATGAATCAAAATACAGGTTATGAATTGTACTAACTGTTTACTTGCTGTGGTTCAACTTAACATTGTACCACATCACACACTTCTGCTATTTCAAGTAAATGTCGTGCATTCTGGAAACATTCAATCTGCCATTTGATTGTTGTGACGAACTAGGGACATGCCGTGGTCGCCGGTCGTTGCTATCGTCAAATCAGATCATTGCCAGGGTTGTCGTATGGGAACGGGAATCCATGTTCAAGCCGTGGTCGTTGTTTAAAGAGGAGTCGTCGGAGGCATTATTCATACTTCATCATATCTAAATCGCAAAAAAGAACACAAAACAATTACTCGCAAAGTATGAACTTTTGACATGTTGATTTTCCGGTGTTGCCATCTTGTAACAGTACCAACTGTATCAATCGATCAAATAATAAATAATCGATCGTAAGATTTTTAAACAGCTATTCATAAAAAGGAGCTAAGTTACAAAAGGGATAATAAGTAGTTTTATAGTTTTGTTTCCTTCTGTCATATGAAAAATTATAATGATAATAGAATGGATTTTAACAGCGTATTATCTAAAATAAGTAATTTATTGAACGTTTACAAATAAAACTGTTTAGTACCTACCTATTTACTTTAGTTGGCTAGAGACTATGATGTATGTATGATATGATATCTATATGTATGATTTTTAATTCGACGAACCAAACTGAGAGTTGTTTACAATGCTGAGCTCTCATTGAACAATGCCTTACTGTCCTAAAGCATCGTTTTCGCTGTCAGTTTGCTATGACGAATTAAAAATAACACCTTTAAAGTCGCTACGGTACACTTTTTATAGATTCTACAAAAAATCGTTACGATCGAACTGTTAAACTGCACCGACGAGACGTTTGTATGAAAAAGTTTTCTCATACTCACTAAAGATTTATTGGTAACTATTCAGTTTCCTATCGTATCGTATGTTACAAATGGAACATAAATAGCTTTTGACAAGAGTTTTAAAAAACGCAAGGCAATGTTGACAGTTTCAACATTTTTTGTTGTATTTGTGTTGGACTTTATGAGCAGGAGCATTAAGAGTCAATATTTTCTCACAAATTACTAAAAAATTACAATGTAACTTTTGTTCAATCTTCTGGTGTGTTGTGCGTTTGTAGTAACAAAGCTCCTGTTTGCGGCAGGAAAAAAAAACTATATAACTGAGTAGGTACTGTATATAAATCGAGTATCGAACGCTACGCGATACAATTGTGACATCCATTTTATGTTGAGAATTATTATATGTAGGTATGTGCTAAATATAATATAATACGTAGACACCATTGATTTACTACCAAACGTTTGGTAGTAAATCAATGGTAGACACTAACATTATACCTTATTAATCGATTGAAACTAATCGATTATTATTATAATTATTTTTTGTTAGGGCAAGTCTGTGGTGACCGTCACCGCTTAGTGAATTTCTGTGAATTTAGAGCGATCGTTTCAGTTATTTTTATTTATTTGTATTGAATTATATCCAACCATTAGGCAAATAATAATAGTGCGAAAAATTATTAATAAATATTATATGATTTTTAGACAGTATGGATTTGATGTGCAGTCTTGGGCCTAAATCCGGCATTCCCCTTTATTAGAGCTAATCCCGAAGTTACTCATTAATTTTAGACTTCGGACTGTTGGTGTTACTGCGGATATTGAGAAGGCATTTTTGCAAATCTCAATAAAAAATGATGATCGCAAGTTCTTAAAGTTTCTTTGGTGGGAAGACGACAGAAAAATCGATACTACGACTTTTAGACACTGTCGAGTCGTGTTCGGTCTCACCTGTAGCCCTTTCCTACTTGGAGCTACAATTAGACATCATCTGTGTAACCCATCACTAGAAAAGTCTACGATTGCTCAGAAATTACTAAGCTCATTCTACGTGGCAACTGTGTTACCAGCTTAGAGCCGTGTGATGTCAACGAATTTGTAGATAACGCTAAATCTCTTATGGCTGATGGTAAATTTAATTTAAGGGAATGGGTTATCTCTCCGATGCCAGATATCTCTACTGAAAGACGAAGTGTTTCAGTTCTCGGTTTACTCTGGGATACTGAGACTGACACCATTTCATGCAATATAGATCTTTCATCAGTAAGCACGGAGAAGATCACGAAACGATTATTATTATCAGTTGCACAGCGAGTGTTTGATCCTATTGGGTTCACGTCGCCCACTTCATTAGTTCCTAAGTTACTCCTACAAAAAACATGTGCTTCAAAGTTGAAATGGGATGACAATTTACCTGTAGATATTGCAAAAGAATTTGAGGAATGGTTATCATACATACATCTTTTAAAGGACTACAGTATTCCTCGTAGACTTACAGTACATGCTCTTGAATTGTGTCAAAAGACCATTCATATATTTTGTGATGCTAGTAAGAAATCATTTGGTTGCTGTGTTTATTTAAGATCAGAACAGAATGGTCATGTCACTGTTAGACTAATATTGGCGAAAAGTAGAGTTGCTCCTTCAAAAGAGAAGATTACAATTCCGCGATTGGAGTTGATCGGAGCCTTAGTTGCTACGCGATTAGGTAAACAAGTCATTAAATCTTTAGATTTTACTTGTCCAGTTTACTATTGGAGTGATTCAATGGTAACGTTGACTTGGATAAAGAAAGACATACCGTGGGCTACTTTCGTTCACTTACAATTCGTACTACATACAGAATCGGGTTAAAGAGATTCGTGATACTACGAGCGTTTCAAACTGGTTTTATGTTCCAGGTCATCTTAACCCAGCCGATTTACCGTCCAGAGGCTGTGATGCTAAGACCCTTATACGATCGCAATGGTTAGAAGGTCCTGAATGGCTAAAACAATCTCAGGAACAGTGGCCAAATTTTGATTTTATAGAGGATAAGGAGGCTTTAACAGAAGTAAGACGGTCAGCGATATGTTTAAATGTTTCTAATAATTCATATGATTTTCTTAATGATATTTTACATTTTTCCAAATATTCCAAGATTGTTAGAATGGTTTCATACATTTTGAGATTTATTAATAATAGTCGAGTACACGATAACAAGAATAGGAGGGTAGGAGTAGTGTCTTATGAAGAGTTTGAAGAGTCAGAGAAATTAATATTGAAGATGGTACAACAGCAGAATGCAGAGTTAATTAATAGCAGAAACTTAACAACTTTTGTTGATGGTCAGAATATTATGAGATTAAAAACAAAGTTGCTTCTTTTAGATACCTCGCAGAGTATTAAGCTGCCCATGGTTTTACCGAATAAGAGTGTAATCGTGAGGAGATTAGTCGAAGAACGCCACATCGCACTGCAGCATGCCGGTTTTAATATTATGATGGTGAATCTACGGAATGAATTTTGGATTATAGGAGCGCGTAAACTTATAAAATCAGTACTATTTAACTGTGTTGTGTGCAAGAGGTACAGTGGAACGCGAGCGACAGCTCCTATTGCACCTTTACCAGTAGACCGTTTAGAAGCTTCTGCACCCTTCCAAGTTACTGGCGTGGATTTAGCAGGTCGACTTTTCTTGCGTGGTGGCACGAAGGCCTGGGTGGTAATCTTTACGTGCGCAGTTTATAGAGCAATACATCTTGAACTGACGGATTCCTTGTCTACTGAAGCCTTTCTCTTATGTTTCCGACGGTTCATAGCTCGTAGAGGTCGCGTTCTTATTGTATATTCTGATCATGGCACAAACTTTGTTGGAACTAAAAACTGGTTTGCGTCCTTAGACTGGGATAAGATTCAACAACAATCGTCAATTGGTCGTATTAACTGGAAATTAAATCTTCCGTGTAGTCCTTGGTGGGGGGGTTTTTGGGAACGTCTTATACGTTCTGTCAAAGATATTTTACGTAAAGTTTTAGGTAAATCTTGCGTAAGCTATGATGAACTTTTTACTTTATTATGCGATTGTGAAGCTACAATTAACGCCCGCCCATTAACCTATATAGGCGATGATAGTGGCAAAGAGTTAGCTCCCCTTACTCCTGCGTGTTTTTTAAACCCACTAGCCAACGCGGATATTACTACAGATATAGAGGCTATTGACAATAAAGCTCTCACTACACGGTCACGATACTTAAGTGAGTTAAGGTCACATTTTCGTCATCGTTTTAGAACAGAGTATCTGACAACGCTGATTCAAAAGGGCAAAGAGATGTCTCTAGGTCTGAAGGTAGGGGATGTAGTATTGATAAGAGACCCCGGATAGGCGTGTTAAATGGCCGTTGGGTAGGATCATTGAGATACGGCTAGGTAGAGATGGTAACCCGAGAACAGCGATAGTTCAGACGGCTTCTGGACAGAAGGCTCGTCCATTCCAGAGGTTATATCCCTTGGAGGTGTCGGCAAGTGAAGTGAGCACTTTGAATAGGAATTAGTGTTTTTTATATTGTGATTGTACATTTTGCATGAATGGTATAATGTTATTTGTTTTTCTGTTTTGGGAGGATGTTGACGCACGCTATTTAAAATATAGGAGACGTAAGCTGTCAACTTTCATTCCTTTCAATAAAAAAGATGTCCATTTATTCATATGTGGATTTTATTTCATTTTCATAATATTATTGCGCCGATTTAGTAGATTACGAGTATTTTCAACAACCGTGACCAGGAGATGCTTCTCACAGATTTGGACATTGGACTAATGCCCGAGGAAAAGGGCGAAAACGCTTTTCTCAGCGTATGTGTGCTAGCTTCTCGTCTCGGGGTGCAGCTGGAAGAGCGCGACGTGGTGTTCGCGGAGCGTGTTGGCCCGCGGCCCGAGGAGGCAGACGGGCGACCTCGTCGCTTGGTAGTGCGGCTGGCGAGGCGTCACTTGCGCGATGAACTATTGCGCGCAGCTCGCGTGCGCCGCGCCGGGCTTACTACTGAAGCGGGACAGCACGTTTACGTGAACGAGCGGCTGACGCGGTTCAGACGCCAGCTTTTTCACCGTGTCCGCCAGGAATGCCGCGGACGTCAGTGGAGGTATTGTTGGACGAAACGGGGTCGCATTTTCGCTCGACATTAATTTATCCGCTTCGACGTTGTATTGTTCAGTATTCGTTTATGACGTAAACTGTTTTTCAAACTAGTTTAAGGTAGACAATAAACGGTCTCGTTTCGTCGATCGTAAAAACATTGACGAATAGACATAGTTATCGATTATAATTTCTATGGGAATGATAGTCAATAATCAAAGTAACTTGTAACACTACTTTATTCTCCATGCCATTAGATGATATGATTTCATGTGAACCGTCAAAGCTCTCTGGTTCCCAAATGTCCTTGTACATGCATGACACTGCAGTACTACCGGTTTCGCACCATGCACCTTCGTTTCATGCTCATATTTCTTCGAGTAATCCGACAATTTTTCGCCACAGTAGCCGCATTTACTTCTCTTGTTCATGTATTTGTGTACTGCTCTCTCATGATCCTTCTGCTTCACTCTAGTATCGTAGACTTTATCGCAGTAGGTGCAGTTGAATACTCCCTTTCTGTGTCTGTAGCTGTGGCTTTGCAGAATACGTTTATTCACGAACCCTTCACCGCAATCGACGCATATGTGATTTTGATAATGTTTGTTCATATGTATTAGAAGAATTTTGAAATTATTGAACACATTTTTGCATATAACACATCGGAGCTCTTCAGAATCGAATCTAAAAGGGACAATGTAATTCTTAAGGCCTGTAAAGAAGTGTTTGTCATGCTTTGTGGACAGGTGTATAACTAAATCGTCCAGCAGATCAAAAGTGGCTTCGCAAATTTTACATAGGAGTGAAGTGATGTCTAATTTGATTATATATTCGACCATTGAATTCGTATTCATAAATGTAGATTTACAGTCGTTCTGATGTATCGATAAAGTGTGTAATTTCAAATCTTGAGACTCTCGGAATTCAGTCGAACAGAAACTGCAGGCGTAGCCAATACTGCCCTTCGTTTTAATTGGAGTTGCGTTTGAAAAAGTCAGTATTGTATTTATATTAGCCTGATGCTTTTCAATTTCCTTGCGTTTCTTTAATTTGATACTCTTACTTGGTTTGAGAATATCTTTTTCACGATTACCTATTTCGATGATCTTTTTCTTCTTGGTCAAGATGATGAGTTGTTTGTTGGAACCTGTAAATCAAATATATATACTGATTTAGTAAGCAATAAAAATAGTTAATAATCAAAGTTTACGATCAGTTCATTAGATCAAAATCTACGTTACGCAAAATTGTGAAATAATAAATCATAACTATGTTATTATGTGTATTTTAAAAAATTAATACTGACTATAGTACTAAAACTAATTTCACTCCTGATTTATAATTCACAAACTCAGTGATACAAGCTAAAAAATAAAATAATACCAGGTCGAGGAATTTTCATATTTTATAAGAAAAAAATGTAGTAAAATATTTTTGGTTGTACTGTCTGTAACTGGTTGGTTTTGATACTATTATTAATATGACATTTATTTTTGACACTATTATTAATGTGAAAAAAAAAACAAAAGTGAAAGCGACTCAGGGCTATTGTTCAATTGTTTTTCTGTCTGTCAAAATAAGTGAATCTAACGAAAAATCCGATACATTTAAAAGTTCCATTGTAAAAAAAGGGAAAAGGCAAGTGTCGATGACAGTAGCACAACACAGGTTTAAGTATGAAAAATAAATAAAATCAATAAAGAAATATAATTGTCTCGGATGGGATTGAACATTAAATTTTTTTTATTCATTTTATTCATTTTTCATTTTATTTTGCACTTTGAAAGAAAATTCAAAGTTCTGTATAAAATGAATTAAGTATTTTGAGCCCGGGAATTTTGATGTCAAAGATAAAGCTCACTCTGGTCGACCTGTTAAGGTAGATAAAAAGTCGATATGCCTTTTGAAGGAGTAGAGCAAGATCGGCGTATTAATAGTCACAACGTAGCTAAAGAGCTAGAGGTTGACCACAAAACTCATTTGAAAAAGTCTGGATATACATTCAATACATTTAGGTTCAGTAGATGTTGAACATTGAACACAGCAACAGCTGATTTTTTTCGCGATTTTAAGATTGGTCCCACAGTAAAAGTTATTCAGTTTACTTGTCTGAACAAGCACACAAAATCTGGTTCTTACTTAAAAAGTAACCGTGTATTTGGGTTACCCACGAGCTCACTGACAGAAACCAAATGAATCGTGTTCATTTCTCGCAATTCTCTATGGAAAAGTAATGAAACCGAGTCGTTTTTGAAAAAATATTGCTGGTGATGATTAGAGGATCACCTACGACAAGAATGTAAAAAAAAATATCATGGTTTCGAGTCATTCGGGGAAGAGCACGTATCGGGTAAGAGATCGCAGGGCTAATATCTCCGCGGGGAGTGGAGGGATCGTGAGAGTGTTTATGATGAAGTTAGCTGCGAGCTAGCGGCCATATTGAAGCCAGGCGCTAAGTATAGTGTCTCGTTGAAACTCGGCATGAACAGAGCTCCGCCGAGTTTGTATTGCCATCGGGTCATTATTTTTCATAAAAAAAAACAAGATAGAAGTTAGTTACTACACATTTACATTTACCTACATTATGACCAAGAGTTGCTGTGTTTGTAAGAAGTCCGTGACTAAGAAATCTCCGGCACTAACATGTAGTAGATGCGACGCTATTGTACACGAGAAGGTGGAATGCAGTGGACTACATAACAAACAGAGGGCAGCCCTTCACGCTGCAGAAACTCTGGAATGGGTATGTAGTGATTGTCATTTTTCATCAACTAGAAAAACATCATTTCTTACAATCGTTGATGACGACAAGGAGGAGGAAGTCGATATTGGTGAAAGTAAACCATCCGTCGATATGAACATTCTTTTTGAGAGGATAACTAAAGAAGTGCATAAGATAGTTACGAGGGAGCTCGAAGCTGTTGTGAGGTCAGTGAAATATACCAGTGATAAAATTGATGAGTACGAGGAAACTATTAAAAGCAATAGAGAAATCATAAAAAACTTAGAACGAAAACAAACCGCTAAAAAACCTAAATACCCACCTAGAAACAAAGGTTACTGCGCTTGAACAACGTTTGGAAGCAATGGAGCAATCAGCGTTGACAGATTGCATAGAGATAGCTGGTGTTCCTGTGCATGAGAATGAAGATGTAGTCCAAGTCGTCCAAAATATTGGTAAACTACTTCAACTGCCTAGTCAAGTTAGCCACCACATGATGGCGGCGAAACGTCTACCCTCTCGCAATGGGAAAGCAGGAGCAATCTCTGTACAACTTAAAAATGAAGCCGCTAAGATGCAGTGGGTTACAGCAGGTCGCGCCGCACGTCTTCTTGTTTCCAACGTCTTCCCGAACATTAGTGGTGAAACTGGAGACGATAAAGTATTTGTGCGTGAAGCTCTCACACATCGTACTAAATATCTACTCGCAAAAACCAAATCCGAACTAAAAGATAAGTATAAATATGTATGGTGTAAACATGGCAAAGTATTGGCCAGACAGTCTGAGAGAACTAAATTATACCACGACGTTGCATCCTCGAGATTTATATATTAACCAGGTAGTCCACTTTCCAATGTACCGGGCACCAAGCACAATTTTAGAGCGAAGACATAAAAATAAAAAAGATAGGTAGGTTTTAGTATTATTCACCCGCTTGCGCGATGTTACGCCGTTTGACTCATTCGCTTTCTTTGTGCGGGCATCACAGCATCGGAATATTAAAGATCAAAGTTTTATTATTTTATAACTTTAGTGTGTTGTTTAGTTGTTATAGATATCAATATGTGTAAATGAAAACGTAAGTATTCTAAGCAATATATTAAGGAAAAGATTCGTAAACTAGAGAAACGTTTGCGTCACCGCCGCCGCCGCTGCGAGCATTTTGATGGTGCTGGAAGTACCTATGTAAGTTTAAATTATAAGTGTTTATTGTTTATTATATTGTACTATTTTTTCGACACGTTCTCATCTTTGCATTTCGTTCGTTTAAAGCAAAACTTTATTTCGTGTTTGTTCGAATCAGTAGATTATATTTAGCTCACTAATTAATTTCATTTTGAAATTTATTGAGCAACAAAAAGAGCCTTGCTATTTGCGCATTGCCTAACGTTACTGTTTAATTAGAAAATATTCTGTATACAGTGTTAAATAAAATGGTATCCGCAGAATACCAGCGTCAAAGCACTCTGTGCCTCTGCATGCGGGGCCTATTTGGCCTAAAATCTATCTGAATATATATTTATATTTTTTTGTTACATTGTGTGTTGTATTTTTTGTACTAAATAAACGTCTATTCAAGCAATAATTCATAATTACTAAAGAACCATGAATCGGCACTTTGAAACACGCCTTGTACACGTGTTTAAGTGTTATTATTTCTTTATATTTATAGAACAGTGTGCCTTGGAACTATGATGCGATTATAGTCACGCACAGTACTACGATGCAATTGTAGTCATGTTCTTTGGTCAGATTTATTGGTACCGTGACGCGATCACGGTCTCGATCACAACACTTCGTGTCATGATGCGATAATGACCTAGCTTATTTTTTCAACAGAATGTTATTATTTCTTTATATTTTATAGAACTGTGTGCCTTGGAACTATGACGCGATTATAGTCACGCACAGTACTAGGACGCGATTGTAGTCATGTTTTTTGGTCATATTTATTAGTACCGTGACGCGATTACGGTCTCGACCACAGCACTTCCTGTCATGGTGTGAGCATGACCTAGCTTATTTATTCAACAGAATGTTATTATTTCTTTATATTTTATAGAACTGTGTGCCTTGGAACTATGATGCGATTATAGACACACACAGTACTACAATGCGATTGTAGTCATGGTTTTTGGTCATATTTATTAGTACCGTGACGCGATTACGGTCTCGATCACAGCACTTCCTGTCATGATGCGATCATGACCTAGCTTATTTTTTGAAAGAATGTTATTATTTCTTTATATTTTATAGAACAGTGTGCCTTGGAACTATGACGCGATTATAGTCACGCACAGTACTACGACGCGATTGTAGTCATGTTTTTTGGTCATATTTATTAGTACCGTGACGCGATTACGGTCTCGACCACAGCACTTCCTGTCATGGTGTGAGCATGACCTAGCTTATTTATTCAACGGAATGTTATTATTTCTTTATTTTTTAATAGAACAGTGTGCCTTTGTACTATGATGCGATCATAGTCGCGCACAGTACTACCACAATATAGAGAATGGTACTACGATGCGATTGTAGTCATGTTTTTTGGTCATATATATTAGTACACAGGCTGAGGATAGCCTCGCAGAATATGACTCGCCTCGCAGAATATTACTAATGTTACTCGCCGACAAACTACTTCGTAGTTTTGTGTTTATGTTTATAATAGTACATTTTGTTAAATAAAATAAAAATCTATGGAGAGGATGAATTGGCTTCAGTGTGTTATCATACATCCCATATGTTCAGTCAGTGGTTCATGTGACTGAAACTTGTAATGAGTGACAACCTAGTAATGTATAGGTGATGACATCAGAAGCATCAGCCAAGTGTCCCATACCATCCACTAGCTCTCAGGTACGTGTAAGTGATGTTAACCCTCCAGCAACCAATTTATTTGAGAATATTTTAGAGGTCTTAGGGACCTCAAAAGGGAAACACGAGCTTTTCGGAACAAAAATCCAGGATGAAATCTCTGAACGTTGGGGTCATATATTGTGCGGAGGCTTAAATAAGGATTAAAAGAAAGAGTTAGAGGGCAACATCTTCATACCTGAAAACTTTCAATTAGTTAAAACACCCAAATCGAACCCTGAAATCACTGCTGTGTTACTCAAAGAAATCAGCTTATATTGGACCTTCATTATAAAAACACGCTTAATCGAAGGAAATTAATAATGTATTCATTAGATTATAAGTTTAAAAAGATATTGCACGTGTACGAAGTGATTCATTTCTCTTTGGCGGGAATCTCACTAATAAAATTAAAGCATCGAAGTTGGCAGAAATATCGACTCCAAATCAAGAAAGTTCCAGCGGCGAGTACTTCTTCTTCTAATAGGCCTTCAGTCAGTCAGCAGGGAAACTGCAAAGCTCCACCGCGTCAAATGCCACGCACGCAGAGACGTGGTTAGGCGAGGAGTCACTCGTACCATTAGTCTGCGAGGAAAGCACCTGTAGTAGATCGATATCAGACAACGAAGTCTCGACCAAAGGCGCCAATCAAAACATAATAGAAAAAAAAATTATATATTATTTTGGTACTTAACTAAATGAAAATATTTTATTCACACCTGAAAAAAAAAAATACAATCGATCCAGTTCTCTTATGAGTTGTAACGGGTAAAACGGATTACAAATTTCTTTTTAAGAAACCGAATCTCAAAGATGTTTACCTATAAGTTCACGTTTTTCACAGTCAAATATTGTGACATTACGTTATGAAATTAAGAAGTTATACTAAATGAGAGCAGTAAGATGATGCAATGATGAATTAGATCAATTTATATTTAAACTAACTAACATAATATTTCCCACCTGTAATGCTCTTTTCTTGCTAATTGTCAAAATTTGGGAAAAGAAAACAAATTTAATCCTTGACTTATTGAAATAATAAGCTTTATATGTTTACATACAGTTTCCTTATGCATAAGCATAAGAGAACAATACAATCATAAGCCAGCCATCATAATAATAGCCAGATACAATCATATCCTTAGAGTTGTAAGTTAAATTAAAGAGAATCAGGTACCTATATTATAATAGATACAGAAATCTATACAATCAAAGGGCAGAATGGTTCGGGATTTTTTATCAATCTCGGTATCAAACTAATATAGCTAAAAATTGGGTACAAATCTGGGTAATGGAATACACCAAATGAAAATGTTTTGTTTCTTTTTTTAAGATTAGCCTTCCCCGTAACGGTGGTTAGTGGATCGTACCTTCGACTTTAAGTTCTTGCGATCACGGGTCCATGATACTGTACTCCAATTCCTTAGATTTTATATGTTTTAGATATGTAATTCCACAGAATTCTTCCTTGTTATACTAGTTGTTTCTTAGTTCCTCCACTGAAAAACCAGACAGCCAAGCCTTAAGGGAACTGCCCTGGAGATTCATAGTACAGTGTTGGGTTAAATATATGTAACATGTGATGTCTATGATCATATGGCCCGGGGCTCTCACACTGGGTTTTACAAACATATTTTTTAATAAATTGTTATATTTTGTTATTTGTTGGATTATAAAAATAACATATAGAGGAGAGATCAGCTATTTTGTGTACAACTACTACCATTAATTCAAAGAAAATAGCCTTTGTGAGTTATTTGCCAAGGAGTGATCTGAAACTTTCTATGGTGAAAATCTAGAATATTTATAACATGAAATCTGTAAATATTGTTCATTAATCCACCAAGATGCCGCTTACTATCAGGTTTTCTTATGAAATAGGGGATGTAAAAGACGGATTTTGGGAATATAATCTGTTTGGAAAAAAAAAAAAATCCTACCTAAAAAAAAAAAAAAAAACTTAATAAAATCTGTTCTAAATCAAAAAGAAAATTCAAGTAATTAAGATATACCTAAGGTACCTTGGTAATTAGCGTAAGTACTTAAATTATTATAACAAATTGATGAATCATTCGGAGAATCCTTATTATTTATAGCTAAATATGTATTGCGTGTCCTGAGCCTTGATCTCGAACTGGAAACAAAACCTCGAAGGTCGCGTGCACTTGATATATTCCAACGAAACTATTTCGTAATTTTGCTTGAATAAAATGAAAAGCAGAAGAAATTATATACTTCGATTATAACTAGGGATTGATTTTTCTAAGGTCAAGGTATTGGTAAAGGAATCACACCCATAATACCCCAACCAGTTACACCACCTATGAAACTCTTGTTATGAACTATCAATTTAGATGTCTATTTTTAGCCACTACGCATTAATCGTCGAAACATTAAGTATCTTAGATTTAAATTTGAGCAAATAACTTAAGAATTTCAATGTCTTCCCTTTGCACTTGCTTCAGCTTCATACATTTTCAGAAACCCATATTATCTTATCTTAGAAGTCTAGTTTACTATTATAAATTATTTAGGTGATTTTCTGTGCCTTGGAAATTCTTATCAAGATTCTATCAAGAGTCTATCATGCGTAATAAAACTCTTATTCACTGATTTAGATTTTGTTATAAATTATAAAAAAAAGTTAACATATTAGGTTGGGGAAAAAGTCTTTTCGCATTATAGTATGTATAAACTTGTAATAAAATCTCTTTGGCTATACTATTTGTATCTGGCTGGTTTTGGTATCATTGAAAGTTTAAATTTTAAAGAACATAATTCCAAATTCAAATTAGGAAAATGTGTGATTTTCATTTGTTTTTCGTACCGCCAAGATGAGTGAATCTAATGAAGAAATTCGATACATTTTAAAATTTTACTACAAAAAAGGTAAAAATGCAACGCAAGCCGCGAAAAAAATTTGCGATGTTTATGGACCTAGTGCAGTGTCTGTGAGAGTAGCACAAATTTGGTTTAAGCGTTTTCAATCCGGAAATTTTGATGTCAAAGATGCACGTCGCTCTGGTCGCCCTATTACAGATAAAATGGATGCCATTTTTGAAAAAGTGGAGCAAGATCGGCATGTCAGTAGTTACGACGTAGCTGAAGAACTGGGAATTAACCACAAAACAGTTTTGGCGCATTTGAAAAAAACTGGGTACACAAAAAAGCTCGACATTTGGGTACCTCACGAGCTCACTGAAAGAAACCTAATGAACCGTGTACTCATTTGTGATTCTTTATTACGACGTAATGAAACCGAACCATTTTTGAAGAAGCTGATAACTGGTGATGAAAAGTGGATCACGTACGACAAGAACGTGCGAAAAAGGCCGTGGTCAAAGGCCGGTCAGGCTTCACAGACTGTGGCGAAACCCGGGTTAACTCGCAACAAGGTGATGCTGTGTGTGTGGTGGGATTGGAAGGGCATTATTCATTATGAGCTGTTACCACCAGGCAGGACCATCGATTCTGAACTCTACTGCGAACAACTGATGAGATTAAAGCAAGAAGTTGAGAGAAAGCGGCCGGAATTAATCAACAGAAGGGGTGTGGTTTTTCATCATGATAACGCTAGACCTCACACATCTTTAGCCACTCAGCAAAAATTAAGAGAGTTTGGCTGGGAGGTGTTAATGCATCCGCCGTATAGTCCTGACCTTGCACCTTCAGATTTCCACCTGTTTCGGTCTCTTCAGAATTCTTTAGGCAGTGTTAGGCTAACATCACGAGAGGACTGCCAAAACCACTTGTCGCGGTATTTTGACCAGAAGTCCCAAAATTTCTATAGCAATGGGATCATGTCCCTACCTACAAGATGGCAAAAAGTTATCGAACAAAATGGTACCTACATACTTTAGTTAAATGTAAATAAACTATATTAAAAAATGTTTTGAATTTTCTTAAAAAATGCGAAGAAACTTTTTCCCCAACCTATTATACCAAATTAACGACAAACTTTCTTTTTTCTCTCTCTTCTAATCAAAAATTTCTCAAAATACTCTAAACATCCTACCTGGTTAATATATAAATCTCGAGGATGCAACGTCGTGGTATAATTAATGGTTAAACAAACTTACCTTTGTGATGTTTGACCATAATTATACGAGACGTTGCATCCGAAGAGATTTATACTCCCTCCCTACCCATTATTTGCTGTGTTGCAAATAAATACCCAATGTTTTTGAGAAATTTTGCTCTAAAGGAATGAGTCAAACGGCGTAACATCGCGCAAGCGGGTGAATAATACTAAAACCTACCTATCTTTTTTATTTTTATGTCTTCGCTCTAAAATTGTGCTTGGTGCCCGGTACATTGGAAAGTGGACTACCTGGTTAATATATAAATCTCTTCGGATGCAACGTCTCGTATAATTATGGTCAAACATCACAAAGGTAAGTTTGTTTAACCATTAAATATACTCTATTAGAAGCGATAGCGACATTACCGCACTAAATAATTAGTTACTTTATATCGTTTTGTATTTTTTTTTTCTAAAATTAGTTGTATTACCTGCCTATTGAATTACTAAATTTTTTTTTCACATTAATGGATTATTGTTCAGATAACGTGATAGAATTAATAGATTGCACCGATATTAATCAGTTTTGTAACAAACTACCTTACCCTAAAAGGAATCTAATTTGCATTCATATTAATATTAACTCTTTTGTAAAGTACTACAGTAAACTTGAACAAATAGTTTACTCATGTTTAAAATCTGTAATAGATATAGTCGTCATAACTGAGGCCAATATATCCGACAAAATAAGTTATTTGTTTAGTTTGGAGGGCTATACAATGTACTCAAAACTCAGAAAAAACCGTAAAGGCGGTGGCATAATAATTTACGTTCACAAAAAACAAAAATTCCAACAAATAAAATTAACAACTATTCACTCTGAATGTTTGTTTGGTAAAATAATTACACCCTCAAAATATGAACTAAATTTGTGTGCAGTTTATCGACCTCCAAGTACGAACATACACTTATTTATTAAAGAAATAGAACAAACATTACATGTTTCACAAGATACTGAACTAATATTTATTGGGGATATGAATATTGACCTCACTTTACACGACTCTGTTGTAAAGGCATACAAGAACCCGATGAACGGGTGCGGTCTTGTAAGCGGAATCTCAGATTATACAAGAATCGAACTTAGAAAAAACTTAGAATCAACATAAACATTTAAACTGTCCTCTGGCTATCAACAAATTCATAACCGATAACTTGTCAGTGTGTTATAAAAATGCAACATATAAACAAAAAATTAGTTATTCTAAGCGCAACAAAGCACCGTGGGTTTTTGGGAAAGTTAGGAGAGAATGTGAAAAACGGGATTTGTTATTTTTAGAATGGGTTAAAGATACTAAGGATATGGTAAAACGGTTAAAATACAATAGACAGAGAAATAAAACTAATAAAATCGTAGAACAATATAGGAATGAGTATTACAGAAATAAAATAGTTAACAATAAAGGTGACATGAGAAAATTGTGGGCAATACTTAATCAAATGTCCGGCAAAATTGTTACTTCGATCAATGACGAATTACGGAAAGCCTTTAGCTCTACAGGTACGGATAAGCAAATAGCAGACATGTTTGCGAGTAACTTTAAAAAATGTGTTGCAGACATAATTCCGGATTGCCACAGTCAATTATTGAATGAAACTACTTATAAACGATCATTAGATAGATCAATGTTATTTAAGAAAGCTACTTCTAAAGAGGTATTTAAAATAATAAAAAGTACAGGTAGTAATAAGGCCCCAGGTATTGATGGAATAAGATCAAGTGACGTTAAAGCTATTGCAGATAAAGTATCATCCGCGATAGCACGTCTTATAAATAAAAGTCTTGAATTAGGTGTGTATCCCGACGAACTAAAAACAGGTCTGGTGCGGCCCATTTACAAGAGTGGCAGTAGGAATGATCCATCTATGTATCGTCCAATAACAATGCTTCCTATTTTAGACAAAGTAGTGGAGAGATATATAAGTGGTGAGATACACAAATTTTATCATGACAATGACGTGCTGTCGCGGAATCAGTTCGGCTTCCAGCTAGGAAAGTACCTGCATGTTATTGTCAAGGTTTACAGATGAAATTAATAAACATCTTAATGACAAAATGCATGTACTTATAATCCTGATTGATTTCAGCAAAGCCTTTGATACTTTACGCCATAAGACGTTGCTTGAAATGCTGGACAACTGCGGCATAAGAGGTCACATACTTAAATGGTTTACCAGTTATCTGGAAAATAGGTCTTATCGGGTTAAGGTCGGAGACTCATATAGTGAGAAGGTGGATGTCACAGAAGGAACAGCACAAGGTTCAGTGTTAGGGCCTCTTCAATACCTGTCATATGTCAATGACATGAATCACTGCGTAGAAAACTGCAGTATTTATCAATACGCTGATGATACATGTATTTTTGCTGCAGATAGAGATCCTCAAGTTGCTGAACAAAAATTGCAATCAGACTTTAATCGTTTATGTCAATGGTCACATGATGCTGGGCTTGTGCTAAATCCCAAAAAAAAACAAAATTCATGCATATTCACTCTAACCATTCCAAAACTGTGACGCCAGTCAGAATTATTAGTCATAGTCATCAGTGTTTGCACTCTACGTTATCTACTCTTAAATGCAACTGCGAACCGCTCCAACAAGTAGACAAAGAAAGGTATCTTGGATTAGTTTTAGATTGTAATTTTAATTGGGAGGCCCATGTCAATTCAGTATCTGATAAGCTCCGAGCCCTTATGGCAAAGTTTTACATACTTCGAAACAGAATCCTATATAATATTAGACTTACAATATATAAAGCCCTAGCAGAAAGAATAATATCATATGGGTTAAGCAGCTATGGCCGCACATTTAAAACCTATCTCGACCACATATATAAGATTCAAGTACGTTTGCTGAAATTAGTTGTTCCATATCACATTAAATTTAAAATAACAAATGATCTTGAACTATTCCATTTTTGTAAAGTACTACTAATTCACCTTCAATTCGAACTACAAATACTTAAAGAACAATTCTTTAGAACTGACATACAACAACCTGTCACACGTAGCATATCAACACGACAAATAGTTAAAAAAATTCTAAAAAAAACAAATTTCAATAATTACTACGGTATGCGTACATCCGAGTACATTATTCCAGACCTCATAAACCAGCTGCCAAATGATTTACGCGACAGGCTAACGCCTAATAATATTTATTTATTTATTTATTTATTCTTTATGTACACAATGTTCGTACAAAGGCGGACTTAATGCCTGTGGCATTTTCTTCCAGTCAACCTTAGGGTGGTGCAGAAAAGGGTAATGCGGTAGATGTACCGAGAAATGGAACAGCTTATTAAGAATATTATATATAACATAAAATTCTACTACACAAATAAAATAATTAAAATAAACTAATATATATTATCTAAAATGCCTACGAATACCATAATTGCAATCATTTGATTGCCAATGTCTAAAAAAAAATCAATTCTGTTGTGCAAAATGCCTTCGCAATTTATGTTTGAAGCTAAGCTTGCTTGGGGCGTTACTTACCTCTAGAGGGAGGGCGTTCCATAAAAGAATAGATTGGACAAAAAAGGATGAGTGAACAATATCAGAGCGATGAGGAGGAACTATGAGAATACCATTGAAGGCAGAACGAAGGGTTTTGTTATGAGAGGTACATAAGTTCTGAAAATGTGTCTTGAGGTAGGAGGGTGTGTTAGGGTTATGAAGTAAGGAGTATAAAGTCATTAAGGCTCTCATCTGCCTACGCTGCCGAATAGGTAACCATTTTAAGCGCATTCGGAATGCCGAAACATGATCATATTTTCTTAAATTAAAGACGAATCGAATGCAGTTATTTAGAAGTCGGTCAAGTTTGTTGAGTAGATCTGCATTCAGAACTACGTTACGAAATAGCACACATCACCATAGTCTATTATAGGAAAAATTAAAGACTGTACAAGCATTTTTTTGATGTCAATAGGCAGAAAGTTTTTCAGTCGGTAGAGAGATCTCAGAGTTCCAGTAACCCTCTGACAAACGTGAGTTACCTGAGGTTGCCAGTTGAGCGTTGAATCTATATGCAACCCCAAATCCTTGACACTGTTGCTCAAAGGGATAACTTCACCATCAAAAATTACGGGATGAAGGTTCTGATGCTCCAGTCTAGATATGAACCTGGAACTGCCCACCATTATCGCCTGGCATTTATTTGGGTTAACGCGGACTCCAAATTGCTCGGACCAATCCTTAATACTTTTGAGATCTTGATTGATTAAAGCAATGACATCATTTATACTATCAACATCTGCATGAGTATAAAGTTGCAAATCGTCAGCATACAGGTGATACGCACAGCGAATATGATGGGTAATAAAGTTTATAAAAACTGAAAAAAGAAGTGGAGATAGAATGCCACCTTGAGGAACGCCAGCGTCAAGATTACGCCATGAGGAAGACAACTCTTCCCAAATGACCGACTGCTGTCGTCCCCGAAGATATGAAGAGAACCACTCAATTACCTTGGGTGAGACCTTTAGATGAGATAACATTGATAACAAAATATCATGGTGAACAGTGTTGAACGCATTCGTGAAATCAACAAGAATGAGTAAGGTAATCTTTCTGTCTTCAATTCCAGCCCTAATGTCCCCGGTCACCTTGAGGAGAGCAGAAGAAGTACTGTGACCAGGTCTAAAGCCGGACTGAAAATGACTCAGAAGTAGGTTTCTGTGGATAAATGAGGAAAATTGCTTATGCACACAAGCCTCGAGCACTTTGGATAGATAAGGAAGGATAGAAATGGGGCGGAATTGATTGAGGACAGTTGGGTTAGGGACTTTAGGAAGAGGGCGAACAAAGGCTTTCCGCCAAAGGGTGGGGAAAGTTGCAGAATCAAGGGAAAAATTTACGATTTCAGTGATCGCAGGAAGGGAGTGCTCGAGGATGGATATAATCATTTGACGGCTGATGTTATCACAACCAACAGCATTAGATTTAATTGATAGGATTATCTTTTTAATCTCATCCGATGACATTGGTGAAAAGTCGAAAGGAGCGATGTTTGGCATTGGAAGCCCAGCTATGTACGCCGTGGTGTTTTCAGTGTTAAGGCTTTGATGATGAGCATTATTGGCAAAATGACAATTTAGATCATCCAAAGAAATGGAGTTAGGAAGGTCAGAGTGGCGAGTTTTGCCTATACCTAGGGTTCCTAGGAACTTCCAGATGGAGGCAGCCATAGAAGATGAGATATTGTCAAGTATGTGGCGGCGTTTAGCATTACGTATCACCTGGTTACACCGATTCCTTGCAACTTTGTAAGCATTCCATTTCTCATCGGTGCGTTCTTTCTTAAACTTTTGAAATGCTTTGTCTCTTCTCCTCATGGCTTTCCTAATTTCTTCTGACATCCAAGGTGCAGGCTTGTGTTTTAATTTTATTTTACGAATTGGAGCATGAGTGTTGTAAAGCTGAGTTACAATATTGATAATATTAATATGAGTTACAATATAAGTAAATTATTAAAAAAAGAATTACTTGCGAAACTGGAGCATTCTGTGTAATTCGTCCACTAGCTTCGACTAACCGGTTCTGCGATGCGCGCGCGCTCACCTCTTGTTTGCTTAGCGTTTGTGATGTTTTTAATTGATTAGTATTATAATGATTTTTTTTATTAATTTGTATAATAAAATTGTGATTAGGATTTAGATATAAGTATTTAATATTGTGTTGTGCAGAATGCGGCATCTAGACAAACCTCATACAGGTTTACAGATGCTACTGTAATATTACCAGATGTTGATTTTTTTATGTAGATAATAAACTAAAAAAAAAAAAAGTTGCTGTGCGGCGTTGTTTCGCAAAAAAATCGAAAAAAATTGAATTTCATAGCTCCGCGCGTAGTTTTTTGTTTCAAGGAAAAGTTTATAACTTTGGTGAACACTACATAACCGTGGTAAGTAGGTTTTTGTATTGTAATACTATTAATGAACTTTTGTTATGAAAAGATTTTTTAGGTTATCTCTTGAACATGTGTGTTTAATGGAAGAATATTCAAGAAATAGTCTTGTGGGGTAAGAGAGCGGGGTCAAGAGAACGCATGCGTACCCTTGCCCCTACATGCGAACCCTTGCCTCTACATGCATTCTATATCCAAATGAACTGCCGCTAATATAATAATCGTACAAATGTACACTAATTCAAAATTATTTTTCAATTTCAGAAAAATGCCACGTAATTATATCAGGAAGCGACCAGATAGAAAATTGGTAACGGCAGCACAAATTTCAAGGGTCAAATTACTAATAGCTGGAGGCATGAGTCAGAGACGTGCTGCAGAAGAAGTTGGTATTAGCGAAGGAGGTCTCAGAAAAAGATTAAAAAACAATAATGTTCCAATATCCTTAGGTCGCTTCAGACCAATATTTACGGAGGCTCAAGAGTCCGAATTTGTTACTCACTGTAAAAAAATGGACGAAATGTTCTTTGGCCTAACAATAAACGATATGCGTCGTTTGGCATATGAGTTTACTGTTGCAAATAATATACAACATCGCTTTAATACGTCATCAAAAATGGCTGGTCGTGACTGGGTAGAATGTTTTCTCCGACGACACCCTAATCTATGTTTGCGACAGTCTGCTCCAACAAGCTTAGCAAGGGCGATAGGGTTTAACAGAGCACAAGTTGAAAGATTTTATAAAAACCTCAAGGAAGTCTATGATAAGTACAAATTTCCTCCAAATAAAATTTATAATATGGACGAAACAGGCATGAGCACAGTTCCTAAAAAAACCCCGAAGGTGGTTAGTGTCAGAGGTAAAAAGGTAGTCGGAAAAATTTTTCATTTATCCACGCAAGAGACCACGTTCCGAGTTACTAGATGGCTGCCCCCTGCAAAGCATACTAATGGTTTCTGATAGTGGGTTCATAAATTTCGAATTATTTGTCAATTGGTTGCAACATTTTAAACATTTCAGCCACCCAACACAAGAGGAACCTATACTACTGGTATTAGACAACCATTCCTCTGACATCAGTTTAGAAGCAACCAAATATGCTCGTGCGAACCATATCGTTATGGTCACACTTCCACCACATGGAAGCCATAAGCTTCAACCATTAGATGTTGCAGTTCATAGCCCATTGAAGACAAAATACGCAATCGAATGCGAAAAATGGATGACACAGCATCCAGGTAGGGGAATAACACAGTTTCAAGTGGCGAGTTTATTTAATGCTGCGTTTAAGCAGGTTGCAACTGTGTCAAATGCGGAATCTGGTTTCCGATCCACCGGAATTTTTCCATTTGCAGACGATATTTTTGATGATTTAGACTTTGCGCCGGCTTCAGTCACTGATCAATTTTCTCGACCTAATGAGCCCATAGAAGAAGGCATCAATCAACCCTCGATCGTAAATGTACCCGAAATGCATGAGCATAATGTGAGCCCATCTCTGCTTGATAACGATATGCAAATTGAAAATACTTCTAAAAACGAAGCAGATATTAACGTATCTGTTTCCAATACTAATAAAGATACCCCTACGTCTTGTTTGCCTATTGTGGACGCGGAAATTGCAGAACATTCTGAAGTATTTGGGGTTCTTAACCCAGTTATTGAAAATACAGGTGTAATAGAAAAGTCACATTCATTTAATAAAAATTACTTTCAGTCGAGAGATAAGGCTGTAACCAATATTATTTTAAACAAATAAAATAGTCAGTTAAATAATCAAAGAGTTAAATTGGTAGATCTGAGCCCTTTACCTAAGATGACAGAGAAGAAGAAAAATTCAAGAGTAAGCTTAAAATCTGAAATTGTTACAGCAAGTCCTTATAAAAATCAGTTAGAAGAAAAATGTAAAATTGAAGAGGAAAACAAAGCTCGGAAGCGCATAAAACCAATAAATATAGTTCCTCAACCAGGACCATCGGGAACCAGCCGAAACAGAGTAAAAAAAAAAATCTAAAACAAAGTATGAAAATTTGCCACAAAATATCAACGAACAATAAATCCATTTATTGTCCTATCTGTAAAGAGAAATATGAAGATCCACCTACAGAGGATTGGATCCAGTGTTCTATTTGTGCAAAATAGTTTCATGAAGAGTGTACTGCTTATATTCGAGGAGCTTATATTTGTGATTTTTGCGATGGGGTATAAGTTGTTTTATTAATATTAGATAAAACTTTATTATATGTTTATTTTTTGTGTTTCATATTGTTGATTTTTAAATGTTTATCTCGATTTAAATGTAAATGATGTAGAATAACGCAAACAAATGTTGCAAATCCAAAGATAGAATCGATCTCACAAAGGAACTGATTGTAGACTTTGAGTGTTTAATAAAATATTTCTTAATCTTTTACATCAATTTATTGAGTAAGTATTATATTTCACCCGATTTTTCTTTATTTACTTCATTGCGTTCATTTACCCCTTATGCGAACTTTTAACCACCAAGCTGCGTACCGTTACCCGCATTAAGGGTCAAGAATTTGCATTCTGACCGAGCTTCATCATTGACTAATTCTCAGAAAATTATATACTTTGCTAGTTTATATACTTGCTTATTTAGTAAAGCATGAAATTCCCTATCTAACTATCACTATTCTATTACAATTATTACATTATTTTTGTTTTGGTGTAATCAAAAAAGGCTAAGTGCGTGCTCTTGACCCGAATAACTCTAAGGGCAATCAAGTTCCATCGACTATAGCAAAACCCGGGTTAACTATATAGCTATATAAGGTGAAAGTGGCCACTATTAGCAATAATTCGGATTATTATTATTCCTATACATTTAATCTATGTCTGAATAGCTCAAAAAATCTGAAATATCTGTATTGAGTAGTTGACTGATTTATTTTTTGTAGAAACGTCTTTAATTTATCAGAATTAATAAAAAACGAATGGCGGCGCTAGTAGTAGGTACTGTGACCCCTTAATCAAAACTGTACTAGTTTTGATTAATAAATAATATCGATATTCGATATTGGATTTTGAAATCACCGGAGGGAGACGCTGTACCAGCCCCCCTAGCACGTCCACCAAAACACGATATGATAAAGCGATTTATCGCGGTGAACTGTCAAAATACGACGAAATCCTATTGTATTTTGACAGTTCACCGCGCTAAACCGCTTTATCATATCGTGTTTTGGTGGACGTGCTAGGGGGGCAGGACGTCTACTATGAAATGTTCGTCCGTAATTTCGGGCCCGTCCGTAATCCGAACGAAGTACGTGACTCGTAGCTACCACGAACTATTTTCGGATTCGTAGGTTTAGTACGGACGCATTAACAAGTTACGTGAACGAATGATTGAAAAAGGTAGTAGAAAAATAATTAAAATTATTTGTATATTTAAACAGTTTTGATTTAATAAACTACAGTAATGATTAGCGGAAAGCTGGGTATGTTATTAAAACTGCCAATTTTTAACAAAACATTTTGTTATTACACATTAACGCGCTATGACAGCCCGGGCTCTTAGTCAGTCAGGATTTCATCCGCCATGGGCGGGTGCGGGCTTCGGGCATTTGGTCGCCCCTTGCCCGGGCTTCTTCTCGGCGAGCTGTAGCTCGCCGGTGTTGGGCACGTCACGAAGTGACGGGCCCCTCTTCGCCACCCCCCTGTGCTGCGACTCCGGGCTCTTAGTCTGTGGCAAAGTGGCCCCCGGCAAGTGATAAACCAACCTAATCTAGAATGTCACGTTCCACTAATAACATTTTGATGTTAAGGGGATATTTCCTGCTGCAGCATTATACACCTAAATAGCTTGTTTATTAACGTTTTTTGTGATTATATTTTTAAGTGTTTCGGAGTTATTTTTTGTTTTTGTTCACATGAAGTTATAGTATACTTTCAAGTGTTTCCTACGACTCACACCTCGCACTGAATTTAAGTTGAATGCCATAACTTCAACAAACATTATATAGTTAACTTATTATACTTAAGTACACCTTCTTAGTAGTCAAATAAAAGCCAAACTGATGTAAAATTGACAATAACTCACTTATTTCTGGAATAAAATCTTAATCCGAAACTCTTACGGTAGCACTTGAGTTCTCGTGAGAAGTGAGGTTAAACGCCCGAAAAACTGTATGTCAAAATCCAATTTTCATGTCGGGTTCGAGTGATCATAGTATGATCACTCGAGTCGGGTTCGTAGAACCACATGTATATAATATACATAGGTGACTGCAACCACTTATCAAAACAATATAATTCTAATATGAGAGGAGTCGATTGTGCTGACCATCTCTTAGCTGTGGTACCATCGAGATATCGAATAAGAAAATGGGAAACGTGATTTATCGCGCACGTGTTTGATTTCACGATAACTAATTCATGGTTAAATTACAAAAAAAATGAGTAACGCAAAAACGTCCCGGTAAAAAAGAATTCAACAACTGAGGAGTTTTAAAATGGAAATAGCTGAAATGAGCTAGTATATGCAAATGTCTCTACTAGTTCCGAAACAGAAACCGAAGAAGATTCACAGCCTAAACGCTACAAACCAGTTTTACCGCTTCCCAGTGCTAGTTCAAGAACTCATGGTGTAATCCATTTGCCCTCAGTTGGAGAAGTTCAAAACAGATGCAGAAGACCAGAATGCAACAAGAAAAGCACAATTACGAGTATATGCAAGAAGTGCAAGATTCACTTGTTGTGCCTCAAAGAAATTGGTTTTTTTTTTTCAAGTTTTATACCTACTGAGATTTACTGACCTAGATATTTTGAAATAATATTTATTTTAAGCATATTTCTGATTAATATTGTAATACGAGAATTTGAAGAAGACTATTGTGGTTATTTTAAGTTGTTGTTAATAAAACTGAACTGTTCTCAAATCTTAAAGTACCTATATCAAATGTGATTGATATAGGTACTTTGAGATTTGAGAACAGTTCAGTTTTATTAGGTCATTATTATCATCATCATCTCAGCCGCACGACGCACAGTGGTCCGGATTTTCAAAAAGGTGGACGTAGGATCGAAAATGCATATTTAACTTAACAAAAAATTGTTTCGTATAGGAAATTTAACGCTGATTAATACTTATTACTACAACTTTTCAAAAAAACTGCTCCTTCACGTCAAAAAAAAATATTGAAAATAAAAATGTATGGGAGAAAATCTATTTTATTTTTTTTCTCCGTTCAGTATCAAAGTATAGCAAGCAAACCTTATATTCTGGTAAGTACCTATTGTTCTTAATACGACGACATATAAATTGCGTGCGTATCCCTGCGGCCTTGACGCCTACGACGATTCAAAGTTTAAAATTTCAATTGGTTTTTTTTAATTATTATCGAGTTTTTCAATTATGCTGAATTTAAAATATAATTTCTTAATTATATAAGAATTAAAACATACGCATTCCAGCATTTGTTTCATTTTATTTTAATAAAAAATAGTAATAAAAGTCTTCAACAACAGTCACGTGCTGATTCGTTGCCTATTTGTAACTGACTGAAGCGACTCCTGTGATATAAGAATCATTTACCCCCACCACCGGAGACATCGACGACGCTGATTGGCTGTCAGTCTGTCACTACTTGTCAGTCACTACTTGCGCGCGTGTGTTTGTTATAAATATCTGTGCATAAAACAATTAAAGGCACTTGTTTCTCAAACCTTGAGGAAGCAACATATCTAATTATCCGTGCTGAGTGAAAGTTTAGTGAGTTTCGTTATGGCTGCATTTGTAACAAACTTGGACATCTTTATGTTCCTCCGTGTTGAAGGAGATATGAAAAATTGGGCACGACTCTATGAAGCTATTATTCTACATATCCCAGTTGAAACATGTTCACAAGATTTAGAAATAAGAAGAAGAACCTTTTTGAAGAACTACGTCAGTAATATCAATCGCAGATGGACAAGTGCTTCTAGAAATCAGAAAACTTTAATGAATAGACATGCTGCGTGGTTACAATCAAATATTAGTTGACCAAATTGCACTACTGTTAATTTATCCGAGATTTTTCAAGCCCAAGATGAAGTTATCGAAAACATATCGTCAGACAATACTTCATTTGACATCGATACTACAACAGCTGTGATTCCGTCGACATCTAGTACAACAACTGTGGGCACATCTACCGAAGTTCAGATTAGGAAGCCTTTTGTTGACCTCAGCAACAAACAGAAGAAAAGACGTTCAGAGTCTCTTTTGGACTATTCGCCGGAATACTTCAGGATTTTTGGGATGCTTCAGGACACATCTAATATTATATAAAAAAAAAAAAAAAATTTAAAAAAAATATTCAAAAAAATAAAAAAATCTTTAAAAATGCTGCACTCAACTAGTGTAGCATTTTTTGTATTTTTTAAAAATTTATATAAAATTAAGTGAGTTATTTTTTTTATTTATATTTAAATCATTCTAATACCATGTCGTGAAGCGTCCTTTAAATTTTCCAGGGTGATAAAAAAATAACCGTGTATATTATTAAGAAAAAAGGAGTCGCCTGTGAGCTCGCGCGTGAAAAGGTCGTGTCCGTTTTGAGCCCTGTCATGAAACCCTGATCTATGAAAATCGCCGTGTCAGCAATTCTCCAAAACAACATTGCACACGGCACTACTCAGCACGAGGTGCAGCATCAGCAGAAGATGACGACAACCGAGTCTTCATTAATCGTTGAATTAGATTTAAGCGCATTATAACTTCCAACTTCGAATTGTAATCACTTAAAATTAGCTCATAAAATAATTGTAATTTTTAATTAATTAAATAGTTTTAAAATCAAGTTTGATTTTTTTTGGAGCCTCCGGCTGTAGACTTCGTAATTTGCGCAAGATTGCGCCCGACTCGCGTATTGAAATAAGTAAATAAGTACTCAGGGAAGTTTGGCCGTCTAAATAGGACCCCTGTACTGTAGTGTTACCGAAATAAGTGAGCTAGTGCGCAGTTCAAGAGGAGCAGAGTGCAGGAGTTGGCTTTCACCAAAGAGGGACGTCCCTCTTCGCCTCTGCGCTGCAGGTGCTATAAGAACATTAGCTACCGTCAGTTATTCATGTCTATTTGTTATATTTAAATTGTAATAGACGAATTGACCGGGCAACTCCAACAGCTCCGTGTAACACGGACGAAAGTACACCGCGGACTTTTGGTAAGCGGTTCAGGGCGAGGGTTTTCCGCCCCGCAAGGAGCCGGTCGTGTACTATTCAGTACTTTTTGTCATTGTTATGGTAAAGTAAACTTAAAAATATAATTTAAAATTAATTTTAATTGAATGTCCTGTAAAATAACACTAAGATTCAAAATGACGTGATCTTTGTGAAATGGGTCGCGGACATACCATTAAATTCCAAGGCTAGATAGCAATGGGATCGGTTTTTACCTGCTCCATTATCCGCCCTTTGTGCTATTGTGTTCAAAGCTGCGTTTAGTCTTTTGTTAAAAGCTCATTCGCTCTAAGTTTCCCGCTGGCGATGTGACGTCACTCGAGTCATGTTTTCTAGGAAACGAAAACTTACCAACAAATATTCTAGAGCTTGACACGCCGACCCAGATTTACTTGTCTTTGTTTTCTAAAAAATTGATTGATTTCATAGCTAAACGAAACTAATTCATATACTGTGTAAAAGGATCCCAATAATAGTTTTCGGGTTTCGACAACAGACTTCCAGCAATTTATTGGTATACTCGTATATCATGTCTTTGATCCATCTTCCTACCTATCATTGAAGTAGCACCATTGGAACTCCTATGATTCAAGAAATAATGCCCGTAAAAAAGTTTGAAAAGATTCGACAATTCATACATTTTAATGACAATTCCCAAAACTTGCCTCGCGAACATTCGTAATTTGACAGATTGTTCAGACTTACTACCAGTTGTATAAGAATTAAACTAATCCTTTGCTGGAATCCCTTTAGAGCAATATCTTTGGAACGACGAGCAAATATGCCCTACGAAGGCAAAAAAATAAATTGAAAAGACATAATCCGAAAAAGCCTCACAAATGGGGCTATAAGATTTTCGTTCTGAGTAGAGTATCTGGATTTGCGTATAAAATCAAACTCGAAACTGGCTCAGAAAACGTGATACTGCCCAACAAACCTGATCTCGGTGCATCCTCAAATGTTATCATCATGCGTCTATCACGAGGAATACCTCGCAATCAAAATTACAGTAGCAGACCTCGCTAGCATGATATGTTTCATTTTCTTCTTTAAAGCAAGCAGAATTTGTTTAAATACCGAATAAGTTTTAAAGACTTCTTTAGTATAACAGATGCAAACGAAATCGAATCCGGGTCGACTGTGCCAGAAAAGAATCTAGCCGTCCGTGGATCAAGTTGCTACTGAACTTGAAACAAGTTATCATATTCCTATGAAATCCTCCATGGTGGAAGATTCACTTGGAAATGCCACTGGAGGACCAAATTCTCCAAGATCAACTGTAGAAGATGAGGATAACTTGTGGTTGTAGTCGTTGCTGAAGATGGTCCTGATTTCCAGCCTGGCGCTGAAAACCCGTCAAAAGAAGACCTTCCTAGTCTATAAAAAACAAGGACGTTCTCAGTTCAGGAGAGGCCGTATAAGCAATAAAAGGAAATTGTCAATGGCAATTCCAGTCTAAGACCGCTTTACTGACTAGTGTTGTGACTCTTTAATGTTGCTACCTGTTGGTGGAGCGGTCTGCGGAAGACGAGTCAACGTTTTCATATGACATTTTCACTATTTGGCTCGACAAGCGGTGCGGACGGTTGTTACTTGTTGCTAGGAAAATTAGAATTCGTGTATATAAGATTCGGTTGTCGATGTGTGTGTTTGTCGATTTTTATTAAAAAGTTCAGCTGTTGAGTTTTCGATTTATTTTAGAGATAACTTTTCACTTTTCATGACATGCAAGTAGCCCATTTAACTGCTTATTTAAGCGAACTTATATCCAAAGACCCGTATGTTGATTATCTTCTGCTTGGAGACTTTAATTTTCCGAATGTTGGTTGGATGTGCGACCCCGACAGTTCATCTTTTCTGTCTTATAATTTAACTAACGAGTTCCAGCGTGACTTCTTGAATACGATGTCTAGTCTTAACCTAGGCCAGTATAATACCGTGATTAACGGGAACGACCGCCACCTGGACCTTGTATTTAGCACTCTGGAAATCATTTCAACCCGATGTATCCTCCCAATTACTCGCGAAGATATGCCTCACCACCCAGCGATTGATATGGAAGTATGTAACCTTAAATCAGGAAAGAGTATTAAAAACCCCAAAACCATAGTTTATAATTTCAAGAAAGCTAAGTACGACAAAATAAGGACGCATTTGAACTCAATCGATTGGAGTACTATACTTAAGTGTGGTAATATCGATAACATGGTATCTATCTTTAACAGGGAACTTCAAAATATAATTGAGAAAGAAGTGCCTAGCTTTCTTAGTAGTAATAATGGATATCCAATATGGTTTTCAAAGCCTCTAATCAATATCATCAAAGAAAAATATAAATACCACAGATTATAGAAACGTTTCGGGAATAAATTAGATTATAATGCTTTCGAACTGCTCAACGTCAGAAAACTGTAGTGTGAAGACTCAATTTCCACCAACCCCAAGCATTTCTGGTCTTATACTTATTCACTACGTAGGGATCGTGGAATCCCCACACGCATAAGCTTCCAAAACTGTGTAGCCAGCAATGGCCCTGACATTTGCGAAACATTTTTGGAGTACTTTGCTTCTGTTTATACTCACTCGCACTCTTCGCATGGTCTTCAAAGCGATACATTGACGCCTAACTTGATTAACACAATAAATTCTATTGAAGTATCACATACTCTTGTTCTAAAATATCTAGATAAGTTAGACAAAAATAAAGGAGCTGGAAGTGATGGAATCCCCTCCATTTTTGTAAAATTCTGTGCGAAAGAGCTTGCGTATCCTCTATCTATTATTTTCCGGCATTCTTTAAATGAAGGTGTCTTCCCAAAAAAATGGAAGGAAGCTTATATCATTCCAATACACAAAAGTGGATCTAGACAGAACGTTGAAAACTACAGACCAATCTCAATATTATTCGTTGCATCTTACATTCCAAGTTCACAGCACGGATTTATGCGAAAGTGCTCCACTGTTACAGATCTCTCTGTTTTGACTGACTACATCACTCAACACATGGACAAAGGATTCCAGGTGGATGTTGTATACAGGGTGTCCCAGAAGCCGACGTCAAGCCGAAAGCAGGCGGTAGACTAACTCATATATGTTATCAGAAAAATATAAAAAAAATCTAAGTCACCTATTTAAAAAAAAATCTAACATTTAAAAAAATCGATATAATTTACACCCTGTGACGGTTTTTTCACTCTTGTTGCTACAATTCTTGACTTTTCTAAACATTTTCTTTTGTTTTGTAATCCTGAATAATGTTTCTGTATACTCTCATCTAAAATTTAAAGCCAGCTGCTCCAAATTAGAAGAATATGCCATTTTTATCTAAATTAAATATTCAAAATTAATTTTTCGCATAGCTTTAACAAGCTGTACTGAAAAAAAATGTACTATGCGAGTTTGGCAAGTAACTGCAAAAGTTGGCGCATTCAATAAGGATTCCAAAATGGTATGATACTTGGTAGACAATTTCTACGATTGCAGACAATATTTTTTTTTCCAAAAACAGACAGTTTTGAACAAATTTTTCTTACGTACTTAAAATTTATTCTAATGTACCCATGGTTTGCTTTAAGGCTGTAACTTTAACATTCTAGTTTGAGTGAGACCAGAAGAGTCATTTTACGAAGTGTGAGAGAGACAGATAGTGACGCTAACGTGACAGAGACGTAGATTCGAAGTATGAGCGAGACAGATAGTGACGCTAACGTGACAGAGACGGCGAGTCTCACATCCACTTCGTAAAATGACTATTTTACGAAGTGGAAATGAGACAGATAGTGACGCCAATTATTCGCTAACGCACAAACAATACACATCAATACGTTTCGCTCCTTCGCTTACTGCGCATCTTTTTGTATTCGTTCGTGTTGATTTCGTGCTTACCACTTTCTGCTTCGTTTATTGGACTTGATTGCTTGTGATTTGGATTCGGACTGTTTAGTTTCTCTACCGACGACCTTTGCTTTGCTCCGGACTACTTATCGTTGATTGTGTAATTGTGTAGTGCCACCATGTCTGCGTACACGACACAAGAATACGCCGACATGCATTTAATTTATGGGGAATGTAGATGCAATGCCAACGCTGCAGCTAGACTTTATCGTGAGAGGTACCCAAATGCAGCGCGTTTTCCGGATCATCGAGTCTTTACAAATGTGCACCGATTACGCTTCTCAGAGGGCCGACTGCCGAACCAAGTACATAGTGAAAGAAGATTTCGTCCCCCTTACGAGGACGTTGTACTAGACATTGTCGAAGAAGATCGGAGTATTTTTGTACGTGGAATAGAGAGAAGCACAGGAGTACCCAAAAGTACAGCCCATCGGATTTTGCAAAGAAATCAGCTACACCCGTACCACATACATCGAGTACAAACTCTACTACCCCGGGACCATCGACCCCGTGTTGCTTTTTGTCAAACAATGCTACAAAAACACAGAGAAGATCCGCGATTCTTCGAAAAAATTTTGTGGTCTGATGAGTCGATATTTAAAAAAGATGGTTACATGAACCTACACAACTTACACGAGTGGCATATCGAAAATCCTCATTTGATGAGGCAAGATAGATTACAATATCGATTTAAAGTGAATATGTGGACCGGAATTTTAAATGGACAAATAATAGGTCCTTTTGAGCTGCCAGACGCCTTAACTGGTGAAGTTTATTTACATCTTTTACAAAATGATTTACCAAATCTACTGGAAGATGTGCCACTTAACATTCTAAGAGATATGTGGTTTCAACAAGATGGTTGCCCAGCTCACTATGCCAGCTCAGTAAGAGAATATCTCGATGAGGAATACCCAGGCAGATGGATAGGACGATTAGTTCTAATTAGATAGTACGTTTTTTTCAGTACAGCTTGTTAAAGCTATGCGAAAAATTTATTTTGAATATTTAATTTAGATAAAAATGGCATATTCTTCTAATTTGGAGCAGCTGGCTTTAAATTTTAGATTAGAATATACAGAAACATTATTCAGGATTACAAAACAAAAGAAAATGTTTAGAAAAGTCAAAAATTGTAGCAACAACAGTGAAAAAACCGTCACAGGGTGTAAATTTTATCCATTTTTTTAAATGATAGATTTTTTTTTGAATAGGTGACTTAGATTTTTTTTATATTTTTCTGATAACATATATGAGTTAGTCTATCACCTGCTTTCGGCTTGACGTCGGCTTCTGGGACATCCTGTATACTGATTATTCTAAGTGCTTCGACCGAATCAACCACGATATTCTGATATCTAAACTGTCTAGTGTCGGTGTGCATGGCGATCTTTTGAGGTGGCTTACTTCCTATCTAAAGAATCGGCTGCAAGCAGTAAAAGTAAACACTTTTAAGTCTAACTTTGAAATTATTAATTAATTAATTAATTATTTATTTATTTCGAGAAACAAAGACTCATAATGGTTAGTAACAAATTATACCTTCAGGGGTACCGCAGGGATCCCACTTGGGACCTCTGCTGTTTAATATTTATTTACATGATATAGAATCTTGCTTCTTAAACTCTAGAATATTAATGTACGCAGATGACAAGAAAATTTTTATGCCCATACAATCCCACGTTGACTGCACTAAGCTTCAAATGGACCTTGATAGACTATCTGATTATTGTGTTCGCAACTTGATTTGAATATAAAAAAATGTCAATTAATCACTTTTACTAGAAAGCCTAACTTCATATCCCATAATTACAAAGTTAATGGCATATTAATTTCCAGAGTTAATGTCGTGCGTGATCTTGGCGTTTTGTTGGATAGTAAATTAGTGTATTCCTCTCACTTTCAATACATTACTCTTAAGGCCAATAAGATGCTAGGTTTTCTACACAGAAGCACAAAATGTTTTGAAAAAGTAAATTCGTTAAAGGCCCTGTATTTTGCATATGTTCGTAGCATAATGGAATATGCCTCGCCAATCTGGTCGCCTTCTTATGTAACTTCCATAGCGCGGTTGGAAACTGTGCAGCGAACTTTTACTCGCCGCTTATATTATCGCCTTAGAAGACGATCGGACTACAGCGACAGGCTTAGCTTCTTCCATCTACTCTCCCTCGAAGATCGGCGATTACTCATTGATATGAAACTACTGTTTGACATAGTTAACGCAGTCGTCGACTGTCCAGAGCTCATGAGTCGTATCGGTGTCCGGGCCTCTGTAATACGCACAAGGCGGATGCACTGCCTAGATGTTGATTCGTCACGTACAAATTACGCCAGACACTCTGTGCTGCTGAGAATCGTGCAAACATATGAAGATAAGTTTAGAGATGCTGATATCTTTTTCTTGAGACGTAATGCATTCATTAACGTGGTATTGAATACCCTTTTTCAATCGAAAAATAATAATATTTTAAGCGACAACACAGAGCAGATCATGCCCCTTCACAACACATCCAAACACCCAACACACCCACAACTTTCTCACTCACACACACACACACACATTACATAACTCATTATATATTAGGGCAAAGATTTTTGTTGTTTTTAGTTTTACTTATAGTTTCACTTAGTAGCCTCTCGAGTGTTCGACCTAATATAAAAAATGCAATATGTCAAACTTTGTAATTGGCCATGTATAATTGTACTTATAAATTTGCAAATATTGAATAAAAAAGCTGTAAAGTTTGCAATAAACCATAAATAAATAAATAAATAATTTTCTCTCTTCCTAACAACAGATAATATTTTGACAATTATTTTACAAGCTTGCCATTTGTAGAATACTTGTCAAAAATGGTATACTAAGTCTTCGTACTATACGTCGAAATAGGATTCCTGATTGCAAATTACCTACAGACAAAAACGTAAAAAAATATATTTTACAAAAAATAAAAACCAACTTCAAAAACACTGAAAAGTTAAAAATAATATAAGAATAGATACAGACAACATCACACTTTTATATTGAAGTCGGTGCCAAACGATGATCTCCTAGAAAGTTACCAAAATGGCACCGACTTCAATATAGAAGTGTGATGTTGTCTGTACCTCATCATCATCATATCAGCCAAGAGATGCCCACTGTTGGACATAAGCCTCCCCCAAGGATCTTCATACTGAACGATCGGTCCTGCGCCTCCCGCATCGAGCGGCTTCCCGCGACCTTCATCAGATCGTTGGTCCACCTTGTGGGGGGCCTACCAACACTGCGTCTCCCGGTACGCGGCCGCCACTCGAGGACCTTTCCGTCCCAACGGCCGTCAGTCCTACAAGCGATGTGTCTACTACCACCTCCGCGTCCTATCCTGACCAGGCTAGATTATGTTATTTTCTTTTGTATATAGTTACTTTTAGGCTAATTTAGTTAGATAACTCCTGTCGTGCCCTCCTAATATTATTCCTCTACCTCTACCATACCTCTGCCTTTTCTTGTTTCTGTTTACTTTTGTAAATATACCGTGTTAACTAACTTGTTTTATTTCTAGCTTCTTCCAACTTTTTTTTTGTACGAAGCCTTCCGCTTCGCGACAACATCATATGGCATAAACATCAAAAAGCATAGTAATATTTGGCATATCATATCAATAGGCATAATCATTATAATGCAGAATTGTCGAAAGGTATAATATTAAAAATCATAATCATTGAAAGGTATAATTTGGTTTGCCATAATTTTATTAAGCATACTTTAAAACGCATAATTTTGCTACGCATAACTGTTAATATCTATAATTTTGTTTGACATAATTTAACTATTCATAACTCAATGAAGACATACTTTATAAAGAATAATAACTGTAAATAGGTATCCATAAATCTTCTTTGACATAATCTGGAATGTATTTTTCGTCATGCGAGGATTACTAATTATTAAAAAAAACTAGTGCGATTTAAAACCGACTCAGTCAACCCCGACTCCACGTAGACTTGTCTGCCCTACCCCTAGAGTGTTATTCAGAATCGCGAAGGCACGGAGGGGTGAGGCGGCCCGCATGCTCAGGAGCAGGTGGCTATGAGTGAGCCGCCGCGGCTGAGGCTGGCCGGCGAAGCCGGCCATCAAGCCGAGGCTGTGGTGGTGAGCGAAAGCCATCTGCCACGATTAGCATGCGTAGGACCGCCAGAACCCCGCAGTGCCGGAGCTATGATAGAAGTCTTACATGCTGCATGCCTGCATAAATTCTGCATGCATGCTGCAATTCAGTGTTCGTTCTTTAAAGGCGTAAATTGTTAATAAAACTACCAATAAATCCGTGTAAAGGGGTTTTCTATTTAGGGTTCCAGTAAACGTTAGGTTGGATTGTTACAGCATTAAAAGGAAAAGGTTTGCATTTTTTGCTGTTGAGAGAGCGTCGGTGGCGCAGTGGACTCGGCACCTGCCTTCCAATCGGGGGGTCGGGGTTCGAGACCCGCCATGTACCAATGTGTTTTTCGTTTCGAATTTCATATGTACATTTGTCTGACGCTCCTACAGTGAAGGAAAACATCGTGAGGCAACCTGCATACATCTGCGAAGAAATTCAATGATGTATGTGAAGTCGACCAATCCGCACTGGGCCAGCGTGGTTGACTAAGGCCTAATCACCCTAATATAGGGTAGGCTCGAGCCCCTCGGTGGGGACGTTTATGGGCTGTGATGATGATGATGATCCGAAAAACTAAAAAGTTACGACAAGAAGACAGGATTTTTTAGTAATTAGAATGGAGCAAGGTCCTCTTACACATTTATTAAGCTGTACAAGGGCGAAAGAAATGTGTAAAAACGAAGCTTTGCCAGGCAGAAGAACCTATTACCGATAATATGTTTATGAGCAAAATTTTGATGGTGTTACCCGAACATTTTAAACATTTTCGGTCTGCGTGGGGATCTGTCCCGGAAGAAAAACAAAAAGTCGGAGAGTGCTGATCGAGGAGGAGCGTCAGACATCATCAGTGAATACTAGTGAAGGTGCTGCATTCACTGTGGAGAGAAGGTCATTATTGAAGTGCTACAGCTGCGGACGTGATACTACTCGTATGTACGTCAAGGATCTGACATTTAATTTTTTTAAGTTAGCGGCGGCGCTGGTGGTCATTATAGTATAATTTACGATTTTTGCTGCCTCGACGTAGTTTTCAGTAGCGGCACGGCAATATGGGTACCTAATAATAGGCTATTTTTATTAGGTACCCATATACGCTGAAAGCAATGTCATCTTTGTAAATTCAATATAGCCGCCGCTAAAAAAGCTAGATCACACTTCTATTGCAACCCCAGCAACTGGGATATCAAATGAAAGGGCTTAAAGATTAAAACACAATGGAGTCAGTGACATTTATTAAAATAAATGACCACTGCTTTAAAAATGGCGGATCACTTTTATTTTTCAACCTACGTTTTATGGGTAGTAAATGAAAAGGGTTTAAGAGCAGAACACAGTGAAGTTAATATCATTACAATACGTTTAAGACGCCCGCCGCTCCAAAAAGATGTTATTTATTTTGCAACTTACGTAATATTGGTATTAACAAATATCAACAAATGAGAGAGCTTTGTGAGTAAGACACCAGTTGCAAAGGGTCCATAAGGGCCGATTCCCATTGGCCTACCTTTCAAAATCACCCAAAATTCGAAGGTCGACTGGCATAAAATATCTAATGGCATTGAGTCCGTCTTTGTACACTTTATGTACACACAGCAACACGCTAGGCTATACATGTTGACCTTGAGACCGCCCTTATATCGCTCGTAATAGCGGCGGCTTTCGTTATTTCTATTTTTTGTAAAAAAAAATCAATAGCTGTTACACGAAATTTAGGAAGTCAAGATGTGTTTTCAAAAGAAAACACTGTGCTTTTTGGTTCCAATTTCGACCTGCAGAACAAGCCCCGTGGACGGCCGGGGCCGAGACCAAAGTTGATAATGAAGAATTGAAGGCCATTGTGGAAGCGGATCCATCGCAAACCACGTCCGAGTAAGCTGCAGGCTGCGGTGTTAGTGATAAAACTGTTTTAATCCAAGCAAATTGGGAAGGTGAAAAAGCTTGAAAGGTGGGTACCTCACGAATTGAGTGAAGCAAATCAACAAACGCGCGTTGACTGCTGCGTTGCATTACTCAACCGGCACAAGAATGAAGGGATTTTAAATCGAATCATTACTTGTTATGAAAAGTGGGTCCTGTACGATAGTCGGAAGCGCTCATCGCAATGGCTGAACCCTGCCGAACCAGCTAAACCATGCCCCAAGCGAAAATTGACTCCAAAAAAGTTGAAAACAAAACAATTGATTGAAAAGTCCAAAACAATTGAGGTAAAAACACAAATACATGAGTAAATAGCTGTATAAATTTGAATTTGGAATTCCTAACCATAGAGGAGATATTTGAGATCAAAGTGGCCAGTACGGCAAAACGCCAATTTCATATGTAAGGACCTAATATTATTTGTAAATGATCGAAATCATGCTCTATCCTTCCCTAAATAATGTAAAAGTGTACATTTACTACATAAAGTAATAAAGTGAAAACTATTTGTAAGGATAAAGTGAATACGTTATTGCCACTTCTCTTCCTAGAAAATATGTTTTGGGGGGCGCAAAATTCGAATCTTGCCAGGGTCGCTCATGACCCTAGACAACTCTTAGACATAAGTCGTAGGTAATACGATAAAATTGTTATCAAACCTTAAGGTGGCCATATTCGACCCAGGTACCTTAAAAGCAATTAATTATTGTTAAGAGTAAAAAATTTAATTTGTTACTAGTAACAAAAAAGAATAACAATGCATAACACAAGTACTAGGCATCGTTTAACAAAACAGGTACAGTTAAAACAAGCAAACAAATATGTAGAAAATAATCAAACCGTTGTGGAAATATTAGCATAACGAGACTATTAACAGCGACATTATCTTGGGTTTGAAAGTAACATAATGGGAAAATGGTTGTAAAATACGCAGAGTTTAGTTATAATCAACAAAAATCTTAAGTTAAAGTAAACGAGATTTAAAATTGCAAGTATGCAAAAGTAAGCTTACTACTTGCCTTAAAGTGCTCCAAAAATTACTAAAAGGTTTGCTTAACTTAATCAATAATAGGTTTAGTCATGAACAAACGTGTTAGTTAAAACTAGACATTACTGTTTTACAATAATAACAAAACAGTTCGGCTATTATAAATAAAAACTCCTTTTGGTCACGTACCTACTGCCCGAATCTTGTGGTACCTATTTTATGTTACAAGTAAATGAAAGTTCAGCTACGTACAGTAAGCGCCATATCAAGCTTTACATTTGCACTACAAAAACCGCCGCTATTATAATCGACATAAGGGTGGTCCAAGGGTCAAACAGTATAGCTTGACGCGGCGCTTACTGTACAACGTGTTACTACGTACAAGTAGTTTTTTTTGCTTGACTGCATCATAAAATGACTGGTCCTCCCCCGAAGTGTCATCAGCATCATCAAGAGCTCATATTTGTCACCAGTCCCCACCGAGCGGCGCGAGCCTACCCTAAATTAGGGCGATCAGGCCTTAGTCAACCACGCTGGCCAAATGAGGGTTGGTCTCTCGAAGTATATTTTTTGTTTATTAGATCACTATTGTTCAGAAAAATTAATTTAACTTTTTATTCTTTACAGTTGTTCCATCTTCACCGGAAGGAGTAAAAGTAAAAACACCAATAAAATTTTATACAAAAATACGTCGAAAAATGCGAGGAGAAAACTTCATCAATGTCATCGTCGCCATCTATATGCAAATATCCATCTATATGCAAGGATCCATTCATAATGATACATTACAAACACCAACAAAGCGATCACATGAAAGGCAAGAAACAAAATATCGGAAACGTTTATTTGAGGCAAAAATTAATGATGCGACAAAAACAAAAAAAATAACACTTCGTCTCTACTTTAAGGAATAAAAACAAAACAGCGAATTAAATTACTACGTTTCCATAGACAGTTAAAAAAGCATAAAAAAATCTAGTGAAACATCAAACACTAGCATTTATGCAATTAAGAAAACCAAACTCAAAAGTGCATTAGACAACTAAAGAATAAACCTTTTGTGCCATTATTTTATAAGTCTCCTCCGGCCTATATTTTTTTAAGACGTCAAGATGTGATTTTAGCATCTCCATCCACCATTAGGAGATGGCTATCAAACTCTGATTGTTTGCCTGGTATTAGGTTCCGACATCCGACATACTAAAAGAAATAGAAAAACAATTTGAGCATTGTTCTCTAAAAGAAAAGGCTTGTGTAATCTGCTTTATGGCTGGCTTCAATTAAAAATTGACTATTCAAAAAAATATGATTTAATTTAATATGGTTTCGAAGATTTAGGAAGTGACTATAGAACAAGTAAAGAGGCCAAATAAGCTCTCGCTTTGTTGCTAGGGGCCTTTATAGTAAATGGAAATTACCTGTGGCTTATTTTTTATGAAGTTGAAATGTGAAAGCTGCAATTATTATTTAAAATATTTTTGAGTAAATTTTCAAACATGGCTTATTACTGAAGGTTGTAGTTTGCGACCAGCTCACAACAAATCAAAAATGACTAAAAAATTTAGGAGTGGCAAAAAATAAACCTTTTTTTTATTGTAAAGAACGCAATTTTAAGTCATAATGTCATTAACAAAAAGAATGAAATGGCTTTTAAAGATATCGTATCAACTTATAATTTCGACAAAAATAATAAAAGTAGATCGCCTCTAAAAATAACCGAACGACACATAAATCCGAACGGATTCCAAAAATGACTGTGAGCCTTGCAACTCAAATTTTTAGTAACTCTGTGGCAGCAGGTATCAGAATAGTAATAACCGATTAAAATAAATAATTTTTTTATTTATTTTAATCTTTAAAGTCATGCGTATTAGAATTTGAGCCAAGGCAAACACCAGAATAACTTACATATAATGAAAGGTTGGATAAGGTGATTGGCTTTGTAACCGATGGCAATATCACAAAACCGCATTACGCTGATCATGTTCAAGTGTTTATGGAAAGAGGTATTATGAAAAATTATAAAAAAGCTATGGCTTATACTCTCTGAATCAGACACGCAAGGCCAAGACTTAGCAATACAGCTAAAAGAAAAAATAGGCAAACTACAGGAAGCCGGATTAAAAGTAGTTGCTACAGTTTGCGACCAAGGCACTAACAATATGGATGCAGCTGCAGGCCAGAGTAACTATAAACAGAAAAATACTGATAATAATGATGACGATTCAAGTGTTTTTATGGCCAGTTTAGTACCTATTAGGCTATTGCGTGATGGTGTTGCAGTATGGAAAAACGATAGACCCTCATCAACATTTTATTGTCGACCAATTATGTTTAAATTTATGAAAGAAAATCAGTTATCCGTCGAAAGTGTAAAAAAATCAATAGATGATGAGATAGATGCCCTTCAGCATACAAGTGTCAAGAATGTTAATGTAGAACAGTTGTTAATGACCATGATCGATGGCAAGATTACTTCTTACTTGTCTGAGACATCAACATCAGCTTGTGATATTTGTAAGGCAAAACCATCAGACATGAACGACTTGGATTCTGTGGAACGAAGACCAAAAAACACGGATATGTACCAATATGGGCTGTCATCTTTACATGCTTGGATTAGATGCATGGAATGCTTACTTCATATTGGTAAGTAGTATACTTTTTATTCAATGTTTTTTTTATTACTTTTATTTAATACTGTAGTTTTTGTCACACATTTTGCCGACTTATCTTAAATTAAAGTATTGTTAAGTGTTGGAACCTTGTGGTAAATTTATTTGCCATTCCGCTGAATATTTATATATTTTTTCTTATTTCTTACAGCATACCGCATGGAGATCAAAAAATGGAGCTGCAGGGGTGAAGACAAGCAAAAATTAAATGAAAAGAAAAAACAAATTCAAGAAGATTTTAAAAGTGAATGTGGCCTTCTGATTGATGTTGTTAAGCAAGGAGCAGGTACCACAAATGATGGAAACACTGCTAGAAGATTTTTTTCTAATGCAGATACTTCAGCACGCATAACAGGCCTGGATAAAGATTTAATAGAAAGGTTCCACGTAATCATTCAAAGCGATTGCGTCTGTAGAACGTATAAATATTGCAAACTTTTCTTTATTTTGTCGCGAAACAGCCAATATATATGTACAATTGTATCCATGGTATTATATGCCATCTAGTGTTCATAAATTGTTAATGCATGGTTAAACTCTCGAAAGAAGCATCAGAAGCTCGAAATAATCATTTTAGAAATTTCAGAAGGGACCATTCTCGGAAAATAAGCCGTTTAGCGACAAATGAAGATATTTTGCACAATCTTCTTTTGTCCTCAGATCCAGTGCTAACAAGTATAAGGCCAAGAATGGCAAAACAGACTAGGATGCCTCTTTCTTCTCAAACCATTGAACTTCTGATGCTTCTCCCTACCGAACCAAATCAAATGAGATTTATTGACATAGACTCACTACAGGATAACTTTAGCGATAGTGAATAAGTTAGGTAGTTTCATTTGATTTTGTTTTGTATGTAATTTTTTTTAATATTTTACTTGTTTTGCTTTCTTTCTTCATTAAAAAAACGTAAAATGTATTTTATTTATTATGTATTATTTAAGTATACCAAACAGTATATCGAACAATCTTCTTTTAAGCTCTAATATTATCATTGGTGCTGTAGAATTTAAGCTTTGTATTTTTTGTACATATTGTTTAATATTTGTTTTTGTTATAATTTTAGATAAGTTTTTTTTTATATTTTATGCTAGCATTGTACCTAAGTTTTAATTTTTTTTTAATTTATTTTATATTTTAATTACTATTAAACAAATATTTATAAATGTGTGTTATTTTGTAGAAATTATATTAATATTTTATGGAACCACTATTCTCTGTTTTCTTACCCCAAATCATCTCTGTTTTTCGCATAATACCCTAATTACCTGACATCATTTTTTTTTAAAGTCATCCGGTTCTAAGAAAAAAGGGTTTTAAAAGATTCTGTTAATACAGAACAATGTAAACTAACTACGTTATTAGTTCCTGGTACCCTAATCGATGCTTTTTTTAACAGGAGCACGTAAAACCCCAAACCATTATGTCTTTATTCGCATAATTAATATCCTAACGACCAGACATCATTTTTACTTTAAAGTCATCCGATAATAACAAAAAAAGGTTTTAAAAGATTCTGATAGTACAGAACAATGTAGACTAACTACGTAATTAGTTCCTAGTACTCTAATCGACGCTTTTTCTTAGAGTAGTAATTATAATCCCATAACAGGATTAGTGAAAATATTTTTTTTCCGAACCGTTTAACAGGCAAAATTGCTGTTTGGAGCAGCTAAAAATAAATTAGGATGTTAGTACACAATGCACTTATGCCAACCTAAGTCATTATAGTCATTATTTAAAAAAAAAAATATGTCTATAAAATGAGCGCAAATCCAAGAGAAGATAGACTACCCCAGGAGGGTACCAGAAATGGAGAGTCCCTCCCTGAGCTCGGCTCAGTCTCGGTGGCTGAGACGAGCTCAGGCCGCCCCTCGTATTCTGGGGGGGGGGCAAGTTTGCGCGATTAACAATCGAATACAGCGGGGGTGCCTATGGCATCTCCAACCAGGGCTCACCGAAAGGCGGGTCCAAGGAGCCACAGAGCTCAAACTCAGGGGGAAGGTCCGACGTTCCTCGCAGTGCGCCGGGCCACGGTGAGAGGGTCACTGAAGGGAACCGTAAGGAGCTCACGGGGTCCTCTCGCCAGACAGGCTCGGCGCCTGTGGGAAAGCCGGGGCTTCTGTCAGTAAGGGAGGTGGGCACTGCGCAGCGTAGGCTCGAGAAATCGGGTCTCGTGTTGAGTGTCTTCACCTCGTACTCCGATTCTGTGAGGGCTGGGGGTGGGGAGGACACGGCTGAGGGGAACACTACGGACCCAGCAGCCGGGCCCTCCAGCGCGCCGGCCATCGCAGAATCGGGAAGGAAGAGGAACAGGAGTGGGTCTGCCAAAGCGCGGGCTCGACTCGCTAGGCAAAAGGCACAGGAGGGGCTGACTGAAAGCGGCCCAGCTCTGAAACGCGGCAGGGAAGCCCTCAGCGATGACTCGCGGGCTGGCGGTCAGGGAGTACCGAAAAGGGCCAAAACCCATGGTTATGGCACCTATCGGGATGCTCTCGAAGCTGTTAGGCTGGCGGTCATCCCTGAGGACTATCCTAACACGTACCTGGTGGAGGGGGATCAGGAGAGGCTATTGGAGCTCGTCACGGAGAAATTCATGGCCTCTGATGATCCTCCTCCGCGGTGCTTAATAGGCCAGACGGTAGTAACCGGGGTTGTTTTTGTAGACTGCAAAAACAAGCCGTCGGCGGAATGGCTCCTATTAAATGTCCAGGGGATGTGCATAGGAGAAGTTAGGTTGAAGGTAGTAGATGCTGCGGCTGTTCCAAAGCCAGTTAAGATGGCTTGGAAGAGCCGCAACATGAAACTACTGGATACCAAACAGGCCTGCTTGGCGCTTCAGCGGTACAACCCGTCACTGAGGATGGCCGACTGGAAGGTCGTCGACACCAAGGTGGAGGGGAGCCGGATACGTCGGATCGTCCTCATGGACGGGGGGTCCGCTGAAGTAATCAAGGAGGCAGGGTACATCCTGGAAGGGTGCTTCGAGCTGTGCTCGTTTAAGTTGCTCACGGAAGCACCGGACAGCGGCGACGGGCATGGCCGGGGCAATTCGGGGCCAAATAAGGCTGGGGCTGGTCCCAGTGAAGGGGCTAGTAGCAGCGAAGCTAGGGGTGAGGCTGATCCTAGCAGCCAGGCTGGTGTCAGCGAAGTAGGGGCTGAGACGGGAAGGTCGGGCGAGGCGAATGGGGATGGCGAGGGCGACATGGTGTGTCTGCCCCTGTCGCAGGCATCGACAGGGACAGACGACATCATGGCTGACCTGAACCAGCTCTGTGTCGGTTCGCCGGGCCATCTATCGCCTTAGCCCAAGAAAACAGCTACAACCTACACACCCATCGAAACATCAAGATGGAGGGACTCAGGTTTGTACAGATCAACCTACACCACAGTAAGGCTGCTACAGCCATTATGGCCAAACAGCTTAAAGAGAATATAATACCGGGGGGGGTAATACATTATTACTGCCCAACTAATGACACAAGGACATGCATTTATGTGAGGGAAGGCATTGCTGCTAACCACCATCATCTTTAGACGTGACCACATTTTATTTTGTGTTAATACACCAAACCTCGCTCCCACGATACAGATTCAAGCATCAGTTGACGCATGTCAACTCTCTCGGCTCAGCTTGCATATCGTCGCCAGCTGCCAGCAATATTTAAAGACCAACGCAACTATGAGTCAACCACAAGTCTCTCACTTGACAACTTTGGCAGCTATCGCAGACAGCAAACATGCATGCCTGATGGGCTCAGCGGAGAATGATATCAATATCTCCGTTGGTCTCAGCAGACACCCCGGAGCGGCTCACGCTGGTCTGATGTATACCGATCGCATGGACCAGCGTGGGCCACAATCCACTTAAACACGCAAACGACCACAAACTCACTGACACTAATATGGGAACAGACAGACATTGCTACACAAATAAAAAAAAAACCTAACCTAAACCCAAGGCCCCACGGCCCCACAACCCAAAGCGGCACCCGCCGCCTCCGCCTCCACTAATGATGAATTATTTTTTTTTATGGGATAGTGGGCAAGCGAGCAGACGTTTCACCTGATGGTAAGTAATTACCGTCGCCCATGGACTCCCGCAACCCCAGAGGAGTTACAAGTGCGTTGCCGGCCTTTGAGGTGGGAATACGCTCTTTTTTTGAAAGTTTGAAGGTCGTATCGGTCCGGAAATACCGCAGGCGACAATTCGTTCCAAACTTTGACTGTGCGAAGCAGGAAACTTCGAGAGAAACGCACAGTTGTGGACTGCCAACCATCGAAATGATGGGCATGGATTTTTTGCCGCGTGGAACGATGGCGGAAAGAGGCGGCAGGTATAAGTCCGAACAATTCCTCGGAGCATTCCCCGTAATAAATACGATAGAAGATGCATAGTGAAGCGACATCTCTACGCAGCGCCAAGGTATCAAGCCGATTTGAAATTTCCTGGCAGTCGACGATTCGAGTCGCTCTCCGTTCAATGCGGTCCAGTGGGAGAAGTTGGTATTGGGGTGCCCCAGCCCAAAGATGAGAACAGTATTCCATATGAGGCCGAACCTGCGCCTTGTAAAGCTGAAGGCGGTGCGCCGGAGTGAAATACTGTCTCGATCTATTGAGCACACCAAGCTTCTTAGAAGCTAATTTAGCTTTACCCTCTAAGTGGCCACGGAACTGGACTTCGCTCGATATGTCGACACCAAGGATCCCAATATTGGCTGATGCAGTTAGGGGAATGCCCTGAAAGCGAGGAGATACGACAAATGGCATTTTCTTTGCGGTGAACGCGCAAACCTGTGTCTTTGAGGGGTTGAAATGGACTAAATTATGTCGACCCCAGTTAGAGACTTTCTCTAATGAAGTTTCGATTTCAGACACAAGTTTATTCCGGCACTCAATGACGTTTTCCCGAGAAGAGTTCGCACGGCCGTTATAGAAGGTGTCTTTCGTGCTGTCGTCTGCATAGCAATGAATTCTGCTGATTTGCAGCATATCATTGATATGCAGAAGGAATAGTGTAGGTGAAAGCACACATCCTTGGGGGACACCAGCATTTACAGACATTGGGTCTGAGCATTCACCGTCAATCAAGACCTTAATGCTTCTGTCTGCTAGAAAGCTAGTGACCCATCCACATAATTTCTCGGGAAGCCCATATGAAGGAAGTTTTGAGAGGAGCGCTTTGTGCCATACCCGATCGAAGGCCTTCGCGATGTCCAAACTAACTGCCAGTGCCTCCCCCTTCGCTTCAATTAGATTATGAAATAGAGTTTCTCTTGGATTCAGTCAATAGAGTAGACCTCGGCGCGCTTAGAGCCTTTGCCGTCGAACGTCGCAAAGCACAAGGTGGGCAAGCACGCTTGCTCGTACTTTCTAGACACATACAACTTGTTGAGTCCCAGTCCCAAAGTTGCTGAATCGTGCATCTCGCATAACCTTCGCAATTTTTTACACAATAATTCTTATTTTACTTGCATCACTAGTTTATGACTACTGCAAATATTAACCTAAATGCCGGTACCCACCACCGGGCGTACGAAGCCCTTAGGTGTCTCGCTTGTCTCCTTCAACACCCGCTCCCTCCGGTCTAACCTACCGGAACTTAGGGAGTTTGTTAAGGATAGGCAGGTCGACATATTTCTCCTACTGGAAACTCAGCTCAGGACGAGTAATAACAAACTACTAATCAAAGATGTGGAAATTCGAGGCCGTTGAGTAGAGTACTGTCAACATTTATTAAACGTCTATCATCCACCTCTACATGGACCACTACCACCGATCACTGTGTGAGGTGAAAAGAGCCATACGCCAAATGAGGAACAATAATGCCACAGGGCCGGATGAAATACCTGCTGAAGTGTGGTAGATATTCGGAAGTACAGGAGAGTTGTGGCTGCATTATTTTTTTAATAGGCTAATGGAAGGTCAACGCATCCCGGACTCATGGCAAAATAGCTTCCTGATACCGTTCTACAAAGGAAAGGGAACCCTGAGAGACTGTATCAACTACAAAGCGATTAAACTTAAGTCGCATACTCTCAAGATCTGGGAGAGAATATTAAACAACAGAATAAATGTCATCATAGATGTTACTCCAAACCAATGCGGCTTCGTTGCGGGTATGAACCTCTGACGCTACTCAAACAGTTTGAATATTGCTGGAAAAGGCGAAGGCGAACAACAGTAAGCTACACATGATATTCATAGGCCTAGAAAAGGATTTTGATCATGTACCCCGTGACCTAATTTGGGTCAATTATTAGTACCTGAACAATATATATCATTGATACAAGATATGTATAACAACATTACCACCCAATTTATCAGTCCAGCAGGAACAAGTAAGATTTAAACTAAACGTCGGAGCTTATCAAGCTTCCGCACTTAGCCTACTACTATTTAATACAACAATAGATTATTTAACAAGAGAGTGCCAACAGCCAAATGCCTGGAATATCCTTTATGCGGATGATGTGGCCCATATGTCTGACAATGTAGAAGACCTTCAGAATAACTTGAATATGTGGATAAAGGCACTTGAAGAAAATGGGCTCGGGATTAGCCGGAAGAAAACAGAACACATGTCGTGCCTGTTTGAAGGAGTAACGGACCCTAATGCTATAAAAATACACGTCAATAATACACCCATTCCATCAATCGACCAGTTTAAATATCTAGGATCCATTATAAGCAAGGATGGCAAAATTGATCTAGATGTAACACACAGAACTATAAATGTTTGGCTGAAATGGAGACAACTCACAGGCGTGATGTGCGAGAGAAAGATACTCGCGCGTACCACTTAAAGTAAAAGGTAAACTGTATAAAACAGCAACCACACCTGTTATACTCCACGATGCAGAATGTTGGGCTATCAACAAACAACACGTAAATAAACTGCACACAACTGAAATGCGCATGTTACGCTGGTCAGTGGGAGTCACCAAGTTGGATAAAATCCGAAGTGAGTACATCCGAGGTAGTTATAGGGTTGCCCCCATAGTCGAAAAACTCCAAGAAAAACGTATGCGCTGGTACGGCCATGTCATGAGACGCCCTGAAGACCACAATATAGTCAGAACAGTCATAAATATACCTACGTCGAAAAGAAGGAGTGAAAGACCTCCCGCCACTTGGCTAACGACGGTCCAAAAGGATCTGAAACAATTAGACCAGGACGCCAAACTGGCCCGAAATCGACGCACCTACAGATTTAGGACAAGGAGAGCTGACCCTGCATAAAGCGGAATAAGGCTTAGGAAGAAGGAGAAATTGTACTAAGTACTATCTTTTAATAAAGAAAAAGAAAGGTTATAGATATATTTATAACAAATCTAAAACCATTGTCTTTTCGAGGAGAAGTGTTAAGACAGTATATCACATCACTATTTCAATGGCACAGCACTAGTTTTTTTCTATGTGGTCCCCCTTTCTTGTCTTCTGTAATATTGATTGTGTCTTGCTCTTCTCGTATAATAAAAATGTAATAATGTATCTAGATGTTTATTTCATTAACCATTCACCTATTTAAAAAATTCTCAACCGTTTCCATATTTTCAATGGAACACCCACCCTGCAAACGTAACAATATGGACAAGACAGCATTAACCAAATATGTAAGATTTTAGAAAAGAGAACCGAACGATGTATGGCATGGACGTAACATGAGTTGCTTTATTATTTACTAATTTTCAGGAAACTGTAAAGATTTTTAAGTTGGGTGGTGACACGTAGTTATTACAGGGAATAAAGTCTACTTTGGCATAACCGTACAAGGTACAAAAATAGATCAATAGAGTTGAATCGTCCGGGCTAGTAAGTTGCACTTGCAGATCAGTTAAGTACAGCACTCATACAGATAGCTTCACCATCGCTACTCAAGTCCTTTCATCTGACGAACTCCTCAATGATCTTTGTACAGCCTTAAGACCTTTTAAAACCACATGCCTACATAGCAAAATAAATTTTTTTTATTTCATTTTCCAGTACAGTTTGTGTACAGAGACGGTGACTTCTGTTTACTATTACAAAAAAGAAAAAATTGTAGAACATGGCAGTATTGTAATGAAAGCCAACGATTTGAAACATAGCCCTACTACATTTTACAGATTTTAAAAACTATCGCACAGTCATTTCCAAAAAACCACCTTAAGCATAAAAAATGATTCTTCTGACGTGGCACCACAACACTTTCAAAAAATAGATACATCTTTATCAACTTACTTATTCTATTACAATGACACAGAAGCAGAATTCCATTTTCATGCCACTTCACATACCACCAAGTCTATGTGATGGTTATGGTGGTAACAAAAAAAACATTGCAGGCAGCACAAGCTAGTTTGCAATGCGCGCCAAACCATGACAACTCCACCCAGAGCGCACATGCGCAATCCTAATATTATAAATGCGAAAGTGAATTTGTTTGTTTCTTAGGCTTTCGCTTTTTGAAAATTCTTTAATCAATAGAAAGCTACATTATCGGAGAGTAATATAGGCTGTATTTTTTTTTAATAAGAGATCCCTATCAACGATAGCGAAGCCGCGGGTAGAAGCTAGCATAATATAAATGGGTATAATTGTATAAAATGGATGCTTGAAAAAGCTGTGCCCAACTTACCAAAAAATTGCGTTCTGGTAATGGATAACGCAGATACTATAATCACTGCACATAAACAAAACACCAACCATGTCAAGTTGGTCATAGGGGAGCTGGATCAAGCTTTTTATATAAAATTATTAGATTCATAAATCTTTGATGTCATCAGTCATTCATTCTGGGTAAAATTAGACCAGCGGTATAACATTGGACCACATCCTGAACAAACACTTTTTATTATTTTTTACTGTATCCTAACGTGCTTTAGAAAAATGCATGTATCCGAAAGTGAAGAGGTAGAACCCATAAACAATAAGAACAATAAGAACGCATTTTGACAGGGATACAGAGTCCGGTGTCAAAATAAAGAGTTGATCTTTTTCTAGTCTTGCAGACGGTACTTAATAATTACTGTGTTTATATCTTTATTTTGAGTTTTTGAGCTCCAAACCGGTAAGTTTTTACATTATTATGTCATATAACTATTGGTTTGTGATTTAAATTTTGTGTTTTTTTTTTTGGGTCTGTTATTAACCTTTCGACAGTCCTCGTACGGCATTCGTACGAGCGGGACGTATTTTTCGCGCTTTTACGTGAGCCCTCGCGTGTGAGTTCGTCCAGTACAGGCGTTATCCGCCTCGTGTAACGGTGTGATCGCGATGGCCAGCGACCACGTGTCGCCGGCGTCGCCGCGCTCCCATTCACCATTGACTGCGGATAATATTACGCGACCTATGAGTACTACTCCCGTTGCTGATGACACGTTATACGATGAAGAGGAGGATGAGGCAAGAGGAATAAAGAGACAACGAGCGGGTAGTGCTGAAACAGAAGGATGGACGGAGGTGAAAGGTAAAAAGTCTCGCTTGTCACGTAACGGTAGCAATACATCGCTGCATGAAAATGCGTATGAAGTATATTTATCTGCCAAAGACCGCCTGCCGAAACAATTTGCAATGGCGCGTTTCCTGAAAGAGAATAGCATAAAGGTATGCCAAGTCAAATACATGAGCCCTTTTAAAATACGCCTTCAATTGGAGAATGAGGTCGCAGTTACTCGGCTGTTTGAGTGCGAGAACTTAGTGACGAAGGGATGGCGAGTTCAGAAAGCCATGGAAGTGTCTATTTGTTATGGACTCATCAAGGATATTGAAGTGGAACTCTCTGATGATGAAATCCTGCTTAATATTTCTTGTCCTCTGCCAGGTAAACTGCTGTCTGCTAAGAGAATTAATCGTCGCAACCGTGACGATGGGCGTTGGTGCCCTAGCGAGACCATCCGTCTTTCGTTTGAGGGAGATTATCTTCAGACGTTCGTACGCATTTTTGATATTAATGTAAAAGTGTTCCCATATATCCATCAGGTATCTCAATGTTCCCAATGTTGGAAACTGGGACACGTTAGAAAAATGTGCCCGGGAAAACATGTTATTTGCCCAAAATGTGGTGGCCGTCATGAGAATTGCGACACTTTACAATTCTGTTGTGTCAATTGCGGAGGGGACCATATTTCACTAAGCAAGATATGTCCGACTTATAAGAAAGAAAGGAGGCTAAGAGAAATCATGGCTGAATTCAGGTGCACGTACAGGAAGACTTTATCGTGTTATGTACCCCCGGACTCCCCACCCGCTCCTCCTGTTGAGTCATATGATTCCTTTCCTACTTTGAAGACAAAATATACACCGTTGGATATCTTTTCTCCCATGCCTAGTACATCTGCCCAACAGTCGTACGCTGAGACTATTAAAACGAGTGCCATGATCCACAAAATACCAAGCACGAAGTCTACCCGTCAACCTGTCAGGAACAACCCTAAACCCAACAAAAAGCAACGTCCCGAAGAGGATGACTGGATGACGTGGAATAATGATGATAGCAAAAATTATCATACCGAAGAAGATGACTCCCATAACAAAAGTCCCCGTTTTAGTGAGCTTATTTTCCGCATTAAAGACATTATATTTCTCCAAAATTGCAATTTAGCTTCCAAAATAACGTCAGTAATCAAATTATGCCTAGAGTGGATTCTATTAGTATTTGCAGGTTATATCTCTTCTTGGTCGTGGACAAAAAAGTTGATTCAATTTTTATCAAGTTCGCTTTAATGGATAGTAAAATGATCAACATTAACATATGCCAATGGAATGCTCAGAGCATTAGGCCTAAATTACCTTCCTTTGTTGAATTGTTACGTCAAGAAAAAATACATATTGCTGCCCTAAGTGAAACATGGCTTCAACCCGAAAGTAACTTTAAGATAAGTGGCTATAATGTTTTTCGAGCTGACAGAGACGATTCGTACGGCGGCACAGCAATAATATTACACCGATCTATTAAGGCGCAGCAACAACATGTGCAGGTAAATAATCTGACATTAAAGTAGTTAGTGTTCAGTTATTTAACTGTGGAAACATTGAGTACATCGTCGCAATTTACTGTCCGTCTAGGGTTGTCACAAATCAAACAGATTGGGATAATTTACTTTCGTTATGGCCATCTAAAACTTTAATTTTGGGAGATTGTAACGCGCACCATGTTAGTTGGTCGTATAAAACGGATCGTAGAGGCGGTTTCATCCATGATGCAATTGTTGACAGTAATTTTGTTTATTTGAATGACGGGTCACACACACGTATACGTTTAGTTAATGACAATCTTCAACAATCGTCTCCGGATATTTCATTAGCATCTGTAGACATCGCACTCAGATTACATTGGACGGTATTAAATGAAAATTTGGGTAGCGATCATTTAATGATAAAAATTTCGCTTTTAGCACCTTGTCAACTTCCACCAGTCATCAAGAGGAACTTTTCCCGTGCAGATTGGCCTTTATATACCACGTATTTAGAAAATAAATTCTGTGAATTGAATAATATACCAAGTGACCTCCAAGAAGCTTATGATTTATTTTTGAGTATCATTAATGAAGCCGCCGATAAATATATTCCCCTATATAAATTCAATCAAAACCCCACTTCAACCTTTTCTCCTAAGCCCTATTGGTCGTCCACACTCTCTTGTGCTGTAGCTCGCCGTAGACTGGCTTTGGGACAACTAAGACGCAATCCTACTCCTGAAAATTTAAACCGTTTCAAAAATTGTGTTCATTTTGCGCAGAAACTAATTCGTCAGGCCAAAAGTGAGCACTGGCAAGACGTGTGCACCTCAGTTGACTCGTCGACAACATCCAAAGTGTTGTGGCAGAAAATGAGATGGTTGAAAGGTTATAGTTCTCCCCGACTCCATGTCGAGGCACAAACTGCTGAAAGCTTGTTAACATCCCTTACACCTGACTACGTTCCACCTGCCCTTCCTATGCTCTTTTCTGCTAATGCTACCTTAGAATCCGAAATCTCTATCCCGGAGCCTGTTAAATGTATTAAGAATAAGGATACATCTCCTGGATTTGATGATATATCGTATTCCATGATAAAACACTTGCCTGACGTAGGCAAACGTTTTCTTCTATCCCTATATAATTCTTTCCTTGCTAATAGTTTCGTCCCTTCTCAGTGGCATGACATTTGTATAATTCCGATCCCAAAACCTGGGCGTAACCCTAGAGATGTTTTCTCTCTCCGCCCTATTTCGTTAATATCTTGTTTATGCAAAATCTTTCATTATATCCTTTACAGAAGACTGGAATGGTTTCTAGAAAAAAACGAGAAGTTCTCCGCAAATACAGTAGGTTTTCGTAGGTCTAGATCATGTTTAGATAGCTTGAGTTGTCTGGTGTCCAACATTCAAGCCAGTTTTTCTGAAGGAAATTCTACTTCATGTTGCTTTTTGGACATTGACAGCGCTTATAATAATGTAGACAATACTTTACTTATCCAGTCTCTGGACAATTTACAAGTTGGGTCTCTTATTTGCAAATATTTGTGGCACTACCTTCAAAATAGAGTGCTTAAAATTAAAATAGGTAGTCATGTTTTAAGTAGACACACAGGCCGTGGTCTTGCCCAGGGGGATCCACTCTCACCACTCTTATTTAACGTTATAACTATGAATATTTGTAAACGTCTAGAAAATATTGTTCATATCTCCCAGTACGCTGATGATTTCGCTATATACGTTCAATGTTCTACGGTTAAGGAAGGTGAGTTAAAGATCCAGGCTGCTTTAAATGTTATTAATGACATGCTCACAGAAGTAGGTCTGGATATTTCTCCTAGTAAAAGTAAAATTTGTTTGTTTAATAGAGGTTTCCGTAAATACACCACGGATATACGTCTGAACGGGGCATCATTGCAACTAGTAGATAATGTCAAATCTCTTGGAATGTGGTTGGATAGGAATCTTAGATGGAAAAAACACATCAACGAATTGTGCGAAAGGCTAACAAAGATTATTAATATTTTTAAGGTGCTGGTAGGACCTGGATGGGGAGTTCATCAAATTCAGCTAAGGCGACTTTACATTGCTCTTATACGAAGCCGGATAGACTTTGCTAGCTTTCTTTATGATAGTTCTGCTGAGACACATTTGATCAAACTTGATCGTTTACAAAATGTTTGCTTGCGGTTGATCGGTAGTTTCATTCGAAGTACCCCTATCCATGTGATGGAATCCGAACTTTTGCTTCCTCCACTGTTTGTAAGGCGTCGGTACCTCGCTGGTAAATTTTATTTAAAATCAAAATCTAGCAATTTTCCCATCATTGACTATATTAAAATATTAGATGATCTGAAAACTAGGCCTTATTGGGCCCGCAAAAAGAAGCCATTATTGTTATTATCACACGAAATGTTAGACCAAGAGCTTGTTTATTGTAGTAGTAGTTTCGATAGGGTAATTTTAAATTTTGGGGCCAAAAGTATAACCATCGATATAACTTTTGAATGACAACTGTTAATATAAATATGATTACTATAATTCGACTATATTTATGAACATCACAAGGACCAAATACAGTAACAATCATTGTACTATAAATGAAGTAGATAAATTAATATTAACAACCAATTTCTCATTAGTGTCACTGGTTCTAAACGCTTATTTTTTTCTGTTTTCTTAATAAAACAAAAACAAATGCAGGAAATTAAAATTTCTTTTTTTCACAGTCAAATATACTTGTAATAAAAGATTAATCGATAGTTGAGACAGTCCTAAGTATGAAAACAATAAGATTTTGAAGCTTTCTAAAACCTTTCGTTTTTTTAAATATCATTAATGTAACTTAACCAAACGCATCAATAAACACTGTTAGTATCTTGCTATACCTTGCCCCTCACCCCGTACAGTTCCGGTGCACTCAGTTATCGTCCGACGCCAGTAGTGTTTAGTTGGGACGTTCGAGAAATGACAAAAAAACATAATATCAGGTAAGATTTCGGAATTTGTAATAAAATTCTATCATTAGTGTTGTACGACATAACGTACCTAATTGTGTATTGTTTTGTTTTTGTTTTATTTGATTAATTACACATCAAAAGCATAGTTTGTTCTCAACGAAAAGATATATTCTAGAACTTTCTATCTTGGCGGCAAATTCAAAATACTACCGAAAGTCTCATTTGTGTTACTCTAATTCGTGTCGATTTAAGAGTCACATTAATGATATATTATTGCACACAAATGATAAAATGTAATTATTCTTAATATTTTTTTTGTTTTAGTAAAAAATCTTGATACGTAATAATGGGAAAGCAAAAGAAACAAAAGACTGAAGAACAGTTAGAGCGAAGAAGAATAGTTAGAAGGGAGAAATATAAACATATTAAAACGAATCCTGAACTTTATGCTCTTGAACAAGAAAAAAAAGACAATACTATTTAAAACTAAAAGCGAACAAAAAAATTAAAAGCATTAATGAATTGAGCCCACGCGAACAGCGCATTCAAAGAAGAAAGTGGAAAGAGAGTGCCAAAAAGTATTATAGAAAGAAAGTAAGCCAAAGAACTATTGAGAAGGTTGCAGTAAGTGAAGTAAATAATTATGAAGAAAATGTCGCTCATTTAAAATAACAACGTGACATCTTGACAGATAGCGATTTTGGGAATAGTATCACAAATTATTCACCGCAACGCGTTCCTTATACTACAAGAACATGGTATTTACAAAGTAATAAATGAAGGCTCTGTGCGAAAAAAAGACAAAATGTAACGTTGTCGCTCTGTCTCATTTGCCACTAAAGTTCGTTCCTATACCGCAACACCTCAGTTGTCCAGTGCCGCGTGCAGGAGGAGGTGCTCTTGTTTTACAGGAAGAACGTGACAACACGAGTTTGACACCGTTTCGTTGTTAAGGTAAGATACTGTTGTTTGCTTATTTTTGAAGCTTAAATGTGATAAGGTGATATTGTCACGCTATTATACTAAAATAATAATGTATAAAATTGGATACTCTTGTAATTATCACGTTGCTATCATAAAAAATTTACATTTTATAGGGGTTATTTCAAAGTGTTATAGTGTTGTTGCTTAACTTTTTTACAAAACCCTTTTTTAAATTGGTTTATATTTGAAAGTCACATTTTTCATTCAAATTGACCTATTTAAATAAATAATATTACACTTTGTCACGTTGTTTATAATAAAAACAAAAACTTAATGATAATGTTTGATGACAATTAACGATATAGTACCATGGATCTGGTCTGAAAATGCAATGGGAAGGTGGCCATTGGAACTTCTAAACAAAAAAAGATAACCCATTGTGTTTGAGCTTGTTGGATTTGTCATGCCGAGAACTTTATGCATGGGTATTGCATTTATGTAAGGTGCGTAAAAGCTTGATTTATTTATTTTCATCTATCTTTTTTTCTTATAGGATGGTGTCAAGGCCCAGGAGGATATTAGAGCTAGCAACAAAAAATCTGAGTTTTAATGAAAACCAGAACACAAACGATTTGAATATTGAACCAATCCAAAGCAAACGACGTCGCATTTCGTCTTCCAGTTCCAGTTCTTCGAGTTCGTCGAGCAGCAAATCATATCTTGAGGATAGTGATGATTCCGTCAAGGACCCAAATTATAAGGAAGACAGTAATGACATCATAGAAAACTCCGACGACGAAGAGTATACTTTTACAACATTAACAACAGTGCCACCACAACGAGTAGAAACTTCAACCACTTTAACACCAATAAATACAGTTCCAGAAACAGACTATATTACAGTAAATCAGGAAGTCCCGCTAAATCAATCTGCAGAAAGCAGCACTATTATAAATGAAAATGATATAAATATAGTAGAAAATAACATTATACACACAGAAAAAACTAGCTTAATAGTAGAAAATAGTAAGCAAAATAATCCAGAAACAACTCCAACTAAAAAAGGAAGAAAGAAAAAGAGACAGCAAGAAAATTGGAAGATAAATATTGCCAAAGCTTTGAGGAACAGTGGGCAATCATACACTTCTACTAAAACTAAAAAAAGAATCCCACAACGTGAAATGAAAGAACCCTGCAAAGAAAACTACTCGTTTAAGTGTAGATCTAATTTTACGCTAGAACAAAGGAGAAGCATTAAAGATGACTACTGGAATTTGGGAAATATTGAGAAACAATGGGCTTTTATAGGTAATTCCGTAGAAGAAGTCATTCCAAAATATCGTTATGTAAAGTTAGATTCTGAGGGAAACATGACCAGCGCGATAAAAGCAATGCATATTTTTTAACCCATTCAGGCATAAAATTCAGAGTTTGCAAGTTATTTTTTAAATCCACGTTGTGCATAAATAATCGTCCAATTGAAACTGCATTGAATAAAAAAAATAAAAATACTCACATAACTTTGATGAAGGATAACCGAGGACGTCACGGAAAGCAGCCAAAACTTGACGAAAATTTGAGAGCTGGGGTAAAAGAATTTATAAATACCATACCAAAAATAGAATCACATTATACTCGAGCACACACAAACAAACATTACATTGATGGCAGCAAGACAGTTGCAGATCTTCACAGAGATTATGTCGATCTTTGCAAGTCGAAGAATAATTCTTACACAAGTTATGCTATGTTTTATCGGATATTCACGCAGGAATTCAACATATCCTTTTTTACACCAAAAAAAGATTTGTGTGATATCTGTGAGGCATATAAAAATAGTTCGGAGGAAGATAAATTAGTAGCTAAAGAAAAATACGAAAAACATCTAAGAGAGAAGCAACTTTCACGCATTGAAAAAGAAAACGACAAAATGAGAACAGATGCAGTCGTTGCTGTGTATGACCTTCAAGCTGTGTTTCAGTGCCCGAAAGGAGAAATATCAGTTTTTTATTATAAGTCGAAGCTAAATGTATTAAATCTGACCATTTATGATGTGCAGACAAATAATGTCGAAAGTTATGTCTGGGACGAGTCCAATGCAAACAGAGGGGTGAATGAAATAGGAACCTGCGTCTTTAACTATCTAAAATCAATTTCTACTGCACATAAAGATATTAACGTCATTTTTTACTCAGACAACTGCGCAGGACAACAAAAAAATAAGTTTATGATTGCCATGTATCTATTTGCAGTGTTAAAATTTCCAAACCTAAACTCAATTACGCATAAGTTTTTGATAAAAGGTCATACACAAAATGAAGGTGACTTTGCTCATTCACAAATTGAGAGACAGGTCAAAAGGCAGCTAAGAAGTGGACCTATGTACACCCCTGATGCCTTTATTGGAGCAATAAAAGCTGCCCGAAAAAAGAGTGAGCCGATCCATGTCACCGAAATGTGTTTCACTGATTTCTATAATTGGAAAGAAGTTTGTAATCAAATGAACTTCGTTATAGGTAAAGATGAGGAAAATAGCAGATGTAAAGATTATTATGGTTAAGAAGACTGATCCCCGGACTATTTACTTTAAAAATTCATACGAGGACAAAGAATTTAAAAAAGCCACTGTAATAAAAAAGAAAAAAGAGATAGATGTTGAAATAAAGAAGGTGTATACTAGTAAACCGGGCATATCAGAAAGAAAGATAAATGATCTCATGGACTTAGTCAATAAAAATTTAATTCCCCAATATTATAAGCCATTTTATGATGCTTTATAAAAAATGTATAATTTAATATTTTTGAAGCTTAGCTTTATTTTAATGTTTTTATTTATTAATTATACCTATTTAGTTATTTATTTAATTTTTGAGGCTTGAAGTGTTCCCAAGTCGTTTAAAGCTAAAGCTAAAGTTGATTGATTAACTTGATTGTGATTACTATTAATAAGTTACTGAATACGTACATGGTACTATTAAGACTGATAATTTTTACACCACAGACTGATTAGGTGAGATAATTTACTTATTAATACATTATAGTTAGACTAATCATAAGTAGATTTTTACAAAAACGTAACTAGTGCTACAGTTAAACATTAAAAACACATTTGATTGTTAATTATTTGCACAACTTTAAAAAACTGTACTTGTATGGTATTTTTGAGATTGATTATTGTTACCCCAGAGACTGATTAGGAGAGATAATTTCCTTATTAATTACAGTTAAGTAGATTTAGATAAAAAAAAATTATCTTAGTGCTATAATTAAACAAAAAAACACATTTCATTGTTAATTATCTGTATAAATAAAAAAAACTACATTAAGATATTACACTGTATGTATGACGTTTACATTAAATCTTTGACATAACAACGTATTAACTTTTATTTGTTTAAGTGTGCATATTAACATGTCAGCAAATACAACGTTACAATTCAATATATATCCGAAAAAACTTAAAAATTTTACAAGAACAACGTGACATATTCAACTGCTTTTTTTTACTATATGAATTTCTTGGACAATAATATAGAAATCTAGTAATTTTATATTTACCATAAAGCTTATTAATCATATTTTCATATTGTTTATTTATATTTTTATTTGATAAGTAATAGACAAAGTTATCGCATTTACAAACATTAAATGTCGATTTCTCTAAATTGAAGAATATCGAGATATCACGTTCTCCCTTTAAATGAGCGATGTGATCTCTAATGTAGATCCATTATATGCAGTACAGAGAGAAGAAAAATCAAACCGAAATAAAACTTATTGGAAAAATCAAGACATTAAAAATGCAGCACAGAAGAGAGAAACAAAATCTTATATGTTTACTAAATAGATACAGGAACCAAATTAAAATTTTACAAAGAAAAATATCTAAGTTGACAAATCAGACCAATAATGAGTCAAAAAGTAATAAAGAAGACAAAAAACAATTATTTGATAAGCTTTTAAGTAACGAAATAACACAGAAATTTGCCACAATCAAAAGTAGAAACGATAAAAGAATTGTCTCCAACTTAATTGACAGAAAGAAATTCAAAGATTCCAAGCTTTCTACTGATCTTCGTAAAGTGTGCCTTCGAGAAAGATTTAAGAAAAATACACAAAATAATATGATAAATATTCATGAATTGATACAAAGATTTTATGACGACGATATTAATAGCCGCATAGCTCCCGGCAAGAAACAATTTAAGAAGAAACACGGAACTGTCAAACAAATAAGATACCTTTTAGATACAATGAAAAACTTACATAATAAATTTTTGTCGGAAAACCCGAACATCCGAGTAAGTTACACTACCTTTACCAGACTTAGACCTTTTTGGATTTCTCTTCCCATTGATGACCGTGATACATGTGCCTGTACATTGCACACAAATTTTAACTTATTGATAGAAGCTCTTTATAAAAATAATATTCTTCATGTAAAAGATAGCCAGAATTTAATTATGCAAATCTGCTGTGACAAATATAATTTAGATTGCCTTAATCGTGTATGTATTAATTGTAAAGACAAGGCAGTAGCGTATAAAGAATTCAGAAATGATATAAAAGTTCAATACATGGAATGGGAGAGAGATTTAAAGAAAGTAGATACCAAAGAAATAAAAATAATCAAGAAGAAGCCAAAGACCTCTGACCCTCGTAATTTGATTATAAAGTTAGAAAACATATTGCCATTCACACACAAGTAATATCTTCAATCAGTATGCGTCTATTAAACGTTTGAAGGAATCACTAAATACTAACGAATCGCTGATTCACATGGATTTCTCCGAAAATTATGCATATAAATATGCAGAGGAAGTTCAGAGCATGCACTTTGGTGGGAGCCGTGGTCAAGTCTGTTTACATACTGCGGTAATTTATTTAAAAAATGATTTGCGAGAGAGTAAAACCTACTCCCTTTGTACAGCTAGTGAATGCACCCGCCACGATGCAGCCGCCGTATGGGCTCACCTTAATTATCTAATAACATTTGTTTTCAATAAATCACCACAAGTTAATCGTATCCACATTCTGACTGAAGGGCATTTGGTACAAGGTGATTCAGCCCTCCCTTCCTCGTTCCTTGTGGTTTATTGCGAGTGATATGTGTAGACAAGAGCTTGTTATTGCATTAAGACTTCGATCCGGCCATGTTCCGCTCAACTGTTTTGCTTTTATGATGCGCAAATCTGATACACCTAACTGCAGTGTTTGTGGCGTAGTTGAGGACGCATATCACATACTGGCGGAATGTAGCCGTATTGAGGTCCAAAGACGTGCCTTTGGGAACCTTAATTATAAAACTGGTTTTTATAATAGTATATTGGCCTCTCCTTTGTCCAATGAGGCCAGATTACTTTACAAAATGGTTAATGTAGGACTTAAGCTTAGAAAAGATTGTAATATGCAGGTACCTAATTAAGTTTTTTTTCAACACACTTCCTCATAAAGTGGCTCTAATCCCATGGCAATTAGGCACATAATGACACCTATAATCAAACTGTGACTTTTTCATTACTATTATTCACGAATGAGTAATAGTTTTTTTTTAATATTATTGGTTGAGTTACGCTTACACTTGCGCTAAAATGCTATCCGCGAAAAGCCCAAAAAAAAGAAACCTCATTTTTTCAATACAATTTATGAAGAAAATGATTTATGTTGTACACCGCCCGATATAAGATGTGAAGCCCAGAACGTTATGGAAAGTTTACTACCACAAAACTCAAAGGAAAAATATCTATTAGCGTACCAAAATTTCATACAATGGCAGAACAACAAGAATACGCAGTCTTTTTCAGAAAATGTATTCATGGCGTACTTTAAAGAATTATCTTCTAAGTACAAACCTAGCTCTTTGTGGTGTATTTACTCAATGTTAGAAAGTACAGTCCGAACAAAGAATGGAGTGGACTTAAAAACATACTCGAATTTGTCAGCTTATCTAAAGAGACTATCTGATGGATTTAGAAGCAAAAAATAAAGGTTTTATCATCTGATGATATTGAAAAATTTATTAAAGATGCTCCAGATAACCAATATTTGGCTACAAAGGTTAGTTAAATTAATTTTAATTAAATATTTAATAGCAGCTTGTGTTGTGTGTTGACCTTAATTATTGTTTCTTTTGTTTCAGGTTGCTTTAATATTTGGTGTAACTGGTGCCTGTAGGATACAAGAATTAACAAATATAACTGTAAAAGATATAGAGAACCATGGCCAGATGCTTTTAGTGAAGATACCTATCACGAAAAATAAAATACCTAGGTCATTCACCATACACGGTCCATTCTATGATATTGTTAAGAAGTATGAAAGTTTGCGTTCGCCAAAAACAAAAATTGACCGTTTCTTTCTAAATTACCAGAATGGTAAATGTACCTGTCAGCCTATAGGTATAAACAAATTTGGTTCTATGCCTAAAGAAATCGCTAAGTTTTTGGGTTTAGTAGATGCTGAGAGGTACACTGGACATAGTTTTAGAAGAACTTCAGCTACATTGCTGGCAAATTCAGGAGCTGATATAATGACTTTGAAGCGACATGGCGGGTGGCGATCTAGCAATGTAGCAGAATCATACGTAGAAGATTCCATATAAAACAAGAAGGAAATTTGTGCAAAAATCACAAAAGGAATTAAACTTGATTCTGAGACGCATCCTACTGGCGAAATACCAAGTACGTCCAATGATTGGATTTCACCTACCTACACGAATAATGAACCATCACAAATAACAATAGAACATGAAAGTATTTCAATAAATAATCTATCTCATGAGACCGCTATGTCATCAAAAATAGTTAATTATAATTTTACTAACTGCACATTTACTAATTGTTTCTCTAAGTAAACTTTTTATCTACTATGTAAAATGGTTTTTTATTTAAGTATTGTTTTATTCAGAAGTGTGTTGAAAAACGTTGTATGATACACGTGTGTATTGATGGTTACCGTCCTCGGCTTCTTAAGACCCTCGCCTGACGGCTCGGGCCTCAATGCGCCTCAGCGGTAATCACCAACATTACACACTTGTACCATAATGTACTATTATTATGTACACAATAATAGGGGTGACATTTTCATACTGAAAAAACCCCTTTACAAATAATAAAGATTAAAAAAAAAACTTTCGACGCGTTTCGCCACTACACGTGGCATCCTCAAGATGTTGTCGCAGCGAAGGCGACAACATCCTGAGGATGCCACGTGGAGTGGCGAAACACGTCAAATCTAAGAATTTGCATGTTAGTGACATTCCTTTGTCGTATGCGATTGAGGGAGGGCGGGCGGTGTACCATTGGTTAGTACCAACTACCGACATTTTTTGTCGGAAGTTTTGCTATATACCTACTCCTTAATAATTAATAATGGTTAATAATAGCATCAAGAACACAAACAACGCGTAAAAAGTTCAAGACCATGAAGAATTACTATTCTTCATGGTCTTGAACTTTTTACGCTTCATACTTGAAGTAAACAAATATTGCGTATTACAAGACGAAGGAAGACTTTTTCCAGCGCATATCACAAAAATTTACCAATCGCCATACGAAATCTGGGTGAGCTGCCTGAATAAAAGGTTTAAAGGAGGCTGGACATTGCCAGCTAATCCAGATATAACAAAAATTATCGACCCAAAGATGATAAAAAAGGCGATAGCGGACGGAAAACAACACTCGACGAGGGGAGCTCATTAATATTCACGACGACGAATAGGGAGAGTAATTGCTGATTTTAAAATGAAGATGATCAAGTATTTTACTGTAGCTCTATTTCATTCTAAGCTAGTTGATTTTTGTTTAAGCGAATAAGACTGTTGAACCTAGTGTGTAAAATCGTTGATTCTGACTGTTGAATAACTATGTACCATTTCTCATTGATCTCAATTTGTCTGTTCCTTTATATATGTGCCATTGATAAAACTTATATTGTTATATTGTCCAGATTTCAGATTTTTCTGAATTGTTTTTAAGGTGAGAAAAAATATTGATCTAATGTTACCCCAATATCAATTTAACTTTGGACCACCACTATTGCTGTCTCTATATCATCATCCACACGTAAAATGTAAATTTTAAAATGTAATTGGTATTGTCAACATCAAAAGATCACATAAATCTCAATTATTTCGTAGTAGTTCTATACATTTGACTGACAAACTCTAGCGACTAAAAAGATTACGTAAACATTGACAATACACAAACCCAAGGTACAGACAATGTTAATTATGTTTTATTCATAAATGTGTACATATACTAAACTAACATAATTAAGTACTATTTGACATGTATATACAAGGTGTATGGTACATACCCCATCAAACCAAAACCTATTTTGGCGTGGCGTCATTGACAATTTGAAATGGTAAAATTGATTTTCTAATTCCCCATACATTTTTTTACAGACAGACTATTTGTATAAGGGCTTTTAAAATTAATATTAACAATTATAAAATTTTCAATAACACCATAATTTTTATACGTCTATGTTAGCGTGGGTAGGTTGCGGCTTGATAGGGTATGTACCAAACATATTGTATTCCCTTCTTAAAGCATTTTTAACTTCATGAGGTAATAGTACTCCATTACCAAGATATTAAATTAATTTGCATTTTTAAAATCTAGACTTGATGCACGACTTTCTTATGCTCAATCAAAGTACATCTCAATAGGAAAGCCTTATCGCAAAATTCGCATATATAATTCTTGTAATGCTCGCTCATATGATCCTGTAAGCCGATATAGTCGTCGAACTGCTTTGCGCAAACTACGCAACGTACGTCCTGAGTCTCAAACTTGTACGGCACCATTAGATTCCTGATATTCGAGTGGATTAACTCATCGTGGTCGTATTTAAGATGATCTACAAGATCCTCCAGTTTCTCTATAGTGGCATCGCAGATATTGCACTTGAGATCCGTCACGTCTAAATGGACGCAATACTTTGATAGAGATCTAATGCTTAGACATTCGGGTTTGTGGTTAGTATCGGAATGCTTAAGCAGAGTGTGGGATTTTAGTACGCGTGCTTGCACAAATTCTTCTGAACAATAGCTGCAAGAGTAGCCGTTATTAGTCTTGCAACGTATCGGTGTTGCGTTTGAGCAACGGAGTACTGTCTTGATGTTGTCGTAATGCAGGTCAAGTTCCGTCAGACGTCTTGGTAACGCTTTTTGAGACTGACTTTTTGCTCTGTTGAACCTCCTTATGACTGGTTTCACTGGTTTAGATACCGATTTCCTTACTACTTTCTTTACTGTTTTTTTTGCTGGTTTGTCTGCTGGTTTCTCCAATGGTTTGGGTGATGGCGGTTCCGGTGACGACAGAATTATTGGTGCTTTTGGCGCTAGTTCCTTCGTTGAGCTTTTATTGGTACTTCTCTGTGGGAGTTTTTTCGTTGCTTCGCCTGCAGTCGGATTAATGACTATAAATGCGGAGAAGTTTATTCTCCTATTAAGCACGACTCTATTGCCAGTCGTCTCTTCCATGCGGCGGGTTCCGCGTGTCTCTGCAAAGAAAACGCTATTTTAGGCAACATCAATCAGCAATGGAAAGTAGTTCTGTATTTTTCTATTTCTCATAATATAATAATAAGCAAAAGGCTCACAGTCTTTGTTTATTTTCATAATCCTTTCGGGAATAAACATATGCTTACACTACGAAGATCGCCGAGCCTGCAAATTAAGTGTTTTGGAACATCGACAATGAGGCCAACGCCGAGCACAAGGCGCCGACGATGCAGATTTGAAAATATTTATTTTTAAATAATTTAATTTAATTCTGCCATTCTGTATTCACACGTCGAAAAGGAAGCATAGGTTAATTAGTACATAATTATTGTAATTCTTTTAATGAATTAAAGTTAGTTTAAATCAGTCCCTATCCTAGTTATAATTATCTTTCAAAATTTTTCACCCAACCCATTCCAAGCCCCGGGAACCTGCATCTCGTCAGGCCCGCCAGCACGCACTATACATTAATAGGAATATTGGTGATAGCGTAGACTTAGATATATCCTTAGGTAGTAACTTAGATATCTCAATTTTAAAAATTAATATGGCACACGATCCGGATACGATTTATAAGGCGCTCCGCCCCGTACCCGAGTTCGATGGCAATCCCAATATATTACCTCGATTTATTAATATTTGTGATCACATAGTAGCTCAATATTTAAGTACACAGCCAGGTAGCGAACTATCTAACTTGTGTCTATTAAATGGGATACTAAATAAAATTTCTGGTAATGCTGCATCGACATTTAATGGTATTCCCGAAAGTTGGTCTGGAATAAAAACCGCATTGATTAATAACTTTTCTGATGAACGCGTTGAAACAGCCCTTTATAGCGATCTCTCACTGGCTTCTCAGGGTAGTAGAACACCCCAAGAATTTTACGACCACTGTCAAACGCTATTTAGTACGATCATGACGTACGTAACACTACACGAGCCATTACATTCTACTGTTGAGGCAAAGCGTACGTTGTATAAAAAAGTTGCTATGCAATCTTTCGTAATAGGTCTAAAAGAACCCTTAGGGTCCCGTATTAGATGTATGCGACCCCCTACTATCGAGAATGCGCTTGAGTATGTTCACGAAGAGTTAAACGTGATGTACCTACAGCAACGTAATGACAACCCCAAACCTCAACCTTTTTTTTTTTTTTTTTTTTTCTCGGGGGGAAATGCGTAACCGCACCGTACCCGCCGTTGGCTACATGGCGAGCGTGTGTGGGGCTCTCCGGGCAGAGTGCCAGGCCTACCCACTAAAACCCCCCGGTATTCTCCCTGCCCTTTTGGGCGCGCTAGGTAAGGTCCACACTGCGACTCCACTACCCAACCCCAAACCTCAACCTAGTATTAAGATCCCTATCCCTATTCAACGCCTAGGAGTAACTCAAACCAGACACCAGTACCAAATTGGCCAGTTCCTATTGGACAATGTGGATTCCAGCCGCCACCGCAACTATTTAAATTTAACACTAATCAATTTCAACCCCTACAGCGCATGGGTCCCAGCCGCACGCAACAAATATTCCCGGCGCCGCCACCCAACTACAACCCGCATAGTAACGTGTTTCGTATACAACCTAGATTTAATTCACCCCAGAACCCAGCCCCTAAACCTATGATCGGAGTTCAACCCTACACCCCCTAGGGTTTACCCCATACTATGATGACTGGACATGATTGGCGTAAATCAGGCAACCCACCGCCTTCTAACTATTTCAAAACTCGCGAAATGAACATGAATGAATGCGCGACTCATGAAGACTCTTATTACGCTGACTATTGTTATCCGGAGACAGACTACAATTACTATTATACGGACGATTTAAATTATAATAACTATTTTGTTGATTGCTACTACGCAGACACGAACGAAAATCAATTAACTGACTTACCTGATGAATCACACATTTTCACCAGGGCTCGACATCAAAAAAGCCAACATAGAATTAAATTTACAGACGCAACCACAGTTACCTTATATACAAATTTCATGCCCTCCACTTAAGTTGTTAATAGATACAGGCGCGAATCAGTCATTTATTAGTCCCGACGCCGTACAAAGATTTTACCCAGATGTTGCGCTCGATTACGATCCATTCGAAGTAACTAACGTTCACGCGACTAGTAGGAACGACTACTCTATACAGTTACCATGCTTTGACGAATATAAGGACACTGAAAATATAAAATTTTTCGTATACCGTTTTCATGACTATTTTGACGGACTTATAGGACTAGACTTACTTACTAAATCGGAAGCTAAAATTGATTTAAAAGACCTACTTTTGATTACTCGCACGACCACAAATCCCATCAAAATGTAAAACTAATGTAATGTCAACTTATATGAGGATGTCATTCCGGCTCAATCGTCTAAAATAATACGGATCCCCATAGACACACCTGATGGTGAAGTGTTACTCAGGGAACAGGTGGGGTAGAAATTTCCAAGAAAATTGAAAAGTAACACCTGTAGTACCTTTTTTTCTATGAAATCGGTCCGAAAGGGTTAAAGTGTCGACAATTGATTACCTTATACCTTATTATCAAAACATAGCATGCAGGCAGCGGCGGTTTGACTATATCGGTATCATTTGAGATTTAACCCACGGACCTGAAAGAAACTTAGAAATTCCAAAATGAACCATGAATACCAATATCAGGATATGTACTCTCGTCGCGGATGGCGACATGAATCTAAATTGGATAAAGATCGGAAGACAACTGCAATCTAGTATATTGATGCATGATACGTGAACGCGAAAGGGAAATAAAAAATGGGGATTTTGCTTAAACACGGAATTGAAATGTGTCAGGACGTTCTTGATTCGTTTACGTTTCATGAAGGTGAAGACAGGAACAATGTTCACGCTCGAGGAAGAGCGAGTGGCGGCACTGCATTCTAGTCTGTGCAGTGACAGCTTTTTTGGCGGCCAGCCGCATGTGATAAGTCAGTTGAGTCGAGTCGAAATGTCATGACATGCTTAGAGGTTATGTGCGGGCCGGAATAAAATATAATACACAATATTCAAGCAAATAGTGATTTGCGCGGCGCACCTAATATCGGGGTGCGAAAGCCCGCTTTGTGTTGTGCAAGGTGTCAAAATCGCGTGTGTGAGTCGTGGTGGCCTAATAGGCCTTTGTAATGCTCCGGTCTCCACCGGTGGATCCACTGCAGAACTTCAGGAGCCGCGACTTCCTTCGAGCTAGCTCAGGAAGTCCACCGGCTACGGAGGAGACGGACGGAGACAATTGGAATCGGGGTAAGCCACAATGCTTTCTATGAGCGGGTAGTAGGGCATCAGCAATCAACCCAAAATTCCTTACTCGGTGAAACGCCGACGTGGTGGAGTCTACTTGGGGCACCACCATCTCTTGGTAGCAGAGCGTGGTTTTTGGATTTGAGTGGTTCTTAGATTTGAGTATTTGATTAGTATTGTACAATTAATATTGTAATCTTGTTGGTTGTCCAAACGGGCAATACATATTAATTGGTTTTGATTGCTGATTTTAAACCGACTACCAGCTCATTTGTGGACCGATCTCCTTAACTAATTGTCATTGTATATGAAAAAAAAAAAAAAATTGGGGTTAAATGTCTTTTGTTGTTCTAGTTAAGTTCTAGCATTTACCTATATTTGATTTTGGTTTGTTTTTTCATATCTTTGTTTTGCCCTTGAATATTTTGTTTGTTAAGTTGTAAACTTATACTTGAATTTATTTTGTTTAAAAAATTTTGCTGCTAAATGACTTTGCTGTTGTTGTAATACACTATATTGCTGTGTTAAGTTTTAGCATTTACATTTGATTTTGTTTTGTTTGCCTTTGAATATTGTGTTTGTTAAGTTATTGACTTAATGCTTGAATTTAATTTGTTTGAAAAATTTTGTTGTTAAATGCCTTGTTGTTCTAGTTAAGTTCTAGCATTTATACTTCATTTTGGTTTGTTTATATATTTTGTTCTGCCTTTGAAGTTCCTCCCGATCTGTTTTGTTGTCTGCGGTTGTCGGTCTGTTTGTCCGTGTATTATTATAGTGTTTATTAATTTTGGTGCAAAATGGTCCCGCCAGTCAGCCCGCTTAGTGGTGCCCACGCGGGTGCACAAAAGATTTTGAGATGGTTTGCTAGTGCCGTCGCTTTGGTAGACCGACCAGACCGAGAACAGGCCTTGTTAATTCGGCATGAGGGAGTACCGGCTCGCTTGAAGGAATTGGAGCAGCTTTTCGTTGCTCATCAACAATATCTGCTCGACCACCCAGCCGAGGGTGCCGCTGAGTTGCGGGCAGTCGACCAATTTAATGCCGATTATGATCAGTGTTTTGAACAGGCGGATGTGATTATAAACAAGGCTCAGGCAATCCTATCCGTCCGGAGGGGTGAGTCGTGCACGCCCGGGGAGGTCAAGCCTACCCCGGCCGGCTTGCTGGGCAGACTGCCCACTTTGGACATCCCAACCTTTGATGGGAACCTGGCTTCTTGGATGGGGTTCATTAACCTCTTTGATAGCCTGGTTCACTCGAGGGACGACCTGTTCCCTAGCCAGAAATTGGCCTATTTGCTCTCTGCCTTACGTGGAGAGGCTGGTGTACTTGTCCAGCATCTACCTGTCAATGATGACAGTTATGATATTGCAAGGGCGTTGTTGACCGCCCGGTATCAGAATGTTCGCTTGCTAGCGGACACACATGTGGCTGCCATTTTAGGGCTGCCACGAGTATCGCGGGTCTCCTCATTGAGGAAGGAGATTTTGAACCCGCTGCTGAGCGCTATTAACGCGCTCAAACGACTTGATCTACCGGTGGACCAGTGGTCCTTTATTTTGCTCCACCTCATCCTCGATAAGCTTCCCATGGAGATGAAGGGACGCTTCGAACAAAGGTACGGGGGCAATAGTGCCTCGTACCTCCCCCCCTTCTCGGATCTCCTCAGATTTTTGGAGGATGAGTGTCGGATGACCGACCACTTGGATCTGGCTCCTATACCGGGACCGAGTACAGGTCGCTATGAGGCGACCCGGGCAGCGCCACGGAGAGAGCGCCGCCCGTAAAAGCAGTATACTGCAGTGCGGCAGAACTCTCCACACAGGGAGAGGCCGATGCCTTGCAAGTGTTGCAAGCGGGATGGCCATCGTTTGCCGGCCTGTCCCAAATTTGTTGGCCTACGCACCGAGGGGCGTAGGAATATGGCCAAGCAGCGGAATTGGTGCTACCGCTGCCTGGGGGCCCATATGGCATCGGCTTGCCCCCACCCACGAGATTGCCACTGTTGTGGAGGGGCCCATCACCCCCTTTTGTGCTTCAACAATAGAGACACTCGTGAGGTGGTGAGAGAGAGGGACTCGCACACGGGCGGGGGCCCTCCTAGGTCACCCACCTCTCCGAGGAGATCGGAGGGGCGTGCCACCCCTCCGCGGAGATTGGACAGGCGCCCCCCCTCCAGTGAGAGGATTGGGCGCCCCACCCCCCCTACGGGCGGGGGGGATCGACGCGCCGCTTATGAGGCGCCACCGCGGGATTGGGCCGCGGTAATTAGGGAGCCACGCCGGGAGCCGATACGCTTCTCTCCCCCTCTGATGGAGAGACCTCGTTTATCGCGGGCTCCCCCAACTTTCGCCCATCATGGGCACCGCCCGGCCCCCCGATGCAGCTTTGGTCGGGGAGTGTACGTGCCGGATTGGGACCCGCTCGAGCGCCTTGAGCGCCCTATTCCTCCGCCGCGCACGCATTTTTCTTCGGACCCCCCTTCCCCCCCGTTGCGGGGAATGCGGGAGGATTTTCACTAAACCAACTGTCGGCTGCAACCCCCCCACAGGAGCAGGTGCTGTTACCAACAGCCTCCGTACAGGTGTGGGGCCCGAGGGGCACCTTTGTTTTAGTTCGCGCCCTTTTGGATACGGGAGCTCAGGGTTGCATTGCCTCCAGCTGGCTGGTCCGGCAGTTGAGTTTGAACACATCTCCATACCTTGAATCGGTACGAGGAATCGGAGACCTGCGGATCCCGGATCCGATCGGTCAGGTTTTGTTCTCCTTCTCCCCCCACTTCTCTTCAGCGCCCAAAATTGGCGCTACCGCGATTGTTTATGAGAAGGTTGTTGGTCAGCTTCCGCAACAGCACGTTTCGCGCGCTGTCGTTGATGCGACATCAGGATTGACCTTGGCTGACCCTTCCTTCCACCGAACCGGTCCGATTCACTTATTGCTCGGTGCCGATGTTCTAGGCCGCGTGTATTGTGGGAAGAGGAGAGAGTTACAGAAGGGTGGGCTGGTAGCCTTATCTACATCGCTTGGGTTTGTAGTGATGGGACCAGTTAGGCATAACCCACCATCTCCATCGGTGGACAGTTACATAACTGTTAGCTCCACCTTATCGGATGTCCTTCAACGGTTTTGGGAGGTGGAAGAGCCACCTACCGTGAAGCGAGTGAACCCCTTGGACGAGGAGTGTGAGTTGTTCAAACTCAAACTCAAACTCAAAAATCTTTATTCAATATAGACCTTTACAGGCACTTATTGACGTCAAAATAAAAACATAAAAATCTTCAACCAAGAATCTAATTAACTAAATTATTTAATCCTTGTATGTACACACACCCCAATCATTATTAAGATGTGTGCAAATACAAGTAAAATTAAAAAAAAAAAAAAAAAATTGACTCTACACCTGTTCGGAAATTGGGAGAGCCTTCTCAAGAAGAACAGGCAAGAAACTCGGAAGGTCTTGTATTTTTTTTTTGTCTCCTCTTTTAAAATGCCAACATTACAATATTATATTTCACATACATTTTTTTAAATAATATAGAAATGCCTGTCGGTGTGAGTGGAACAGTTACTCGAATGAAATTTATCCCACTATCACAAAGTGTTAACACCCTTTAAACGTCAATTATCACATTTTTTGTCAATCCCAAGCAGTTTTATCTGTCATATAATCAGACACTTTATAATATGCTTTTTTCATAAGTGCGCCCTTGATAGCGACTTTAAATTTATTCAAGTTAAGTGCTTTAATATTATTTGGGATTTTATTGTAGAAACGTACACAAAGGCCTTTGAAAGAATTATTAATTTTTTTAAGCCTAGTATTTGGTAACGCTAACATATTCTTTTGCCTAGTATTTACTGAATGAATATCACTGTTTTTACAAAACGAATGTATATTTTTATGAACATATACTATATTCTCGTAAATATATTGCGACGCGACGGTCATAATACCAATTTCTTTAAATTTTTCTCTCAAAGAGTCTCTTATTTTAAGGTTATAAATAGCACGAATAGCCCTTTTTTGCAGCACAAAAACAGTCTGAATGTCGGCAGCATTTCCCCACAGCAAAATGCCATACGACATCACACTATGAAAATAGGCAAAGTATACAAGTCTTGCTGTATCAACATCAGTCAGCTGACGTATTTTCCATACAGCGTAGGCTGCAGAACTAAGTCTCTTCGACAATTTATCAATATGTGGGCCCCACTGAAGCTTTGAATCTAAAGTAATACCAAGAAATACTACGGTATCCACAAGGTCCACATTTTTATGCTTTATGTTAACAGTGGTGTGAACCTCTTTAACATTGGGTAAAACAAATTTTATACATTTAGTTTTCCCTTCATTGAGGCACAAGTTATTCGCATTAAACCAGTAAACTATTCTTGAGATAGAACTATTTACATCGTCATAAATTTGCAATCGTCTTTTAATTTTAAACATAAGTGAAGTATCATCTGCAAATAATACAATCTCATGCCTGTCTTGTACAAAAGCAGGCAAGTCATTTATATATATTAAAAATAGAAAAGGACCAAGAATTGAACCCTGCGGAACTCCCATTTTAACCGAGGCGCCCTGGGACCTCTCCCCGTTGACGTCTACTTTCTGAATCCTCTCAGTCAAATAGGAGATGAGTAAATCCAGAACAGTGTCGCGAAATCCATAGTAGTGTAATTTCCTGATCAGGGTGTCATGATGAACGCAATCAAACGCCTTGGACAAGTCACAAAAAACGCCCAGCGCATCATGTGAGTCCTCCCAGGCCTCATATATATTTTGTATTAACTCAACACCAGCATCAGTTGTTGAGCGACCCTTTCTAAAACCAAATTGTTTACAGTGTAGAAGATTATTTCTGTTAAAAAAGCTTTGCATTTGTTCCAACATTATTTTTTCAAAGATTTTGCTAAAAGTAGGTAGCACAGAGATAGGTCTAAAATTATTGGGGTCTGATGTGCTACCAGATTTATGTAATGGAATAATTTTACTCAGTTTCATTAGATCAGGAAACACACCACAGTCAATGCAATCATTAAAAATACTAGCAAGTATTGGAGCTATTGTTTCTATTACAGATTGGGAAACATCTACAGAGTTGCCCCACAGATCCACGGTTTTCTTTTTATTCAGCGTTTTAAATGACTTTATTAAATCATTTGCACAAATATGGGCAAATTTAAATTTATCATCACAAGTTTTAACATAATCTTTTAGAATAGATTCGGCTACAGTGGGGGAGGAATCCAAAGATTTTGTGATTGAAACTGGAATGTCAGTAAAGAATTTTTCAAATTCTGTAGCTACCTCAATATCTACTGTAACTTTCTTATTTTCAATATTTAAACAAAAATTGTTGTTATTAGTTTTTACTCTTCCGGTTTCATTATTAATAATGTTCCATGTCGTTTTAATTTTGTCACTACTATTTTTTATTTTAGAGCTTAAATAATTGGACTTTGCAAATTTACAAACTTTTTTAAATACTTTGGAATAAGTTTTTACATACAATTTAAATTGATCACTAGTATTTAATGAACGCTCATTGTAAAGTTCATAAAGTTTTATTCTGCTTTTGTGAATACCTGGTGTGGCCCATTCACTAAAAGCTAATCTACCATTGACTGAGATGGTTTTTGGAACAAAGATATTTTTAAATTCACAACAAAATGTGTTAAAAAAGTTTTCATACAATTTATTTGGGTCTTCGTCATAATCAATATACTTTAAATTAATACCAAGATTATTATTGAAACGCTCCAAGCGGCCAGCAGTCTTTGGTACAACAGTGATATTCTTTTTCGCCATAAGCTTACATTTGTAAGGTATAGTAACAAATTGACCAGAGTGGTCAGATTCTAAGTTATTAAAAACATTTTGTGCTAATGGTTCTATGTCAGTATAAATATTATCAATGCATGTGGCAGAAAACTCAGTAATTCGTGTTGGCTCCAGAAATAAGTTTTTAAGATTATATGACTGAAACAAATTTTTAATTCTCATACATAAACTAGAGTTTTCTAATAAGTTAATATTCTAATAAGTTAATTTTCTAATAAGTTAATGTTCTACCAGAGCAATACAGGTCGCCTTCACTCGGGACGGCTGATCACTCGTTTGCCCTTTTTGTCAGTTCGCCCCTCACTTGGCAGCTCCCGGTCGTTGGCCGAGAAGCGGCTGCTGTCCATGGAGCGTCGTATGAGTAGGAACTCCGACCTCAAACAGAAGTATGTCGACTTCATGCGAGAATATGAGCAACTGGGGCACATGTCGGTCTCGCGACTGGACTGGCGAAACGAGGAACATAATTTTCTTCCTCACCACGCGGTTTTGAAACCTTCCACCGGGAAGATACGCGTTGTTTTTGATGGGTCAGCTCCTACGTCTACCGGAGTTTCGCTGAATCAATGTCTGCATGCTGGACCGAAGTTGCACCACGAGGTGGGTGATGTATTGACCAACTTCCGTCGCCATGCCGTCGTCTTTGTGACCGATATCCGGATGATGTTTCGGCAGACTGTGATTCACCCGGACGATAGACGATATCAGCTCATATTATGGAGGGAGGATCCCAGAGATCCCATGCTGGTTTACGAGCTGAACACCAATACATACGGTTTGCGTTCGAGCCCCTTTGTGGCAATTCGCTCACTTGTGGAACTCGCTGAACGTGAACGATTACGATACCCTCGCGCATCCTTGGTTCTCAAGGAGGATGCATTTGTTGATGATATTTGTACGGGCTCCTCTAGTGTCGAGGAAGCCTTGATTTTGCGAGATGAACTAATTGCTCTTCTCGGGGCTGGTGGTTATGAACTGAGGAAGTGGATGTCCAACTCACCTCAGCTTTTGTGTGACTTGCCAGACGACCACCAGCAGGAGCCTCATATTTTTGAGAATGCCAACACTCCAGATTTACTGTCTGTTTTGGGAGTGCAATACAGACCTGTCCAGGACACGTTCACCTATCGATTGGAGCTGCCAAGCCCCAAGGTCTGGACGAAACGGTTGGTTTTGTCTACAGTAGCTCGTACCTTTGACCCAAATGGCTGGATTAGTCCCGTAGTGTTTTGGATGAAGTGCTTCCTACAGGAACTTTGGTCAGCCGAAGTGTCGTGGGATGAGCCCCTCTCGGGCCGTTTGCTGCGAGATTGGGAGTCCTTCATGTCGTCTCTCCCCGACATTAACCGTGTTAGTATCCCTAGACATATACTGCCTAAAAGACGGTTTACTGCCAGCCTTCATGGCTTTTGTGACGCGTCTGAGAGTGGATACGCAGCCGTCGTATATATCCGGACGGTCGATGATAGAGGAGCTGTTAAGCTCCACTTGCTAATTGCTAAGAGTAAGGTTGCTCCACTTCGGACTCGATTAACGATTCCGAAGTTAGAATTGTCTGGAGCTACTCTTCTGGTTCGGTTGATGAACCACGTTGTTGACACCCTGGGACGTAGTGTGGACTTTGAGTCGCTCTTTGCTTGGTCCGACAGTCAGGTTGTCCTGTGTTGGATTAAGAACTCCGTCCACTCCCTGGAGGTATTTGTGGCCAATCGGGTATCCCAAATACAGGCCTCGAAGGCCACGTTGATTTGGCGCCACGTGCCAGGTGAAATAAACCCTGCTGACTGTGCATCACGTGGCAGCGAAGCCCCTCAGCTTATTGACCACACTCTGTGGTGGGGTCCCGACTGGTTGTTACAACCGTCTTGGCCTTCCACACCAGCTGTGGTGAAGGTACCAAATCCGGGCTTGCGTGTTCACGCTGTCGAGACTATGGCGGCTCCAGAGCGGGAATTTTTATTAGACCGCTACAGTTCTCTGGACAAGTTGCTCGGCGTGACCGCTTGGATAAGAAGATTTATACGAAATTGTCGCCGGCCTCAGGACAAAGATTTGTGTCCGGTCCTCTCACCGCAGGAGCGCCAAGATGCTCTTCTGCATTGGGTGCGTATGACCCAGTCTAGAGCGTTTGAACCGGAACTTAAGGTTTTCCGTACCGGGACGTCCAAATTGAAGGGACCCTTGGTGCGTTTGACTCCCTTTCTGGATGATAAAGGATTGTTGCGTGTAGGAGGCCGATTGAGGCACGCTAACTTGCCTTATAGATCACGTCATCCCCTGTTGCTCCCCAAGGACGGACCATTGGTGCGATTGTTGATCATTGATCGCCATGTGAAGAATGCTCATGCCGGATGTAATGCATTGACCGCGCTCCTCCAACGGGAGTTTTGGATTTTGTCAGCGCGAAGAATAATCCGATCTGTTATCTTTCGATGTCTGCCCTGCTATCGTTTACGCCCCGAGACGATGCAGCCCCAAATGGGTGATTTGCCTGCTGATCGTGTGAATGAATCGATGACCTTCTTAGGAGTTGGAACTGATTTCGCGGGACCGTTCACTATAAAAACGTCGCGACTCCGTAATGCTAAGACTGAAAAGGCTTATTTGTGTGTGTTTGTTTGTTTGGCCACTAAAGCCGTTCATTTGGAGGTGGTGAGTGCACTCACCATGGACGCTTTCTTAGCAGCGTTAGGCAGATTTGTCTCCCGCCGGGGACTGCCTTCTCTAATTCGGTCCGATTGTGGGACGAACTTCAAGGGCACTGATAGACATATAAGAGAAGTTTGTGAATTTTTAGATAAAAATAATATTGAGATCGGATCCACACTCTCCCGTAGGGGGGTAACATGGCGATACTCCCCGCCGTCTTGCCCTCACTGGGGAGGGATTTTTGAATCTGTTGTAAAGGCCGCCAAGACTCACCTTCGCCGCGTTATTGGGGAGACTATTCTCACGTTTGAGGAACTCACGACGGTGTTTCATAAGATTGAGGCGGTTCTCAACTCGCGTCCGTTATGTCCGTTGTCTACCGACGCGAACGATTTGCAGGCCCTCACGCCGGGCCATTTCTTGATAGGCAGACCACTTAACGCCCTGCCCGAGTATCCTTATAGAGATATCAATCCCGGACGCCTTTCGCGGTTTGAGTTGCTCCAGCAGCTTACCCAGAGTTTCTGGCGCCGCTGGCACCTTGAATATTTACACATTTTGCAACAGCGCGTTAAGTGGTCAGATAAGACAAACCCACCGAGGGTTGGAGACCTCGTGTTAGTGAAGGACCCAAACCTGCCACCCTTACGTTGGCGTCGCGCACGCATTGTCCAACTTACTCTAGGGTCTGATGGTGTGCCCAGGTTTGCCGAGGTCCTAGTTGGGGATTCTGTTTTGAAGCGCGCGGTCGCTACTCTTTCTCGCCTCCCCTTAGACTGATTTGGCGGACAGTCCGGGACTGTCCGGAGCGGGGGGATGTTCACGCTCGAGGAAGAGCGAGTGGCGGCACTGCATTCTAGTCTGTGCAGTGACAGCTTTTTTGGCGGCCAGCCGCATGTGATAAGTCAGTTGAGTCGAGTCGAAATGTCATGACATGCTTAGAGGTTATGTGCGGGCCGGAATAAAATATAACACACAATATTCAAGCAAATAGTGATTTGCGCGGCGCACCTAATATCGGGGTGCGAAAGCCCGCTTTGTGTTGTGCAAGGTGTCAAAATCGCGTGTGTGAGTCGTGGTGGCCTAATAGGCCTTTGTAATGCTCCGGTCTCCACCGGTGGATCCACTGCAGAACTTCAGGAGCCGCGACTTCCTTCGAGCTAGCTCAGGAAGTCCACCGGCTACGGAGGAGACGGACGGAGACAATTGGAATCGGGGTAAGCCACAATGCTTTCTATGAGCGGGTAGTAGGGCATCAGCAATCAACCCAAAATTCCTTACTCGGTGAAACGCCGACGTGGTGGAGTCTACTTGGGGCACCACCAAACAAGTTTATCACTTTACTGCAAAAACTTAACCAGTATGATACTGACAGTTTTAGCATAAGACCGTTATACATATTTTGTTTTGTTTTATATGTTTTTAATGTTGTTTTTGTTACTTTCTTGTCAGCTTTGATTTACGTTGTTAATGTAGCTTTTATTATCGGTTGTCTTAAACGTTTACCATCAAGGCTACCTCTGCGTTTAATTTATAGTAATCTGGCATAATTGCTAGTTTCCAGCACATTTACAGATCCTTCGAAAAGGTAAGTATAGAACCAGGTACGTATTCTTTCGTTTATTTTTGATTTCAACTAAATACGTTTGTTTTACAACCAGCCCCAGAACGGGTTGACAGTTACATGACTCGAATTCATTTGTTTATGCAATTCCTTTTAGATTGCTGCATAAAATTAATTTGAAATTAAACTCCTGAATAGCCAAATAGGTTTGTTTGATTCAGGAATAATTATTAAACAAAGAAATATGACACTTTGTTTTAAGAATGACACAACTAGCCGGTCTCCATTCATTGTGTAACTCAAAATCAATCATGGTCGCTTTTTATATTTTACAGTCAATTTACATTTTCCAATACGGCTTTATAAAACGTCAAAAGTCATAGTCTAGTATCGAAGCCGAAATGACTGCCTATAATCGGAAGCGATTGACATAGAATTTAAGTTGCACAGTAAGCCCCCCGATATAATCGAAGTATGGAAGTATACGAAAATTAAATATTCCACTTAAAGGTAAACGACCTAAAAATAATAACGCTCTGAGACACACATTGACATCACGACCCACACAACGCAAAATGAAGCATATAATAACACTCATTATTTAATAACGTCTTATTTATTGAACACTTGACATTATAAAAAAGAATCAAATGATACTGAGATGGATACGAAGATTATCCCAATGTTTGGTCGTTCACACAGTTTAGAAAAGGAGATGGCCAAACGACTGCCCTTAACATGAATAAATATTTCTCAGTAGCTCGTAATATCCTTATAATAGTCTAGCTCGGTGGTCAGGGACTTCTTAATATTTGTACTAAATGTATGTTAATAAAGAGTTATTATTATTATTATTTAATAATTTATTAGGTGTTTAATATTATTATATAACTTTCATGAAAAAAAATTGTTAAATATAAGTTATTTACTTAAACGGAACTTAAATAGTGCTGCACCAAAAAGAGACAATTGATTTTTAACCGATTTCACTTCTCTGTCTTTGGTATTCTTATTTAGTTTTAATCATTTGATTGCTTATTTACAGTCGACATAAATCTTTTTATTATCTATCTTTTCTATTTTCTGATTTCTGTGCATTAACGCCTAAGACACGTTCACAGCAAGTATGGTAGTTGATACCTTTTGCGTATCTATTGACGTAAGAGTATTAATATTTATTTTTCAAAATTATAACAATATGAAAAGTTCCTGAATCTTTTTTCATGCAAAATAATAAGTTTCAACTATTCAGTATTACATGTGACTAGGTGAAATATTCATTGTTAGGCCAGTCGCCCATACTGTATTTATCGATCTCCTTTAAAATAATTTCCATGTTCATATATATTACATTTATATTTTATATGTTTACAATAACAGATATTTAATTTCAACAAAGTTATGAAATGTCCAATGGAAAAATAAAACAGTTTAACGTAATAATAGGTTGGGGAAAAAGTTTCTTCGCATTTTTTAAGAAAATTCAAAACATTTTTTAATATAGTTTATTTACATTTAACTAAAGTATGTAGGTACCATTTTGTTCGATAACTTTTTGCCATCTTGTAGGTAGGACATGATCCCATTGCTATAGAAATTTTGGGACTTCTGGTCAAAATACCGCGACAAGTGGTTTTGGCAGTCCTCTCGTGATGTTAACCTGACACTGCCTAAAGAATTCTGAAGAGACCGAAACAGGTGGAAATCTGAAGGTGCAAGGTCAGGACTATACGGCGGATGCATTAACACCTCCCAGCCAAACTCTCTTAATTTTTGCTGAGTGGCTAAAGATGTGTGAGGTCTAGCGTTATCATGATGAAAAACCACACCCCTTCTGTTGATTAATTCCGGCCGCTTTCTCTCAACTTCTTGCTTTAATCTCATCAGTTGTTCGCAGTAGAGTTCAGAATCGATGGTCCTGCCTGGTGGTAACAGCTCATAATGAATAATGCCCTTCCAATCCCACCACACACACAGCATCACCTTGTTGCGAGTTAACCCGCGGGTGGGTTTCGCCACAGTCTGTGAAGCCTGACCGGCCTTTGACCACGACCTTTTTCGCACGTTCTTGTCGTACGTGATCCACTTTTCATCACCAGTTATCAGCTTCTTCAAAAATGGTTCGGTTTCATTACGTCGTAATAAAGAATCACAAATGAGTACACGGTTCATTAGGTTTCTTTCAGTGAGCTCGTGAGGTACCCAAATGTCGAGCTTTTTTGTGTACCCAGTTTTTTTCAAATGCGCCAAAACTGTTTTGTGGTCAATTCCCAGTTCTTCAGCTACGTCGTAACTACTGACATGCCGATCTTGCTCCACTTTTTCAAAAATGGCATCCATTTTATCTGTAATAGGGCGACCAGAGCGACGTGCATCTTTGACATCAAAATTTCCGGATTGAAAACGCTTAAACCAAATTTGTGCTACTCTCACAGACACTGCACTAGGTCCATAAACATCGCAAATTTTTTTCGCGGCTTGCGTTGCATTTTTACCTTTTTTGTAGTAAAATTTTAAAATGTATCGAATTTCTTCATTAGATTCACTCATCTTGGCGGTACGAAAAACAAATGAAAATCACACATTTTCCTAATTTGAATTTGGAATTATGTTCTTTAAAATTTAAACTTTCAATGATACCAAAACCAGCCAGATACAAATAGTAAAGCCAAAGAGATTTTATTACAAGTTTATACATACTATAATGCGAAAAGACTTTTTCCCCAACCTAATATGTTTGTGTATAAAAAAATTTGCAAGCTACCTGAAAATATAAAATCAATGAATTGTTTTAGTTTAAAAAAAAGGTAAAACTTAGTTTGTAGAAAAATGTTGCTATAATGAAAAGGAATTTTTGTATTATAAGTAGATAATAAGTACATTATGTTTGTAGCCGCTGCTTAGACATATATTACTTATATTTCTATATATACCAGAAAAAGTAGGATAAATGATTCTTAATTATTAGTTGTTGATAATATTATTTGTAACAATCACATGAAGTATATGATTGTAACAACTAATATTGTACCTTATGCCTGACCTAATGAAGAACTTGAACATTCAGACAGTTCACTTACTGCTACTAACGGGTCACAAATTAAAATGCTCTCAAAGATTCCTTTAGCGATGAAATGAGTTCAAGGGAAAGGACACACACAAGTATTATAATCAGTTATTGGCATCACAAGAGATACGGAACAAAAAAGGACTGGAATCACTAAATTTCTGTTTCAAATAATAATTTATGATTAGAGCAGTTAAACTAATTCGCCATGCTTGGTTCTCATATGACCTTTCCAGCTACATTTTTGCACAAACGTCTGACCGCAATGCTCGCACTTAAATCTCCTATCGTTTGCGTGAATCCTCATGTGCTCCGTCAACGTCTTCCTTCTTCCATAAGACTTCATACAAACGTCGCATTGAAACGGCTTGATTCTAGTATGCTTCACTTCGTGATCTTTCAGCTCATCTTTCTTGAAAAAGCTCATCTCACAAGATTTACATTTATGAGGCCTCTCCATCAAATGGTCTCTTTTTGTGTGTATCGCCAAAGCTCTTGTGCCCGAGAATATTTTGCTGCACGCCCTACATTTTAGCTCTTGAAGAGTAACACCATGTACTTTGGCTATATGTTGCACTTTGGACCAATAACTTTTGAACTTTTCATTGCAAAAGCCACATTTGTTTAACATGTGTAAGCGTAAATGTACAGAATTCTCGTGACTTTTTAATTTACGCTGCGTGTCGTAAATTTTTTGGCAATAGCTGCATGTGAATTCTCCCATTTTATGACCCTTTTGGTGCATGCCCAGCATACTTTTGGACACGAATCCTGCTTCGCATTCATCGCAAATGTGATTTCTGTAATGGGTGTTCATGTGTTGCAGAAGACCTTTGAAGCTGTGGAATACGTTCGAGCATATAAAACAACGGAGAGTCTGATCATTAAATTTAAATGGCAATATTTGATTTTGGATATCGGTAAAAAACTTCTTATTATGAACTTTCATTAAATGCTTAATCAAATCTTCTACTGCATCGATGGAATCTTTGCATACGGTACACTGCAACGATGTAATGTCTAATTTGACTACGTAAGAATACATGACTTTGTCCTTCATGAACTTAAGGCGTTCTTTTTCTTCATGAATTTCTAAGGTATGGCTTTTGAGATCAGCCGGATCCGGGAACTGATTTGAGCAAAAGCTGCAAGCATATCCGGTGCCGCCATAGCAACGTATCGGTGTCGCATTCGAACACTGGAGTATCATTCTGATGTTCGCACGGTGTTTCTCAAGCTCTGTAACTTTGTAATCCAAACTCAATGTTGGCTTTGTGACACTTTCGCATTTTACTTCAGGTATCTTTTTCCTTTGGATGAATTTCAAACCTACAAAGAGAAAAAAACAATTCACGTTACATCTTCCGTGCAAGAAAATATACGCTTAGAAGGGAATTAACATGTAATGTTAAACAATTCGGAAGCAACGAAATCGCCCGATTTAAATACCTATCAATGATATTAGACATATAACATAATCAAAGCCCTTTTTAATAACAAACTTTTCGACCGTAAACGACACCAAAACCAGGTCAATGTAGAAGTTTGCACAATCCTTTTATTGATAATAGTCTGACAATTAAGTGATTAACGGTCGAAACAAAGCACGCACAGACGAACGGCACTTTGTCAACGGTAGAGGCTACTTCAGCCGTCGACGCATCAACAACAACCATCAAAGTGTCGACTGCTATCGTCACTTTTAGTGGTAGCGTAAAAGTAACCTACTCTCATACGTAAAAAGACGAAGTATTTCGTGTTCATTAAATAAAACGGGACCAACTTGTCGATTGTAGTTGACTTTAACAATATCGTACGCAAGCCCTTTTGTTATCATTCCACTTTGATTGGACAGATTAGGCTTGCGTGCAAATAAAGACTTACAAATCGAACAATACCTTAAATCAGAGTCCCGATTTGAAGAGTGATCTCGAAAGCAAATAGATCTCTTATAGCTTTGTCTTATTAACTTGTCACCCGAATTAGATAAAAATTTAGTGATTATTGTAGCAAAAATATGTTTATCAACCAAACGGGCGCCCAGCGTGGTGTGAGAATTGAGATGGAGCTAACCTCTCCTTCTTGGATCAGGCTTATATCGAACAATGGGCGTATTATGTCTGCGATTAGGATGACTTCGTAAGTAACACACATGCAGTACGCAAATTTCATGTACAATTATAATTACAGCAGCGCCTGCCGTTTGATAAAATATTTTTAACAAATACGTCGCTTGAGTAAAGTTGCGCTCGGACATGTATTCGCATGTCGTAGCATTTAATGTAGGCTAGTCATTAAATTGTCTCCCCATAACTGCTCTACTGTTTTGTCTCAACATAACCATGCCAGAACTACAAAATGCATTACTTGAAGAGTAGAAGAGCTTGTCCCAAGATACAGGAGATAAACCTATTTCGCAGCATGCCTAGCAGAAGGATGGAAACGTTAGTTAGATTAGAGCACGAGGGGGAAACACGCGTTATTAGTCTTTCATTTATTTAATGTACAAATTTTAGTATTCACTTATTTACAACATTGTTTGTGTTCCCACAAAACAGGGATTTTTTTAAATTTAATTAAAACTTGTTAAAATCGATGTTAAAATATGTTTATCAGTTTTTTACACTTCATGTCTGATTATTATTTGGTTTAATATTTCTATACTCCTCCTTTTTTAATGTTCCGCTAATTGTGCCGGTGTGAGCATTAATTCAACTATTCCTCAGTTCACTGTCTTAGTGACATTGACTGCTTTTCCCCTGTACCCTTCTTATCGACTCAACACTTAATCTAGAAAGCCCTACCACAAACCAGACTAAGCGGAAAAACTTCTACCAAATAAATGAAATATGTTTATTGATTCATGCTTCACTGTTTTTATGTAGATAACAATAACATGTTGAACTTTCTAACGGCGAGTATCTTTCATGCTAAAGACGCGCAAACAGACGATAAAAAGACTGTGATGACTGATGACCTAGGACAGTCGAATTAATACGCGATAGAACTGGAGACGTGTCTTCTGTATTAATAATAAGGTTTTGGTGACTGACTGACTGACTGAGGTATCAACGTAGAGCCCAAGCTACTGGAGCTAGAAGCATGAAATTCGGTACGGGGGCTCCTTGGCTTATGTTAGGGCCCACTAAGGAAGGATTTTCAAAATTCCCTGAGAAGAGCTGAGAAATCCCTACCCAAAGAAGGAAAAACCGACGAAGTCATGAAGTAAATTAACATGGCGGACGTAAAATTCTGCTAAAATTTGTTACGTATTTTAGCATCATATGTCACATCAATAGGAAATTCCCGTGACAATTCAAATTCTTCTTTAATTAATATTATAACCATTTTTTTACTAATGTTAAACTTTCTTCTTGCTTATTTGTTGAAATTTCTCATTTTACTGCACAATGTAATACAGTAACATAGAAGTTTTTTAATACCTTATCAATTTTCATGAAATCTGTAAAACTTCTAATATGGAACTTGGTTCGGGTTGTATAAGCTCTCGGCGGACTTCTTGGTCATGACGTCAAAAAGGTATGTTGAAAGGTGTTTTATTTTTTTATGTTAAGGCTAAGGAATCAAACTCATTCACCCATTTAACACTATTAATAATATAATTGCAAATTACTACGTTTGATTAATTTTAAAATCCCCCCTACAAATAGTTTGGTCATTAAAAAATATGTATAGGGAATTCTTCTAACTGGAAAAGCTCGGATAGAATACAAGATTTGAAAAACTGTAAAAAATAAACATTTTTTTTTTGAGTTAGTTTCACCTTAAAATGATGACTATTAAACAAGGTCGCCATGCTTTGCTCTCATATGACCTTTCCAGCTACATTTCTGCACAAACGTCTGGCCGCAATGCTCGCACTTGAATCTCCTATCGTTGGCGTGAATTCTCATGTGCTCCGTTAAAGTATTCTTTCTTCCATAACATTTCATACAAATGTCACATTGAAATTGTTTCACCTTAGTGTGCTTCAATTCGTGATTGCTCAGGTCAATTTTCTTGAAGAAGCTCATCTCACAAGATTTACACTTGTGCGGCCTCTCCATCAAATGATCTCTTTTTGTGTGTATCCTTAACGCTCTTGGATCCGAGAATGTTTTGCTGCACGCCCTGCATTTCAGCTCTTGTAGAGCAACTCCGTGCACCTTAGCTATGTGTTGTTCTTTCAACCAATAACCTTTGAACTTTTGATTACAAAAACCACACTTGTTTAACATGTTGCATTGTAAATGCACGGTTTTCTCGTGCATTTTCTTTTTCTGGTGCGTGTCGTAAACTTTTTTGCAATAGCTGCATGGAAAATCTCCTTTTTTATGACCCCTCTGATGCGTAGTCAGCATACCTCTTGACACAAAGCCCGCTTCGCATTCATTGCAAATGTAATTTCGGTAATGGGAGTTCATGTGTTGCAGAAGACTTTTGAATCTGTTGAAAACGTTCAAACATATAAAACAACGGAGCGTCTGATCGTTAAATTTAAATGGCAATATTCTATTTTTGATATCCGTGTAAAACTTCTTATTATGAACTGTCATTAAATGCTCTATCAAGTCTTCTACTGTATGAATGGAATCGTTGCATATGGTGCACCGCATCGATGTAATGTCTAATTTGACTACATACGAATACATTAGTTGATCCTGCATAAACTGAAGACGTTCTTTTTCTTCGTGAATTTCCAAAGTATGCTTTTTGAGATCGGCCGGCTCCGGAAACTGGTTTGTGCAATAGCCACAAGCATATCCGAGGCCACCATAACAACGAATCGGTGTCGCATTCGAGTACTGGAGGATCATTTTGGTGTTCGCACGGTGTTTCTCAAGGTCTGTTGTTTCGTAATCCAAACTCAGCGTTAGTTTTTTGACAATTTTTACTTCTGGTGTCCTATTTTCTTGGATGGCTTTGAAACCTACAAAGAAAAAACAACTCACGTTATATCTCCGAATAAAGATACTCGCCAGTGATACGCGGACTCAAAATATAGTGTAGCGCTTAGGAGAAAAGAAAACTAGAACAATATATAATTCTATGAAGTGGAATTCGACATAATAAAACCCCTTTTGAATTAACACACATTTAGAGCGTAAACGACGTTAAAAGCAGAGTGTCGATTTTGTAACTCGTCGATTTATCGCGTTATACTCCCAGCATACTCACCATGAATATTTTTTTCATGAACGTCTAAATAGTGCCCAAAGAAAAAAAAGTGTTCTTATACATTAAAGTTAAAGCCATAGTTCTATATGTAGCGTTGCCAGGCGTCCGGATAAAGCCGGACAGGGTTAGGCTTTTTGACCTCTTGTCCGGCCAAATTTGACTGCGTCCGGCCCGTCCGGCTTTTGTTAGGCTTTTTATATTTCGCAAACGAGCGAGCACCGAGCGTGGCCGAGCGCAGGCGACAGGACAACGCAAACGTTGAAAGAGCTTTTTCCTTGATAGGTCAGCAATGGACGAAAGAACGCAACAGATTACATGTTAACACTGCCAAAATGTTGGTTGTAGAATTTAATTAAAAAAATTTGACATGTAAGGACTTTTACAACTACATTTTGAAAGAAACTGAGCTCTTAAAGCAGGTTTCGGCAAACCAAAAATATGAATAATTACTTTTATTGTGTAACTCAAAGAGAAGTTTTTTTTTGTTTTATTGTTTAACTTAAAGAGAAGAAGTTTTGTTTTATTGTTTTAATTTAAGAGAAGAATTTTTGTTTTGTTTCATTGTTTAACATAAAGAGAAGTTTTTGATTATTTTTTTTAGTTCAAAAAGTCTTATTTGTGACTTTCATTAGTATTCAAGAAGAATTTAAATATGTTGATAAATGTTTATGTATCTAGAATTTAATTTTGACTGATGACTATTTGACTGTTAATAATAAAGTACATAGGTACCTAAGACTGATTTGGCATTCGATTTTGTTTATTATTTCACTAGAATTAAACAAGATTTATGATAATAATCAAAAAAGCTTGATTGTATGTAAAATCAAGCTTTTTCAATTCATTCAATTTTTTTTGTCGTAAGTACCTATTAATACTGAGACAAAATCCCTTAATAATGTAGGGTGTCCGGCCTTTCTACCCAAATGTCCGGCCATATTGGCTGGTCTGTCCGGCTATTAGGTTTGGCGACCTGGCAACCCTATCTATATGGGTATGATGTGCGTAACCTACAACCAGCATACTCACCTCCATTAAAGAAAACCGAGCAGCCATAAGTATACCTAATGCGTTTAAAATATTGCCCAAATATTGATCTTCAGTGCTTAATAAATAAATTAAAAATCTTAAGAAGGCGGACTGCATACAAACTGAACATTGAATAAAAACTGAAAGATAATAAAAAGCCCAGTAGGTAGTAAGTATAATGTTTCGGTTATTCCTCACCCATTTATCTAAAGAAACCTTCACCGGAGGGAGACTCTGTACCAGGGTCGTGTGCATAAGTACCTCCGTCTTACCTATTTCTGCCGCAAAGCTGTAGTGCTTGCATTGCTGTGTTCCGGTTTGAAAGGTAAGATATGGCATTGAAATTACTGGGTATCGTGACTTTACATCTTAAGTCACAAGTTGGCAACGTACACTGTGGTTCTTGTGGGGGTTGCAGTTTTGCTACAATCTCACAGGAACCACGTGTATTTGACATAATTAAATTGGTGACTGTTACCACTTACCATCAGGTGGGCAGTTTGCTTATTTGTCAATTTAAATGCAATAAAAAGAAAGAAGATTCCCAATAATAGATCCCGACGGCTAAAATTGCTTTTTTTTTTTCATTTTGACTTGTTTTTTCCTATCAGTTTTTATTCAGTGTTTACTTTGTATACAGTCAGTTTTTAAAGGTTTTATTTAATCGCTTTTACTAAAAATGTATAGTACGCTTGCGTTTCTGCGCGCGCGCGCTCTCTCTCACGGGGGTGGGTGTATTTTTTAAATGATTACAAATAATTTTTAAAGACCTATTTAATGATAAAATCATTAAATCAATCACACATTGACACTAGCAAATAGCAATACGCGTAATAGATCTCGACATTGATAATGCCGTGATACGGGGCGTCGTGCACCGCAGCTCCGGACGGTGATACGGAGCAAACCGTACGGTGGCACGGTTCCGTGCCGTCGCAGCCGCATGCGGTCTTCGTCCCTCCGTACACCGCAGCGGGATGCGGCGACAATGTGTTAAGCGCCTTAGAGTCTAAATGATTAGAGGTGAGATGGCTTTCGCGAGGAAAAATGCTGAGCAGATTATTCGAGTTACGTTCTAAGGTGCAGTTGTTCCTGATGGGGACCGAATTTGAATTACGCGATCGACTGACAAACGAACACTGGCTTATATCATTGCCTTACTTATCAGCCATTTTTAATCGCATCAACGACTTAAGAGGATTGTGAAGCTGTAATTTTTCATACAAAAAGCGATAACGCTTTTCTCCCTCTAAACATAGTCCAATTTTCATAATTTTTGGAAATCTTGTAGATATAATGAAAAACTAGGTTTGTACGTTTTGATTTTGAAGAAATATTGCTCAGAATATAAGTTATTAGCATCTAAATATCTATATTTTCGACTTAAAAACTACCTTGAGCATTTTTGTTTTTTTTTGACCAAATTATACTGAATTACAAAAAAAGCAAAACGTACAAACATAGATTAAGGTATACTGAATCTAATGACACCAAAAGCGTCTAATTTCATAAAGGTTTAGGGGGGTAAAACAGTTATCGCCCGAAACAATATTTCAAACAGGAATTGTAGGCAATTTCGACCATTTCTTGCAACTCTATCGCACGATACGGGTCGGGGGCAGGGGTACAATGTAGTGATAGTGATGTGACATAATGTTATCGTAGTTATTGTCGCCTAGGGAGGAGAAAGTAATATCGATATATCGATCAATAGTGAAAGTTATTACTCAAGTCGGAACTATTAATCTTCACAAATACCTTATACATGAAAAAGTAAATATCTTTTTGAATACGTTTATTGATTTTAGTGTTTTATTTTAAAGATTTTATTTCAATACAAATTACATTATTTAAGGGTTAGCAGCCTGTAGCCTGTTAACTTTACTGTAAATTCCCAAAACCAAAAAAGGAAAAAATGTAAGTATGTAAGTAGTTGTTTGTTATAATAAATATGTGCCATAAAGAAACCAACTCAAAATAAATTCGTATTTTGTTTCTTGTGATAGGTATTTGTTATGCAATGTATGAAGTTGGAGCAGCTAAAAACGTGTAATAGACTATGCAAGTAGCGTTATTTTTAATATTATTTTATTTGAATTTTATTCCTCTAAAGCTGGGCTCTAAGGTTTTACTCGCGTTATGGAATCTACGATTGTATGAAAAATACAAACGACAAAGTACCTAAATAATATACGAGTATGTAGGGTAGGCAGGGTAGGCATATATGGGAAGAAGGCACCCTTCGTACGGTTTTGAAGTTTTTTTTTTCATTTTAACTATAAAATTTAAAGCTGATTACATATACTAATAGGTATTTTTTAACCGACTTCAAAAAAGAAGTTTCTCAATTCGATGCGTATGTTTTTTTTGTGTATGTTACGCGATTACGCCGCCAATTGCAGACCGATTTTCAAAATTCTTTTTGTATTCTCAAGATTATACCGTGGGACCACCATTGGGTCCCACGGTTACCAAAGTTAGGATCTGATGATGGGATCCCATAAAAATGGAAGGAAATCCTTAAATTTTTAGGTGCGTCCAACGTGTTTTTTTTTAATAAAAACGTCGCCCCACACTAAGAGTTTCTCCTGGGTCGTGGGTGCAGTCACAAACATAGAATATAACATGCACATACGCCCAGACCGGAACAAAATTCTGTAGGTCATACAAAACATCTGTCCCGTGCGGGAATCGAACCCGCGATCGCCTGTTGCGCAGTAGGCGATCGCTCGACCTCTGCGCTAACCGTGTCAACCGTTTTGTGTGTATGTTACGCGATTACTTCGCCAATTGTGGACCGATTTTCAAAAGAATAGGTACAGCCAACATTACATTTCTATATTGAAGTCGGTGCCAAACGATGATCTCCTAGAAAGTCTTAAAATTTGGCACCGTCTTCAATAATGATGTGTGATGTTGTCTGTACCTATTCTTATATTATTTCTAACTTTTCAGTGTTTTTGTAGTCCGGACGAACCCGACGAATCGAACCCCGCCGGACGGACCTCCCGATCAACATCCGGTGGCCTCAATCACTAGACCACGGAGGTGGTAAAAATTAGAATTCTAAGACTATTAGTATAACTACTCAAGATTAGTGTATAAAAATGAGAGGTATTTTTTATTTGATGCATAATTATTACTTTATATTTTTTAAATCCCTGCTCCTATTTAGTTTGTATGTAAAAGTATTAATTTATCTATCTAAAATAATATATTTTTTGTTATGTATTTTTAAGTTAACAAGAGGTCTGTTCTTGTTTAAACAATTGTGTCATTTTATGTTTAGTGTTTATTTTTTTCATAAAAGGATCCATTATTGATTCACATCTCAAATGAAAATCATTTTAATTCAGTATAACACTCATCTTACAAAAAGTAATTTTCTTTAGACAGGTAAATGTACGATAGACAGGTACTTTCATAACAAATAACAGCTCAGTCCTATAAAGTAGGACTTGGTAGGGATACCAAGTAAGTGCCTACACTATAAATTTCAAAGGAATAAGTACTGAAATACTTTACGAAACTTATCTACTAAAATATTATAAAGAAAGAAGATTTGTATTTTTGTTTGTAATGAATAAACTCAAAAACTAGTTCACTGGGAAGTCTCGGCGTAATTATTGTTAAAATTATATTTAGAAACAAAGCTATTTTTATTTATTATATTTTTTATTTTTAAATACTACTAGGCTGATTAACATTTTTTTTTACTAATAGAATGCTACATTATCACTGAATAATATAAGGTTATAAAATAATGATTCATACGGGAAAACAAAATTCCCTCACGAAAAACGAAAATAACGAAGGCAAAGTTGCGAGCGGAAAGGCAGTCAGGAATACCTAAGCAACGCAAAACATTACAAACGGTAAAATAATGATCTCGAGTTCTCGCGCCGAGGAGTCGCGCGCTGCTGTCGTTGTGTGCGTGAGAATTTGCGCGTGTTGTATTTGTGGTGTAGACGCCAGACGGGAGGCCGAGCGGTGTGAAACAGATAGCATTTTAGAAAATACCTACTCGCGCCGCGCACGATTACTTCACAATCCTCTTAAATCTAAATTTCCAAGGTAGATCTACAAATCGATTTTCAGTAAATGACAAAATAAAAGCATTTATCAAGAAATTTCAAATGATTGAAAGGAGCGTATCGAATGGGAACCTGGCATCGTTTCCTAATTTAGAAAATTTTGTAACTGAAAATGAACTAACAGTGAGTGAAAATGTTATCAATAACATCAAAAATCACAGCCAAAAGATCGTTGATACATTTGAAGAATATATTAAAGAAGATTATTCGGAGTTCAATTGGATAAGGAACCGATTCGTTTCGGATCTGGATAGTGTTCGTGAAAAGTTAAGTGTGAGTGAAAAGGAATCTCTGATAGAACTATCTTGCGATGGAGGTTTGCAAGCGGAATTCAACAAAGTAGAGCTGTGTGAATTTTGGCTAAAAGTTAAAAATGAATATCCATCACTGTCCAAAAAAGCATTACTGTTTCTGATTCCATTTACAACCACGTATCTCTGTGAGAGCGGATTTTCTGCTATGTTGATAATAAAAAACAAATATCGTAATAAGCTTAACGTAGACCCCAATTTGCGTTTAAAATTAAGTACAACTGAGCCAGATATTTCCTATCTTGTCTCGAAAATGCAGCACCATTTTTCGCACTAAGAATATTGTATTTTTTTCCTATAATCAATAAATGATAATGTTGTCATAAACAGTTGTTGCAGTTTTTATTACTATATCATTTTAAAGGTTTTTTTAACGGTTACACGCTACTGATTTATAATTTTGTGTGGTACGCAAAATTAAAAGTTTGGGAACCACTGATTTAGACATTCCAAATAACAAAAAAGTTATAAATGAAAAGTTATAAATGAGTCAAATCGAACATCACAATCGAAGTGAGCCGCAAAATATTTGCGTCGGCTGGATCATTAAGACGATTTCGAAGTTTCCTTCAAACTACAACCAAAATTGCCCTTGTCCAATCCCTCCTCCTCACTATCTTTGATTACGCTGATGTCTGTTATTTGGACATCATCATCACAGCATCATTAAATATTTTTATGCATGTATCTATATTAATACGTATTATAAATGAAAAAGTGTATTTGTTTGTCCTTCCTTCACGTTGCGATGTTATATTGTGATTTTTTGTGTGGAGATAGTTGGGACTTGGGGTTGGGTGGGAGGCTGAAGAACCACTTAGGCTACTTACATAGGCGAGCGTACTTGCGAGCGAGCAACCACTAATATAGAAATAAAGCAGATTATACGAGCATGAATGTAGGATTTTAAATGTAAAGGAACTTTTCCGATTTGAAAAATGCTTTCACAATTAAAATCCTACAGCGAGAAGTTTCGGAGCCTATTCAATGCAAACAAACAAACAAATCTTTCCTCTTTATAATATTACGAGTAGTATAGAAAAATCATCAAAATACGCGTTTGATATAAACACTGATAATTTCCGTTCCCCATTGATATGAATCGAAATAACTACAGAAAATGAAAGCTGGATAAAAAGCAGCAGGATCTAAAAGTATTTTGGTGTTTGTTCGCGACTTTTCAAAAACCGGGTAAATAATGCCCAATGTCCTTTCTTTGTACGAGAAGTTTTAGCGCCGGTCCGAAAGGGATAATGATCTTTTTATCGACCAGATAGTAAAGTGTGATGAAAAATGGATAGGTATTATACGACAACCGAAAGCGGTCAGCTCAATGATTGGACTATGACCAAGCCCCACAACATTTTGCAAAGCCAAAATTACACCAAAATATGGTGATGGTGACTGTTTGTCTGTGTCTGATCTCATTTATCACAGCTTCTTGAATCCGGGCGAAACGATTACGGCAGTGGTATACTGTTACCAAATGGACGAAATGCATTTAAAACTTTGACAATTTCATCCAGCATTAGTCAATAAAAAGGAACAATTTTGCTTCACGACAATGCGAGGTCGCTCATCGTACAATTGGGATGATGACTGAATTCTAATTTTTACTTCTCGTCATTAAATATTAAAATACCGTGGAAAAAGATGCAGTCCTGTGAAATTAGAATTAAAATCGGCTTAGAAATACATTAGATATAAGCATTTTAAGTTGTTAATTTGAAGGCGATTAGACAGAGAGATCCGACATCAAGCGTGACGTCATCGTTGAGTACGGCCATATAAACTCCTTGTAAATTGCCGTTTTGCTAGAAAGAGATGGAGAAAAATCTTTAATACCTTATATCTTGGTTGTTTTTATAGTTATTCGAAAACCGTTTTTTTTTCTTTCTGTTTATTATATGAATTTTTTTGCTTCTATTAAAGCAAAAAAATTTTTTTAGTCATCTCAAAAAATTTACCAGTTGGTGTACGAAATCCTGCCACACCAACCATACTCGCCAGACCACCCACTGACCACCACTTCTTGAAACGTTTGTCAACTTTTTAAAGGTTAAATGTTTTAGATTTAGAAAAAAAAGACGGCTCCAAAAATGCCTTCCATGATTTCAATATTTTTTAAACAAACTCCGGAATTTTACAAGATTGGCATAAACAAACTTGTATCTCGTTGGTAAAGATGAGTATTGAATCAAATAGTTCTTACTCGTATGTTGACTAATAAAGTTTTGTTTAAAAATTAAGGTTTAAAACCGCCTTTTTTTTGTAAACAACCTTTTTTTTTACAAGAGGGAAAATACAGTTTTTACGGTATTCAACAAGGGAATTGAGCTGACTAGGCCACTCCAAGGATATGCAGGACTCGGGTAGAAGACCCACTACCGGCTTAAAACCCTCTAGATACTTCTACCTCCGTAGAGACACAATAGGGATCGGCGTTAGCCATTCCCCGATTGTGCCCCCTGGAGGGTTGCCTGGCGCACGCGCCAGGACTTACCTCTACGGGGGGGGTCGACAAGTATCTTGAGAAATTCGACCCCCCCAGACGGCCAAGCTAGGGGTGAAAAGTATCTCTCGGCTGGTAGTCATCCGGCCGAGCCGTTTCAGTCCCCAGCTTGCTAGGGGAGCTGGCGCGCGTTGAGGAACGCACAACTCCTCCTCCCCAACCGCCTTTTTGTAAACAACCTAATAATTAACAATTTAAGCATTCTAAAATATGTCACATTATTCTTTTCTGTTGATTTATTAAATCTCCATCGTCCGAGTTTAGGTTCGTTTATTTGTAAGACATAAAAAGTTGAATTGTTTTTATTTTAGATCTTCACGAGAATCTTATGAGGATAATTTTTGCCTTGACCGACAGTTTGCCAGTAGTTTGTTTTTTTAACACATTATGACGTCATCAAGATTACGTGACAGCTTAGAGCGTTTGGGCGCAACATTTAAACAATAAGCTAATTACATGTGATTTGTTTATTTAAAATTGATGAACAAATAATTTTCATATATTTTCTCGTAATAATTACCTGCCTTATTAATAAAAATTTTATTCCTTGAATCGTCTTCGGATTAGTTATTCCGTGTTTTGTCTTGTTTCCGCACATGTCGGCTCTCATATGTCAAAATAAGACAAAACACGGAGTAACTAATCCGAAGATGATCAAAGGAATAACATTTTAATAAGGCCGTAGGTGTATATCTATAAAATGAAAACAGTCCTGAAAATTTGTCAACATCCCTATTGCGTCATGTACCACTGCTTGTGGATAAAAAAAGGGTAAGATAAGAGGTACAACTGCATAAGACTCTGCTCCGGTACAAAGTCTCCCTGTGATAAGTCGCACTGTATTAATTGTGTCTTATCTCTGTAATTTAAAAAGTGTGTAATCTAAATAAAAAAACTGTTGCAAATAATCTTTGGTTTATATTTTGAGTTAAATTTGGTTTAACTCAAAATCCATCAGTCAGTTTCCTGACGCTCTGTGATGATTACAATTAAATCAATTAATTAGTTCATCATGCTTTGATCGCATATGACTTTTCCAGCTACATTTTTGCACAAACGTCTGGCCGCAATGCTCGCACTTAAACCTCCTATCGTTTGCGTGAATCCTCATGTGCTCCGTTAAAGTCTTCCTCCTTCCATAAGACTTCATACAAACTTCACAATGAAACGATTTAACCTTTGTATGCTTCACTTCGTGATTCTTTAGCTCTTTTTTCTCGAAGAAACTCATCTCACAAGATTGACACTTGTGTGGCCTCTCCATCAAATGGTCTCTTTTTGTGTGTATCGTTAATGCTCTTGCGTCCGAAAACGTTTTGCTGCAGGCCCCACACTTCAGCTTTTGTATAGCAACACCATGTACTTCAGTTATGTGTTGTACTTTCGACCAATGACGTTTAAACTTTTCATTGCAAAAACCACACTTATATAACATTTTTAAACGTAGGTGCACTATTTTCACGTGTAGTTTCATTTTTTGTTGCGTTTCAAAAACTTTTTTGCAATGGCTGCACGGAAAGTCTCCCTTTTTATGACCCCTTTTGTGCATACTCAACATACCCTTGGACACAAATCCAGCTTCGCATTCATCGCAAATGTGATTTCGGTAATGGGTGCTCATGTGCTGCAGAAGGCCTTTGAATCTGTTGAAAACGTTCGAGCACATAAAACAACGGAGCGTCTGATCATTAAATTTAAATGGTACTATTTGATTTTTGATATCTGTGAAAAACTTTTTGTTATGAACTTCTATTAAATGCTGTATCAAATCTTCTACTGAATCAATGCAATCATTGCATAAGGTACACCGCAACGATGTTATGTCTAATTTGACTATGTAAAAGAACATGAGTTTGTCTTGCATGAACGTGAGACGTACTTTTTCTTCGTGATTCTCCAAAGTGTGGCTTTTGAGATCAGCTGGCTCCGGGAACCGGTTTGAACAAAAGCTGCAAGCATATCCGGTGCCATCATAGCAACGTATCGGGGTCGCATTAGAGAACTGAAGAATCATTCTAATGTTCCCACGGTGTTTCTCAAGTTCTGTAACTTCGTAATCCAAATGCAATGTTGGCTTTTTAATACTTTTGGACTTTACTTCTGGTGTCTTTTTGGTTTGGATGAATTTGAAACCTACAAAGAAAAAACAATTCACGTTACATCTTCCGTGTAAGTAAATATACGCATAAACGCTTAGAAGGCAACCACATCTTTCCTGCAAGGCAACATATATAATTTGAAGAAAATAGAACTACACTGGCGAGCAAAAGTTTGGAATCAGTTACTTGAAATTGGTTGCGCGTTATCTTGAGTAGTTAATACTTTTTTAATAATCGTAAAAACGACATTATTTTAAAGGTTCAACTCTTTACTTTTAAACTGATACAGAATTTATTAAAAACAAGCCAGTATTTATGGAGCCATTCCGCATTAAGTGAAGGTGTATCGAAAAAGACGTGTTTCAATTGTTTGATACGTCACGAGTTGCGACCTATTGACCCCCTATAAAAGCACCTGTTATCGGATTTTCTTTATCAGTCGACTTTCACACGTTGACCGGTACACATCTCCGCCACTTTTGACCCTTTACCTTGTACGACAATGGAGACAACACCTACAGAAGCAGCACAAATCGTAGCCCTATTGCAAGAAGGGCTCAGCCAGCGGGTTGTCGCTCGTCGGCTCCACATAAGTCAATCCTGTGTTTCGAAAGTTTATAAGCGCTTTCGGGAGACTGGTGGCTTTATCCCGAGACCAAGATCTGGACGGCGCCGGTGCACATCGGAGAGGGATGACCGTTTCATCGTGTCAACTTCTCTCCGAAATCGACATTTGACTGGTGTCGACGTCCAACAGGAGCTCCGAGATGTTCGTGGTGTAGCAGCCAGCGAGTGGACAGTTCGTCGACGACTCAAGCAAGCAAATCTGACTCCAAAAAGGCCTGCCACAGGCCCGAAACTCACGGCAGCTCACCGACAAGCACGCCTTCAGTTTGGTCGCACCCATCTTGATTGGGAGGTTGAGCAATGGAGGCAAGTCCTGTTCTCCGACGAAAGCAGGATGTGTTTGCACGGTAGCGACAGAAGAGGACGGGTCTACAGGCGGCCTGGGGAGCGATTTGCTCAGTGCTGTGTCGCTGAAACAATGGCTTATGGGGGCGGCTCTTGTATGATGTGGGCCGGCATTTCCTTCGATGGTAAAACCGAGCTTGTTTCCGTGCCTGGCGGGGGACGAGGAGGCGGTCTAACTTCGGACCGGTACATTTCCGATATTCTCCTGGAACATGTCGTTCCCTATGCGGGATACATCGGTGATAACTTCCTCCTTATGCACGATAACGCTCGTTGTCACACTGCCCGTGTAACAACGGAATACCTCGAAGAAGTCGGTATTGCCACATTGGACTGGCCAGCGCTCAGCCCTGACTTGAATCCCATTGAGCACGTGTGGGATGAACTGAAGAGGAAGGTTCGTTCCAGAACTCCTGCTCCTTCATGTCTGAATGAGCTGAAATCAGCGTTGATTGAGGAGTGGGAAAGTATTCCACAAGAATCAATTCAGAAGCTGATCAGGTCTATGAAGAATCGTCTTGGAGCAGTTATTAGGGTGAGGGGAGGGAACACAAAATATTGACACTTATTTCTAAAGATAAATAAAATTTTTATTTAATAATTTTTGTTGTTTTATTCATTCATTATTTTTCCCTATTTCCTTGTTTTCCTACCTCCTTCACTTAATCCGGGATAACTCCACAATTACGGGCTCGATATGAATTAATTTAATATCGATTTAAAGTGGACAGTTGCACCTTTAACATGCTGTCATTTTTATGATTAGTAAAAATTTATTTAGTAAGCAAGATCACGCGGAACCAATTTCAAGTAACTGATTCCAAACTTTTGCTCGCGAGTGTATAATGGACGAAACGGTTAGATTAACCCTTGGTTAATACTCATAGCCCTTTTCAACCGGCTTTAATCAAGCGTGAGCATTAAGAAAAAAAAATCCTGTCGCGAAAATAATACGTTTTCGTGAACGCGGCCGGTATAGCTCGATCGTGCGGGTTTCTAGCGTTCACTCAATGCCTAATTCTATAGTTTTTCTTTAATATTCCCTAAAATAACGTAGTTTTATGGAAAGCCTCACGATCGTGCGCATTGTCAATCTTTCCTGGTGCTCACGATCGTGCGGGCCCTTTTTCCAGGAAGGTAAGGGTTCAAGATTTTTTTTATTTTTTCTTGGGGCTTCTTTAGACATATTAATACGGTAGACTTCATGTGCAAATCGTATTCTAAAATAAAAATCACCGGTTGGAAAAGGATATCTGGACCTTTTGAAACAATATTTTCGTACAATAACTTTAGACAACCCTGCTCATACGCCCGTGTACTCAGTATTGCTGGGCGCTTGCACATGGTGGTTCTGTCCGATCGTCTTGTGCATTTTTGTGTCATATCAGTAGTGACAGGGTCACTTTGACCCTTGAATAACAATGATGCACACTAGGTCGACGCACTACAGGCGATGGGACGTAGGAAATTTAAAAAATCATCTGATGAGTTTTAAAAAACAACTAGTACCATTGTATTCATCTACTTATTAGCTATAAAAAACATTAGTAGGTAGCATTTCATTCATGATTTCATTGTATGGAAAATGACAAAAAATCCTGTATCTTAAGATTCCCTTTGTGTTTCGACTTAATGTTTTTATATGTTAATAGGACATAAATATTTGCAACATTTTTTCCAAAGCAACAGGGTGCGCGAGACGCGCCCCTTACGAGATATAGGTATTGACCGATATTTGTCAATATCATTAGATCTACAAATATATTCAGAGGTTATAATTTTTATATGTAGTTACCGAATATTATAGAAATATTAAATGTAGTTACCGAATATTAATTGAAAACTTAGTTTTAGTAGGTTAATTTAATCTGTAAACTTTAATGAGGATTATGGCCGATTTCTCCAACCATAACTTAGCTTAGGAAGCCCCTAAGACGTATGCTGTCACTTTACGTATGCTGTCACTTTTTGTCTTTAATGAATAGAATGTGACAGCATGCTACCTAAGAGTCACCTAAGCTAAGAAGAGGTTGGTGAAAATGGCCATTAGTCTCATTTAAAAATTATATGCAAAATCAGATAAGTATTTATAATGAAAATACTTGTAAGTGCTATTATTTAACCGATTTTCGGAATTTTACGCGATCGAGTAAAATACGTCCTATCATGTAACATATTAGTACATTCATTAGACAATATCCTTATTTATATCATAAGTATATTTTTTTATGACTATATTTTATACCAAATGCGTAAATTATTTGTTTTTGCTGAGCAGTTTTCGCAGCTTTCTACCGATACATACCTCGCCTTAAGTGGCCGGAGTGTTTGAAAGAAAATCTACCCGAAAAAGAAATAAACAAGTCGTTTGAAAAGCAAACTGCGACAACATCTGATTCTACTACAAATATTGCGATGATACCAGAATGTCGAGTAATAGATGCATATACGTCAACTACAACTTTTTCGAGGATTTATCAAATAAGCAAGAAAGAAGATGCACAGATGTAACTTGCAGCTCCTTTAGTACCGAAGAAATCGTCCACTTAGTTTAAACTAGCCTCAAATCATCTGGAAATAAGGATGTTGCTGAATTCCTGAAGTACATAATTAAAAATCCAGATCGAGTGTCTAAAGAGAAGCAATTCATTCAAAATGCAGAAATAAAAGGAGTATCGACTCAAAAAGCTTCAGCGTTGTTTATCGCTCTGAGAATAACTAAGTGGCGCTATAAAACACTTAAAGAATTTAGTGAAAAAGAAGGAATTTTAATACCCTAGGTTTTATTAACTTCAAGAAGAGACGACGACGTAAATTCTGTAATAATGACAGAAATTTAGTTAAATTAAAATCACAAACTTTATTGGATTTCACTGCGAAGAGGCTTTTTCAGTCATTTGACAAACGTGTTAATGAATTAAAACTTTTTCTAATTAGCAAATGGGGTTTTAATTGGAGCCTCGCATCAAAGCGTCTATCACCAAAAGTCGAATGCTTCAACTTCAAATCAAGATCGACAGAGTGGTTTTATGGCGAGTCTTGTGCTATTCAAGCTTATAAATGAATAAAAAAATAATAAATATATGGAGACATGATTTGGCAAAATCAACGACCCTCATCTACGCCTTTTTGCCAGCCCATTATGTGGAAGTTAATGAAGGTGACTGAATTTAATGTAAAAAGCGAAATGGCTGAAATTTAATGAGCAATTGAAAATTTAAACCCCCTGCTTTTAAAGCTGCGAAAATGCAAGTATCACGTATAAATTGCTTTTGACGATGATAGATGGTAAGGTGGCATCTTACATATCGGGAACTTCTGCAGCAGTTTGTGATTTGTACAAAGCGCATCCGAATGGAAAGAATAATATAGATCTAGTCCGCCGAACCCTCAAAAACATAGTGAACGAAGATATGTATAAATATGGATTAAGCAGTCTTCATGCGTGGATCCGTGCTATGGAATGTTTGTCACATATATCATACGCAAGGGCATAGGGGAGAAGATGCAAAGAAAACGGTAGACAAAAGAAAACAAAATATTCAAGATATATTTAGAAAATAAACAGGTTTATCATTAAATGTTGTAAAACAAGGTAATGGGACGGCTAACAACAAGAACTCCGTCCAGAAAAAACTGTTGTAATAACTGGACTCAATATTGAATTTGTAGTCAGAAGAATTGGTGTAGTATTCCAATGTGTTTCTTCCGATGAAAAAATAATTGTTGATAGTTCCTATCGGTTTTTTGTCAGAAGAGGCATCTGAAGCGAGAATAGAAAGAAGGAAGGAGAGTTGTAATAAGTAGTAATATGTATTGCAAATAGTTAAAGTATCTGTGAAGTTTTTGTATCCGTGTATCTTGATGATTGTAATGCATTTTATTTAAATAAATAAATAAATAAATCTTTTATTTCTCTTAAAACACAGCGCAAGGTACTAGATCTATGACTCCCACACTAGGCTATGCCAGTCTTGTGGGAATCAAATTAAAAACAAAACAATATAATAAATCAAAGCAAAGCGCTCCAGTATTTATGCATGCATTTGTGTGTGTGTATGTGTGTGTGTGTATAAATGAAAGAGTTAAAAAGCATGTGTGTTTGTACTCACATGTATTAATAGGTGAAAAAAAAATTATAGAAGGCTAAAGATAGGATACAGGTAAGTTTGGATTTTATTAGCCCCACTATCAGGCTCTTGGCATTAGGTGACAAAGCTGTACCCAGCTTTTTTTTTACGGGGGGAAATGCGTAGCCGCACCGTACCCGCCGTTGGCTAGACGACGAGCGTGTGTGGGGCTCTCCCGGCAGAGTTCCAGGCCTACCCACTAAAACCCCCCGGTGTTCTCCCTGCCCTTTTGGGCGCGCTAGGTAAGGTCCACACTGCGACTCCACTACCCACGCGCCCGGGCAAGCCCGACCGACTGGTCGGGCTATCGCCAAGGGGGGATTGCCCGAGAACACCAGGGCAATCCCCAGACGGAGGGCCTTACGGCGGCGTGCACGGGGCCAACCGTGCACTCAGGCCTCCACGGCAGGGTCACTAGACGGGCATCGCTTGTGCAAAGACCCGCCTTCGCCTGCCTATCCGTCTGCGACGGATGGGAGCGGCTTGAGGATCTGCCTCCCGCTCCCTCTCCGCAGCCTCCTTCTGCGAGATGACGTACTCGCAGAAGGAGGCGACAGTCCCCCATTCCGCCTCGCTGCGCAGCATGGCCACGACCATGCTCGGCAGCGAGAGGTCTCCACCTCCCAGCGCAGCGTTGAGTTCGCTGCGCTGGCAAGCTGTACCCAGCCTGTTGAAGACCTATGTAACGACCTTTATGATCTCTTCGGATTGCTCATATTCCCAGATCAATAATAGACTTGTTATTTTCATTTTGGCCTCGTGAAGATGGGACCCTTTTAAGTCACATATATTGACAAGTTTGTTGTAAATGCGAGGAAATAAGTATACTTTGAAATGATGAGCGAAGACCGTTCTCACAGAAGTTGAGGGAACTGAAAAAACTCTTTTTTTACTAAAGTATTATATGTCGGCAACTTGAGAGCTACCTTATGCATAAACATAAAGACTCTCATCAAATACAGTCTTCGGACGCTCAACTTGTGCTTCTTTGTATAGATCAGATGTATGATAACGTCTTGGCTTCCCCAAAGCCACCTTCAAAACCCTCTGAGCTCTTTCCAACACGATAAGCGTGGAAGATGCTGCCCCACCCCAAACCAGAATACAGTAGTTAAGTACAGACTGACAAAGTTCGAGATACACTGACTTTAAGATGCTGCCATCCGTAAGCTCCCTCAACAATTTCATGGTATGTATCACTTTACGAACCCTAGACGACGTCGCCGCTACATGTTCCTTCTCATCTATAATAATGCCCAAGTATTTGACAGAAGAAGCCCTATCAATCTGATCACAGTTACAACTTATAGAGCCCGAGTCACTGAAATTACAGTAATTGTAATGAATTTTGAGTTTTTGAAAAAGAGATCGCGGCGGACTAGATACTGCAGTCTTATGAAAACATATAAATTGGGTTTTAGAGGTATTAAGCGTCAAAATGTTATGATTTAACCATCCTTGCAATTTCTGCAATCCAAACGTCGCCAAGTTATAAGCTTCAAGTCAGTTTTTACCGTGGAATATTATGGCAGTATCATCAGCATAACATATGACCTCACTGTTTTGTAGTTTCAATGACACAATATCGTTAATATAACAGGTAAACAGAGTTTGTCCTAAAATGCTCCCTTGAGGAACACCGAAATCTATAGAGCTGACTTCACTGATTCTATCTCCGATTTTAACACATTGCCCTCGCATTGCATGCTTGCATTTATTATTGTCGCTTGAATAGAAATTACATCATGGCTTTTTAAATGGAAATACAATTTTTCTTAGGGGAGTGGGGGGCAGTGTGAATCAGGGGGCACAGTGGTTAATCACTAATATCTCGCGCGCTATTCATTACACACACACTCTGTCACTTCGAACGATCGCGTGATCTTTCCAATACCCGTCCTTCCCGCCAGTCACCGCCACGCTCGCACTGCAGGAGGTCGCGCCGCGCCCTCTCCGCGAAACGTAAGCCGCCATTTCTTTCTATCGATGTTAAAATTTACAACGAATTATGAAAATAGAAAAATAGTTACAAGCAGCCAAGAAGGGATGTTAGTAGAATACATTGTGAAATGCAGTCAGATGTTTCACGAGCTAACTCCTGTGGAAGTGCGTCAACTTGCCTACGAAATGGCGCAGACAAATAATATCATGTTTCCTCAGAAGTGCATATAACACAACTTTGTGACGTCGATTGGTTATATCATTTTAAAAAGCGTCATCCTGTCTTGAGTTTGAGAACCCCAGAAGGCTGCAATTTAAGCAGGGCCACATACATGATGACGCAAATGTAACAAAAGAGACTGATTTATGCCAATTAAGCAATAAACAACTTCAAAATGTGAGAACAGCAAACCCGGGATGTAATATAAAGCTAAAGAATGGAAATAAATGAGGTAAAGGAGGCAATTTTGACTCATTTTGAGGCAAAAGATAAAATATTTATAACAATGGTTTAGAAAAACTAATTCATAGATCAGCTTATATGTATTCAGCTTAAGGGTTATATTGAAAAGAAAAACTAGATTTATTGTTTCATTTTGTAAAATTTAGTCTTATTAATAAGAAATACCCTGAAAGGGCTACATAATACAAATATTATACTTATACTGATGCTTACCTATTTTTTGATGTGAAAGTTACTCCACTATATTCAACCAAAGAATAAAACTTTTTTTTTACATACGACAGGGAAGCTCTTGAAGGCACCTGATGGTAAGGACGATAAGGCCGAAGGTGGAAGCGAGCTTCGCCTGGACTCAACATCTGAGGAACTGGCTATCTTACCTCTAATTGTCGGAGCACAACAATGCTATAAACATTGTTATTATGGCGACAAACTTAGGTAAGACGGTGGTAGCTAGCCAGTCGGGGTCAGAAGCCCAACCACCAACCAAACTATTCAACAACTTACTGTATCATGGCTTTATCTCGAAATTAACAAACATGAGTATGCCTTCAATTTGGACTCGAATAAAAATCTGACATATAATTTTGAATATTTTAGTGGTCTAAAGAGAATATTTAATAATAATGAAATGAAAATAATAATGATGATGATGATGAGAAACAATGATGATGATGAATACCTAATGATTTCTTTTTGTTGATTTTATTGAAGTTCCCTTAGTTAATTGTCTAATTTGGTTGGTTATTTAAGTGGGGTAATATACTAGTTTCAATTTCAATGGAGTAATATACAAAAATTTTGTTTACATACTATTGTATTGATTTATTTTATTACTCGTGATTATGGTGTTTTCACAAATAAAAATTAAATAATTACAATGTATTCGAATGTTTTATTCAAGCAAAGAACCTGTTTTATTAACTTAACGCTATAATTGGCCGTTAGTTGGCAGATTACCTGGGAAGTCTGTAGATTATGTAGTTAATATAAGAACTGAAATATTTTTTCCACTGTAACGGACTCAACCAGATAATCTGCAGAATAACAAGTTAAGGATGACTCACGCACACGCTAGCTAGACCCGAGCGTCGGTCGTAGTACAGTCAACCAGCAGGAACGTAGCATGTACCGTGGATAAAACGGGACAAGGGACAAATAACATGTTTCTTCTCGCTCTGTCCTATAAAAATGAAGCGAGATAGGACTAGGGTTAATCACTTTCTCTTCTATAGTCTATGCGCCGTGCTAGGCCTGCAGCCGTCACTCGATTGCTGCTATAGCGTTCGTCCATACAAAATTTATGTAATACTAGTGGGCCCGGCAGACGTTGTCCTGCCCGATTACAGCGCCACCTACCGGGTGCAATTAAATTACGTATAAACCTTCCTTGAACCTATTCAAATACACACAGAAAATTTCGTAAGAATCTGTCGAGTCGAGCCGTTTCAGAGTTTTTGCGGGACTAACACACAGCGTTTTATTTTTATATATAAGAAGAAGAAGAAGAAAGAAGGAGAAGACTAGTGGGCCCGGCAGACGTTGTCCTGTCCGATTACAGCGCCACCTACCGGATCCAATTGTACATATAAACCTTCCTTGAACCTATTCAAACACACACAGAAAATTTCGTAAGAATCGCTCGAGCCATTGAAGAGTTTTTGCGAGACTAACACACAGCGTTTCCTTTTTCATATATAAGAAGATTAGAATAGCGTGCTACGGCGACGCGACGCTCGGCTCGGACCCGACACGGTCTAGCGTGAGTCACCCTTTAATCCAGGCGCGGATCCAGCTCTAAAAAAAGGTTGTGGTCACATAGATCACATCGACCCGAAAATCGGTCAAGTGCGAGACAGTGTATGAACTCCCATGTTCGATATAGTGCATTCCCACAAAGGAGATGTTTCCAAAACATATGACGCCCTAACCAAGATTCGTCGTTTTTTTTTATTAAAGCATTGGATATGTCATGAGTCTATCGATCTCAAATGAGCTCAATAGATCGCGACATTGTGACTTCAAAGTCTATTAGGGTTGTGGGCATGCCCATCGTACCCATAACGGTGGATCCGCGCTTGCTTTAATCTGCACTCTAACTGATTCACGCACATTAGCGGTAATATATATATAATATCGATTACAAATTTGAAAGACTGAGCCAGAAAATGACTATGTAATCTTTTCTTAAATTGTAAGATATCTGCGGGCGAGACTATCTCACAACAGTGTAGGTTTCACTCTGATGGAATTTCTGCAATAGCCCAAACCTGTGTAAAAAAAAGGAGGCCGAAGAACGTGCAAATTATAAGTGCCCAGCAGTGGAACATTATGGACATATAGAGAGATAGTTATATAAACAAATTTATAACATATCTCTTTTAAACACCTATGGCAGAGACAAGTAAATAATTATCGGCGATATTGAAATAATTGTCAGTGAAAACTGTCGTTGCGCAGGTTCATAAACATTAATTTCTTTTTGTTTGACTTTACTTTTTGCGACCCCGAAAAAAAAGATTATTTTTTTACATACATTGTTTGCTTCGCCTATTATCTCCCAGAATAATCATCACTACCATTTTTCTATTATAAATGTTGGAATATAACATTTACATTCAGTTGCACAAAGGTTCATTAAAGTGAAAGCTTCCATAAAAGGCCTATTACAAAAATCGCGTCGCGTCATCGTCGCGCGGTACTAAACAAACTGGCATCGCCAGCGAGGCATAATAATATAGATATGGTAGTTTTATTTTGTTCATAAAAAATATAGTATCGATTTATAAAAATAAAAATAATACAACAAATTAGGCAAACGTGAAATAACGTTTTGGCATAAAAATTACGTTTAAAAAATGAAGAACTTCGTACATAATCTGACTTATTTCGACGCCTTTTGGTTAGAAAATTTTATTAGATTAAGAATTGATTTCTTTACTTAGCAGCCATATAACAATAAAATATTTTTTTTTATTATTAATAAAGTGAAGGATATTGTGTCATATAATATAAATATTTTGATAATTGATATTTAATAGAATTTTTAAATTAGAATCCTCCCTAATAATCAGGTCTGCGTGTATTTTTGCCTAAACATGCTTCGTCGGGAAAATAACTATTACTAAGTAAGGAAAAAAGTAATCTAAAAACAGCTTTATTATTATTGTAGACTAGCTCTCCGCTCGCGGCTTCGCCCGCGTTATTTGTGTTTTCCCGTGGGAAAAATAGCCTACCGCTTGCGGCTTCGCCCGCGTTACTGTTTTCCCGTGTGAAATTTACATTTTCCTGTAGGAAAAATAATTATGTAGCCTGTCTGTAGTTAGGGGTTATGTATCATTCTAATGGTGAAAGAATTTTTGAAATCGGTCCAGTAGTTTCGGAGCCCATTCAATACAAACATACAAAACTTTATCTCCTAGAAAGTGTTAAAATTTGTCACCGACTTCAATATAGAAGTGTGATGTTGTCTGTACCTATTCTTATATTATTTTTAACTTTTCAGTGTTTTTGCTTTTTAGTTTTTTCGGCGGTTCAATTTTTTGTTAAAAAAATTTTATTTTATATTTTTTTGTGGCTTTCATCTATTAATTTTACAATCAGTGAGTGAATCATCAATCATCCCCCGTTTCTGTACCTTCAAATTTATGTGGGACCGCCCTCGGGGTATATGATACTTTCCAATAAAAAAAGAATCATCAAAATCGGATCACTCTGTACGAAGTAATGCGTGGTCATTGATAGCAATTATTGAGTAAATCAACAATAATTTCCAGTTTTCCTACCCTTAGGGTAGGATTTTTTTCAAATTTAAATTGGACCACCCTCGGGGTATACCCTTTCCAATAAAAAAAGAATCATCAAAATCGGAGTTCTCTGTAAAAAGTTATTCGTGATCATACATTAAAAATATATATATACGCGTCGAATTGAGTACCTCCTCCGTTTTTCGTCGGTAAAAAATACAAAGCTTTCCTCCTTATAATATTAGTAAGTATACAAGTATAGATAAGAAAAGTAATTTTGACAATTAAAAACCTTAATTTGCGCGTTTTTTTTTGTAATAGGCCTCTTAAAGCTGATGTTGTCAAGTTCTTAGACATATTGACAGTACAAGACGACGACGTTAGACTTAAAGGAGCAATAAAAATACTGGACATTTCTGCTACTGCCTGTTAAACTTATGTAATAACCAATTTCTTTTAAAATTTAGTTGAATTGAAGTAGTAGTCCTGTTTAAAGAAAATGTGACATGATAGAATTAAGTTTTAGGAGCCTTCTATCGTGTATAATAATTATTATCGTGTGTAATTCAATTAATAACCTTAGTTATTAAATTACAATTATTATATTATACACGATAGAACACAAAAAACATTTTCAGCATATTTGTATGAATGACTCTATATTGTGTTTTAAGAATCCTAATGACTTCGTCAAATTGGTTCCTATACATTTTGCGTATCGAGTTGGTCATTACAAAAACATTGTCAATGAAAATGTCGGACAATGTCGATATTCTATATCAGAACAATACAATAAGAAGACCTAAGACAACGTAACTTAGAATATACATCACGTCAAAACGAATGGAGGTATACTATTAGCCTTGCCCTCCTAAGCATCTTCACCGTGCTTCGACTGTATATGCCTCCGGTAGCTCACTTTCTGCACAAATCTCTCACCGCATAAATCGCACTCAAACCTCTTGTCGTCATAGTGGATACGAATGTGATTGCGTAGAGTGCTCTTAATCGCAAACGATTTCATGCAGATATCGCACTGATAATTCTTCGCTTTGTTATGTTTCACCAAATGATCCTTGAGGCACCTACTGGTGTAGAAGCTCATTTCGCAATATTCACATTTAAATCGACGCTCCAACAAGTGATCCCTCTTGATGTGAACCGTCAATTTTTTCTTGTTAACGAAAACTTTATCGCAAGCCTGACACGTCAGTTTGGGCGCCACAAGTCCGTGTACTTCAGCCATGTGTTTATCTTTATTGATATAACCACTGAACCTTTCCTGGCAAATTTCGCATTTGTTCAACTTATGCCTGTGTACATGAAACGATCTCACGTGATACGTTATCTTCCTTTGCGTATCATAAACTCTGCCACAGTATTTGCAGGAGAAATGGCCGGTTTTGTGCATCCCCTTGTGCAATTTCAATATGTTACTAGTCACAAAAGCCGCATCGCACTCATCGCAAACAAAATTTCTGTAATGTGTGTTCATGTGCTCTAGAAGACCTTTAAACTTAGTGAAAACGATCGAGCACAAAGCGCAGCGTAGGGTGTTGTCGTCGAACTTGAACGGCATAATGCGGCTGTTGATATCTGTGTAAAACTTCTTGTTATGAACGTTCACAAGATGTCCAATTAAGTCGTCCAAATTCTTCATGCTCATATCGCAAATCGTGCAAAATAGCCAAGTGATGTCTAGCTTAACCGAGAAGCAATACAAACCGGTGTGGTCCATACATTCCCTGCGCATTTTTAAGGCGTGCGTCTCCAAAAAGTGCGATTTGAGATCGCACGCTTCCAGGAATTGGTTTGGGCAGAGGCGGCAGGAATACCCTAGACTGGTGTGCGACCGAATGGGAGTGGCATTCGAGCACTCCAGTATCAATCTGATATTCGAACGATGCTTCTCTATTTCAGATGGCTCGACATCCTCGTCCCGATTGTGTGCGATTAAGCGCATAGGAACATCCGATTTTACTTGCGATCTCATTTTTTTGACGATACGTAAACCTATAAAGAAAGAAAAGTCAGCGTTAACCACGTCTTCATATTGAAAGGCTCCACGATATCAAACAATTACTTTTCTAGTCCCAAGGAACACAGTATGTATATATGATTACTTAATGATATATTACATGATACTACAAATGCCATTCATTCTAACTTAACATTTCATAAAGAAGTACACTCACATAATTTAAGAAATAAAGCACACTTACAGCTGCCTACCGTGCGCACAAACTATGATAAAAAAAAACAACTATGTTTGAGGGAGCACAGCTGTTTAATAATTTGTCAAATATTCTAAAAAATTGTGAAAGCATAAACACTTTCAAGTCAAGACTTAAAGATAATTTGCAGAAATTATAATTAAAACATAGCAACTTAAGAGGTGAAAAAATTGTATAACACTTAACTGTACATCTCATTGAAAGTGAACATTGTTTATATGAGAAATAAATTTCTTTGAACCTATATTGGAATCGTTGATACGAAATAACTTATATGTTACCATTCCACGCACGAGCTGATGAACGAATATAGACCAAATTAGATAAGCCGAAATTTTAACAAGATATGAAGAGAATGATACTGGGGATATCATATATCATTTATTTAGGTTTCTTTTGGCAAGCAAGGCATCCTCGGCGACAAAACAAAACAAAATATTATTATAAAGATCCACAAATTACTCATATTTTAAAACGTAAGTTTGGATGTTTTGTAATGGTCCTATTTTGTTTGAATAAAAATTTGTGTATTTATTTATGTGATTCAAGTGAAACGAAAGTTTACATTCGCTAATTTTTAATACTTACAAATATCAATCATTACAAGAGCATGGTTGATAATGTATTTTTATGTAAAATATTTAAGAAGAATAAAACTATATTGTATCTCGACTAATTACACTTGTAAATAAAATAAAAAAATCACATAAATTAGACTTTTCTGTTGCTCGTCTAATTTTGTATTACTAAACTGAGAAACACATAGGTTTGACTAGTATTTGACGGTTATACGTGTGAATGTGACGATCACACTAGAATAAACCTACCTATACATAAATCAATTTCAGTTTTCACAAAAATGTTTTAGTACAATCTACATACGCATTATACACATATACCGGGTGTAACGGAATACCGCAATAATATTTAAGGTTGTTGATTAACAAAAAAAATGTTTTATGACTATTCTTTGTATTTTTATTGTATGCCTACATTTGATTTAATATGCTTAACTGTTAAACTTATTAAATCGAAAGTAGGCATATAATAAAAATACGAATAATAGTCATAAAACATTTTTTTTGTTAATCAATAACCTTAAATATTATTGCAGTATTTCGTTACACCCGGTATAAGGTGTAACCTAATTAACGCACATCTATTGTTAAATATTATCTCTTTTTCTATAAATATAATTGTCTCATTTGTAAAAATTAAGATGGAAACTAAATAAATAATTACACAAACCGCCTTCACACAATCCCAACTCAGTAGATATTAAGGAACGATACCAATATTAGATTTAATAAAAACATCCAAAACATAAAACCACTTTAAATACTAAAGCCGAATTTACATTACGAAAAGAGTTTTAGCGTGATAAAATTAATTTCATGACACTACCTTCAGTACCTGTGATACTAGTTTTATTAAAAACAATAGTGTCGTGAAATCCACAGTGTCTGTGTTCATGGCTCCGCCAACATTAAAGCTTTATTTTGCTTTGCAAAATGTTGTGATACAGATATTATTGTATAAAATTAAGAAAAGGTTTTGTATTGTTTTGGATACCAGAGACACACATTGCACTGGTATTCATTGACAAATTTTATATTTTTATCAGCTGTCCAAGTTTCAGTGTCGTGAAATCGATGCATGCATTGTAAAACTTAACACTGTGCCATTAGTTTCGTAATGTAAATACCGCTTAAACGTTATCAAACTCGAACGCCTTGTTAATAGAGGGTCCCGGGTTCAACCTCAGCAGACCTATTTTATGGATCTTTCATCGTATGACATGGTGTAAATTTTGAAATTATGAAGTCATAAAATGCTTCATTTGGTATTACCATCTCGAATGATATCATCACTATGGCATAATTTCAATGATGCATGCCATCGTGATATAATAAACGATGATCAAAATTCGGCCCGAACATCTTATTTTTCGTTTTGCACTACGATTTCGTCATGATATCATTTGAAAACTATGAGATCTGTAATAGGTCTGCTGGTTAGGTAAAGATATTGTTTTTTTTTCTGAAAATAATACCGCAGAAGAAGTTCAGTTTACAGTTAGTTCCGGTTAATGTTAATAACGGATTAATAATGCGAGTATAATTGACGGAGTGTAAGTTTATTCACCTCTACCGAACACTTCTATGATATTGAAACGACAAATTAATTTAAATGTTATCAGAATTCTTTCTTACACTGATATGTTAGTAAAATTTATTTTTAGACTATCGCAAGCCAAAACCACCTTTAAGGTGACGAGCCCCTTTTGGGATTTCCCACGTGTACTTAGAACCAAACTATTTTTGAAATTACGCCTTTATCGTGCTCCATGCCATCAAAACGTTTCCTACGTCATAAATACCAATCGAAATTGAATTTTCGTTACAGAATTGTTCTGTCCTCTAGGCTTACTCCTGAAACAATTCCAGTCGATCGACATTGAGAATATGATTTTTTGTGCGCTTGAGTCAAATCAAATAAGACCCTTATTGCGCAGATTTCTATTTATTAATTCACAATAATTGTACCTACCGATTTACAGATATTCCAACACGCCGGTAAGTCATGCACATAAAAATTAAATTATCAATATTATCTATCAACGAATAATAAATACATGCATAATTATTTTAAAAAACTACAATGTTAAATCAAAATGTCAAAAGAAAAAGTCAAATGCTCAATGAATATTAATTAAAATAAATGTCAAATTACAATAAATATTAAATTACATAGGTATATTGTCAAATTATGTGAATGAAATATTAAATTGAATCACATTGAATTACATTATTTTGGATGAACCAAACTCGGTGCTATTTAATTTTTTAAGATACGGGTCCAACTTCTCTCTAGTGTTGCTAAATAAGCGAAAAATCACAATGTCAATGTCGCTCCGATCACAATTGATCCAAGAGTAAGCTTACTGACTTTGGCACCAAATCGTGTTCGTATTATACTTAATCACCAATCATTTAGGTGAATGATGAATTTGGCAATCTATCGGCAAAAATACTCTGTGATAAACAAACGATACATTGTCTAGCTTTAGATTTTACCGGAGGGAGACTGTACCAGGGTCGTGTGCCTGAGTACCTCCGTCTTACCTATTTCTGCCGCAAAGCAACAGTGCTTGCATTGCTGTATTCCGGTTTGAAGGGTAAGATATGGCATTGAAATTACTGAGTACTGTGACTACATCTTAAGTCACAAGTTGACATGTATTATAGGTGACTGTTACCACTTACCATCAGGAGGGCAGTTTGCTTGTTGGCAACTTAATTGCAATAAAAAAGAGATTTCTTTTCCTGCAGAGATGTAGACTGTACAAGTAGTCTAGAACAATTTGCGCAGAGTACCATTTTAACACCAAACAAACATACGGCCCACCTAATTCTAAGTTTTTCCTGTAGCCTGTTCCCTTATACAACGTATTAATTAAGTTGCGTATGACCAGAATATAGTTTGTTTAGAATCGATTCCAGTTATAAATAAGATAGGTCAGATTTTATCCAAAATTATATTTTCAACTAGGCCGCCTTTTTAGTTTCTTAACTCTGTCGTCTTTAATTATCAGCGCCGCGAAGACTCAACATCGTTTTTACAAGCGCACGACCATAGAGTTTCAAATTTGTAAGATATGCAGAAAACAGAAAGATAGAAACATCGTAAATAACCCGTATCAAAAACAAAAATATTATTTATATAATTCTTTTATAATTTATAATGAAAAAAGTTGGGGTGTCTGAGATTTTGCATTATTTAATTAACTCGTCATATACTTACTGCCACCGAGTCACTTGGGTGATGCTAACCCAAAACGCCGTAAAACCCAAATAATCGGCAGCTACAGTATCAAAAGACACTACGAGATCTACGTTCAATAAACAGCCTTGAATAGTTGTGTTCTTGTATTTATTTGTATACTTCATCAAGGCTCAAAAAGATGGCCGAGATCTGATAACACGTTTCGCAAGAGGCAGGTTTCAGCATTATCCCAACCGTTCTTTTTGCCTAATGGCACCACGAAAAATAACCTGCGATTCAACAGTTTTTACTGTGAAGGCATACCGTGTGATAAAAATGCAATACAATGCAAGATTCCTAATTCATCTAAAGATTATTACTATGAATATAATACATCAAGTTTCGAATGATCGGTTGTGTTGTGATTACAATGAAATATAATGCAAAATTCCTGGTTCTAAAACGATTCCTCCTACGAATACAGAACTTGAAGTTTCTGACGATGGGCACGTGCACAAAATTATTTGCGAGACCTCAACTTCACTTGGGTATATTCTCGACGACTTGCTTTTTTGAGATGCCGTGATTCTTCTTCATGTGTTTCCCTTTGCTGTTCTGCGTCGCATACGCTTTACCGCATATATCACATTTGTATTTCCTCTCGTTCGTGTGCGTCGCGAAATAGTGACCGACCATGTGCCGCTTGATGAAGAAGCCCATGTTGCAAACGGAACATTCGTAAGATCGCTCCTTCAGATGCACTTGACGCATGTGCAACATCAAATTGGACTTAAGGTGGAACTTCCTCTCGCACATATCGCACTTGATCCCTTCTACATTGTGTATTTGAATCATGTGCCTCGTTTTTTGGTAGTAGTTCTTGAATCTCGCCTTGCAGATCTGACAGACGCTGTCGCCAGCTATGCCCTTGTGTACAGTGTTGACGTGAGCCTTCCTCTTCGATTCCACCGCGAACACTTGACCGCAATGTCGACATGGAAAGTCGGATTTCTTCTTGTCGTGGGTAATTTCATGCCTGTTCAACCTGAAGCTATTGACGAAACCAGCGCCACAGACGGAGCAGATGAAGTTTCTGTAGTGGTTGTTCATGTGTTGCATTAGCAGCTTCATGTTGTGGAACAATTGGTCGCAGAGGCAACAGCCGATTTGTTGGTTACCCGTCAACTTGTACGGCTGAAAATAGTCTGTGACACCTAAGTAATACTTCTTATCGTGATCTTTGACTAGATGTTCGGTTAGCTGCGTTAAAGATTCCATTGGCTGGTTGCAAATGGTACATCTTAGATCAACAATGTCGAGCAGCGCGACGAAGTTGGGCATCCCTGAGCCAGCTTTGTAAGAGGGCCGCTCCTTGTCGTGGTCGCCCTGCGTGTGATCCCTAAGAAACTGGGGATCAGGGAATGTCTTGAAGCAGTACGCGCAAACGTAACCGGCATCGTTGCGGTCCTTAAACGGGGTCGCGTTGGAGTACTTGAGGAGTGTGGTGAGGTTATGCCACTGTTTCTTCATTTCTGGAAGGTTTTGTTCGCAAACTACCACTTTCTCATCCGCCACCTTCGTTATTTTTTTCCGTTTTTTGGCGCCACGTTTACCTATAAAAGAAAAACAAGTCTTTCACAGGCGGTTCTTCTTTCGTCAACAAAACTTGAATTTCCATAATGATGGAAACAGTGGCATAGCTACGTAATTTAAGAAATCAAACTGATTAATTTCAATGTAGTTTTATAACAAAAACACACAACTAATTTTTATCACAATAAAATAACTTTAATAAGAAATATAATTTAGGAATGACAAAGGATTGCACTTAGTCAACATTCGTACAAAATTGATATAATTTGCTTGCATTTATGAAATTAATAAATATTGTTATGGATTGAAGCTAAACATGTTGCGAATATACGTAGGTAATATAGGTAAACAACGGATATTAATAAGTCCCATATACAGATTTAAACCAGATAACGAAGGAATACAAAACAAAAATAATAACCAGTAACACAAATCGCTAGACAATTGTGTAAAGTAAGTATTTGTCAAAACACTTGATTATTTCAAATTCTTCAAAAGTCACATACTACTTTCATTTGATGCGCTATAGATAGGAATAACCTAATTCTTAAAATAAAATTAGTAAGTCATAATATTACGTTCGGGCAAGATATATAAGATACTAAAGTCTGGATGAAAACGAATTCAAATACAACACCGACAATAACATGACCTATTTGTCAGATTTAAATATAATATCAACACACTTCCTAGGTGCAAATAAATTAAATTACAAATATAATGACAGGTTCGTTCAAAATGTAACGAGACACTTGATGAAAAGTAATTCCATTTAAGACTCGCCCAAGCGAGATATAATAGGGTCCTAGATAGAAACAGATTTAATACAACAAGAACAGTTTTGAGGATTGAGAAATTATCTCAGCGATTTATATGACGTCCCATGAATGTATTCCAGGCCTTAATAGTACACATATAGAAACAGTCTGTCCATCTGTATTTATAAAAGGGTTTGGTGAGTGACTCACGGTAGAGCGTTAACTAAGAGGAGCTAGAAGCATAAACAAGCAATTCGATACAGAGGTTCGTTAAGTTTTGTAGGCGCCCGCTAAGGAAGGATTTTCAAAATTCCCTCAGGAAGCTGAGAAATCCAAAAATAAGGTAACTACAGCGTTGAACTTACTGAAGCGAAACTTAGTTCGCAGGCATAGCTAGTATTGTATACAACGTAAACTAGAACAAACTGAGCATTGTTTTTTTGACAGTCCTTGAAGGCGTTTGTTTTGTAAGGCCTCGTTTACGGAGACGCGGGGCGTTGCGCGGCGCGGCCCGCACAGAATTCAAACATATGGCGTTGTATGAGTGCGTTTACGGAGAAGCGATTTTACACGCCTTTGCTTGAAATGGCGCGTTTTTTACGGCCGAGCCGGCGGATGGCACCGCCGCGTTTCACGCGACGTTTATCGCGGCGGCGGACGCAGCGACAATTCTCGATAAAGCGTTGCCCGCCACGTGCTTCACTACACGCTTGAGGATGCGCCGCGGGTGCCGCGGCGGGCATCGCAGCGGGCACCGCGGCGGTCGCCGCCACGCTTCCCGTCTCGCATCTCTATGAACAACATCGTATATTGCCATATGTTTGTGTTTACGCGTGCGATTATGAGTGCCGCTTCAAGCGCCGCCCCACCGTAAACAGAAAAAACGTCGGACGCGCCGCGAGACGCCACACCACACGCGACGCGCGACGCCCCGCGTCTCCGTAAACGAGGCCTAAGGATTTCATGTACCCACGTCACAATGTCCATAATTGGCATGATGCAGTCATCATGCCAATTCTAATTTTCACGTCTCGTCATAAAATATTAAAAAACCGTAGAAAAGGATGCAATCATGTGAAATTAGAATTAAAATCGGCTTAGAAATACATACTTACAAGCATTTTAAGCTGTTAATTTGGAAGCGATTAGACAGAGAGATCCGACATCAACCGTGACGTCATTGTTGAGTACGGCCGTATAAACTCCATGTAAATTGCCTTTTTGCAAGAAAGAGATGGAGAATAGTACATTGTTCACCGCGGGACGAAAGTGACCGATTACAAGCGAGGGAGCAGCCGAATGCCACAACACTCCCGAGCTAGGAATCGGACTTTCGGACACCCCACTACTACACCTGTTAGGAACATATAAAAACGTGTTTGATTGAAATTGTTTATAGAATTATATTAGTATGAAAATATTATTACATTTGTATGGGGGTCATCTCAATATCACTTTCACTACTGGGCGATTCCGCTATAGACGATTTACGACATGAGTTTTTCAATCACGCTATTAGTTGTATTTTTTGTTATTAGTGCAAAGAAAAAAGTCAAAATATAATTATCAATTATTTTTTTTTTATTTTACACCAAATTTGCTTTTTTGGCGCGTTTCAAAATATTACCATCCGAAGAGTTGGTATAAACTGTAAAATCATAACTAACAACACTGGCACGTAATAGTTGTTGTTGACAATTTGAGGTTATGGTTTACCGGCTAAACGTGAAGTGACAATATTCATTTATCTTCCTGTTCCTAAAAATGTAAGTATATGTTGTTATTTATTAAGAATTATTGACTTCTAGAATACACTGTTCACTTGTTGCACCCGCGATACAAAAAATATAAAAGTTTACTTTTTTCACAGAAATGGAGAGCTAACATTCTGAAACTTTGCAAAAGTAAGAAAAAATCAAAACCAAACTTAAATTATTCGTTTTTAAGAGTGTAATGAGTGTTAGGTTAAAATAAACGATAACTTAAATTGGTTGCACCCGCGATGTCGATGTGACATCGCGGGTGCAACTTTTTGTCACTTAACCTTTTTGTGTGACTTATTATTCTTTTTATTGTTTTGATATGCCTTAACTAATAATATATGCTGAAGACGGTTGATGATATATATTCGATGTGTGTTTATATCATATTCTGTATTTCTTTTACAGAAATATCGGTTAAAATGACAACGGAGCAACAGGCATTCAATCCAAACATTTCTTCCAATCTGAAGAGGCGGATAGCATTTCTGTGGCGCGCACCTCACTGTCTCATTTTAAATGCACATTGGTTTTGAAGTCGCCAAAAACCACCGCTACAGCAAGTGATTGGACCGATGACGATTTGGAACCTCTTACAAATCACAAATTATGGAAAGAAATTCTGGGTCCTGATATATCTGTGCCTTCAGTTTCGGATCAGAGTAAATCCTTTTTGCCCTTTTTGCCACTTAAAAAGAGATTGCGCGTTTCTGATGTTTACAGAGATTCAGACAATGAATTTATAAATGACGAAACTCCATCAACGTCTCTTCAAGCTTCAAAATTATCACCAGAAGCATGTCCTGAAACTGATACTGTACAAGCTGCCGTCTTACCGAAAGATATTTGCGTTGGTTTGTATGTGCTCGTAGAATTGCTATGCAAAACCGGCAAAAAAACTCAATATCGTTGTGGGGTTATGTCAGAGCGATATGGATGAAGATGAAGAAGTCAGAGTACAATTTATGACGATGGTTGATGGCAAACGTTTCACAGAAATCGTTAATGACATAGCAGACGTGCAATTTGATCATATTATCGCAAAGTTGGAAGCGCCAAAGAAAAAAACTGATGGAAATGATATGTTCATAGAATTTTCGGCGATTATTGACGTATTTGAAAAGAAATAATTAATATAAGCGACAACAAAAGTATACATGTTAGCAATAAATATGGTTTGAACTCTCATTTTGTTCCTATATAAGTTAAATTGATGTTTATGTTTACTTAAATTAGACTGGTTGCACCCGCGATAATTTGGTGTTGCACCCGCGATTATTTTAAAAATTAATAATTCATTGTTTATTTTTGTTTTGTTTAGAGTTTTTATTTTATGTTCTTTGTTAATTAAATACCTTCCAAAATATTAAGGCATTATATATTAAATGTATCAAAATTAACAGATTTATGCGTTTTTATTTGTGATCTGGAAAGGTTGGGTCAAATTCGTTGCACCCGCGATGGCAATTTCAACCTTCCTCCTGACTTCTAAAATATTATATCAATTTTTTTTTGAACTAATATATAGTGAAAATATCAAAATGTAATCTTTTAGAGACTAATTTCATTTAAAATGTTTTTTATTTAATAACATGAAACTAAAACAAGCGTCTAAATGTTGCACCCGCGATAATGGAATGACCCTACTAGAATTCGACTACTAGATTTTAACTTTTATTACGTAATAAACTCACGTCGTAACAAAAAATTACGATAAATAAATTCACAGATTTGATGAAAAATTCGGGTTTCTTTTCTTTTTTTATGATAACACAGAGATCTGAGATCGTACAGCCACCTTACAGCGCGGCAAACTCAGCGCAGGTCGTAGTGAGTGGAGGAGCGCGTTACCTCGCCTCCACCCCGCGGAGGCTATAACAGGTTAGAAATGGAATTTAGTATAACTTTACCTGCTGCTAAATCACGATAGAAATGGATTTTCATATAACTTTTCTTCCCGCTTATTTAGGTCGTAGAAAAGACTAACTTTCTCTTTCGAGGGAATAATGACTGCTGTTCCGGTCAGGTGTAGTATAATAGTTATTTGTTATACATGAGTGCAAAGTTGATTTTTAACCGCGTGCTCAACTTTGATGACCGAGCAAGCGAAGGATTCTAGAAAATTAGAATCCTGAGCGTTAGCGAGGAAAGAGCACAAGGTGAAAAATCTTTGCACTCGAGTGCAACACGTAACTTTTCATCTCCCCTCAACGAGGAAATTAAAAACAAAAGTACACCAAGGAGGTTCAGACTCTGGAGTTTTTAACAAATTTAAAAAAGTTGTATGATAAATTCGGCACCATGGAGATGGAAGTAAATAGGTTTAATGATGTTTTGAAATCACATACCTAGTGCACGCGATATTCTAAATTCAAATATACTTTAACCTCAAGCGGATAAAAACGGCTTTGGCGGTCAGATATCGAATAGCAAAAATACTCTTTCCGAGATGGGGGGATGAAAAAATCTTTAATACTTTATATCTTGCTTGTTTTTATAGTTATTCGAAAACCGATTTTTTTCTTTCTGTTTATTATATGAATGAGCTTCTATCAAGAATATTTTTTTATTCATCTAGCCTTTTTCATAAAATTATCATTCAGAGCACAATGTTGGAAAAGGAATTCTTCTAGGAAAGAGAAACTCGAGGAGAAAATAATCATTATTTGTCGTGATTTGGAAAACATGTTTTTATATCATACTAAATAAATAAAAAATTGACATGCAGCAAATAGTGTAGATAGATATAATAGCAGCAAATTCTTGTACAATTTTCTATCTAATACACAATATCTAATGTATACACATCCACTACAGTAACCTGCTCATTCTCTACTATAACTCTTAAGCAGTTTTACAACTCTAATCAAGTATAACTATTATAATCTGTCGTAATTGCGTCAAATGTAATGAATAAGGAAGTAAATATTGTATTTATTTATACACGGTTATTTTTTTATCACCCTGGAAAATTTTAGGGACGCTTCAGGACACATCCAATATTATATAAAAAATAAAAAAAAATGAAATAAAAAAATTAAATAAAAAATTTAAAAAAATATTTTAAAAAAATAAAAAAATCTCAAAAAATGCTGCTCTCAACTAGTGCAGCATTTTTTGTATTTTTTTTTAAATTAATATAAAATTAAGGAGGGGGGTTATTTTTTTTATTTATATTTAAATCATTCTAATACCATGTCGTGAAGCGTCCCTTAAATTTTCCAGGGTGATAAAAAAATAACCGTGTATACTACAAAACCAGATTATTTGTAATCAATAGGTTATTATAAAAAATGTAAATCAATATTATCAATATAGAAGATGGCAAACAAACAGGCTGCCCGCCTGAGTATAATTGGTACATGTGGTTCCAGCAAGATTCCCAATCTCAACCTTTACAAGGACCATAATATACCTTGCCAATTTCTGACGTAAGATGTGAAGTCACATCTTATGTCACAATTGATTTCACCGCCTGTCTAATGGCAAATTTTACATACCTTGTCTTAGCTTAGGACAATTTTAAGTGGCATGCTGCCACATTGCTTTTATTAAAGAGGAAGAATGGCAGCATACTACTTAGGATTGTCCTAAGCTAAGACAAGGTTAGTGAAATTGGCCGTAACCTTTTAAATCGGAACCCAGCAATGCAAGCACCGATGCTTGTCGACACAAATAAGTAAAAGAGGTACCCCGAGCAGACAACTTTCGTACCGAGCGCATCTCCCTGTGGTAAGATCAGCAAAAAGCCACAATCTATACCTTATTTCGTATTCAAATATCCATATTAAGCACTCAATTATCCCAAAAAAATTATTAACATAGTATCATTTTAACACTAGTGGCACCAGAGTAACTGCTATGGCTGAGACTGATCGTTAAGACTCGTGTCTAGACCCTGTCTTGAGGGCGCCTGGAGTCCTCTAAGACATGGACTCCACTGCATTTCAACTGGACTTCGATCGCCTAATTGCAATACGAATGTAGTTTGAATGCAGTATGCAGTTTTAGCACGACTACAATAACTACCAGCCAGCCACACAATTGATGGAACTACACACCCACAGCAATTGGACCGTTTGGTTGCATTGTCTAATTTTGAAGTGTAAACCAGAAGTGATCGATGTAGGGACTGCATGATTGCATGGACTTCAATTTTGGTGCACAAACCAGAAGAGATCGATGTGCCCCAAAGAAAAGTGTTTCTAAAGCGACATAATGTTAACTCACAATTGACATTATGTACACATTATCATTTTTTGACCACACCTGACACCGAAAACAACAATTAATTTCATAATTCAGAACTCAAAGACCCTACTAGCCAGGAAACCGCGTCAAAGCCAGTTCGCCTGCATGCTTGAGGAGCTCCAAAGTTTTTTCACCTAGGGCCAGCTGTACAAAACTTATCTACAATTACTTAAGTATATGAATGCGTTAATATTCATATTATGAAGGATGAATAGTTATCATTGCAAAGAATGTTTATTAAGATATTGCTATAGCCAAGACAAAAAAACAAGCCACTGCCAATGAAAATGAAACATTTGACAGTCACTATACAAAACTAAGAACTATTTAAAAAAAACAGTGATTCCAATATGGGTTACAAATAAAAGGGTTTGACTTATAGAATGCAGTACTTAAAGGAAAAATTTCAAATCCAAAATAGCCACCACAAATAAATAACGGTAACATATTTTTGTACAACCCCTCAATATGGGTATCAATTTAAAGGGTATGCTTGATATCATTTAAAAAAGGGAAATCCAAGATGGCCACTCTCACAAAATCACAGATTACATACAAAAGTATGCAGTGCAGCTTGCAACAAGGTATCTTTGAAGCCTTGGTTCTCCGCCAAGGATTGACCTAGCTGTGATCTGATGATGGCCATCCAGAGAGTAAATGGAGGAGATTGAGATCGCTATACACAACCAACTGATCTGATCAGCGTTCTTAGAGATATAAGAATCAGAGTTTTCAGTTTCTGGATTTCCATACAATTTCATGCTAATTTTGCGGATTTTTTAAACATATCCGTATATCTTTTAGAATGCTGATCAGATCAGTTGGGTGTGTATAGCGATCTCCTCCATTCACTCCCTAGATGGCCATCATCTGATCACAGCTAGGGCAATCCCTGGCGGAGAACCAAGGCTTCAAAGTTACCTCGTTTGTATGAAAATCGACTGGTGTCTTTAATTTTGTGACCGCCACTGTGTAATTACATCATCAATAATTTTGTATTGCAACGAAACAGTCATGACCGTGAATCTGACTGGCCTATCGACAGTCCGATAGGGACTAAACTTGCGTACTTAACAATCGAATTAATGACGTTTCACATACTACACGTCAATTGAGTACCCGTTTACTGTTATTTTTTCATTGAAGAACATGATTTATAGTTACATGCACTCGACTGTACTTGCTTCCTTTTTCTTTTCTTGCTGAGCCTTCTGTTTGTTCTCATTCGCAATCTGATTAAGTGTCATCTCCCTATTATCTATCAAGTGCTTAACGTCATCAAACTCTTTGAATATTTCCAGATCATCTTGGTGGAGTTTGAGGTGGTTCTTCAAGCTGCATTTCTGGGTGAAGGTTTTCAAGCACAGCTGGCATTGGAACCTGTTGTCGTTTTCGTGCAGCTTCATGTGCTCCTTCAGAGTTCTCGATCTAGAGAATGCTTTGCCGCACACCTCGCACGCGTATATCTCACCGCCGGTGTGTCGCGACAAATGGTCGACCAGGCCCCGCTTCGAGTAGAACTTCGCGTTGCACTGATCGCAGAGGAAACTCTTCTGCTGCAAATGATGATGTTTGATATGCCTGTTCAGTTCAAACTTCTTCTTGTAGATCTTATTGCACGCGTTGCACGGATACAAGACCGGCGTTTCGTTGTGCACCTTCACCAGATGCTCGCTACGGTCGTAATAGCTAACAAATATTTCTGGACAGTGGGGACACTTGTTCCTCAACCAACCGCCAGTGTGTACACCCTTCTCGTGGTTGCGTTTCTTCGTTAGTGACGTGTACGATTTCTCGCAGTAATCGCACGGGAAAATACCTTGGGCGTGCGTCTTGCCGTGTTTCCTGAGAGCCGCTATAGTGATGTACCCAGCGCCACATTTCTTGCAGCAATAATTCCTGTAATGGCTGCTCATGTGGTGGTACAAATTCTTGAACGAGATATGGACAACTGAACATATGACGCAGGTGAAGTTTTGCCCGTTCTCCAAGCGGAAGGGCAAGATAATATCCTTAATGTTCTTGTGTATAGTTTTGTTGTGGACAGAGATCAAATGGTCTTTGAGATCGTTGAGGTCTTTCATTGGGAGACTGCAGACAGTGCAATGTAAATCGGTGATATCAACTTTAATCGGATTGTAGCTTAGTTTATAGTCAATCATTGAGTTGAGTTTGTCCTTTTCAGTTTGCTGTGCGGTGTGTTCGCGGAGGTCATGGATATTTGGGAAGTACTGCGCGCAGTAGAGACACGAGAACCCGCGCATGGTTTTATCTCTGAAGGGGCTAGCGTTGGAGAACTGTAGTATGGCGGTCAAGTTGACTCTGTGTTCAACGCGCTCTGGGGTGGCACTTTCGTCGCTTTTCTTTTTCTTTTTCTTACGCTTGGGCGCGGCGCCGTCCGTTCCTATAACAAGAAACGAGCACATCTCATTACCTTGATCCATTTTAGATCTTCTTATGCTTATGTTAAGTTCGTGTATTCCTTGTTTGTGCTCTCCGTCCACATTCACGTTTTTTGATATTTTTAAGGGTGATTGAAATACGCAGATAGGTTAAGTAATATTAGATTATGAATGGTGAACTTCTAAAAATCCCATTCAGAATTTCAGATACTTTTGTACTTGTCGGCTCTCTTCGTTTGTGTATTAGAGTGTTTCAGGATAATTAAGGAATAGCAAAGCGTCATTTGATTTAATTTTCCAGTCAATTGAACTGTCATAATATGTCTCAAATATACGCACCACCATTCATTCCACTGTAATACGACCAAATTACCATTGTATCGATTGACATTTTAATAGATATAGCATACAAATGGTAAAAAGCAGATTTTCAGGGTGAAATAAATGCGGACGAGCTCGCAGACATCTGTATGACGTGATATTGATGAAGCAAAAAACCTTCAAGTTTTGTGTGTATTCTTTCTATAACGTGGTAGAACATCACTCATTAACAGTGAGCTCCAGGCCAAATAGAAATTATTCAATTTTCGTGCTCTTCATTTGACGTAACATTGATCTGTGCATTGAGTAACGATCGCTCCTCTAGTTTTGTACGGGTACGAAACGTCGATCATTGAAAATCTAATTTCAACAAATTTTCGAATATCGTTAAAGAGTATTAGGAAGCATGGATCATCGATAATGGGAGAATTGCAGAACTTTTATCATCGATCAATGCGAGTGCTACAAATCTATACTAATAACATTATTAAAAGGTAAAGTTGTTTGAAGGAGTAATCTCTCAAACTCAAAAATCTTTATTTAATAAAGACCTATAGAGGCTCTTATTGACGTCAAACAGAACACAAAAATCTAATTGACTAATGGCCATTTTCACCAACCTCTTCTTAGCTTAGGTGACTCTTAGGTAGCATGCTGTCACATTCTTTTTATCAAAGACAAAAAGTGACAGCATACGTCTTAGGGGATTCCTAAGCTAAGTTATGGTTGGAGAAATCGACCATATGATATTTAACATATTTAATCCTTGTATGTACACAAGTAAAATAAAAAAAAGTTGTACAGTATAAGTAATAGTACTAAAGTAACTCCTGTTCGGAAATTGGGACAAACTTCTCGAGAATTGCAAATTTTCAAAATTCTTTAACCGGCAGAGTAAGCAATTTAAATCCTGAGTAACATATGCTATATTTGAGATTGTGGTTAATAAATTTTATAACTAGCGACCCTAGCCGGGGTTCGCAGGGGAAGTAGTTTCATATAAAAAAATCCACGCTGGCGAAACGGCGGGCGGGTCGCAAGTCTTCGATAAATCGATAATGTGACTAGTACGAACATTTCATGATCGATTACGATTGTAGAATTAAAAATTGATCATCAATAATTGTAAGAGCAGCACGAAACATCGTTCAATGATGTGATCTATACAAGTTTGCTCATTGATGAGTAGCATGAGACGATTGTATAAGTTTATCGATGATTTAGGGAAAGTAGTTCTTCTGTATGATGCAATGAATATAAAACACAGTGACGAAACCTTGGTGCATTAATTTATTGGTCCAACCCTTACCACTGGACTACGTCACTACCTATAACCTGACACATATTCAATGCATCTTTTGCAAACTTTTACTATTCTCCGATAATATCTGCGAGTTTGATGAATACATCAATACAAATTAAGCATTAATCATATTATACATTGGCAGAGCGCATTGTTCATGAGACAACTGCCGTTGCGTACTTGGAACTTAAAAGTCTTCGAGTGTGTGCCGCGTACTGGGACAGACAACAATGTGGGCCTCAATTCTTCTAACGTTAGGGGAATAACCGTGTCTTGATGGCACATCAATAAAATTGCTTTTTTCATTTTTAAACGCTCTCGAGGTCCAATTTATTTATGCTACAGCCTCTTGATAAGTCAATAGTGACGAATGGTGTGGCTGGTTACCGTTCAACCATCTAAACCTTGCCAAAAAGCAAGTCACTGAAGCGTTATCGACATGTTATAAATACGCAACATTAGCAGAATGTTAAAGCCCCTGGTTAAAGCCGCGGGAAGCCACACTATACAAACAACATTCACTTCGATGATCTTTTGGGAAAGGCTTGTGTACAGTATTGAGTGCCCATGACGGAATATAGCTGAATACGAATAAACATAGCAAAAATGCATGCAACGCAAAATTATACGTAATGTACCTAGTCTAATAAGGTCTCTTATATAAGCATCCGAAAGTAACCAAATATAATGTCTTACCAAACATAAAACAAGTATTTTAAACAGTTTCAGTGTAATATCAATGCAAAGTAATTAATATATACGTATATTATAGAAGTTATTAAACAGAAATGTCCTGACAAAACTGTGTGGCAATGCGAATTAAGGTCTATCGTAATCCTGGATTACTAATAGTAGAACTCAGAGATTTTTGATATTATCTTTTACTAGCTGTGCCCGCGAACTACGTTTCGCCTTATAAAAGACTTCAACGCGTTCTTAGTTATATCTTCTATATTTTCCCGTTTTAGCAACATTTTTCATTGATTCTCCTCTCCTATTGGTCGTAGCGTGATATCACAGAGCCTAAAGCCTTCCTCGATAAATGGACTATCTAACACAAAAATATTTTTTTAATTCCGACCAGTAGTCCCAGAGATTAGCGCGTTCAACCAAACAAACAAACTCTTCCGCTTTATAATATTAGTATAGAATTCATGCTTTGGTGTACTTTAGTTTTAGGCAACTAAACATAGCTATTTCTCTTTGTTCAACAGAAACTGCCTCGGTTTGATTAGTCACAAGGGTGACTAGTAATCACGAGGTACAAAATTGGGTTTCGTTGATAAAGAAATTATCGGCTATGGTTCAGTCTGGTCTGGAATAGGCGGCAATAGGCTCGTCCCTCTTGCACGGGTTTTAAAATTAATGTTGCAGTGGAGGTGTTTACACACCTCTACACTACCATTTGAGGAGAACAAACGTGTTCATGTGTTTTTTCTTTCCACAGACATATTTTGACAACTGAGGGATAATTCGATGAATCAAGGACTTTCTTAATCCTAGATTGCCTACCGGTTCGCCAGGACAGCCGAAACACAGCAGAAAATAAGCCTATAACTTTGTAAAACTGCGCTTGTCTCCTTAAAAATAAGCGGGGCGGAATCTGACAGCTGATCACACGGTATGCTATCTCCCGTGGCTGGGATGGGACCCGCCTCGACCAGCCCCACCTAGCCTCAATGGATGCACCATCATTTCAACGGATCGACATTAATGTGGAGTAAGTTTAAGTTTGTTTGTTTGAAGTATAGTGGAATCGACACTGTCAGTTTCTCGTAGAACGGTTTTATGCAAAATATTAGTTATAGGCTGGAAATAGTCGTACCTAATACGAATTATTTGTTACTTCCTGACATTTAGAAGCCTTTTGTTTTGGTTATCAGACATACGTCCGTTGCAATATCCCACGCCAGGCTAACGCCAAGGTTATACCAATTGACTTAGTGTTGCCGAGCTATACGCGGGGCGCTTCTAACGAAAATACACTTAGAAATATAATCAAAATAAGCGATGGGCCGCGCCTTTCGTTTAAATCACACCGGTCCCACAGATAACAGGCTACAGGTTGAATGTCAAAGTACAAGCCCCCACTCAACATCTATCATGATCGCCTTTAATTTGACAGTCGTTGTGGCGTTAATTTATATGATAAGAAGAAAGTCTCAATCGGTACAACTAGGGCCCTGTTCCGTTTCGAGATTACACTACTCACAGTACTCAGACTGCTCACGCCCGGACCGAATCAATAGACGCGATAATGATGCCAATGGCATGCTATCGTCTCGGAACGATCGTGAGCGCGCTTATGTCAATAATATCAAAACAAACATAACCTCAAAAAGAATTTAACTCGTAATTTCAATTGTTTTCTGTGATATTCAAGCTTTAGCAGTTTTCCATTGCTTTGTACCTTTCTTTTACCATTTTCTGCTCTTTTAGCGTCTTCAGGGGACAGTTTGAGGTAAACTACTTTGTTTTCTTCTTCAACAAAAACTAGTAATTCTAATGTCGTCATTTTTTCCTTTTATTTAATTCAATTTTTAGGATATTTGGCCTTCAATTAAATTAAAGAGTAATTTTCAACCATCAAATTAGCGAACCAAAACAAAATGTCAACTCGACAATGACATTTGACTCACGGTGCTGACGAATTCGGCCTGAGCACTGTAAACGTTGTTTGTGACGCAATCAATGACGTCATTACATCCAACGTGAACGCTGTTGTCGCGAAACGGGCCGCCTGTTATCGCGCTCAGTGCTGATGGTCACTATAATTGCGAAACGGAACATGGCCTAGCTGAGTGGTTTTATTGATCGGAATAGAAAAATCGGACCAACAGACTGTGAAATGATAGCAGGCAAGGCCCTCAACCGTCGGAAGACCAGTAACAAATTTACTCAGAACATTACTAATCTTGTCGTAGTTTCAGGAAACTTTGCACATAGCTGCATTTACACATCCACGGTACCATTCGAATATAGACTAAAGCAGAGGCGACGATGTGCGCGGAAGAATAAGCAATATATTGGCGTTGCTTGCGCAACATTACGCAGATTTTTCGTAAGGTCATTCACACATTCGATTACGTCTATTATGTTGTTAATGGGTGTTAATGGTGGCGAAAGATCTTGATTTAGGTAAATGTTACCAAGAATTCTGAATTCTATGTATCTACGTTTATTCGACACTTTTACAGTGAAGGAAAACATCGTGAGGAAACCTGCACACACCTGTGAAGAAAGAATTTCTTTACAGGTTGTGTGTGAAGTCGACCAACCCGTACTTGGCCAGCGTGGTTGACTAAGGCCTAATCACCCTAGTTCAGGGTATGCTCGAGCCTCTCGGTGGGGACGTATATATGAGCTGTTTTCATATTTTCAATACAGTCCTACAAAAATATGAAATTGACCATCGGTATGCTTGTATGTGTAAATGCAGCTAATTAATAATCAACAAAAAACACGCAACACTTACTTTTCGCAGAGCTCTCTGCCTCCTCCAGTTTGGGTTTCTTGATCCGAGATGTTGTAGCTCTGGTTCTTTTCTTGCCTTTCCCTTCATCAGATTCGTCTTTTATGGGCACCAGGTATTCTGTAAGCACCAATCAATAAGACATTGTCAGATTTTTTTTTTTCAATACCATATGGATGGCTAAAAGCAATTTTGTTTTTTTTGCACTATCTTGTATCTTGTCTACGTAGCTACTTTCCTCACGCTAAGATTAATCAAGACTGAATTGAATACTGAACAAATTCAGGAAGAAAAAATGGAATGTGACACAAAATATTTCATAACCTGGATTAAAATATTGAAATATATTAACATAGCAAAGGCTATTGAAGCTAAGCTGAGGCTATTGCAGACGTCATCATGTCAAGATAGTAGATAGTACAAACAAAATACTCACCAGATGTGGAGAAATCTTCTGAAAGATTGTTGTCCTCGGAGTTATTATCATATTCTATAGGATTCACTTCCACTTTGATGGCATTATCTGAAATAAAATGCAAAAATTAAACATCTGGGATAACTACATCAAAAAATGAATAAAAAATTTTATGCATTTCAAGAAATGCCCATAGATTTCTAGTTGGCATGCATGTAGCTCTCCATTGCAGAATGCAATTCTTGGTTGTGGGCAATGAGAACCAGGATTGGGGAAACAACTGGATTACCCCTGGATCACGCTCACAAAACCCTCAGAAACTCAGTCATAAGTTAGGTGTTATCACCATGAGTACTAAATTAAGAGCAGATAAATAAATTTATGATAGACAATACAATACTGAACACATACTTTTGAGTAAACCACCTTTCAGCCTGTTCTTAAACTGCTCCTCTGTTTGAAGCACTTGCCTCTTGAAATTGACAGCGTTGCGCAGCTGAGTGATGCACACTTCACAGATGCCACCATTGTTGCCTTCCTCGTTGCGTGTGAGCTATGGCAAAATAAATCAGTTAAGCGATCTGTTTAAAATTGAAAGGCCACATCAAAGAGATATGTGTATTATATAATTGATGGTGTCAGGCGTTATTTTTCGGAAGTCCATTACTAATTGTTAAGGAGTAGGTATATAGCAAAACTTCCGATAAAAAATGTCGGTAGTTGGTACTAACTACGCAGGCCAATGGTGCACCGCCCGCCCTCCCTCAATCGCATGCGACAAAGGAATATCAATAATTAGTACCACACCAACATGCAAATACTTAGATTCGACGCGTTTCGCCACTCCACGTGGCATCATCAGGATGTTGTCGCCTTCGCTGCGCTCGGACGACTAGTTAGTACCAACTACCGACATTTTTTATCGGAAGTTTTGCTATATACCTACTCCTTAACAATTATGTGTATTATACATGAGATCCTATTAAAACATCACTATTATGGATGTGTATCCTCACACATGGAAAACTTTAAGATTCCCATCATAATTATGTTGACTGAATGTACCAGAACTCGAGCACTGCGAGTCTGCGAGATAACTTGTCGCGAAGATAAAGGTCCATAGACTGAATATTGGTGTGTTTCAAAGTATTTTGCCGGAGCCCACGTCACACCCCGGACACTCCCTACAACGTTCGCAAATCAATTACCTATTACTACTACATAAGCAAATGACGTTTCTACACGCGCAAATATGTGCGTGGAATCTAGTAGGGCTGAGTGAGCGGTTATCAATCGAAATGACGCGAGGAGTGCAGCGACTGCCTTCTCATTTACCCGCATAGCGCTGTCTCTGTTATCGGCGTCTACTCGTTCGAGCGATCGCGCGCGCCCTTGTTTATGTGTCAGTGATGTCTACAACGAAGTGCGGCGTGGGATGAGGTATTTGAAATGAGTGCGGGGAGGTGAGTGGCCGTTCTGTACGTAGTACTATTATCTATTCTGTGCCCACGTCTAAACAAGCAGCCTTGTTGATCGACAGTTTCGCAGCACAAAGACTTGCTATGATATCTACAGAATGGAATGCTGCTGCAAGAAAATGTGCTTATCAGTTATATTGTGTTGCTACTAAATCACTATCTCTATACATAAAAAATATTTTACAAAAAATAAAAACCGACTTCAAAAACACTGAAAAGTAAAAAAAAAATATAAGAATAGGTACAGACAACATCACACTTCTATATTGAAGTCGGTGCCAAACGATGATCTCCTAGAAAGTCTTAAAATTTGTCATCGACTTCAATATAGAAGTGTGATGTTGTCTGTACCTATTCTTAAATTATTTTTAACTTTTCAGTTTTTTGAAGTCGGTTTTGTATTTTTTGTAAAATATTTTTTTTTATCTTTTAAGTGAATGAAATTTTGTTAGTGAATTTAATTCGGTGAGCTGGTATTAATCCCTACCCTAATTTAATGTAATACAAGCTCACCGAAGGTGATTTCCCTCGATTTTCATGGGATCCCATCATCAGATCTTGACTTTGGTGACCTTGGGACCACCCTAGGAGTATACTCTATCGAATCCAAAAAGAATTTTGAAAATCGGTCCACAATTGGCGGAGTAATCGCGTAACATACACACAAAACACGTTGGACACACCTTAAAATTGAAGGGTTTTCCTCGATTTTCATGGGATCCCATCATCACATCCTAACTTTGGTGACCATGGGACCACCCTTGGAGTATACTCTATCGAATAATCTTCAAACAAGAATCTAATTAAATAATTATTACACACCCCAACCATTATAATATAGTCCGTTCTCCAAAGTATCCCAATTATTGCGGACACCAAGACACCGTTCCCTTGCAAGCCCCTGACGTATACAAGGTTGATTGCAGTTGTGGTATTCCTACATCGGACAGACCAAAAGGACAATAGCTGAAAGGGTCAAGGAACATATCTCAGCTGTCAAAAACCTGCAAAAGAGTAAGTCCGCTATTGCTGAACATTTGCTAGATTCAGGAACCAACCACTGGATAGAACTGCACAGACCCCAGGGTCTCTCCACCGATCGTCACTATTATTCCAGAATAGCACGAGAAGCGGTTGAAATTAAAAAACATAAAAACTTCAAGCGGGAAGATGGATACCGTTTATCAATTACCTGGTACCCTGTTATTGGCAAATTAAATCTGTGCGGTACTTATAAAAAACGTCAGTGTGTAGATGTCATGAGTGTGGTATGTCGAGGTACCGACGATTTTGATAAAAATAAAAATAAACATTATGAAGATCAAGTGGAGGGTAGCTGTGAAACCCGCGCTTTACGAAGACATCGCTGAGCCTCGGCAGTCATCCTGTGACCACGGCCTGCGGACCTAAAAAGGCCGCATCGCAGATTCATAATACGAATCATATTATGATTCATATTATGAATTGAGTGCAACTCATCACAAGCAAATTCCGTTTGACTACTTTGTATCAATATTCGTAAAATGGTTCCAATTGACACTTTAGCAATGCCTAATTTGTGGACCATTTTACGAATATACATCCAAAACTGTCAAATAGAATAAATGCATGTGATGAATTGCACTCCATTCATAATATGAATCAAAATGTGATTCGTATTATGATTCTGCGAGGCGGCATTGTTAGGTCGGCTGATGCAATTCGGCCGAAACGTCGGGAAACCAGTAAGTTATATTACTTCTTTTTTTGACCGCGATATAAACCCGGATTATATTATATTTAAAATGTTTACAAATCGCGGAAGTTGTGCGGAACCTGAATAGATGTTTCATGAATGCTGCTCCATTTGAGATTTTATCGTTCGATGAACAAATGTGCTCGACAAAGGTAGCACATTTTATGAAGCAGTACCTCCCTAATAAACCCCACAAGTGGGGGTTCAAATTATTTTTGCTTTGCTCACTTTCAGGATACGCATACACATTTGAAACACACTAATCAACAAAATCTAAGACTCAAGCCTATTTTCGTAAATTACTAAAAACTTTGAGGTATTTTATATAAACAATGTTAGATGTATAAAAGCGTAATTGCGTATAAGCGTATTAATAAAGAAAAGAATTGGTGCAAAAATGAATGCTATCTGTATTCATTTTTGCACCAATTATTTTCTTTCTTTCCAATTCTTTTTTTTCATTCTTTTCTGACATTAAAAATTGTTTTTTCTTTAATTTTGGTGTTTAAAATCGTTAAAAAAATTGTAGGTGATAAATCAATAGTCAGTTGAACCTCCTAAAGTATTGGTTAAGGCTCTGCATCGTCTTGGCATGCTGAATATCAGATTATCAATAGTGGCCTGGGGTGTTATGCTCCATGTCCGAGAAAGATGTAAAAAAAGATCTTGGTCTGAGTGTAAATTCTGAGGAAGTTGTTCAAAAGTCATTCTTCCGAGCAAATCCCAGGCGTCCTCAATAGGATTCATATTGCAGGACTGGGGAGACCAGTCTAAGAGTGCGATATCCCGTTCACGAAGAACGTTCATCAGTTTCATCACTAGTTAAAGAAGTCACAAGTTATTCCCATACATAAAGCTGGAGATAAAAAGTCAGGTCAGTCAGGAAGTCAGGTAAATAACTATAGACCTATATCTATTTTACCCTCCTTGTCTAAAATACTGGAAAGACTTATGAATAATCGACTAACTAAATACCTCGAGAGTAATAACCTCATATCTAATCTCCAGTACGGTTTTCGCCGCGGTAGATCCACAGACGATGCAGTTCATTGCCTGACAAATTTTATAAGCACAAATCTTGATAAAGGCAACAAATGCATATCGATTTTTCTAGACCTGGCAAAAGCGTTTGATAATGTCTGTATCCCCTCGCTTTTAAAAAAAAATGGAAAAAATTGGTATCAGGGGCACCCAATTAAAACTATTTGAAAATTATCTTTCAAATAGATATCAATGCGTGAAAATCAGCGAGGTCATTAGTGGGGTCACAAGTAGCGAGGTCATTACCTTTTAACATGTTTCGGTGTTCCACAAGGTAGTACTCCTTTCCTCAAATGTGAGGGTTGAGTTCCCAATCACTTGTTTCAGGTGAAATTTTACAGACTTCACGCCTGCTTCCCAAAGCCCTCCAAAATTGGGTGCATGCGGCGGTATGAAATGCCATTTGGCCGATGTGTCTTTTTGGCCGACGAGGTTTCATATTTAGGTTACATTGTTTCTAGGAACGGAATAAAGGCGGACAAAACTAAAATTGAGGCGATTATGAAAATCATTGATTTACTACCAAACGTAGATAACGCATGAACGTTCGAAAAGTGGGCCGATGAAGAACTGCCCAATCGGGCCTTGTGCAGTTCTTTTCCATGCGTTGGATAAGCAATTTTGAGCATTATGTTTGAGAGTATAAAGTTGATATTTTCTTGGAGCAATTACTAAAACGTCAAATTTAATGTGGCTAGGTATGAAATGATGTAACTGCACACGGTTGTACTTCAAATAGTTGCCGTAATAATAAAGAATAAGGTTAATTCGATAAATACGGTACTTTCTTTATGGTAGGTAATTTTAATTCGGGTGTGCATATTCAACTACCTATTTAACAGCGTACAAATGTATAGTCGATTAGGTGACAGATTTCAAGCGCGTTTTTGTATGGAGTGCTCTATCTACGTTTGGTAGTAAATCAATGATGAAAATTCAACGACCGGGAAACGTAAGTGAGTTGCGGTCCTTTTTGGAGATGGTCAATTTCTTTGCAAAATTTATTAGGAATTTCAGTTTTCTGCTAATATCTGACAGATTTGTTTATCTATTTAAGTCAGGGTTTATATTAGACCGAAACATGTTATTGATGATGAAGGACACCTATCTTGCTCGCTTTCACACACTTTTATCTATGCAAAACAGAGTGGACCACAGCTTCCCTCCGGAATCAGTTCACACGATATCCCGATGTTACAGGATAGGGGATAAATGTTTCGAAAGAGGCGGCAATGATGCCTATGGTGCAATAAAGATGATTGAGCCCCTCTGTAATTTGAGACTTTCCGACCTAGCACATGAGTTCAGACCGTTAATTCCGAAAAATTATAACTTCTGTGCTCATTTGAGAAGGGCCGAAACCGACTTAGGCCAGGAACATCCAGCAATCCATGAATTCTCCAGATTGATCAAAGAGCAGAAACATGTCAATACTGTCTTGACCATTTATGGTTCCTTTAGACATTGGGGACACCCTTTTCTAGATTGTCTGGGAGGATTGAGAGCACTACATGAGCAAGTAAGTATGATTAAAACTATTGTCAAGAGGTTTGCCCAAGAGTTGGCGAGTGATCTGGCATATGTAGTCCTAAGAGACAAATTCGATAAAGATAGGAAATGATAATGTCAAATGGATAACTGGGACCCCAAAGGAGACTGAGTGTACATCCTGGTCTAAGGTCCAGGGAAATATTACACTGGACTCTGGTCGAAATATGGATCTTTCATTTGTGGAAACCGAGTTCATCCCTCGAACGCATCTATCCAACCTATGTTATGGAGTCCGATATTGTGGAGTTATGGGATATGTGACACATGACGGACTGTTTTTCTCCCCCGTGTCTACAGCACAGCAGACTATGAACTTCGAGAGAGATATTCCCGTTCGAACATGTTCAGATAAAAAGGAGGTTTCCACACATCCTTTATCATCATCCCTGGCGGTAATAGAGTTAGAAACACTTGAGATCTTATTCAACACAAAGTGCAACGATGTTGTGAGTAAAATCAAAGGTGGAAGGGCAGACTCATGAGTGCCAAATCAAATTTTGAACCAATGTCGAGGTACACCATCAAATATTCAGATATTCCGACTCTATCATATCATCATCATCATCATCATCATCACAGCCCATATACGTCCCCACCGAGGGGCTCGAGCCTACCCTATATTAGGGTGATTAGGCCTTAGTCGACCACGCTGGCCCAGTGCGGATTGGTTGACTTCACATACATCATTGAATTTCTTCGCAGATGTATGCAGGTTGCCTCACGATGTTTTCCTTCACCGTAGGAGCGTCAGACAAATGTACATATGAAATTCGAAACGAAAAACACATTGGTACATGGCGGGTCTCGAACCCCGACCCCCCGATTGGAAAGCAAGTGCCGAGTCCACTGCGCCACCGACGCTCTATCATATAAAACAAAGGAAAACCTTTTCCTGCGCCACCGACGCTCTATCATATAAAACAAAGGAAAACCTTTTCAAGTTTCCCCATTCGTAATTGTACCTGGTATCATTTGTCAAACGGATCTATGGTTTGAAAATGGTATAATGGGTTAATGGTCACTCAGGATCGGATCATTCCTCCCTACTCATCTCAAAATGAACTTAACCTGGAGATGGAAATTTATGAAGAGATCAGGCCGCAATTTGACAGACATATTGGACTCCCGGATTTCGTCAATGAAGATACAGAAAATCTCATCATTGTGATAAAGTGAATAGTAAATATGTGTTTATGTTGTATTATATATGTAGTTGTGTATACATATATGTATAAATATTTACAAAAATAGAAATAAATATTCATTTCTTTTCACAGACAATCTTTATATACTTGCATAATGGTTTACACAAATACACACCCTCTCACACACTCACACAAGCATATCTCATATAACTCATTAGAGAGGACATTTACACACTAACCTTAGTTATTAAGTAGGTATACCACATAAAATTATGCATTATCCCGGCCTTGCTTTTATATGTTTAATTTTATTATTTGCTTTTATATGTGTAATATGTTTAACTTTGACACTTCATCTTTCATCAATGTACTTACATTGATGAAAGATGAAGTGTCAAAGTACTTGGAGGGTTGAGGCGCCAGAAACCGAAATACAGGTTATCCACCTAGTTCGGTAATGCATCATCATCACAGCCCATATACGTCCCCACCGAGGGGCTCGAGCCTACCCTATATTAGGGTGATTAGGCCTTAGTCAACCACGCTGGCCCAGTGCGGATTGGTCGACTTCACATACATCATTGAATTTCTTCGCAGATGTATGCAGGTTGCCTCACGATGTTTTCCTTCACCGTAGGAGCGTCAGACAAATGTACATATGAAATTCGAAACGAAAAACACATTGGTACATGGCGGGTCTCGAACCCCGACCCCCCGATTGGAAGGCAAGTGCCGAGTCCACTGCGCCACCGACGCTCTTAATACAAATCATGTACGTATATACTTATAAAAAACTGTGTTGTTGTTATATGAAACTGTTTTATGATATGGATATGCTTTTTTTGTCAATAATTATTATTATTATTATTATCACTGATCCTGCGGTATGTGCGCGAACATTGTCTGGTATGAAGATGAAATTCGCCCCCAATTGGATTCGGTGTAGAACAACAATAGGTTCCACCACCTCGTTGCGGTATTTTTCGGCATTCATGTTGCCCCAACGCGAATACCGGCCCAAACCATAATTGTTCCGCAATGGTAGGGATAAATTTCCTGTGGGTAACGAAGCCGTTCATAACGTCCAGAAGCTCGCCACACGCGTATTCTTCTTAAGTCCGGGTGAAAACCAAACCTGGATTCGTCAGAAAACAGGACATGACCCCACTCTTCTTCCGGCCATCGCATATCGCAGGTGAATACGAGCCCACTGCAAGCGCTGAGCACGATTGCCACGTCGAAGCGCTACGACCCGTAAAGGCCTACGAGAATGCAAACCGATCTCGTGCAGTCTCCTCCTGGCAGTTTGAGTGCTGATAGCCACTTGATGTTGAAACCTCAGGCTTTCAACAAGTTGCAGGGCGGTAGTTTTGGGCTCCCGTCTGGTAATATTCTGAATAAAACGGTCGTGTCTTTCGTTGGTTATTCGATATCTACCAGGATGTCGTTCAGTCGTGTCCCCAGTGAGCCGATAGCGTTCTCACAATCTCCAGATAACCGACTGGTTGGAGTGGATGGCATCCGCAACTTCACGTTGAGTACGCCCGGCTTCAAGCATACCCACAGCACGAAATATTTCATTTTGAGTTAAATGCCGACGTGGCGTGATGTCTGATAAACCAGTCTTTAAGTTACAAAAGAAATTTAAAACATTCGATTAAAGATTCGATATCAATTAACTCAAATTGTATCCAGAAATGAAGAAACTTAAAACAGGAATAACGTTTTACCGCGAATTCATGCCATAATGAGCTAAAATTCTGGAATAATGTTTGAAATTTTAAATTTAGAACTATTTTATCATGCTTTTATTTTGTTCTTAAAGGACATTGTTCTGCGTCCATACATTGTTCGCCCCAACACCAACAGCAGTGAAAAAATGCTTTTCGTATAATTAGACATTAGTTAATACTGTACTTCCACATCAATTACTACGGACAAGCTTTGAAATCGAATAATATATCAAAATGAATCAGATTTCGAGGTTAGTTGAAGTAACACTTTATTTCGTTAGAACAATACACATAATCCATACTTATACAATTATTAAAATAATAATTATTGCAATCAATCAGAGAACGTTATTATAGTCACGTAGTAAAGAACAAGAAATCTCGAAATTATAAAGCAAGTCAAAAACACAACAAGCGACAGCGCGTGAGTAGTCAATTGACGTATGTTTTAATTTAATTTACGTTGTAAATTGTGAAAGAAGTTATGCGAAACATAATTTATATGAATAAATAAATGTCCATACCTACGTAAAATCGACTCAATTTTATTCAGTCGAGCAAATGTAACAATAACCATTCGTATATTTTACTTCATTTGGTTTTGTTTCTGCAAGTACTTTTATATATTTTTGATTTGTCCGTCGAATACATATATTTGTTATGAGTGTTATAAAATATGCATATAATTTGACGACACGGTTAGCGCAGAGGTCGAGTGATCGCCTACTGCGCAACGGGTCGCGGGTTCGATTCCCGCTCGGGACAGATATTTTGTATGGCCTACAGAAAGTTGTTCCGGTCTGGGTGTATGTGCATGTGATATTCTATGTTTGTAACTGCACCCACGACACAGGAGAAAATCCTAGTGTGGGGCGACGTTTAAAAAAAAAAATCAAATCTTTGTTGGTCATGGGGCGATTTTCGACATTGTCCTTTATTAGTGGCCTATGCTTTTTTTTTAAAGAGATTTTACAAAAAAGTTCGCCTTGGTGGTTGAGTCTTAGACTTTGTTGATTAGTGTATATTCTGGAAAATAGAGTTGTGTAACTCAGGAGTGATTGATTCAAAAGATATATATCTGACGCAAGGAGTGATTATATCAGTATATCACTACAGTTTCAAATATATCAGTAGCTCAGTATCTCTTTCACTCGCCTGAGATGTCCGAGAGCATTGAAACCGCGTTGAATCAGTAACTCTTCTCTTTCACTCGGCAGGATTTCATTAGGTGACTGATTTTTCATATTCACAACAGTATTAAGAAAATTATTCGAAGCATATATGAATACAAATTAATTATAAATCTCTTTATGGATGCTAAACTCCAAATAATAAATAAATTAATAAAATTTAATTAAGAAATTTGGACACAGAGCACACATTCATTATATCACTGATAAATTAAAGAAACACGGAGTCACTGAGTTAATGATCTAGATAAAGATATAAATGATATAGTGATATAAAAGAGTGATATATATCAGCAACTCCAAAAGATACATATCTCTCTTTTCCTCTCAGTGATATACTCTGCACAAGTCTACTGGAAAACAAGATGATGAAAATCTCCCAGGAGAACCAGATCTTGGTGTTATAGGAAAATCAGTGCTTCGTTTATGTCGTTCAGTACCACGAATATAGAATCATATTATTTATTTTGATAACTTTTATACTTCTGTTCCTCTACTATATGTATTATTTAAAAAACAAGGAATACATGCATTGGGGACTATCCAAAGAATTCGTCTGGGCAAAAGTTGTAAGCTGCCTGCTATAAAAGATTTTATGAAAGAGTCTGTTCCTCGTGGTTCATATGCAGAACAAGTCGCTGATTATGACGGTGTAGACATTTCAGTTATGTGTTGGAAGGACAACAAAGTAGTGACTTTGGCTTCGACATATGTTGGCTCTGAACCAGCAAGTACAGTTACTAGATTTGACAAAAAAATCGATATATCCTGTCCAAAAATTATCAAAGATTACAATGCTCAGATGGGTGGCGTTGATCTTATGGATAGCTTTTTGGCCAGGTATGAAATCAGGATCAAAAGCCGCAAGTGGTACATACGCCAGTTCTATCACTTGATTGATACTCGTATGTCAGTAACAAAAGCATGGGTTCTCTACAAAAAAAAAGCAAACATCACGTTAGCTGATTTTGGAGGGGAACTGGCAGAAGCATTATGTAATTATAAAAAAAAAACAACTCAAAATAAAAGGGGGCGGCCCTCAAATGCAAATTTAGAAAAGGAGCTAGAAGCAAAAAGTAGTGGAAATATGAAGCCAATTCCACCACGATGTAAGAACAGATGGTGTAGACCATAATGAGCGAAGATGTGCGTCGAAAAATAGGTGTAAACTGCCCGGCTGCAAGGGTTTTTCTCGAACAGAATGCACGAAATTCAAGGTGACTTTATGTCACACAAAAGATAGAAATTGTTTCGCGACATTCCATGGTATAAAATCATAATCGACAAGGAAATTTCTTGAAAAACTGTAATGTGTGTGTTGTATTGCAATTTGTTTCTCTTGTACATGCATGATGTTGCGAAATGGCAACATAGTATTTTATGTCAATTTAAAAAAATATTACAAACACTAGATTTTTTCATTATTTTTCCCTTAATATACGAAATTAAATTGGAAAATCATGCATTTAAGGGCTAATCAATTATTGTTAGATAATGCTACTGGAGAACTTTTAGCTTGATCCACCCCAAAATGTATTTTTAAATTAAACAGGTCACCCTATGGTACAAGCCGGCAAGTGCAATGTTTCAATCATAATTAGAAAAAGTACTGTTAGGCATTAAGGATGTAGTTAATTTTATCAATGACGTTTTAATTACAGGGTCAACTGACATTGAGCATTTACAAAATTTAAAGGAAGTTTTACAGCTTTAAAAAAATGTTGGTATTACTTTTAATATGTCAAAATGTTTATTTTTGCAAAATGAAATAAAATATTTAGGGCACATCATTTCTAAAGAAGGTTTAAATAGAGATAATACTAAAATTGAAGCAAATAATTATTAATAATATGATGATTATGAAATATTTTAGGGGCCCCTGCACCTAAAAATATTTCAGAATGAAGGTCTTAGCTAGGTATGGGTAATTATTATTCCAAATTAATTCCACAATTAGCTTCTAAATTGAAACCTTTTTATGATTTACTAAAAAAAATGCAAATTATATTGGTCAAAAGAATGTCAAGATAGTTTTGAAATTGTTAAGAAGGATTTGGTATCAGACAAAGTTTTAACTCATTTCAATAGAAATTTGCCTATATCATGGTGTAATACATCGATCATGGTGTAATCATGTGGGGCTACAGAGTGGTAATTCCAAAAAAATATAAAATTCTTTATGAATCGCACTCAACTCGTGAAGACATTGTCAAAATGATAAACAATACAAGGTCATATTTTTGGTGGCAATAGAAGATACAGTAAAGTCGTGTGATGTTTGTATGTCTATGAGACCAGAGCCACAAGTCTCAATTAGTGTCATGGCCCACGACAAGTTCACCTTATGAACGTATGCATGCTGACTTTTAGGTCCAATAAATTTGTAGTGTTTACTTACTTTTATTCATACTTAAATTACAAAATTAATAATATACAATAAAGTACCTACTAAATATTTTGCTAGGGCATTAGTTTGTTTTATTATACAAACGAAACAATAAAGTGATGCACAGGCACAAGTTCAAGTGTTATCCAAAACTAATAAGCATAGTAGACATGTATATGGCTTTTGGTTATTAATTTATTATCAATAAGGGGAAACAATGGTTATGACGGTTACTTTTGAAGTAGGACAGACCTATGAAAAGAATGAAGGTGCAATGAAATCTTTTGGGGACCAGTGATGTGTCCCCAGACTCCCCAGTGATTCTATCTATTCTTTGCTCGGTGGCACTGTCCTTAAGGATGCCGCCAACTTCAAGTATTCTGCTTAGATCAGTAAGGCCATAAAGAAACCGCCATAAACTATGGTTATGGCGGTTTCTTTTGAAGTAAATGATGACAGGACAGCCCTATGAATAGAATGAAAACACCGGACCAGGGTCGTCTGCATGGGTACCTCCGTCTTACCTATTTCAGAGGCAAAGCAGCAATGCAACCCGGTTTGAAGGGTATATGGATAATAGATATATGGCAGTGAAATTACTGGGTACCGTGACATTTACATCATCTGATGTTACAAGTTGGCGACGTCTTGTGAGTATTAAGCCGAAATTAGACGGTTCATCAAAAGTAATTCATTCCTGCGATGAATAGTGAATTGCGTTGTTTGTTAAGACGATTAACTTTTGATGAAAGCTAATATTTCATTCCTCGTGGAATTCCCGCGAGAACACAACGCCCGTAGCGACGTGGTAGTATGAGAAATGAACTGTGAATGAGCTGTCAGCTGTTCAGACGTTTCGCTTGTCGTTCATTGCCGATGAATGATGAAAGATGCTAGTGAAAACAATCGGAAGCCGGACGCTTTCAACACGAAGGCACATTCCGATGAACGTCAATTTAGACATTTCATTTTCAGTCATTCATCGATGAAGCATCGAAAATGAAAGCAAAAATTAACCGTCTAATTTTGGCTTTATGGGGACTGTTACCACTTAAGCCGAAATTAGACGGTTCATCACAAATGTTTAATTTCTGCGATGAATAGTGAAAGATGAACAGTGAATTGCGTTGTTTGTATAGACGGTTCACTACTGATAAAAGCTATTATTTCATTCCTCGTGGAATTCCCGCGCGAACACAACGCCCGTAGCGACGTGGCAGTATGAGAAATGAACTGTAAATGAGCTGTCGGCTGTTCAGACGTTTCACTTGTCGTTCATTGCCGATGAATGATGAAAGATGCTAGTGAAAACAATCGGGAGCCGGAAGCTTTCATCGCGAAGGAACATTCCGATGAACGTCAATTTAGACATATCAATTTCAGTCATTCATCGATGAAGCATCGAAAATGAAAGCAAAAATTAACCGTCTAATTGCGGCTTTACCATCAGGTGGGCAGTTTGCTTGTTTGCCAAAACAAGAAATCTTTTATTTCGATTTCAATAAAGCAATAAAACTACTTATCTTTGCACGTGCGTGACTTGGAGAAGGAGTATTTCATACAATTTATTGATTTTAAAATGAGTTAGTATGGTTTATATTTATTTATTTATTTATTTATACTTCCATGTTACAATAGGTTTGTACATATGGCGGACTTAGCGATGAACATCGCTCTCTACCAGTCAACCATTGGGCCAAGCAGAGATAATAGATGGCGGCATAAAAGAAAAAAATTGTAATATTAAAAGAAAATACTTACATACACGCACATACTCACACACTCACACATACAAAATATATATATACAGATACATAAAATATATATTATAACTATATAATATTATAAATATTAATACAGATGATGAATGATGGTGTCCACGAACGATATTTATGAGTTGTCAGAGAAAAAGAAAAAACAAGTTATTTATTTGCAATTTTCAAGAAAAGCTCTCGAACTCTCTTCTTAAAGAGGGGCTTTGATGTCAAACATCTCAAATCATTCGGTAGGGAATTCCACAGCCTCATTGCTTGTAGAGTGAAGGAATCGCACATAAAGCCAGTGCGAAATAGAGGTATATCAATAATATGACGTCTAGAAGAGCGAAGGTTGCGTTGGGTTATATCCTCCACAAACTGAAATCGACTTTTTAAGTAAGTAGGAGACCTGGGATCAAAAATAATTGAAAAAAGTGTGCATAAAGTCCTGACTCTTCTGCGACACCTAATGGGAAGCCAAGTTGCGACCGGTAACTAGAGATGTGATCGTATTTACGGATGCCAAATATGAACCGTATGGCATTATTCATTAAACGTTCTAACTTATTAAGGAAGTCGCTTCGTAGCTCCGAGCAACACACGTCGGCATAGTCAAGTAGAGGCAGAATAAGTGTTTGTACCAACAGAATTTTGGTCGGAATTGGAAGGAAGTTTTCAAAGCGATATAAATATCTCAAAGTATTTGTTACTCTACGACTGATATCGGCCACCTGTGGAACCCAGCTCAAGGAGCTATCAATAATAAGGCCAAGGTCCTTAACCTGGTCGCTATATGTAATGATGGTATTGTCAAGAATTACCGAGGGTAAGTTGGCAAGCGAAATTTTTCGTAACTGACGTGTACTCCCTAGAATAATTGCTTGACACTTAGCCGGATTTACCGAAACACCATAATGCTGCGACCAGGCCGAAATCCTGGCTAGATTTTTATTAAGGGCTTCTATCGCTACGCCAATTTCATCAACACTAGCTTGAGCATACAACTGAAGGTCGTCAGCATACAGGTGGTAAGAGCAGTCAAGGTCATTAGTGATAAAGTTTATAAATATCGAAAACAGCAATGGTGACAAAATGCTTCCCTGTGGGACACCTGTTACGATGTCACACCAGTCAGAAATAGTACCATCAACTTTTACAGCTTGCCTACGACCATGAAGATAAGATATAAACCAGTTGACCGCAGATGAGGAGATGCCAAGGTGGTTGAGTAAAGCTATCAAGATTTGATGGTCAACAGTGTTAAATACATTTGAAAAGTCAATCAACACCAACACGGTTGGTTTTACGGTTTACGGCAGAAAATAATTATTTTGTGGATGTGGAACGAATTTTTACTAAATTATCTTTTTTTTTATTTTGGACTCTGATGATTCTGTGAAATTTGTGACTGACTGTGAATATTGGACTTGTTTGGTTAAGACTAGAATTGCTGAATTCGTCGGAAACTTGTAATGAGTACCCTCACTATCTTAATATTATATTAATAGAATAATATTAAAAAAATTACAGATACTAAAACAAGATTACCGTTTGGTAAGTGCTGTAATGGACTCGTAAGAACCATTGACATCACATATCGAGTAGCTTTTAAAATAATAACATCTCAAAGAAAACCTGCTGCTTATAGACATGACATCAAAAGAAAAATAAGGATAAATCGATTGTGTGGCGTTGTGTAAAAAGACAGATCTGTCAAGCAATTTTAATAATTAACTTGTGCTAACACTATCAAAAGAGAAGATAATCATGATTGCCAGCCGGACACAACCAAAAATGAATGCGATATTGAGATGGAGGAGTGTCAAAACAAAAATTGTTGCTGATGTTACTTCGCCTATTCCAGCTATTTTTCGAGAAACGATCGGTAATTTAAAGACAAAGGGCTAGACTTAATAGAAGCTCTACCAAATTTCAAAAACATAAAAAATAAGTTTTATTGGAAAAGGAATAAATCATTGGGCGTTGATAATGTGATTTAAAAATGTTAGCAAAGTTGTAATACCAGCAAAATTCCAGGAATTTTTATTTGCAGACTATCGCAATAAAAACACCTGATTTTCGCTAACAAGTTTGCCAAGTTTATTTGGTGCCAACCCCTTTTTTAGTTACCGTAAAGTGGGGTTATTTGGATATCACGAGGTTATTTGGAATTTGCGAAATAAAAGATTTGGCCATGTGTATTTTTTTATCTGGAAATAGTAGGTAATATATTTTAACACCTGGCAATACAACAACTTTTAATGTCAATGTCAAACTAGAAATTTGGAGGTTATTGGTGATAAACGTTGAGTAGTGAGTTATTTAAAAAATCCTAAAATTTTGGTGTATTTCTTGGTTCGAAAACTTTCGTCTGGTACGCTTCATCTAGAAAGGTAAGTATAGAGTGAAATAGAGTCCAAAATAGTGTGTTTCATCCGAATTTTAGTGATTCAATTAGCTTTTTTCTATCTCTTACGGTCTGCCATATTTTTCGGTTTTTCTAAATGGGGCTTTTTGGTTTCTATTTTGGGGTTAATTGAAATTTAGTTTTAAATAGCCCCTTTAAAGTCTGTCAAACATTGCCATGTGTTGTATTCATTGTTTCAAATAACCCCAATTGCTAATTTTAGCTTAATTAAGGGTAAGATGCTTCTCGGCACCATACAAAATAATTTGTTAAATGCATAGTACAATCTATACAGTTATTTAATAAAAACAATATTTCTTGTTTGGTTGATTATGACATGTGTTAAATTATTTTATTTATTATATTTTATACTACAGATATGAAACCATGGTCCAGACATACCAAAGAATTTTTTCTTTCTAAGAATCATTCACCTTACCTGAGTTATTCTAATGAAGATTGACAAAAGCCATAGAAGCTATTCAAAATGGCTCAATATTAAAAGAAGCGGCTGAAAAATACAATGTCCCAAAGAGTATGTTAAGCAGAAAATGCCGAAATATAAACTGCACACAAGAAAAAGCCGGCCATCCAACTCTTTTTTCAAAAGAGGAAGAGATGGCGTTCTTAGAATACATTAAATTATTGAGTGCTTGGGGATTCCCTCTGGATTCCACTGATCTTAGAGTATTTGCATAAAAGTACCTTAAAAAAAATAGGAAAAACCCTTTATAGCCTTAAAGATAATATGCCTGAAGTAGACTGGGCGCAAAACTTTATAAATAGGTATAAATCAGAAATTTCCAACCGTCAAGCGTCAAATATATCCAGCGACCGCGCTAAAATCTCACCAACTGTGATAGATGACTTTTTTCGTTTTATAAAAAATCTGTTGAAGGAGTGTCTCCAGACTGTCTCATCAATTATGACGAGACAAACCTGACGGATGATCCAGGCAACAAAAGATATTTATTTAAGAGAGGTTGTAAATACCCCGAAAGGGTAATTAACAATACAAAGACCTTTATTTCTTTAATGTTTACTCGTACTGCTGACCGCCAGTTATTGCCCATATACGTCGTATATAAAGCTGATCATTTATGGGATCAATGGCTAGAGGGTGGGCCTATAGGAACTAGGTACAACCGGTCACGGTTGCCTCAAACAAACCCTATCTCGGGAGAACAGATACAAAACACAGCGTCTGCAGCTGTTGTAGAAATTTTGCAAGATATGAGAAATCCCACCACGATCATTGAACAGCCTAAACGTAAAAAAAATGCAACGTTCCACCTGGAAAGAGTATCACAGCAGAAGACTTACGAGTAGAACAAACACAACCGATTGAATCTCGGCAGAATAAACGGACAAATACTATAAAATCTCGGCAGAACAAAAGAAAATATAAAAAAAACAACTCAATTTCTTATAAAAGAGACAGAAGTAGTAGATTCTAATATCACCCGAGACATTTTAAAAGAAAAAGAATATTATCTCAGACAGCCAATCGCAGGTCCTTCTGGATTGTGTAAAAAGAAGATACAGACAACATCTAATAAAGAAAATTTAGAGAGCGGTAATGAATCTGATACTACACATGTAAGCTCACAGGATGAATTCCTAGATAATAAACCAAACTTATCTACACAAACTCATGAAGCAAAAACTCAGCAATCAGTATCAAGTTTTATGTCTATCAAAGGCAAAGCTAAACGTAAAGCTGACAATACTAAAAATATAGACAAAGACAATTTAGAAAAGAATACAAGGCTAAATGCTAGTACAAATGTCTCAAAATTCATCAGAAAAAAATTTACAAGAAAGTCTAGCAATTCCTCCACTAGCGTGACAGATATCATGAGTGTGCACAGTGTTTCGGACCTACTTGATGTTGACTTTGGTGAACACAGCTCTGATGTACACGATGACAATAGTTATTGTTCACGACGAAATCATTCACTAGAAAACAATGTATAGTTTAGTTAGTATAGTTCTTTCTAGCAATAAGTTATATGCCAAATAAATGATTAATTTCGTTGCGTTTTTATTTAGATATAAGGAAAATTATGAAAAGTAGCATTTGTTGAATTATTTAACAGTTTATTTACTAGAGTTAAGAAATATTAGAATAAGTCTTATTAGAATAAGCAACATTATAACTAACTAGTTGATGTACGCAAATAAAGTGCGCATGCGCGAAAAGGTGGGAGGCCACTCTTGCGGGCGCGGGGGAGGGACATATATAAACGAGGAGCTATAAAACAAAAAACAGAATAAAACGCGGCGGGCGCAAGCCACCGCACCTCTTTCACCTCCGATCGCTTTCGCAGACACACGTTTCGCTCCGTACTGTCTGTGCTCGCAATCTCTGGTGGCTTTTTTCGCTTTTTAAGCGTTTTCGTGCACGGCACGACTTTCGCCGCTGCGCGCAGCAGTCTCGGTTTTTCCGGCACAGCGGGCGCTGTTTTCACAGCGACCGTTAGTTGGAACATCCGCTATTCTGCTTTTGAATCAGTGGATACCTAACGGTGCCAACTAAGCTGATTGGCGTCGCCCAGGAACGCCGACAGGTCTCCTGGCCTGTCCATCCTGAAGACCCGATCCTCTTGCACTAGGGCTTAGCCCTAGGGTGACGGAGTAGGATTTTCGCGCCCACATTGTAGTTTGTAACGGTTTTTCTCCCCTCTCCCCCCCTGCCTCGGCAGGGGAGTTTCTCGTCTCATTAGACACGCCCTCTTCGCGCCACTAGCGCCATCTTTTGTTTTAGTGTCCCAAACGTCGCACGGCTCTCCTTACGGTAAGCCTGCGCGACCACACCCATTTCTTTATCTTATCGCTGCTTAAAACACACCATGGATGGGTTTAAGCAATTTATTAGCGATTTCCTAGATAAACAAGGCTTTATCAATACCGATGAGGCAGTCTCAAGCGCCTTGGAGGCGTTTGTAGGAATCTTATCCAAATTCCCCAGAGCCTCTCCCGAGTCTCCGCCACCGCCCTCGCCGCCCGTCGTTTCGCCGCCCTCTGCAGCGAAACGGCCGGCGAGCCAAAGATCCCCGTCCCCATCCTCTGGCGGGGAAACCCTAATATCGGCCCGGTCCGAGGCCGATAGCTAAGGGTTTTCCCTAGCTGAGGCGAGGAAAAAGCGACGCAAGAAGCGCCGCACACCCCGCCGCCAAAGTGAAGCCTCAGCCGCTTCACGGGCCACCCCAGCCTCTGCCGCCGCTCCATCTCCCGCCGCTTCGTCCCCTATGGACATAGTGGCAGATCCCCCCCGGGCCAAGCCACCCAACAACTGCTCAGTTGAGCCGGTGAAGGCAAAGCCCCCTCCACCCGTCTGCTTGCGCGACAAGGCGCAGTGGACTCGGGTATCTTCCCTGTGTACGGAGCACAAAGTCTCCTACACAAAAGCCCGCAACGTCAGGGAAGGCATTCAGGAGCCTCACCAGGCTCCTCACTCACCATCAAATCTAATATCACACCTATGCGCTCTCCGAAGAGCGCAAGGTTAGAGCTGTACTCCGCGGCATTCCTACAGAAATCCCTAACGAGGCCATACATGACGACCTCATTGCGCAGGGGCACCCCGTAGAGGCGGTGCATAAGATGCACGGCCACTCCGGGCGAGCTTGGCCCCTAGCATTAGTCATCCTATCCAATGTCCCTACCGCCAGGGACATCTTCAAAAACATCTGCCCCAGGGCGCCCCGCCCAAACAAGGGCCGCCAAGCGCCCCGGGCCTGTCTAGCCCGCCCGGTCGCACCGCCTCCGACAGCCGCCAACTTCCCGGCGCTGCCGAAAGCGGCTCCCGCGACCGCTCCTGTCCCCCCGTCCACGTGGGGACCTAAACCCAAGGCCCCTGCGGCCCCAAAGCCCAAAGCGGCACCTGCCGCCTCTTCCTCCGCTGATGACGATGTTGAATTCCTACTCAACTACGTCAGAAGCATTGACTTCACGCAACTCTAGGCCTGCGCCACGGAGTTCTGGAAGGCAGAAGGCCAAACGGCACGCTTGTCCGTGCTTGTTAAATACCAGGGTCTTCTTAAGTCCCTCCAATAAATCCCAGTTCCTAGTTGCTGAATCGTGCATCTCGCACCCTCCGCGACTCTAAACTTTTAATTTTATTTTAACATTTGCATCACTAGTTTATGGCTAGTGCAAATATTAACTTAATTACCGGCCCTACTACCGGGCGTACGAAGCCCCTAGGCGTCTCGCTTGTCTCCTTTAACGCCTGCTCCCTCCGGACTAACCTACCGAAACTCAGGAAGTTTGTTAAGGATAGGCAGGCTGACTTACTTCTCATTCAGGAAACTAAGCTTCGGCCCAGTGTCCAGAGAGGTCTCTCCATTCCCGGCTACAATTTAACACGTAATGACAGAATTCTTGTCGGCAACGCACCTGCGTCCGGAGGAACTGCCATTTACTACAGGAAACAGCTTCACTGTTCTCCTGTTCTCACTCCACCACTCACAATCATGGAGGCCACGGTGTGTAGACTGGCGATGACGGGACATCCGTCCATAATCGTCGCGTCGGTCTACATACCGTCCGGCCGACATGCACTTCAGAGCGATTTTGAAGCTCTTCTATCCCTAGGGAATTCTATCATTCTTTTTGGTGATTTCAACGCCAAACACCGATTGGTTGTGTAGGCAAAGAAACACCAACGGCTCTCGCTTAGTCGAAATTATGTCTAACTTAGAGTTAGACGTAATAGCTCCCTATGCCCCAACTCACTATTCGAGCAATCCCAACCATCTTCCCGATGTGTTGGATATTGCAATAGTTAAAAATGTAGCCCTCATATCTACGTCAGTTGACGTCCTAGACGACCTAGGTTCTGACCACAGACCGGTCTCTCTAATTTTCGGTCCCCAAGACCCACCCCAGCCCACCAAAAAGCGCATCACCGACTGGAAGGGCTACCAAACCTCCATTTTAACTGGTCTAATCCACACCCCCATTCACCGCTTGCTATTTCTGCGGACTACCTCGATAGTACGCAGAAAATAGACGACGCGGTAACCTCAGTCACTCATCTCATTCAGTCAGCGGTTGAGAATAGCGTGCGGGAGGTCACTGTGCCTAGGCGCAAACTTGCGCAGGCTATCCGCAGCCTGCTCAAGAGGAAAAATGCAGCCCTTCGTAGGGCCGCCCTCTATCCCACTCCCGGCTACAGAGCCTTAACTAACCGCCTTCAGCGGGAAGTTAAAACTAAATTGGCCGAATATAGGGACGCCCAATGGGACGCCTTATGGCCGACATTTCTCCATCTCATAAAGCGTACTACCGAGTCGCGCGAGCGCTCCGTAGCGACGCTATAACCTACACTCCCCCCCTGACGTCCCGACGGCTCTATCGCCTTCGAGGACGATGAAAAAGCCGAATGCTTCGCTGACAGCATTGCTTCACAATGCTCGCCCAGCACACAACCCACAGACCCCGACCACATCCGGTCCGTGGAGGAGGAGGTCCGCCGTAGGGCCTCCCTCCCTCTCACCGTTGACCCACTCCCCGACCCGATAACTACTGACGAAGTCCGTGACATCGTCAGGGGTCTCCACAATCGCAAAGCGCCGGGCGCCGATGGCGTTTCCAATAAAGCGCTTGAACTCCTTCCTCTGCAAGTCATCTCACTGCTTGCAATTATCTTCAACGCATGTTACGAAAAGTGCTATTTTCCACCCACGTGGAAAAAAGCCATCGTAATAGGCATCCCCAAACCAGGGAAACCTCTCCACCTGCCATCCAGCCACCGCCCCATTAGCCTACTTAGTGCTTTGGGGAAGGTGTACGAGAGATTCATTCTCGCTCGCATGAAAGAGCACTTATTCTCTGATGATATACTCAATCCCCATCAGTTTGGGTTCCGTCCCAAACACTCATGCCCTCCAACAAGTGCATCGTATCGTCGAATACGCACTTGACGGTTTTCACTCCCGCAAACATAAGACGGTTGCGGTCCTTTTCGACGTCGCCAAAGCCTTTGACAAGGTGTGGCACGACGGCCTCCTTTACAAACTATACCAGTCTGGTATGCCCGACCGGTTGGTGCGCACTATAGACTCATTTCTCCGAGATCGGAATTTTCGCTTTAAACACGAAGGTGTCCTTTCTTCCCCCCGCGCGATTCGCGCAGGCGTCCCGCAAGGGTCGATACTCTCCCCACTCCTATACTCGTCGTACACAAACGACATCCCCCTCCCCCGCAAAGGGGTACAGTTAGCCCTCTTCGCAGACGACACTGCACTCTATTATCGAGGCAGTAATCTGCGTTCAATCCTGCCCCGACTGCAAACGGCAGTCAACAGGCTAGGGGACTGGTTCCGGCTGTGGCGAATCGAAGTGAATCCAGAGAAGAGCTCTGCGATTTGCTTTGATTCGAAACGCCGGACCCGCAAAATCCCCTATAACGCCTCCTCCCTCCGCCTACAAGGCACTGCCATTCCCTGGCAGAAAACCGTCAAATACCTTGGCGTCACACTCGACGACTCGACCGACAGCTCAATTTCCGAGCTCATGTCAACCGAGTGACAAAGAACGCCCGCTTCTACTTGGGCCGCCTAAACAGTATGTTAGGCAGGCACAGCTCAATGTCCTTCAGGAACAAGCGGACGCTTTACAAGGTCTGCATACGCCCGGTCATGACTTACGCGAGCGCAGTTTTCGCGCACGCAAGTACCAAAATCTTGCACAAAATTCAAGTAGTTCAGAATTTGTTTTGCCGCAGAGCCACTGACGCCCCGTGGTACGTCAGAAACGCTGACCTCCATAGGGATCTCGAGTTGCCAACGATACAGCAACACCTCAAATCTTGCTCCTCTGAGCGGTTCTTCAAGGCCGCAGAAGAGCATCCTAACCCCCTCATCAAGGGGGCGGTGGCATATGTCCCCCCTCCACCCTGGCGGCATTATTACCGCCGTCCCAAACACGCCCTAACCGATCCTCCCGACACGCTAACGCAGGACCTTCTTAACCTGCAAATGGCGGCATCAGCGCCGCCATCCCGACCCTGATTGTTGAGCTACCTTCTGTACGCTCGAATTAGTCATTACCAGTAACGATCGGCCCTAGTTTAGGCTCCCGATCACTTCATACGCATATGCTCTAGCTAGTCTAGAGCAGCGATTCACACCCCTTTTATCAGATACGAACGGCCCACTCTGGCCCCCGTTCGATTTCGAGCGCATATGCCTTAGTTAGTCTAGGGCAGCGCTGCACCGCCTCCTCTCTCGAGAAGAAGCCTTAATGACCTTATGGTTAAAGGCATAAGGTGGAGTTTAGCCGGTAAGTCCGGCATAACCCGTGCGGGTATCCATGAGGATTCTCCACCTCCACTCCGCATAGTGGTTGGCAAACTGCGTTTGCCGAAAAAAAAAAAGCCACCGAAACCAGTCCGCTCCGACCACTCGAAGAAGCAACACCTCAACAAACAAGCAAGAAGTGCCTCCAACCTCTCAGCAAGCGCTCCAGTAGTGATACCAGTGTTTCATTGATCCATCCAGTACTCCGGTTCCTGATTACAAAGTATCTACAGCGAGTGTTTACAGTCCACTTCGAAGGGCCGTACAGCTTACTATTTTAATAGGACGTTATATGTTGGTGGTGTCTTAAAGACAATCACTAACAGTTATTATCAACACAGTGAAATCAACACATTACCTTGTATGAGTGAAATTATAGATAATTTTGATGAGAAACAAAATACAAAAAACGAACATGATAACGACTCAATACCGCTTTTCTTCTTCGACGACAATAGTGGAGATGAGGAAGTTGTAGTTGGAGAAGGGAATAATGCTGTTACGCTGATATCATTTAATAAAAAAGCATTATACAATAAAGATTTTACAACAATAGACGATAAAAAAAGCAATACAATAATCAATAATATTGAGAAGATATCATTGGCAATAAAGAAAACAACATTGAGATCGGGAAGAGAGTGACTATAATTAAGGAAGAAAGTATAGAAAATGTATTACCACAGAAGAAAGTGGTCCTTAAAAATCTGAAACCCTAGTCTTAACCAGCCTATTATTACTCACAAAAAGAAAATTAATTATTATAATAATAGTCAAGAAATTTTGAAAGTATTAATTGATAATGGCTTGGACAGTTAGCTTAGTTTAATTGAGATATTTTTATATTTTTGAAGTTTTTTATAGTTTGATATAGACACCAAAGTTCAAGATTTATGACTAGTTTTGTATCAAAAGTTGATTATGTATGTTGTTTTATTAAAATAGATTATGTTGTGTTATTAAAATAGATTTTCTACTTAATTTTAATGACTATTCTAACAGATACTTTTCTATTTCAATAATAATGTATGATTTAAAAACTAAATAATTCAACAATTTCCTAATTTGAGAGTACCTAATTATTCGTCAAATTTTTATTCTTATTTTGCAAAACCTTATTACTGACCTACCAACCTGTTAATAATATTAATAATAGGTAGGTCAGTAATCAGATATTGTAAAATAACTAGAAAAAATGTGATTAAATAAAATTGTACAAACATAATTCATAAGTAGTTTTATTTTAAATTATTAATTCTGATAACATCAATATATGTATATGTATATATATATATATATATATATTCGAATATTTATTTATTTGTGCTTGCCCATATAATTTTCTTTAGTGTCTACTATCTGGTAAACCAACCGATGATTTACTTTTTATCAATTAAGAGGGATAAAATAGAAAAGACTTCTTAAATATTCCAAATATTGCTTCATCCTTATTAAGAACACATTTGATATTTAACATTAGATTCCAAATAACCCCAAAGTAGCGATGGATTATCATGACGTCTTAATAATTAATGGTAGTCTTTCACTTTTTTAGTGATGTAATAAGGTGAAATTGAGGTAAACTCAAGACAACTTCTTTTCCTCTAACTTTTCTAAATATCGCTTAATGGTTTCTTTTCGACACAATTTCAAAAATAAGAAAACCCAACACAATAAAGTTAGATACTAAATAACCCCATCAGTGCGATATTTGGAACAACACATTTAAAAACATATATCTTTAGATCTATTCACAGAAAATGTACAGTTTTATAGTAGTTATTTATAGAAAATTGTGAGATCTACCCAAAAATAATGATTTAAATGTTGATAAACTAACTGCCGTTTTTGTAAAACACCTGTTTCAATAAATAAATGTTCCAGTTAGCCCCACTTTACGGTATATACATTACAACAATATGTTGATATGGGAAGTTCCAAAACTCATAACATCATACCTGTAATATATGCATTACTCCCGAACAAAACAATAAAGACATATGAAATTAATTAAGAGTCAAATCCCTGATTGGACTCCAAAGACTTATATTAGACTATGAAAAGGCTGCAATATAAGCAATAGAATCTGTTTTTCCTAATACCCCTATAAAGGGCTGCTACTTTCATTTTTCGAGATGTTTGTGGAGAAAAAGGAATACACAAATTGAAGCTGGAAAAAAAACATGTACAAAAATGTGCTGCTCTAGCACATTTACCAAGTTATGCAGTGGACAATGATTTCCTTACATATTATGTCTCGTAATCCAAATAACGACAAGTAACAAAATTCAATTATTATTTTGTTGAGATATGGCTTACAGAAAAAGCATTTTTCCGAGATAAATGGTGTTGTTATGACCAAAAACATTGTATAACAAACATGGTATAAAATTGGCACGCCACTGTCAATAAAAAAACGGCAAAGCATAGCCAAATTTTTGACTATTGTTGAAAGAGAAGCTAATTGTTATGCTTGAATTAAAAAGGATCAAATATATTTCAAAAGACGAAAGAGACTCAAGAAATAGATGATTATATTGAGAAGATTTCGTGAATTTTGAGATTTGCGTAGAAATGTGTGTAGACTTATTAACATTTTAATTTTAAGCTACAATTGTAAGACTGATTACAAAAATGTGATTTTTATAATTATAATATTATTATAAGAATGTCATAGAAAGAGTTCCTAAGAATTATTTGTAGTGTAAGTGTATTGAGCGTCGGTGGCGCAGTGGACTCGGCACTTGCCTTCCAATCGGGGGGTCGGGGTTCGAGACCCGCCATGTACCAATCAGGGACCGGAAAACCCGTTCATTTGCTTAAGCCGTTCGAAAGGGTAACCCATTCGTATGGTAACCCAGTGGGCTCGGTAAGCCGTTCAACAGGTTTCCCAACAATAACGATAACCCGTAAAATAGGGGTTACCACCCACAACAATAATTTACCGCTTACCTAATCTTAAAGGTTTTTAGTGTTTATGCGCTTAACCGCTTACTGTTCGGGTTAGGGTAACCCTTTCCCTCACGCACACCGAGCGATTGAAATAGCACTGCGGGCGCAATAACGCCAGAGTTCGGTCGCGACCTTCGGCAAATATGCGGTGCAAAAGCAATCTACACGCGATATACCTAAGGTCTAAAATATTTTTTACAAATTAATCAGCGTTTAGAACGGTAACCCATTTGGGGGTTTTTGATATCGGTTAGCGGTAACCCGAATTAATTCAATCGAAAGGATTAATGTGTAAACCGGTAAGCCGTTTGAAAGCTTACCGTAAGGCAAAGGGTTTAAAAACCCAGCATTATAAAATACCCCATCAAAACCCTAAGGTTACCGGCTATAACGGTAACCGGGTCCGGTCCCTGGTACCAATGTGTTTTTCGTTTCGAATTTCATATGTACATTTGTCTGACGCTCCTACAGTGAAGGAAAACATCGTGAGGCAACCTGCATACATCTGCGAAGAAATTCAATGATGTATGTGAAGTCGACCAATCCGCACTGGGCCAGCGTGGTTGACTAAGGCCTAATCACCCTAATATAGGGTAGGCTCGAGCCCCTCGGTGGGGACGTATATGGGCTGTGATGATGATTTGTAGTGTATTTTATTTATTAATACCTACAATAGTTAATGATAAAACCTAGAAAACCTTCCTTTCAGTTATAATATAATTGTTAAAATCTTTTACAATTGTTGATTACTATCTTTAATATTATTGATTATTATCTTTGTAACTGTATTAATTTATTTATTTATTTATTTAATATTGGTACATTGACAAATTACAATCATTACATACTCTATTAATATAACTTAAAAACTAGGCTAGATTGTAATCCTAGATTAATGTACACAGCATGACGAAAAAGTTGCGAAGACATGTTTACAGCTATTTATCTTAGGTCTAAACTTACTAATGCATCAACATCTGCAGTATTTTTTTTATTTTTTTGTCTTAAACTAAATCTAAACTATGTATGTCGAGAACCATAGAATTAAGGACATTTAATTTTGCCTTCCAAAATATCACTGATCATCTTTTTGTACCGGGCGAACCTCCCTACGAATATGTCTAAGTCACTGTTACTCCGCGTCAACTCATTATAAGATCTGCACATTCTTACGAGAGGGTTGTAATAAGATGTGTTATTTTGATATACCCGGACAGCAAACGTATTAGGGAACCGCGTTCTATATTGAGTCAATATGTGCAATGATGACAGAAGTGCTGGAGAGTCAATAGATGCATGTAGAATTTTGTAAAGGCAGAGTAGATCATATCTCTCACGACGAACAGATAAGGGCATTACGTGAAATCTAGACAACCTATCACTGTAGCTATTCAACAACCGGCCAAACATATACTTTCGGCAGACGTATCTCATACATCGCCTCTGTATTCTCTCTATTCTGTCGATGTGGATCTTATAATAAGGAGACCAAATAGGGCAACAATATTCCAACACACTTCTTACTAGGCTGAAAAAGAGATTTAGAGTGCTACTCGGTTTTTTGAAGTCTTTAGTTGACCTAATAACAAAGCCTAAGAGTTTATTACTTTTCTTGATGATATGATCGTAATGCGGTCGAAAAGATAATTCCTCATCGAACAGGACTCCCAAGTCCCTTGCAACCTGCTTTCTGCCTATAACCTGACCCTGTATGTAGTAGGAACTATACCGTTTTATTTTCTTCCGAGTAAAGGAAATAACAAAACATTTATCTGTATTGAGCTTCATGTTATTACTTAAGCACCACCCAGAGATAACATTTAAGTCAGATTGAAGTGATAAGCACGGAGTTTCGTCTTTCAACTCCGTAAATATTTTTAGATCATCTGCATACAGAAGAGCAGGGCAAGAGAGGCGATCAATGAGATCGTTAATGAAGATAACAAATAATAGTGGACCCAGATGAGATCCCTGTGGTACCCCTGATGAAATTATGACAATTTCATCAGAGGAAGAAGTGTAGCCCCTTACTGTAACAAGTTGACTCCGATTGTTTAGATACGAAATTATCCATCTTAATATCTTTATTATGATTGATTATTTAATAATTGTGGGTTTATTTGTAAAACTCAGTTCTAAAATGTAATTATCAATTATAAGACTGTCATAGAAACTCCTAAGAATTATTAGTAATAATTAATATGATTGTTTATATATTTTAAAATTATTGATTACGTTATTTATAATTGTCAATTGTTATCTTTGTAATTGATACATATTATCTTCATAACTGTTACTATTTTCATGATTATCACTTATTATTTTATAATTTTAGGTTTATTATTATTAAACCTACATGTATGAATGTTCATTATTACTTTGTGTGTTAATTGGTGTTGATTTAATCTTTTCTGTTTACACACGGTTACTTTTTTGTCACCCTTGAAAATTTAGGGGTAGCTCGGTAGATGGTATACGAGTCATATCAATAAGAAAAACCGGCCAAGTGCGAGTCGGACTCGCGCACCGAGGGTTTCCTACAAACCTGTAAGTATAAATTTTTTTTTACGATTTTTGCAATTTTTCCTTTATCTGTGCTATAAGACGTTACTTCGTACCAAATTTCATGATTCTGAGTTCACGGGAAGTACTCTGTCCGTCTTATTACAAAACATGGGCTAAAGTTAGTCCTGGGTTAAACTAGGACTAAGTTGACGCTGTCTCTATCTATGTATATTGACACAAGTGAAAAACATTTAAACCAAGACTAACTTTAGGCCAGGTTTAAACCAGGTTTCGTAATAAGATCGTGTAGGTTTTGATTCCCTTGTGAGTGTCGAAAATTCGCGGAAATTTGCGGCATAAAGGGCTGTATCTTTTGCTTGCGTTGGCTTAAAAGTTTGATTTTTTCACTGCTCCAAGGGACACTAGACCTGAATATCTATCTATATAAATAAAAATGGATCTTCGAAATGTATGTACACCCATAACTTTCGAACGACTGCACCAAATTGGATAATTTTTTATTTTATTTATTCGTTATTGTTAGGACAAGGTTTGTGTGATATAAAAATTACAATAAACATAAATATTTAAACAAACATTTCAGTAATTTTGTTAAACAACATCGCAATAGTTTGATATAAATTTCAGCTTGATACCTGTCTTGACAGACAGACAGACAACAAAGTGATTCTGTAAGGGTTCCGTTTTTTCCTTTCGAGGTGCGGAACCCTAAAAAAACTGGCCAAGTGCGAGTCGGACTCGCACACCGAGGGTTCCGAAAATTTTATGGTTATTCTCGATTTTTTGGGATTCCAATATCAGATCCTTTACTTTGGTGACCATGGGGCCCTCACTGGAGTATCCTCTATTGAGTACAAAAAGAACCATCAAAATCGGTTCATAAACGACGAAGTTATCCGCGAACACACATAAAAAAAAAAAGGATATACAGGGTCATTTTTAATGAACCAACAACCTCCCAGGGACTGATTCTAGTGCTCAGATGCAACAACTTTTTGTATCGGACCAACATCAATATCTAAAAAAAAACACTTCTCCATACAAACTAGGTTAGCTGATTGAGACTTTAGCATGGGAAAGTGGATTTTTTTTTTGCGATTTCGATGTTGGTCCCATACAAAAAGTTGTTGCATCTGAGCACTAGAATCAGCCTCTGGGAGGTTGTTGGTCCATTAAAAATGAGCCTGTATACGGTCAAATTGAGTAACCTCCTTTTTTCGAAGTCGATTAATTATGAAAATTGGTGGAGATATTAATGAACATCCATAAAAAAAGGAAATATAACATCCTCCTTTTTTGAACTAGGATAAAAAAGTCAGACTTGCCTAGGTTGAAGTTTGTATAGCATCTGTCTACCGATACTTAAGATGATTTGAAATAAATAAATTGTTTTGGGTTTTATGATTTGAAATAAATAGTTTTGGGTTTTACAAAAAAACTATATTATTTTTTTTTTTTTTGTATGGGGACATCATCTCTTTGGGATTAAAATTTAAATGCGTCAATTTACACATGGCAACAACTTTGTATGTAGTAATTTGAAAATAGGATTTGAACTTTGAAGTCGGTAGTAAACAGTGGTGACATGATATTCGAACTACAGATAGCTCTTTTAAGAACTAGAAAGAGTTAATATCGCCGCCTAGTCAGTAATCACCTTCGCGAACGCAATCGCTGCGGTGTATAGGTACCACGCCATTAGTTATCAAATAAACCTTTATGAGAAAACAATGCCTGCCTACCATCATAGTATAAACAATGCCTAGTGAACGATGAAGAAAAACAAATGTACGGCATCCATTGACGCGTCCAATCTTCGTCATACAAAACTATAAGGAAATGAAACAAGTTTCACCAGTAAAATAATGTCATAATGCAAGTTTAATGAGAATATTTGTTTGTCTTATCTAAGAAACTACACTATTACCAAAACTTACATTGATATCAAAACAGTCGCGTAACATGTCCGCGTACACTTCGGTTTCGCCCATCCATTCATACTCTCTGGAAACATGTTTGTAAGTTCCTTCTGAGGCACAACACCGGCACATTCCATTATCAATATTCGTCGCCATTATTGTAACTACACACTCATTCCAATTAGAAATAAAATTGTTTCAATAGATCTATTTTACGTCTCAACACATTACAAATTTACAACGCTCTCTCACAGTACGCGGTCGGCCATTTTGGTGAAAAAGAAAAAAATTAAAACTGGGGATGTTAGATAATAATCGATTATGGAAAAAACGATTTAATCGATTATAGTATTACAAATGGATCTTTTCTTTATTCACTGTTTAGCTATCAAGCAAAATGAAATAAGATATGAAGGCACGGAACTGTCCCGCCAAGTCGAGCAAAGAAGCAAATCGCAGCCGTACCATCTTTTCTCGAAGCTATTCGGGCCATTTATCGACTGTCTGAAACGTCGTTGCGAAAAAAACCAGAAGCCAAGATTTTCAGTGACTATAAGAGGACTACCTAGTTAGGTTATTTGTTCGTAGGTCAATGTACACATTACATCACCAAATTACAATGTAATTTTTAAAGCAGTAGTTTAGGAATTATAGAAAGAAATCTAAGAACGAAAGTAACTTTTTATTGACCAATAGGTATGTACAAAGGTATTGAACAATTAGGAATGGTTGGCCAAATAATTGAATTGAATTGAAATGGAGCGTCAGTGGCGCTGTGGACTCGGCACTTGCCTTCCAATCGGGAGGTCGGGGTTCGAGACCCGCCATGTACCAATGTGTTTTTCGTTTCGAATTTCATATGTACATTTGTCTGACGCTCCTACGGTGAAGGAAAACATCGTGAGGCAACCTGCATACATCTGCGAAGAAATTCAATGTTGTATGTGAAGTCGACCAATCCGCACTGGGCCAGCGTGGTTGACTAAGGCCTAATCACCCTAACATAGGGTAGGCTCGAACCCCTCGGTGGGGACGTATATGAGCTGTGTGTGATGTGATGTGTGATGGCCAAATGGTCCCATCTCAGCTTAGAGCTGCTGTTGCATGTTGCAACAGGAGCGCTGATTTTCAGATGGTACCATTTTGGACGACGTAATAATTTTAACACGAAAAATAACAATACAAAAAAAACCTTAGCTTTCAACTTAAAAGCCTAAATAAACTATTATAACGCGCACTTTTCAAGAAAAATATAAAGAAAAAAGAGATCGAAGAATTTACTGCATTTTACTGTATATATATACAGGATGTAACTGAACACCCCAATAACATTTACGGGTATGTATCCATCAGAAGTAGAGATTCTGTAGGAAAAATATTAGGGCTAACAAACGTACTTTTTTCCCATACAAACTAAATAAATTATTTTTTGGTATTAAGTGCCGACAACCCTACGTAAGCGTACGAGGAATACTACGCTCACGTCATACAAACTAAATAAAATATTTTTTGGTATTAAGTGCCGAAAGCCATACGTAAGCGTACGAGGAATACTAAGCTCACGGATGTCACGTGTCATTTTGTGTTTAAATTTATTTTGTGTTAAGAGCTGATTATGGTTGTCACTTGAAAGTTTTTGCTTTCAGTTTAAAATCAAATAACTCTGAAAGTATTGGGGTTCTAGGTCTCAGACAAGCACCGAAGATCTAAGTATTTAGTATCTAACTTATATGCCCCTTAAATGTTATTGGGGTGTTCAGTTACACCCGGTATATTACCCCTTGCCCTCGCAAAGGAAAAATTAGCTAACTGTGCGAAGTACCCACGAAGTACCTATCTCTATGTAGTCTGTGGCAAACTATAACTATTTAAAGGTAGAAACAAACTATTGTGTCGGGATGTGTTGTGACCAAAGACATTATACTAGTACCTAGACTGTGAAGAAAATTTTTTATTTTTCTTTTTTATGTATTACCGAAACGAATGATTCATAAACTTCGGAACTTATTCAAATATTTCTACAGTTCCTATGATTAATAATCAATTCGTTGAATTTTAAAAATAACTCATTAATAATGAGTAAGAGTAGTGCTTAAATGTTTATGTCTGGTATTACTTAATGTAAGATGGCGGTTTGCTCACGTGGTTTGCTTGGTTGTTTGGTTTATTCTCATATTGTGTGTGAGAGTTATTTTGATTCGAATTTGCGATTGTGTAATTTTTTTAATGAAAAATGGTGAATTCTTGTTTTGTGACAGGGTGTAAAAATGAATCATAACCCGGTAGCCCTTTTTCTTTCCACGGGTAAGAAAAACAACAATCATGCTCTTTAGGGTAACCATAAATTTTGTTGATAAAGAATTTTGTATTGTAAAAAACTGTATTGTTCAGTAATGCTTAGGTAAAAACAAATCAATAAAATTTTATTCAAATTTAAATTTTTTTTTCGTCCAAAATATTGCATCACGTTCTAGTTAATAATAATATGTGGGGATATCTCACATTCGACAAACATACCTAATTTTTTTGTAGGTACTAAGTATAAGAAGAGAAATGTTTGTTAGTGTAGGTTATTTTGTAGGTATACTATTGGTTTATTTTTTTTACTTACAATAAATGAGGTAGATGTAGGTAGCCTAGTTAGGTAACGTCTATTGTATAACGTAGCTATAAGCGGTAATGAGAACTACATAAGAGCTCTAAGCACCAACGAGTCAACTAGGGAAGCGTAGCATCAAGATTGCACTAGCGCATAAGTACGTTTGTAAGTGACGGCAGTGCTTGGCGCCCCGAGAGCGGAGTAACCTCCTTACTACAGGGCGACAAGCACGGCCGGCACACCCTGGGACCTGGTCGGCTCCCATCATGTATCCCATTCGCAGTAGGGTGGCCGACCCATAGATCCCACGACCTGTAACTAGCCTAAGACTACTAACAACCTAAACCTAAACAGACAAAGCCAAACTACAATAAAAAAAAATAAAAAATAAAAAAAAAAGTTAGGTAACGTCAATATATCAGGATACTTACAAGCAATTTGTCCCGGGTTCTATTTGGTCACATGGCCACCTCCTCACGCGGACCGGTTTTTGCGCCATCGTGCACAGTCTAAGTACTAGTATAATGTCTTTGGTTGTGACGCGTCAGAAGCGTATCGGTTTCATTCATTTAATATGGCTAGAAACACATTAATACAGTGTGGTGTGTTGTGGCGGCATCTGTCGTGTCGCGGACCGCTCGACTGCGATCGCGCCAGAACGGTGGTGGGGGGTTCTGGCGCGCCACAACACAACATAGTAGTGTGTTTCGAACATTGTGTCTGTATGTGCGCTGGCGGACGCTCTTTCGAATCAAAATAACTTCGGATTTAAAATAACTTCTGCGTCAACGAAATCTGTTGTATGATAAAAAGTGCAAAGAATATAGTAGGTTACCTAAACCTACTATCAGAGCTGTTGCTTGGAAAGATAGTTCAGGAATATCAAATGAACCTACAGGCGTACTTGCTAACTACAACTTTTTAAAAGAAATTTTATATCCATTAATACATAGGTGACTATAAATATGTGATACGGTGGCGTTCATAATAGCAGTAATGGATATTAAGTTTCTTTCAGAAATAATAGTTCTAATTACAGCCGAAGTTAGAAAATAGGCTCGCTGTAAATAAAGAAATATTTATTTAAAATAAACATTTATTAAACCAGCTACCCGGAGTCCCGGACAGACTTTGCTCTGTCAAAAGTTATTTACTCTGTGATTTCCATGGGAAAAGACAAGTGTTGTTTTTACTATTTTCCAAGCATTTTTTAATGTTTTTTCTTTCCACAAGATCCTTTCTTATGACTTAAGAAAAATATGAAAAAGAAGAATCGGTCCACCAGTCCTGGACTTTTGCGCTTAGCAACACATTCGACGATCCATTTTTATTTATATAGAAAACAAATAATAATATCACTCTTAGAATCGAAAGGAAACAATGTGAACGTGCAAGCGCTGCAAAGCTTCGATTGACACTGTTGAGAAAAAACGTCATAACGCGTTCTGATGAGACACAACACACGTTACTAGTGTGCACACCCACCGTCACGACACAAGGCGTCGCGCCACAAAACAACACAATAGTTTGTTTCTACCTTAACTTAGGGCCGATTTTTCAATCGTCAGATAACCTTTAACTGTCGAATAAATATGGCGGTTTGACAAATTTTCTATATAAAATCTGTCAAACTGTCATATTTATTCCGCAGATAAAAATTATCTGACTATTGAAAAATCGACCCAGACGAATAATACTAAGATAAGACGAATAATAATACTTGTATACTCTTTCTACGATAACTAAAATAATAAACTTGGTCAATCAATATAGTGGTCTGTCCACAGAACATAATTACTCCTAGTGGAGGGGTCTATCTGTGATTAATTAAACAATAATAATATGTGGAATTGTGCTTGTTTAAATTTTTAAATAAAAATAATAAACTCACGGTGAAATGAAATAGAATGTGAAGAAGGAAATTCGTGGTGACCCATTATGCAGGGCTTCATTAATGAAAACAATACTACAGGCACAGCAAACAAAAACATAGGCAGTTTAATGATGAAAATATGATGATATGTCCTTCTCTTAGGGATAACCCAAAATAACCATTTTTTATCCTATACATTTTACGAGAAATAATGGCATATTTACGAAGAGATTTTAAGCAATACAGCATTAATCCTTATCCAATTAAGTACCTTAAATACATTGTGCATTTAATAAAGATCAATATGACCCTTTACAACATGTAATTTAAATGAAAACTATTCATTCGAAGATATTACAGATTTAAAATGCAGGGACATAGCGGTTGCAGCGGTACCGGCCGTGGGGCTGGCGGCGCGTGCCTATAGACATTCTGTAGTATTGTTAAATTTAGTATCAGCAATACACCCGTGCGAAGCCGGAGAAGGTCGCTAGTAGTATATAAAGCAAGGAAAATCTCTGACATTCTCAATTTATATTCCCATTTTAAGATATACAATCTGAATATAAGTAGCTTTGTAATCTGGTAAAAGCAATAAGAATCTAGGTAAGATCTGTGGCGAGGGGATGCAAACGCACTCGTTCATAATGCTTGAACTATGGTGGTAAAGGGCCGTGCGGGGAGCGCGATGTTTCACAGCGAGTGGGGGCCGCACAGGGAGCGAGCGGGGTGCTCGAGTGGATATTTGATATTTGATCATGAACACGTCGTAAACATACCTACATATATTTACGACATTAAACATGTTCATTATTAAGTGTAGCTTGATCTGGTCAAAACCATACTTGAAATTATTAATAAAGCTTATGTTGATGCTATTATTATTAGACCCCGTTATCGGAGGTGCAATTTGGTAGCTGGACGTTCTTAGAGATAGGTAAAATGAAAATATTTATGATATCCATACATTTTTAACAATTATTGATTGGGGCAGAATGTTAATGTATTTAATTTCTCGCAATTCGTCCTCAAGCCGCTGTAATAATAGGAAAATAACGATTTAATTTACACAATAATATTTTTAAGTCAAACAACTTTTATTTTTCAACTTACTGAAAAAATGCTCGGAGCCGCATTACATTTCTGATATAATAAATGGCAAAAGCGTATTATGGCGATTTGATATAAAGTATAAGGTGTTTCCCAAAAAAGAATTCATTAAAAAAAAATTAAATAATAGTTCCGGAAAGTGATGACGAAAGTTCATGGCAATTGGCCTGATTATGAGAAGAATCGTTAACATTGTCAAGCGTGTTCGATGAAAATGTACACTAAATTTACACTAAATATTCAAATATATTTTATGCTACAATGGAGAAAAAACTGTTTTTTTCAATTTCACAAATAATTATATCTTTCTGTAATATTTAAATATCTTTCTGTATCTAATAATCCAATATGTTCATACATTTTCTTTATTGTTATTCTTAGTTTTACTGCATACTTATATGTCGAAATAATTTTTCGTCTCAGTGCATACGAGACCATATTATGGTTCCGTAAAAAAGATTATTTTTGTTTTGATATATCTTATTGGTTAAAAGTATTTCTACAGTGAAAAACATTTTTTTCAACGTCATAGTAATTCATGCAGTAGAGGGTTAAAATTATTGTTCTAATGTCACGAAAGCTATAGCGAGTGATCATTATGAGTTAGTAGGCGGTACAGCCGCCGATTAAAAATATGCACTATTCGATTATTTTCTGAATAAAATATCGATATTTAGAGAGCGTTCAGAAATGTGCGTTTCTGATAGGCTGTGTCTATTCGGACCCGCGACCCTAGCGCCTATCTTATACCGGCTCCAGACTCACGCGAGAAGTCTCGGCGAGAAGTCTCGCCGAGAACTTGCGCGAGAACCGAGAAGCTATCCACACTCAGCGATCTTCTCATTTACATTCTCGGTCGTGATCCGGAATGGACGACAGTGCTACTGCCTTGGTATTGTGTGCGTTAGCACATTATAATCTCGTTAACACGAAAATTAAAAATAATATTAAGAAAAAATGGGTCAAACGATGGTGGTTATTGACAAAGTACTTTTTTATAGAAAACGTTTTGCTTCCCACAAAATGGGCTCTGTGTGAAAATATTATTTAAACTTTAACTCTGTTTCATTTTTCCACATTTTTTACTCGTATGTCTAAAATTACTGAACTATAAAGACTAACGAAATATCTCAAAACAATTAAAATCTTCGTGAATTTAAATTATTTTCTTAATATTTATCACACATTATTTTGTTAAGCACTGATAGCACAGATGAGAGACTATGTTAATGAAAGAGTATACAATAACTGTGAAGTTATCTAAATGATACTGATATGCATCAGACACCACAAAGTATTTTTTTATAGAATAATTGGCACGAGATATTATGCGATCTACGCCACGGTCGCAGTCGCACTGAGAACAAACGAGAGTGTGATAGTGTTCTCTTTTCTCGCCCGAGAAACCCTTTGAAGCGGGCAAAAAAACCGACACCGATCGGAGAACAGGCGAGCCCGAGAACGAGAAGCCGAGAAACCCATCACATTCACGCTTCTCGGGTGTTCTCGGGGGTTCTCGGCGTGAGTCTGGAGGCACCTTAATACCGGCTCCAGACTCACGCGAGAAGTCTCGGCGAGAAGTCTCGCCGAGAACTTGCGCGAGAACCGAGAAGCTATCCACACTCAGCGATCTTCTCATTTACATTCTCGGTCGTGATCCGGAATGGACGACAGTGCTACTGCCTTGGTATTGTGTGCGTTAGCACATTATAATCTCGTTAACACGAAAATTAAAAATAATATTAAGAAAAAATGGCTCAAACGATTGTGGTTATTGACAAAGTACTTTTTTATAGAAAACGTTTTGCTTCCCACAAAATGGGCCCTGTGTGAAAATATTATTTAAACTTTAACTCTGTTTCATTTTTCCACATTTTTTACTCGTATGTCTAAAATTACTGAACTATAAAGACTAACGAAATATCTCTAAACAATTAAAATCTTCGTGAATTTAAATTATTTTCTTAATATTTATCACACATTATTTTGTTAAGCACTGATAGCACAGATGAGAGACTATGTTAATGAAAGAGTATACAATAACTGTGAAGTTATCTAAATGATACTGATATGCATCAGACACCACAAAGTATTTTTTTTATAGAATAATTGGCACGAGATAACATGCGATCTACGCCACGGTCGCAGTCGCACTGAGAACAAACGAGAGTGTGATAGTGTTCTCTTTTGTCGCCCGAGAAACCCTTTGAAGCGGGCAAAAAAACCGACACCGATCGGAGAACAGGCGAGCCCGAGAACGAGAAGCCGAGAAACCCATCACATTCACGCTTCTCGGGTGTTCTCGGGGGTTCTCGGCGTGAGTCTGGAGGCACCTTTAAAGATATAATTCGCTATCGCTTTCGTCATCTAATGTCACGTGACGTTGTAATCTATCGTTCTAAAAAATGTAGGTTCTATATAGGCACCAGTATCACCAGTATATAATCACATCACTTTTCTGTTCAATCTAGGGAATTGATCAGACAAAAAAATAAAATCATGGGGCGTAGCGTAATCTGAATAAATATGTAAATAGCATTTTTAAAATGATTTGAGCGGTTGACTATTGACAGTATCGTAGATACCTCAGATACATAATTTTTTGTCTGTGGTTCAAGCGCCCCAGCTTGCCCGTTACCGGTTATAAAAAACGATCGGGGAACTATTGAAACTAAACAAAGATTTTCCTTGTTTGTGGGATATTTCGGACACTCTTTATTGCAGTAAAGATGCACGAAAACAAGCACTAGACCTGCTTCTAAAAAAATGGTAAAATTCTTATTCTCCTACATATTCATGACGTAAAGAATAAAATAGAAAATCTCAGAGCTTCATACAGACGATGACTCTGTTCCTGATGAAAGGTATAAGGATGGATAAGGATTAAGTATGTCATCAATCTTTCTTCAGCTACCACAGCTCGTCTCATAAATGTGTCGGTTTTAGTTATGTGTGGTTATCACATACAATAGGGTAGTTGACTCATATCAAAATTGATTAAAATATTGTTTATTTCTAATAGTATTTGGCATAAGGTTCCACAATATACCGATTTTAATAAATAACAATGAATGATTACTGTAAAATTTTCATTTGAAAATGCTAGAAATAATCTTTTTTTATCTCACGCCGTAAACGCTTTGATATCCTGTGGTCAGGGCCGTGACGTCACTCATATAGTAAACAAAGAAATGTCAAATTTGATTCAACAACTCGTCGATTTGCACTATTCTTTCCTAAAACTGGCAAAAAATTGTCCAAATCTCCGTTATTATATGTGTAAATATCGTAAATTATTTGTATTAATAGCAAAATCAACCATTGATGTTGGATTTGTGTGAGCAGATAGTACAAATCTTCCGAAAATCGATAGATTGATGGTTAGGAGATTCTTTGTGTATCGCTCTCATTGATTTACTACCAAACGATCACTCTAAACAATATAAGTACAGTTTCAATACTGTTATAATGAAGAACAGATTACAAGTGTACTTGTCAAGATTGTCACGCAGCAGAAGAGAGTTGAAACATGCATTTTTGGTGTGGTTGCACCATCACTGTGAGGCTATTTTCTACAGCAGTTGAATGCTATTGAATAGAATCCCATCTCTCAAAAGTCAAATGAACACTAAAAGTATTTACTTCAAGAGAAATGTTCAAAAGAAAACATCAGGATCATGTGTCAAATACCAGTGTAGTACTGCAAGAATTTGTAAATGAACATAAAAAGAGAAAGATTGGCAGTAATATTCATTTGTCAAGCCAAACATGAAGAAAATGACTGGGAGGAATAATATATATACATTCACAGACACAGATTGTGACATATTTCTTAAAAACTTAACGACCTTTTCAATGAAGAAAGAATAAAGTGCATAGAAAACTAAACCAGGAATCATCAATACAGAAGTGCTCTTTAGTTCGAGCTTGGTTATGAAGAATAACAGCTTCCATGTGCTATGAAGTCAGCCAGTGCATAACACATGATGGTTCTTTCGTTGGGAAGATTTTTGGTAGGAAATCTTGCAGACACCTATAATAAAATGTGGATAAAAGTTGAAGGATGAAGATTGGGGTTGACATTTGCAAAATGTGACCTCTTCATTTCTGATTAATACCCTGTAATAGTCAGTTCAACAAACAGTATCCATAAAATTAGATAAAAGAGCATGACAATTTTAGTAAAGAAAATGCTAATTATCAAAGACGGAAAACTGTGAACAGTATGCTTAACTCAGTATAGATGCAGATGTTTTGTGCTAAAGCAAAACTTATTTGTGTTGCTAGCAGTAATTTTGAAAACACTCAAAAGGTGACAAAATATTAGCTATAATAGATATTTGTTCTAACAATCCGTATGTCTAAAAACTTATTGATCAAATAGTGCCATTTTGGAAACTATACTACACACACACTATACATTTTTCCTATGAAAGTATGACTTCATAATAAATCACTTTACTATTATTTTGACTTTTATTACCTGCGACCCTAAGGCAATATACTATGATAAATTAATAAATTTGATCTAACTCTATTCAAACCTATTTGCACATACTTTTGGAACATTTATATGTTTGAGTAACAATGATAAATATGAACAACAAACCTATAAAATATTATAAATCTTTTAAGGTGTAATGGAAAAATAAAACACATGTATTTCACATTAAAAAATTTTGATTCAACTTAAACCTTTACAAGTCATTATTGTCAAATAAACATGCAACATTTTTTTTGTGAAGAACATTATGTCTAATGTAAGTAGTACAAAAAATAGTTATGTCATCTTTAGATGTTAGTTATGTATAAAGTAAAGAAAAAAATCTATATATTATTTATTTAATAAGAAGGGTCTTGTAAATTAGGAAGAGCACAGGCTGACAACACAGCAATCACATTTAATATATTTGTATACGGCTTTAAAATGGATAACTTGTATATTCTTGCGTAAGCTGTTCTGAAATTTACTTTCTTCTAGTAAGTTAATATCACTAATACTGCTTTCATATCCTGTATATATTAAATTGACTAAACCATCAGGTAGTCACAGTAATAAATATTCAATAGTATTTGCGTTTTTATACTCAGGCCAAGTTACCTAGTACTTTATTGGGTTTTTGAATTTCATTTCTTAGCAATCTATGATTACCCTTTTATACTTATGGTGAAACACTAGAAGTAACTTTTTTTATTGTGCTTTTGGTTAAAAGGTCTAATAAATGGTTAAAGTTCACTAACTTTCTTTCTTCTTTTCTTCTTAAGTTTCCTCAAGAGCTTTATTTCTTTAGAAATAATATATCAACTATTAAATAAAGTTATTTAGGTATCCCTATGTATATTCTTGGTTTGTGCCTTATCATACATAAAAGTACGTACTGTCCAGATTTAATTTTTGGTTATTGTGATTTTTCCTTTTTATGTCTTCAGTTGTCCGACTTGATAGCTTGACGGAGAAGACTTAAGTAATGATCCAACTAGTGAAGGTATATAAAATGTCATTATCATAATTTTCCTCACTTGGAAATAATAATTTTTAATAATGTGTGGCCAGATATAGGTGGTTTGCAGCACTTTACTTCAGACAATTTATTGGGAGATGTTGCAGTTGATTGGTGGTGGGCAGCAGGTTTAATCAGTGAAGATATAACATCTTTCAGTTTTACCATACTGGACCTATTTACTTCTATGGTGCTTTGGTATATAAATACTTGAGTTATTTTGTTGACATAATGTTGTTCTAGTTGACGGGCCACATTTTGATGTTGTGGCTGAGCATGCACTGCTTTGTATTATGTTGCACAAGTTTTTCTGCCTTATCAATCTCGTTGTCAAAAGGAGAACAGGGTAGTACACAATAGTTCTCATTAAGTAACCTCTGAAAGCAACAAAATTTAATTAGGTACTCAGTAAATACAAGTAAACGTTGTTTAGATAAATATATTCATTATTATGAAACTGGGATAGTTTGTAATACATACTTTTTAATTAATATTCAATTACATCATTAATATTCAATTGAACATAAGTACCTACATATTATTTTCTTTGAAAATCATCTAGTGTCAGTGTATAACTTAGATTAAATCAAAAATGCGTGAATGGTGAAGTTTTCTCTACATCTGGCGTTAAAATTTGGTTGGTCGGCTGCGGCGTTTTCATTCTAACTGAAAGATAAAAATTTAATTAATGATTTTACATATAACCTAAAAACTTCTATTTTGTTTAAGTTGAAACACAGATTGAGTTATTTATTTATAGTACTTACATTAATGTGATTTTCGCAAAAATACATTTGAGTTTCAGTAGATAGTTACAGGATTTGTTAACCAAATATTTCGCATGGCTATCACTGGGTACGTCTAATCCACAGCTTTCCTGGAGTATTTGAAGAGGTAATTTTATTTTCCTGTTCTATTGTCCCGTTCCATATACACATTTACTATATTTTGTGATATTTAATAGAAAGCATTGTTTTGTGAGGTTATTTCGCCTCGGTGCTTTGTTTACTATAAGTCTGACGTCATTTGATGTATGCCATAGATAATCAACAGACTGTCATGGCTGACCGTGTTTTCGGTCCAAAATTGAAAATCTTAATTTAAAATAGATTTTTTGCACTTTTTAGCCATCGAAAAAAATAATATTCATGTGCTATGGTCTAATACAACAATTATGAACATTTTAAGCCCTACTTTAAAAAAGGGTCAACTAGCCTATTTCCAACAATTCAGCTTTTGTATCTGGACTTATGCGAAGATAATTACAATAATTACGAAATCGTCATGATCGTGTCTGTTTTTAAAAATATTACTCATTCTTTTATTAGGTATGTATTTAAATATCACAGAGAGATTTTAGTGTTCTCATTTTTGAGAAGTTGACATATTTGATTATCTGTTATGTGGCGGTGGGTTCAACATAATATACCGATTGGAAAGACCCATCTATTGAAAGACAATCATTGACATTCATTATTATTTAAATAATTATAATATTAATAAAACCTATCTTGTATTGAAAAGCAGATATAAAATTCTTTTGCGCAACACATTTTGAAATAAAAGAATAGAATATAATATTTCTTTGTTGTACAACACCAACCAGCTTAAAGTCAACGTATAAATAATATACTTGGCGACCTGTCGCTAAAAGCGATCTCTTCCTTAATAATCGTGATTATTAAGCATATTATGATTTTCAAAAGCATCTTTCAGGTTGAATGTTATTGTTTTTAAGAAAAAAATCCCTATTTTGTAGAATTTGTGGTCACAAATTTACGAAAGAGACAAACGGTACAGTTATTTATCTCTCGCTCGGCACGCTTTTTTAAGCAAGAGCTCATTCCTGTTTGAGTAATAATTCCATGGGGACAGCAAATACAAGTACATGGATGATTAGGGTTACCCTCTTTATAAAAATTACCCCGAATCGCAAGTTTTTAATACGTTCACCTAATGTCTACAAAAAAGGCAGAAAAAATTGTTAAATATCATTTTATTTATTTAGCGTGCTTATTTTATTATCTTCTTCTTATATTTAAAATCAAGTTGTACCTTTTAACGCGGTACACAAACGGGCCATGAGACTCGTTAACGATCCCCTACTCACAAACGGTATTACACACCCAAGTTAAAAAAAAAAACCTCTGCCTGCTGAGGAGCTGTTAAACATTATGCCCACGGCCACTTTCTACCATGGCACAGCTCGCCATTGGCAAGAAATTAACCCTCACACCCTAGAACTAAAATGATCTCGTACTGTCTGCTTTAAAATGAATTACCTTCAGCGCACGCTCAGGATTTAGAATGAACGTCGAGATTTTTTCAAGAGACTACAGCATTGGGTTCTTAAAGAAGAGTATAAAAAGTATTTTTTTCAACTACACTCATTAATTTAACGCTTAAATCAACAGAAAAGGCCACTAAGTAATACATTACTACCCTTTTTTTTCGGGGGGGAAAAGCTCAACCGCTCCGTACCCGACGGCAGGCGTGCGTGTGTGTACCGTCTGGCCCGGTAAAGTTCTAGGCCGACGCACTAAAAAATTTCCACACTGCGACTACCGCTACCAGCGCGCCAATACATTACTACCCTGGAAAACTCGAGGGTAATATTGTTGTATGAAATGTTATTAATGTCCTGTTCGAAACCGGTTTTTTTTTCTAATAGAACAAGAAGTCGCAATAAGATTCATACAAAAAGTAGGGATTTTTCCAAAGAGGTTTAAGTGGCTGTTGATGAAGCTAGCGACGGTTAGCTTTTACTTTTAATTCAAAAATTGTATTCAAGTGAACATTGTGCAGTGAAAGTGGTGTTATTTTGGTCTACAAACATTCATATTGACGGTAACGGTACGGTACGGTTTGTAGTGTACCTACATGACGGCGAGTTTTTTTTACGGATTTTCCACCTCATCAGTCGCCACCTTCAAGATAATCTTGAAAGTAGTTGACGAGGTAGAAAATCCACAAACTTTTGTTTGTCACTATGACTCGCCGTCATTGTCATATCTAGTGCAGTGGGTCTACGGGGAAAGAAATTATCTGAGGAATTACCCGTGGGTCCACTGTGGGTCATAGCAGTGGGAACATGGTTAAATGGTCTACGGGGAAAAAAATACCCGTGGACCTACCAGTGGGACATGTTGGTGGAACCACGGGTAATACGTACTGTTTGAGGAATTTAGTAAGAACAATTTCATTTTTTGTCATATAAGTATAAATAAGTTTTTCTAAAGTCAACTTCAGCTTTTTATTTATTTTTAATATGTAGATATAGTTGAAAGAAAAGCAGATTACGCACCTCATGAGCTATTAATGCCCTTGGGTTATTAGTGCCCTCACGCAAGCGTTCGTGCATCAAACATCCGCGGGCATTAATAGCTCACATAGCGCTTAGTGCAACAATCTACTATAAGTGTCGGCAACGCGCAAGCGTTCCCGGTGTTGCAAGCGTCCATAGGCTGCAGTAACCACTTACTATCAGGTGTGTGCGCCTTTTTGCCACCTTAGTGGTGTAGCCAAAAACGAAGATGTGAATTTTCAACAAGCGAGACACTTTTCTAGAACCCCCACCAATATAATAAATGCGAAAATGACTATCTGTTATCTCTTCAGGCTAAAACGGCTGCACCGATTTCGATGATTTTTGGTGTAGTCACAGATAGAACTATTAGAAAGGATATAGGCTAATTTTTATCCAACAAGAATCAATATTTTGAGAGAAATCTAATATTATGTGGGTAACACCCCGTGAGGTGTTCACTCTTACTTTCCGCGATGGGCGAAAGACTCAAAAATTCAAAATAATTCAAAATTATTTATTGATTCGTTTCAATCAAGGATTAAATCTATTAATTACAGAACGGTATAATTAATTCGTTAGTACCCCGCCACTAGCCACCCACCATCGAACTAGGAACTAACCTGTATCTCGAAGTGTAGAGGCGAGTGACTGGATACAAAAAGGTTCAGAATACTACAAACAGAACTCCGAAACAATTGAAAGAAACGATAATAGTAAGGAGACTTAATTCTCAAACGAGACATAGTCGGTTTTTTGAGAATTCGTGTGATAGAAATAATGAGAATTTTAAATTATAACGTTTTGAAAATAATGACATAATATTCAAGCAATAGAATAGTTGTCCTCTCAACCGCAAGGTAGTAAAAGTTAATGGTTATAATAACACATGTACATTAACGTATTTGTTAGTAGTGTCTATTGTAGATAACAATTCGCAATCTTCGAATTTAACAAATAATTTCGATTGTAAGTCCACCAAAATGTTTTCCAAATTTGCGACTTTTTTTAATAATCTTCTTGATTTTTCTCTAAGGGCTCTTAGCTTTTTCAAACGCTGCTCAGACAACTAATTTTTTTTTCATCCACTTCCTCTTTAGAGTTCTTGGTGTGTAGTTCGGCGACACCACCTAAAATATAAACATAATTTAAATGTTACAGAGGCTGAACTGTAGTAACAAAAATTTCAAGAACATGCCATCCACCTTTAGTTATTTATAGTCTATCTAGTCCCATAATAAGTTGTTGCTTGTTGTACAGTTTTTAGTAAATGGATAAACTTATTCTCACTTATAAATACTTAATTCAAGGTTATATGCTATCTGTGTACCAAATTTCATTAAATTGCGTTTTGTAGCTTTGGAGTGAAATAATAACAAACAAACATCCAACCATCCATACTCACAAACTTTCATGTGTATAATACCTACTAGTATACATATGAAAACACTTCCACGGCAATTTAAGACAGATCGTTCCATAAATCTCCATGATTAGGAATCGAACCCATGACCTCTGGGCGGTATGGTCTCCACTAGACCACTGACTATATATACTAATATAATATGTATTATATTAAGTAACTATATAAGTTTATTTTTTAGTTATGACAAAAATTTTGTGTGCTTGTTCAGACAAGCAAACTGAATAACTTTCACTATGGGCCCAACTTTGAAATCGCAAAAAAAAAATCAGCTGTTCCATACAAATGTTCAACATTCACTGAACCTAAATGTATGGAACAGCTGATTTTTTTTTGCGATTTCAAAGTTGGTGCCATAGTAAAAGTTGTTCAGTTTGCTTGTCTGAACAAGCACAGAAAATTTTTGTCATAATTAAAAAATAACCTTGTATATATAAACAAATAATGTAAATAAATTGTTGCCACCAGAGGACGCTGTATTAGCATGATATGACTACGAGTGTGAACTACCTAACACACTAAAGTTTCATATTATAGAAAAATTTTTAAAACAAATTCAAAAAACACTTACGTTCAAGGATTCAGTTGTATCTCCATTGCTGTTGCAGAACTGGACGAATCAAAAACCATGAATTTTTTAACCTGAAAAATTATTAAATAAATTGTCTAAAGGTACTAAAATACATACAGTGGACGGTGCGTCAAACTTTACGTTTGCACTACGAGAACAAGTGGTCGGTTCAAACGTCAAAGTGTATAGCTTGACGTGGTGCCGACTGTACATACATCCATATGCCTTATAATGTCGAATAATTTTGCTAGAGACGTTTAGTTGTACATTGATTGTATTTGAAATTGTAGAATATAGTGATAGGTGACTAGCTCATCAAATAAAACCAATATCATCTTTTACAATATGCTAGGGAATGCACCACCAACACAGGAAAATACTGTTCATTTATTTTCAAGAGAAGTAGTATAACATCAAATATACAGTTACTTTTTATCACCCCGGATAATTTAAGGGACGCTCCAGAACACATCCATTATTTTTTTTAAATATTGCACAACACTAGTGCAGTATTTTTGGATATTTTAGTAAATTAACATGCAATTTTTTTATTAATGTTTAAATCATTCTACTACCATGTGCTGAAGTGTCCCTTAAATTATCCGGGGTGATAAAAAGTATATATATACACAAATGTTATGTTTCAAAATAACCAAAAAATAATCAATTCTTTATCGAAAACTCATTATTAAAATGTCCCATCGCTAGCTGTTATATTATATTATATGTTACGCGTGAAATATCTATCCACCCATCCATATTCCATATAGGTTATAGTTAATGATGTATTTATGTATGTAAATTGAATCACAAGTCAATCGTTTGTGAAGAATTGCGTAAACACAACTATATACCTTTGTATTTTTTCGAGTTAAGTGTATTCCGTCTCCCGCACTATACTAAATTACCAATAGATCAAGCATTGATTATCACAGAGCTGTTATATTTGAATAAATTGTTTTAAGCCACGCGACCGGCAAGTCCGCGCCTGCGACCGACAATCGAATAACAACGATAGTTGTACGAACGCAATCGAATAAACACATTAATCGAATAATTCGATTGTTTTTAGTCACAATCGCCCATCGCTAGTCGTAGTATCTCTTCTCTATGTAGTCTCTGAAGTAGTCTGTGGTCCCTACGTACCTTATTAGGGGCCGTTCGAAAACCCGTGAACTTTTCACTCGGTAAAAAGAAAAGGATAGATATATTGCGAGAAAGAGAAGTTTAACTGGTTTTCAAACGGTAGCGAATGATTTTCGCACTTCACGAGTTTTCAAACGGGTTCTGTCAGTTAAAAACGAAAAGAAGAGTTCTTGTGTTTTGAAACGCAAACTAGCTTTATTTTACAACTGCACAAAGCTTTACTTAACATCTGTAAACTTTAACTTCAACATAAAAACGAAATCAGTAGCCACAGATCACAAAACAGTCAACTGTCAATGTCAGGTAAAATTTAACGCTGACTGGGAGCCATTGAGATAGACATATGGAGATGCCCTGTTAAACAGTTCTTTGATATCATGACACGTATCTATCAAATATCGTCTTGTTTCTTTCTAACAAAAGTGAAATGACATTTGAAGAAAGAGGTGCATACTGTTTCGTCTGTGGCATGTATTTTCTGTGACGTCACAAAAAATGCCTACCGTGACCAGTCCGCCATATTAAGTGCCGAACGAACGTGTGAATTGCTTCGGATTTTGACTATTTTCCATAATCTCGAAGTAATTTACAAAAATATTTTAACAGTGCGCCACAATAAAGGACTACAGAATGCCTTCTTGCAATATTACACGATGCGGTGCGAGATAAAACAAAAATACACCGCAATTAACTCTTCACAAATAAGTAAACAAAATTGTTAAAAATATAATTGGGAATATGTAGTTAAGGTTTCATATTCTGATTTCATTTGCCAATTTACTTGAAGAAGCGTTCAGCAGTAATATTTTTCTTTAATTGTGTAAGAATTTTTATATTTTTGATTAATAATTTACATACATTATTAATGGGCGATAGTGAAGATACCTAAAGAGAAAATTTAATTAGGCTATCGATATATTAAACGGACAGACTTAAGTGCCTAAGCCATGACTAAAGTACGAGTAATATCATTGGAAAGCTTAATAGTTGTTGAATTATTATCACTGTCAATTAATTTTAGTTTTTTAAAATCCTCAATTTTTCATAATAATTGAACATATAAGGTTCCTACGACAAAGTTTGTCATAAACTTTGATTAGTAACTTACCTTACAAAACTAAAAAAAAATTTAATTACACCCAAATTATCATACCTACTTGGTAAGTACTTATCGCCTTTAAATCCTTTAAATAATTTTTTCCATAAAAAACTATTCCAATTTTTTTTAACAATAACATTTTCTCGCAGTTATTTAGACAAAGAAAATACACGTCTATTGGTGTAACTTTATAGACATACTAGCTGATCCGGCGAACATTGTACCGCTTAAGTTAAATAGTGATCTTTAACAATTTTTTTTTAAGAAACTGCGTAGTTCCACAATTTGAAACTGCCTAAATATTTCTGAAACACGACTTGTCAATCAAATTATTACAATGTAGGTCCGTAATGTCCAGTTCAGCTAAGATCTATTTCCTTAGATATGTAGTAGATAAGTGGATTGATGAATTGGTTTAAACTTAAATTTATCGATATTGCACAACTAATACTGAGTACATCGCTAGTAAAGGTAGCCAGTTTATGTGCCAAAGTTTTGTAGGTAGTCACGTTGATTCTGTAGGTAGGGCCAGTCCATGTATTTGTTAGGTCATTGCTGGGAGCCGTGAGAAATTCACTCCTGTCAGGCGAAAATTACTCTGCACTAATGCGTTCAGAAATACGAGCGGAGTAATTCGTCGGTTAACCTCGGTTTCACTCGGGTGGTTCTCGGGTGAAATTCACTCTACCCCGAGTAAATATTACTCGTTTTCAAACGCACCCTTAGACTATAGATATGTGTTCTGTGCTATAGATACCTCAGGGCTGCGTTCGTAAACCATCGCTCGACGTCGGGCGATCGCCCTAGAGAGGACGACGCTCTTCGTCGGACGTTTTAGAACGACATCGTAAGTTATGGCTGTCAAATGTCATTTTGATGTCAAAATAACCTAAAATTGATAAATTTTGTTTCCGTTTTTATACTTGTTTTGATCAATTAGCACTTCGCCCATAGAAATTATTAAGCAAATATCCATCTCATACATAAACAATGCCATTTTCATCCATAATAATGTATCCATTTTCTGTAACTATTTCTATTGTCTTCATATTTATGAAATTTCAAAACACAGTCGAGTAATTCCCTTACCAATCTACCCGAAATGGTGCTACAAAAATGTTCTAAGTGTAACAAGAACGTTACAAAATCAAAAATTGGATTAACGTGTAGTCGATGTAATAAAGTAGTTCATGCTGACAGTAACTGTGTTAAGCTGTCCAACAAGCAATTGAATACACTCCGGAACTCTTCGGGAATAGAGTGGAGCTGCGATGATTGTCAAAAAAATCTCTCGCGCAGATCGTCCTTCCTGATTCCAGACGACGGCGATGATGATAATGATTCTGATGATGGAGCTTCCGCTACTGTTCAACCGGTAGATACAAAGAAACTCGTGAAGGACATTAGTCGCGAATTAAAAAAGACCTTCAGAGAAGAACTATCACACCTGGAAAACTCACTAGAGTTCCTGAGTGATCAAATTACTACAATGGAGCAGTCTGTAAAGAACCAGGCGATCACTATTAAAAAGCTCGAGAATAAGAATGAAGATTTAATAAACAAGAACAAAAATCTTGAGTTAAGAGTTGCAGTTCTGGAGCAGGGACTGAGAGTTTCTGAGCAGAAGTCGCTGTCTAATTTAGTGGAGATCGCCGGAATGCCTGATATTATCCCCGAAGATGTACCGCAATTCGTCCAAATGGTAGCTTCAAAGTTAGAACTGAACCAACATGACATACAAACACATCAAAAAATGTCGGGTTCTAAAGGCAAGCCTGGACCGATCCTGATCGAGCTGAAGAATGCATCAATTCGTAAGCAGTGGGTAGACGCTGGGAGAAGAAAATGTCTAAACGTAGGAGATGTGCTGCCGAATGCCCCGAAGGAGGAAGTCGAACACCGGATCTATATCAGGGAAGCCCTCACTAGACATTTTAAAACCCTTTTATATAATGCGAAAATGCAGTTACATAGTTCATATAAATACATATGGTGCAGAGATGGCAAGGTACTTGTTAGAAAGGACGATAACGAAAAAATTCTATACATCCGATCACAGCATGATATTGACCTATTATCTAGTCCTAAACCTAATAAGAACTAGTTGAGAACCTATTTTTTGTACCTAACTATAATCATACCTACATAGTTACTTATTAACTTAACGTAAAAAAAAATATTTATACTTACCAAATTCTACATAATTATAATGGATAACTTTTCGCATATAAATATTATACCTAACTGTAGTTCTACCCAAGATTTTATTAGAAACTTACCGCCGAAATGTCATCTTAATATCTCATGTTTACATCTTAACATCAGGTCAATGATTAAAAATTTCACTAAGCTATTACAACTAATTGGTTCTTGCTCATTTCCCCTCGATATTATTGCATTAACAGAAGTCGGTATATCAGATAATATTGCATCACTATACAATATACCCGGCTATAACATGTACACACGACTGCGGAATGGAAGACGAGGCGGCGGAGTGATTGTTTACGTTAAGAATCACATTAAATTCACTGAATTCCAACACAAAACCTTAACGTACGAAAACATAACTGGTACCTTAAATACCAGCCAAATCGCTAACCAGGATGTAGTTATGTGTGCGGTTTATAGGCCACCCAGTACAAATAAAAAGATTTTTGTAAAGGAACTAGGTAATCACGTATCTATGTTTAACACAAAACAAAACTTTCTTTTAGTCGGCGACACAAATATCGATTTAAAAGCCGTATCATCGTACAAAGACTTGTATCTAGATAAACTCGGCGGGTGTGGGCTGATATGCGGAGTAACCGATTACACCCGAATTGAAAAAAAAATAAACATTACCACTAAAACTTGCATCGATCATATTTTTGCTCGGTTCCAGGCATGTCATCCATACTCTGCGGTGCTAGACGTAGTACTGGCCGATCACCGAGCAGTTATCTTTGCCTGTGTCGGTAACACGGCGCGTGAGCGTATACGGGGTGTTTGCAAAAAAGTAGATCGTGACAAGCTTCGCAAGGAATTGCAAAAGATTGACTGGTCAAACTCAAATGATATGCGTAGTCCTCGCGAAATCTATAATTTCATTTGTAATTCTTTCCAAAAAGCACGTAAAACTGCTACAATAGAAAAAAAATATTCCTGTCGTACTAACAGTAAAATAACGTTTCCTTGGGCTGATGAAAATATTAACAGGTTATGTGACAAGCGTAATAAACTATTTAGAGCTTGGAAAAATAACTCAAATGACCTAGAATTAAGACTAAATTACAATAAGATTCGCAATAAAGTAAATAAATTATTAGAAAAAAGTAGAAATTTATATTATATGAAGATTATTAATGAAAATTTCAAAAATACCAAGAAAGTTTATAAGATATTGAATGAAATGTTAGGAAGAGTTACATCATCTATAGATTCCGTAATTACAAAAGCTTTTGAGGCGCAAGGATTGTCAATGAAAAATATTACGAATAAATTTGCAATTAGTCTGGAAAATGCGGTAAAGGATATCGTTCCTAACTGCAGTGTCAAGCTTCTTGATCCTTGTAGTTACAATGAAACCATAGATAAAAGTATGTTATTTAAAAAAGCTACGCGTGCTAGTGTATATAAAATAATAAATAAATTAAACTCTAATAAATCCCCAGGTATTGACAACATTAAAACATACGAGTTGAAAATGGTTGCAGAGGAGATTTCAGTTGCATTTGCTAATCTTATTAACGAAAGTGTTGCAAGTGGTGAATACCCCGATGAACTGAAAATAGGATGCGTTAGACCTGTTTACAAAAAAGGTGCTAAGAATAATTACATGAATTATCGCCCCATAACACTATTATCAACTGTTGACAAAATTGTTGAGAAATACGTCAGCCAGGAAATACACCAATTTTACAAGAAACATGAAATCATAACTCAGAACCAGTATGGGTTTCAAGCGGGTAAAAGTACTACCCAGTTGTTATCAAAATTTACTGATGAAATCAACAATTACCTAAATGACAGGAAGCACGTACTGGTTTTGTTTATTGATTTTTCCCGGGCATTTGACACTCTAAATCATAGAGAGTTGATCAACAAACTCGAACAATCTGGTGTACGTGGACCGCTCCTCGGGTGGTGCGAGAATTACCTTCATAATCGTAAATTTACAGTTAAAGTCAATGACACGTATAGTGACTACAAAACGGTTATGGAGGGAACGGCACAGGGTTCTGTAATCGGTCCTCTTCATTTTCTTGCGTATGTGAATGATATGCCCAACTGTCTCAATTTTTGCACTTGTTATCAGTTTGCCGACGATACATGCTTAATAGCTTCTGACAAAGACCCTCAAACAGCGAGCGAACGTCTGCAGGCTGATTTTAATTTGCTCTTGAAGTGGTGCCACGATGGGGGCTTACAGTTGAATGCAGATAAGACCAAACTTCTTTGTATTAAATCCCCATACCTTAAACATTCTCCATATAGTGATATAATTGCCCATGACCACAGCTGTTTGCATGTGACTCATGCGCGGAATTGCAAGTGTCCACCAATAGAAAATGTTGAGCAACAAAAATATCTTGGCTTAATTATTGATAGCAGGATGAACTGGGGCCCACATATCGAACATGTCTGTGATAAGCTTCGACAATTCTTGGCCAATTTAATTATTTTAAAGGACCGTATACCATTTAAGGTCAAGATAATGTTGTTCAATTCCCTAGCAGAATCATACATCCAATACGGACTAAGTAGTTATGGTCGCACTTATAGTACATACTTAAAACATATTTTTAACTTTCAACGTCGAATTCTTCGTACTTTAGTGTCCCCCTAACATTAAGTAGCAATTTTACGACAATGATAATGGCCTTTTTAACTATTGTAAGATTTTACCTGTAGAAATCCAATTAAAATATTTGCTTCTCAAAGAAAATTTTTTTAATGAAAAATATAGAGAAGAGATAAAGCACCAACATCCTGTATGCACGCGAGCGGCCGCTCGGAATGAACTGAAGTTACGTACGATGACCGGTATGAACAATACCTATGGCGAGCGAACGACTGCTTACCTAGTTCCTCGGCTTATAAATAATCTACCTCCGGAATTGGGTTCCATCCACAATGTCAGACCGAACAACATTAAATTTAAGTTAAAGTATCATTTTTTAAACAATATGTTACAAACCTTAGAATAAATAATAATAACATTTGTCACAAACCTCATTGGTTTATTAAATGTTATGTTGTATTTTAATTTTGTATCGATGTATTTTAAAAGATAAATAAAAAAAAATAAAAAAAAATTATATATCTACGATAATACAAAATGAAATTGTTTACAAATTATTACAAAAAGGAGAAAATAGCCGAATTGACGGACATGTCATCTGTCAAATAAACGTCAGGGCGATTTTCACCCACCCATTTCACGGGGCGACCGGTGCGTCGTCGAGCGAGGTTTACAAACGGCTATACATGATCGTCGTTCACACCTCAGATTAACTAAACCAATGGATTCGCAATGTTATTATATGTCTCAAATGTCCACTTTTTGTATGGAACGTGGAATATTATTCTGAACCTTTTTTAACCAGTTTAAAAATTTATGACGGAAATAGAACTTTATGAGAAGGATGTTTATCCATGAATATTAAAAATATTAAGGCCTGCATTTAGGAGCAAAAAAATTAAAAATATTTTTTTTTATTGTTTCTTTAGCAGGGCCACATTAAGTTTTTTTACTGGCAATTAAAAGGATGTCATTGTCAATGCCACTGTAGCTGTCGTTTTGACTTTTGTTTATTTTTGTGTGTAGGTATGTGTGTAACCTTCCTTCCTTTCACAAAATAGTATCTTTTATTTTCTACAGCTATGCTCAGGTTCTTGATTTTACATGTGATTTAAATATTGGCTTGCTAACTGGACTAAGTTTTCTCGTAATTTGAACGTACGAAGTAACCAGACCCAAGAATTGAACAACAAAATGTTATACTTCCAGGTTACAGTCGCACTCCTGATACAACTTCTTATTTTTTTTGTACCAGAGTGCTATAATTTGGAATGTCGAAGGGTACCATTATATTTAAGAAAGAAGATCCTCGGGGATTGTAAAATATTCGTAAAGTAATGCCAGTCTGTGAAAATCACATGAGTCAATATGATTTTGCATTTTTACGGTAATATAAGTTCACTGTATTGTTTACACCAAATAATTCATGCTTGACTTACTAACAATAAAATCAAAGAACAGAAACTAATTGAATTTGAAAATATAGAAAACTCCACTGATATAGTATGTAAATACTGGACAGGTTTAACAGTCACACAATTTGTTTTATTGTTCTCTTGCTTAACTCAATTAGGTGAGGTTTGTTCAAAGCCTAAAAAGGCCTTAGGTTTATATTAAGTCAGACTATGGGCTAAGGAATCCCTTTGCAGAATTGCTTCTCGGGTATGCATTTCAAAAACTCATGTTTACTTATATAAAAAGTGTTATTGCTTCAAAAATCACCTTTACATTTAGGTATAGCCCATAAGCAGGGAAAACCTGTCCAGTAGAAATCTAACTATACGTTATACTCTTTGGGTCTGATTCAAACAATTCCATTGTTTTATTAGAGGTTACTAACATTTTACTTACAAAAGTCCTCTAATTACCTATTTCAAAAGAAATCTTATAACTTACACTGCTAGCTGCAGTAAGCGACCAACCAACCTGGTGGTCAATCTATTTTAAATAGGGCATTAGAAGCCATCTTTGTACATATTGATGCTTAAATTCCACACTTGAATATGTTCCCCAGAATGAAAATATTCAATTTAATTTTAATCAGTCTTGGAACATATTAAATTAAGCAAGCTAAGTCATATTTTGGGGAACATATTCAAGAAAATGATCCATCAAATGAGACTGCTGATAAGAGGAAAAATCAAATGAAATCCATGAATTTAGGATGGGCTCCGCACCCAACTCATATAACACCACTGGCTCAATTTTGAAATGACGTACTAATGAGGGAAGATGTTGAAATTGAATAAATAAAAATTACATAATTTCTGGGTTTTATTTCATACCTGCAACCAGTTTCTATATTACAACTATTTCACATAGTTTCCACTATTATAATTATTCAACACTTCATATTACATATTTAGTACCTATGATAAAATCGAGGGTATGTAGTCATATAGAAGTAAATATTTACACTTTGAATTAGCATTATAGTAATCTTAGAGAATTTTGCACTTAGTTCATTATAATGACTTCATTAATTAGCATTTGTTTTATAAAAAATCTTTTGTTATTGAAATAGTAAAACTGTAGCATTCTTAAGAACAGACCAGTATATTTTATTTATGTTGATATTTCATTACTGTGAGGTAGGTGCTTATCCTAAGAGTAGGCAGAGTCAAACAGGTATCACACACTAGACACTACAGCCAGGGGCTCATCCTAACAAATGCTGCACAAACACACTGCTACAAAGTAAAGTATAGAAGTCATCTGCCACCAACCAATGCATTTATTGTGCTAGATTTCATTTTAATAGCATGGACCTATTGATTACATGTATCAAAACAGGTATCACACACTAGACACTACAGCCAGGGGCTCATCCTAACAAATGCTGCACAAACACACTGCTACAAAGTAAAGTATAGAAGTCATCTGCCACCAACCAATGCATTTATTGTGCTAGATTTCATTTTAATAGCATGGACCTATTGATTACATGTATCATTTTTTTGGTCAGAGTCAGAGATGCTTGTTTGTTACCAACAGTGACCTGCAATGCTGCTAATTTGCAATCCAATTCAATATGTGGTCACCTGGGGGTTTATTGTCGAAGGAAAAATCTATAACGTCTGCGCTGCCTTTAATTTGACAGTCATTGCGGCAACAACACAAGATTGTGCACTTCTTAATAAAAAGTATTGTGATGTATTGTGATTGCTTAGATTATGTGATCATCACGATCATTAAAATCACAAAATTAAACGAGGCTTTTTTGACGCTGTCACTTCTGCAAGAGAAGGCAAAGGGAGCTAAGTTCATACAGCCATGTTTTTCGTTAATCTTGATTAAACATTAAAAATGTAATTTATGTGAATTTTAGTCAGAAAGTCACTCACTATCACATCGTTTGTGCGCTTTTGTTACTTATTTATTCGTTTGTGACACGTTTCAGTAACTTGTCATTGGTTTCCATACAAAAATCGCTTTGTTTTACATACTATGAAAGTCAATCAGAAAATTGCTGTTTTTTTGAATTTGCAGGCCTAAAAAAACCTAAATTTTATTCTAAACCCTAGATTTTTGAGTACTCTTTACAATAATACCTGCAACATGTTGGTTAATAAATAATTATATTCTTAGCCCAAAAGAGGACATGTCCTTTGCGTCCACTTCAGTCCGCCATTACAAAGCACCGTGTTTGTTGTTGTTCTAAAATATCAGTCGGTGAGCATTATTTGTGAGTGCATTTTACAGTTATACGATTTTTATTGATTTTTTTAATGAATTCTATAAAGAAAAACATAAAAAGTGTGGAATCTTGGATGCGGCGTCCCTAGTGTTTTTCCGCCATCTTAGAGCACCAACCCAAATGCTGGCACGTTTTTTTCGTAGGTATTTCATGTCTATTGGTTTCTATTGTCTAAGGTTCACACCGGGTGTTTTAGAACGGCCAGTAGGTACGTCATCGAGCGTCATCGGGCGATGTTTACGAACGCAGCCCAGAAGAATAAGTAGTGATTGTTCTGAGATAGATACCATAATCTAAGCCATAATCTGAGCTATGTACGGTGTAAACCTTAGATAAAGAATGAATAGATAGGACGTGACCGTATACCCGTAAGGGACAGACATAGATGACGTCATACCTGCCTAAAGTATTTGCGTATACCAGTGTTGCTTTAAGTTTTACCCTACTTTATGTTTATAGTGGCTTTTACCACTATAAACATAAAGTAGGGTTGATTGATCTACGTTTTTTTTTGAGACATTTTAATGAGCGCCCCTCGTTCAATAATATGTCTCAAAAAATAAAAGTGGGAGGAAGTTGCGATTTTTTTTATTGAATTCTTCATTCAACCTTCGCCGCAGTCTAAAGTTATTTACACTTTTAAATAAAACTACACTTTTCGGATTTACTCGAGTATATTTCGTTTTAAAACATTTTACTATTATTTATTTAAGTTATTATGTAAACATCTTTACAAATATAAGAAAAAATATTAGGAATCATCATCATCATCCACACGCGTCCACTGCTGGACATAGGCCTCTCCAAGTGCTCGCCACTGAGCACGATCCGCGACCACTCGCTTCCAGCTTTTGCCAGCTAGGTACCTTGCGAAGATCGTCGCTCGATTAAGAATACAGCGGGCAATAATCATTGTTTTTTCTTTATCTCTGCATTTTATTTAAAATCCAATATTTACACATTTACTAAATATTTGTGAAGATTTAGAAAATGTATAATATTAAATTTTAAATAAACATTTTCTAAAATTATATTTCAATAGCACCGTTATTGTCATCGAATAAAGGACTTCGGCTTACAGAGATAAAATTCACTACAATACAGGTAAAAATTCACTTGGGTTGGGTAAGTTCAAGAATTGAACTACTGATACCGCACTCAATATGGTGCTAAAAGCCCAAAGTTGGTAAGCTTGCTCACAATGTGAAAAAAAGATCTGGCAAAGAACGCAAGATGCCGATGTAGATAGCTGGTTATTCTTAGTTGCCACCCCCAACCTCGCCCCCGCTGGCGGCAACTTGGAAATAGCGCAGGACAAGACCAATTTGTAGATATCTGAGGAAGATTATGTTCTGTCAAGTATCTATATAATTAATTAGAAACACTTGTTCGGTGCATAGAGCTATATCTACATCCTATGTGTTCTTGTTAAATATTCAGACAAAGTAGAGATATGACTTATGTCATTTGGATTAAGCCAGATTACTAGCTATGGCACAAAATTGCTAATAAATCACAAACATTTTCTAGAGGCTGTCTACTCCTCGCCACTCACCAGCTGTTTTTGGGTGTGGTAAACACGTATTAAATTGCTTACGTACAAACTCATATGCCTTTGAACTTAAAAAGTGTAAGCACAGCGCGAATTTCCTTAAAGGTTCAGAATACTTTCTTTTGTCAACTCCTAAAAATCTTTTCAGAAAATCTCTATTGGTTCCTCCTACAGTATCTAAAATGTCCAACTACTAATTTTGCATCATTAACTTACACTTCAAATCACTTTACACATTTTCAAGTGACTACTTTTTTTCCCAATCGTCTAAGCGATTGACGCACTGGCCGTAGTTTTTTATTTGATGACCTCGCTGATTGTTTCAAACCCAGCATTTGAAGCCGCATTTTTCTCTTTCGGGGCGTATTCAAATTTGAACCGAAATCCAACACCGATGCGTCCTGAAACAATATGTATACAGGTTAAAAATAAAAGCAGGTTCTAATTTTACAACATTAAAAATTTAAATTTTTAAACTGTATCTGTACTAATGGTCAGACTTGTTATATTAATAGAAAATGACCAAAATCAAACCATTAATAATATGTTTGGCCATATTATTATCAAAATAGTAGAAAAGGATTTGGTACCTACCCTACCCATGTTAATCCAAAACTGTAAAATAAAATTCGAAATCCCCCATAAAAATAGTTGGGTTTGTGAAAAATAAATTTAGGTTTTGGCTTGATAGGGTATGTACCTTGTAGATATAATATGTATAAGTTACTGATCTGTAAAAAAAGTTTAGGAATAGCACCACTCCTAAGAAAATTGCCTTTTTTGTTTTTCTGAATCCACTGTTGTTCAAAATGCTTAGAACACATTCGGGTATGCTTGGTTGGCTGCCAATTCAATTGACCAGTAGCTTTAACCCAACTGTTTTCGAGTAGTTATCTCCGAAGGAAATCTGTTAAATACAGACAAACAAGCAAATGGAAAGTCTCACTTCAAAAGAATTAACTTTGTTATCTAAAATGCTCAAAATTTTATACTTAAATATGTCAATATTAATGTAACACAGAAACTAATATGTGAGTTCCCTTTCACGTAACAAATTACCTACGAATCAAGGAAAAATAGTCGTAGCGTAACTGGTATCATTATAAGCCGGCAAAATGTTATACGCGTTGGCTGTATACGTGGCCATATTGTATGGCGACATTCCTAGCTTGTTAGGTTAACAGTAACCTTACTACTTAGTTTGAAATTTCATGTTTAATCCCATAATATGATTGAGAACCATAGTAGAATGATAAAATATTGCAATATAACTTGTATTTATAATTTAAAAAATAGTTTTGGAGCTTTTTATTGACACAATTTAGGTCTTACCTGTAAAAGGTTATATTTTCCTGTTTTCTAGCACTATCACTATTACAACCTAAAACGGAGCAGTGCACCATGATTTAAATGTTCAAATAGTTCACAATTACACTAATTAAAGTGTTAAATAATTACACAGTAAGCTATAATTCACACAACAAACTTCTTCCACGTATTTGTTTAGCACCAGACGCTGGTGATAAACAATCCCCACTACCAGTTTCACCTATATACGGTAACAAGGACAAAAAAAATGATGCCATCTTCGTCTTTCCTTTGGCAATGTGTATAAGTTTATCTCTTTTCCTCATGTTTGTCGGCTTTTATAGCCCATCTATTTCATTCTATATCTATGGTGTAAGCACAGAACATAATTACTCCTAGCGGAGGGTGTAAAACTCAAAAGGCTATAGTATCTCTAATAAGTCTGTGGCTATAGTCCTGTAGCTGTAGTCTCATAGTCTGTGATTAATTGTTATTTATTTTTTCTTCAGAAATTTGCTTTCTACTGTTGTTACTAATTAAAAAAGAACTAATTAGTGAATTCACAAACTGATTCAGATCTTTAAAAATATAATTTTGGAAATCCTTTCAATTCCTTAAGAATTTTAATAGAAATGGCCCTGATATCTCCGTGTCAATGTTGTTTAGTACGTTCACCAGATAAAGACCTAAGATCGAGTTATAAAAGATTGGGTAAAACTGAAATATATGCTGATATGTTCAAGGAGTGTTTCAAAATTCATGTAAGTTTTCAGTGTGTCACATACTTAGCTATTTATTTCGTCTTTGCGTGAAGACATCTGATTGCCATAATAAGTCATGTGTATATTAATATGTTCACAATATCCTAAGCTCATCAATGTCTTTCTGATTTAGGAAACTTGGAAGTTGAACGTATCTTTGTAGCTGGAGAATGTTTTGTGCTGTTTTCCCTATAAATGTAACTTTGTAGGTCTAACTATAAAAGCATGAGGTCAATAGACGAATCTAACTCTGCTGGGCAGCGATTGGGAAGATACGCAGGACATTTTCAACCTATTTTTATGCATAATAATATGGCATAGTTTCTTTACAAAACATATTTTGACTCTTAGAGCATAATTTCGTTACACATTTTTCAGGTGACTTTGTTAGTATCTTAAACAAGGATATACAAAAATCTTATATATAAAAATGAAACGCTGTGTGTTAGTCTCGCAAAAACTCTTAAGCCCCGCGTCGACTAGCCTCGCCGAGAAGAGTCGAATCGAATTGCAAAAAGTTGCCTACTATATAATTTATATGAAACTGCGTCCATTAGCGACGAGCCGAATCGCGCCGAATCGAGTCGACGGGGCGAATTGTTTGGCAGGATAATTTCTTCGCCGATGCGATTCGATTCCATTTGGCGTGCCTCAGTGCAGTGGACGCGGGAAAGCGCATGCGCACTGACCCTTCTCACCGTTTCGAAAGGCATTAAAAAAATTAGTTTAAAAAATGAATGGAGAACTATTAATATCGCTGGTCCAACAATATACACCGTGTTTCATAATAACCAATAAATAATCAATGCGTTATCTAATACTAATTATTAAAATGTGTTTACACTAATGTCATTCAACCCAAAATTTTCATGCATATCATAGTATCATCATCATGTCTATGATTTACATGAAAATTTTGGGTTGAATGACATTATGAGTAAACACAATTCAATAATTAGTTTTAGATAAGGCATTGATTATTTATTGGTTATTATGAAACACCATGTATATATTTAATTTCATCCATATTTATTTCTTTTCATATTAATGTCATGTACCCAGTATTTTGGAACATGTCCTTGACTTTTTCTTATATTCTCCTCTTCTTCATCAAAAAGTATTTGAGATAAAAACATCTTTTTATCCAAGCTGTCCATGATGCAAAAAACTACTTACTTTAATGAAAAGTTGCGATGAATGAAAAATTCGATTCGATTCTTCAAAGATGGACGCACTAGGAATAAATGCGACTCGCTTTGATTCGACGCGCCTCCGCTGTAATTGACGCCAGGCTTTAAACGGCTCAACCGATTCTTACGAAATTTTCTGTGGGTATTTGGATAGGTCCAAGAAAGGCTTAAACGTAAAGTTGGCGCTGGAATCGGGCAGGACAACAGCCCGTACCCACTAGTATTTTATAAAATTTGATCTAATCTATACTCATTTTTATGAATTATTTGTAATTTTGATGTTTTAAAACTGTGTATTCATCATTCCTGTGATGTTAAAATAATTTTATTTTGTTCTTTAGAATTTGTGGGTATTTTAGCCCAACCCTCAACCATTGGCTTTTAATCTTTTCTATTGTTTTTTACAGATCTTTAGCAATGATAACAGTGGAATTTGTGAAGTGTGCATAACACGTCTGCGAGATGCATGTGACTTTAAATCACAAGTGCAGGAATGCCAAAGAAGTTTGCAAGCAAAAATGGAGACTGGTGAGGTAAAAGGTAAAAGGTATTGAATCACATAATAGTTCATAGTATGACTTTTACCCACCCTGTGTCAACTCCACTGTAGTGAATGATGAACCAAATCCTTCACTGTAGGAACAGCCCATTCACAACTGTTAATTTATTGCATTTGGGTTGATGAGAATTTGGACAATTGAAAAATCCATTTTAATGTGTATTACACATTAGGACAATTGTATACACACTGTTATCATGTGTATACAATTCACATACTTCTGCCTTGCGAACATAGAACTCTTGTTAAACCAAATTTGATAGTGAAACTTGCTATAATTGACATTACTGGCATTTTATCAAGGTCGGCAGCATAAAATTTATACATCAAAGGATAAAGTCGACATACTTTATTCTTTAGATTGATAAACTCAGAATGGAATGTTTTTTGATATAGTCTATACATAAATATTTTTTATCAGTAGGTACGTTCAATTTGGTTATTGATATTTGTTGTGCCTTTCATTGGCATTACTTTTGGCAACAAAGTTTTGGGTTTTGTAATTGGATTTTGGCTTTATATTTTCATTGAAAATGAAAACAGATCACATAGGTGATGCACTGATATGCTAACGATACATAAATAAGGGATTCAAACATTGACTTACAAACAAATGGACTTTGCTTCTGCTTCTGTGCTCCAAAAGTGGCCCTAGAAAATCAGATCCAAAATTCAAATTGAGACCCACAGGCATATTATGGATCTTTCATTGTATGGCATGGTATAAATTTTGAGATAAAGAAGTCATGAAATGCTTTATTTGGTACTAGCTGCCTGCCCCGGCCTCGCACGGGTATCCTAAAAACCTTTTGACAATACAACAATGTAAGATACCATAGATTTTTGGAATAACATGGTTGTTAATCTGTCAATATCGTCACTTCTATATATGAAAATGTTTAAATTCACAATTTTTACTTTTTTTTGTATTATTTTTCAAACATTTTCTTTTATACAAACCTTGTCCTAACAATAACGAATACATAAAACCAAGAATCATCCAATTTGGTGCAAAACATACAATAGTCAATATTCTGAATTGGGTCTGTTTAATTTATCTAAAAATGCTTTGAAAAATGAGATCAAAAAAATTCACCTAAAAGCTTTATGTCAGCCTTAATTGTGAAGCAGCATTTAACACACACGCACCACACGCTCACGCACACACACCCTCACACACACACACACACGCGCGCGCTCGCACACGCACTCACGCTCGCACACACAAGCGCACACACACACGCTCACATACACACGTACACGCACGCATACACATATCCACCGTGAAAGTATTGTTTTTAATTGTATTTATTATCATTTTACTTTTGATGTAACTAGACGTTATTTTGAACTGCGCCTTATATCCCTACACTGAGGCGCGTTCAGAGCCTTCGCGCGAAGTACAACTTTTCGCTCTAACCCCGTTCAATGCCTTCGAGCGTGACAACCGGGTGAAACAACCGGCCCGTTCAAGACATTTGAGCATGAAGCAAATACAAAGAGGAGGTGCCCTATCGCGTTTTCCGTATGAAATCAAGTGAAGCCGGAAATCGGAGTGCGGGGGGAGGGTGCGCGACGCCACTGTCACCTTGTAGCGAGTAGAATTACTAAAATGCCAGCATTATTGACGTTAACATAAAAGTTCCGCTATACATTACTAGGTGGCAGCAGTGCTAGTACAGACTAAAATGCCAGCATTATTGACGTTAACATAAAAGTTCCGCTATACATTACTAGGTGGCAGTAAAAAAAAAAAAAAAAAAAAAAAGTCCATAAGGGCAGGAAGAACACCGGGGGGTTTAGTGGGTAAGCCTGGCACTCTGCCGGGAGAGCCCCACACACGCTCGTCGTCTAGCCAACGACGAGTACGGTGCGTCACGCATTCCCCTCGTAAAAAAAAAAAAAAAAAAAAAAAAAAAAAAAAAAAAAAAAAAAAAAAAAGGTGGCAGTAAAAGATAAATTCGTAGGAGAGAGAAAGATAATTATGTTAAAAGATACATTCGTAGGAGAAAGATAATTTATTAGGTGCTGTATCAATATAATCTAAAAATAAAAATCGTTAAAACTGCTTATATTAATTCACGTGTTTTGTTTTCGCCCTTAATACATCCTACGTTTTCGTTAGTATTTTTACTCGCCACTAGAGGGCCTTTTGTGCTTTATCGGGACATTGACAGAAGCGTCCATGTGGCGTCGAACATTCTAGAAGCAATATGTCAAGTAATAAATTAATAATGCTTGTTTAATGTACTTACAAATGGAAAGAGATTTTTTTTCGTTCACTTTGTTTCTGTCGTCTGTGTAACTTTTGCACGATAGAATACAACATTTCATTTTGTATTTAGGTAATTTAAAACTAAAATAAAAGAAGAGCGTACGACGTACTAATCCGACAGATAAAAAGTTCGACTGATGTCAGCGCCTCTGGCGTTAAGTAGCTAAAACTAAAAATGCGTGACGTGCGTGACTCTGGTGATAGAAGCTGGACCTAGATGCTTATAACATCTCCTCTTTGTATTTGCTTCATGCATTTGAGTGTCGTCGCGAGTTACAACCGAACAACCATCGAATTTGATGGTTGTAAAACGCTCTGACATTCATGACTGAAATACTCTTACGTGATAGTATGATATTGGCGGCCATATTCTATAATGTCATCTACTAGAAAGAGAGAGAAATAAAAAAATCATGTGAAAGAGGGAGATAAAAGATTTGGTTCCTGCAATCCATTCAACGCCTTTGAACGAGTTATAAAACAACCGGATAACTACACCCAGAGGCGCTGAACGCGCCTCTGTTCTTTTTTCTCTTAAATGTTTTTTCTAAATGTCTAATCTGTTTTGGCCTTATTAATGTTAAAAATGTTTATTAACCTATGTTCATTGTAACGCTGTTGGATTACTGAAAAAAAAAATTGTTAATTAATGAGGGAAGTTAAAAAATATTGACAACTTATTGTGTTTTTAACCTTTTGATTAGCATCATGAAGACAGGCTTAGAGATAAGCATAAGTTTCTTTTATTATAACAATGTGGATAAAGTTTAGTATATTTCGATACATATACAAGTATTTCTGATTATATTTACTAAGTTCTTTCAATTTTAGAGACTAAAATATTAGTGTGCTAATTTGGGTACAGCGGCTACAACCGTACTAAATAATATAGTATACTATTTTTTTTCTGACTATGTGTCATTCCAATGTGACGGGTGGGACATTCTAACTCCTTTTTGCTCAAACTCTTAAGTAATTTCTTTTAAATTATATTGTATGCAATCTGTGTTAAAATTGTAACAGTTTAAAGTCAGATTTTAGTTTTAAAAGAAAAAATCAAAACAAAATCTTCAACTACATAATTAAACCCGAAAACTTTTTAAGTGTGACGGGTGGGACACCCATTACACCCACCTGCTTATGTGAATGGCTTCGCTTTCAAAGTTAAGACAAACTATCAATATTTTGTTAAGCAGTTTTTCAATATCTTGTAAGTTAAATATTTTGGTCATTTTTTATGTAAACAAACTTTTTATATCATAAAATTTTTAAATACATGCCTTGTAAATGCAACGGGTGGGACGAGTAACTTTTGACAACAAAATAGTTCATGAATAAAATGCACAGAATTATTTAGACATGCAATTTATTATATTTTTTTAATTAAAACTAATAAAAATTAAAAATGTCAGCCTAGCATTAATTAGGCTAATGGACGAAGTATCTTTATTTTTCTAAAATGTCGACGGGGTTCTGGAATTCATAATGCAATCTGTCCTCGTTGGTTTTCATAGTAGGTTCAGGATGAATATTCAAAATTGCATTATTTTATAGGACACATCGTCTTCATCAATGCGAAATAATTTTTTGCTTTTCAAAAAGATAACTTTTATTTCGTCATAAGGTTCGATGTTGCTTTGACTCACAGCCAAGTATTTGAATGAAATTAATTTTCTACCTGAACCAGCTTCTAATTGCACCAAAATATAAGTGCCAGTCTTGATACTATGTACATCAATAGCAGCTTGGGACTCATCAGTGGCAGCATAAGTCTTATCTACGAGTGTATCTGCATTGGTTTCTTCAATGCTGCTTAAGGGTCTTGGTCCTGGCATATTGGCATTGTCATCATCATCTTTATCGCTTTCACTGTAAACTTCATCATAAGTCAGTTTGCCATCTTGGAACAACAGTATCTTCTTCCGTAGTGATGTATCAGTGAGGGCATATGCCAGACATTTACCGCTCAATTCTCGAAAGTAAGCTTCTGAATGTAATGAATGGACTGTATGTCAGTCCATATCTGGTCAAGCTTTTCCTTGTTAAATTCTATTTAGTCGTTAGCGACGAAATGTATCTTCGTGCCTTTCAGTGTCTTGATTTTTAAGTATAAATAACAATCCCAGCTCGTGTTGATTATCTGTCTTCTGGTCATTATGGCATTCCATAGTGATTGCTTTGCAGTGGCATCCACACCATCCATTGCGCCTTTTCCATGACTGGTGGCGAAAAAATTCCACACTACTCCTACACCCCAGTTCTCTTGCAACCAGCAAATGTTCGATAAGGTGTACCGGTTTTTAAATTGGGCAGCACAGCCATCGGAATACATGTATACCTTTATTTATTTATTTTATTTATTTATTCTTTTCGTACAACATGTTAAGGATGTACAGAAGGCGGACTTAATGCCAATGGCATTCTCTACCAGTCAACCGGCATGGTGTGAGAGAATGTGTAGACGGTGTACGAATTAAACTTATTAACACAAATAAAATAGGTATACATAATAATAATTCTACATAAAGATTTCCTATATATATAATTAAGACATACATTTCATTCCATTTACCTTTTTCAGTGAGGGATAGTTTGTTTTTAAATCTTCAATTATTTTCTTTAAAAATGCCCAAACTGCATATTTGTTATGCGACAATTCATTGCTTATTATGAGATAGCTTGATTTATCTTCACCTTTATTTGCCCACGCACATCCCGTCAGTAATGTGACCTGCGGGTGGGACCAGTGAGCGCTTTGAATTTTATCTTGAGACAAAATAGCGATGTTTTCCGCGAAGTCCACTTGCAGGAGACCTTCTTCATTTGTGGTCTGCAATTTTTGATTATGGAATGCTTCCGATTGGCGTATTTTTATGAACACATGCAGTTTAAATTTAGACGTTTCGAATTGAAGTTCATCTAGCAGTTCCTTCATTGTGCCACTTATGGTTGCCACTTGATGTCTATCAATTTTTGTCCAAGCTTCCATGAAACCTTCATATTTTCCTCATACTTTATAGGTACTATGTCACAAATATCAAAGCACTTTTTGCAAGCACTCATCATACATTGCTCGTTTGAGCAATCGCAAGTAATTTCCTCTAACAATTCAGTGGGTGTAGCAAGAAAATTGGGGCAAAATTTATGCACAGCCTCTACCAGAAAATTGTAGTTTGCGTGATGCATGCATACATAAACGTTGTGCGGCATTTCTGATATGGATCGGACATGTACCGGCCTCAAATCATAGAACATACTTTTACCCATTTTAACATCTGGATGTTTTTCTTTAAAAAAAGCGAATGCTTCAGCAACTGACATAACCAAGTGCCTTTTGGCAACATTAGTCCGAATTCCTGTGTCTAGGTTTTTAACAGATATTGTGTCTTTTCGCCCAGGGGCCGCCCGACTTATATCATCCCTCTCGTAAAAACTTTGTGCCTTCTTTTTGTCTTGATCTGAAATGATGAATCTTTTTTTCTTCGATGAATCTTGTGCAAATATTGGTGGTTTGGGTATGGTTTTGCTAACTCCATAAGAACCGCTTGTTTTTTAACGGTCTTTCTGGTAAAGATTTTTGCGTCCCTATAACGGCCTTGCGCAGCGTTCTTACACATTTGTATGATCCTAACGGCGATGACAATTGTTGGGAAGAAATTGAAGAATTGGCCAATTTTTTCCTTTCCCTAGCTTTTCTTTTCCGTACTCATTCCTTTTCCCTCCAAATTGCTTTTGCTTCTTCATTTTGACTCCTATATTCTTTATTTTTTTTCCTCCTTTTGGCATCCCTAATCCTCTCCTTTGCTAAAAATTCGTCCCGTTTTTCTACATTACCTTTTAACTTTTCTCTAGACTTTCTTTTTCTCTCTGCAGGATTCATGACCTGAAAAAAAATTGATACCAAACCCAAATAAAACCAAATTGGCAAAGTGCAGGCATACACTTACGGTCGACACCAAAAGTCACTGAAAATGTAGATTTTAATTGTTAAAGTTATAAGGAATTACATATTATATAACATTATTTGGTTTAAATGGTCTTTGGTGTTAAATATTTACCACTGTGACGTTTATAAAATAATTCCGTATTAACATTATAAAATAAGGTTCAATCTATACTTCAGCAACTTTTGGTTACAGTACACACGCAAGCTCACCAACCTACTCCAAAATATCACATTTTCTCTCCTAATATTAAACTTATTTGAAAGTTGCTTAAAAATCTCTTAGATTTGGATAGCTTGATAGGCTGTTGTGTGTACATTTAATTAATAAATCATAATTATATAGGACTTTGTAGTTAAAACTTATTTCCAAATTTAATAAATAAATGAACAAACAAGTTTAAATTCTTGAATTCTTCAAAATTTTATTTTATCCCACCCGTCACAGAGACGGCTGGGACAGTGGGACAGGTTTAAGTAGCTACTTTACAATGCATCAAATTTCACCTTCACTACTCGGCTCCTCTCTCTGCCTAACCATATTTGATACGATTCCGTCAGTGCCGCCTTTGTGACGCGGTTTAATATTGAGCTCACGAACGTTCTCGATAAGCCTAGATCTTTTAGCAATGTGTATATTGCCGGAATACCTCTCGCGCCTACTTCTACTGCATATAAGTGAACATAATAACACAAATAGAAAACCGTCATATTAGACCAACAAATCGAAATACACTGTCAGCTCCAGTTTGGCGAAAGTGTTTATCATATTGCTCAAAGATTTATGATGAAACCTTCGGCCGATCACAGTACTAGAACCATATCAAATAAGAATTGAAAGAGTTGTCGCCTGTTCAAATATTTGAAAAACTTTCTGAAGACGAAGCTTATTAGATAAAGTGCATCTTTATCTAACATATAATGCGAACCAAAATAACTTGACAATATAAGTGTTGCTGAACTGAAAACCTATTTTTCATACCACCTGCTCGACAATGTTCACTTAGATCCCCCTTAACTTCAACGTAAAGCAAGACATTATATCCCAAGGGATATAATTTTGTATGAAACTCCCAAGGGATTAAAGTGTTTTAAATATGGAACATAAAATTCGTATGAAAATTTAGCATAGATGCTAGCTTAGGAAGGCAAAGGTTCTACGCCCATACAGCAGTAGCGTGCATCCACTAGAGACAAAGACATTCTACCTGTGTAAATAATGTTTTTATAAAATCTAAATACGTCTACCAAAATTATAAAATATTTCTCTACATTATACTGCAAGCTAAAATAAACAATAAAATTTCACTTTATTTTTATTGATAAAATACTTTTTATGCTAAAAGCGCCATCTTTTGATGGCAACCATTAAATATCGATAAAAACGATTAAAAAGCAGAGTAAAGGAAGAACACTAACGCTGCCGGCGGATAAACAGCATTTGGAAAAATTACGCGGCATTTTTAAAAATATATAATGTTTCTACAATTTGTTCCATAATTTGCACCAACAGTATTCCGTTGTATTGTTTTCATAGCTAAAACTTTGCCGCCAACGCCATTACGTATTTCAAAATTGTAATGTCTTGTTGCTTACGTTAATAAAGTGGAATGTGTTTTGTGGCATCAATAATGGTCTTTTTAGAAGTTTATTCAGTGTTTTATTGATAAAGTTAAAAAAGCTTCAGGTTTTTTTTTATTTGGGGTCAATAGGCTGTCGACTATTTGAGATTTATTTCGACAGTTGTGTGTAGTACTTAATTAATTGCTGTTTCAAAAGTAAATATACAACGAAGTTGAAAAATAAAAGAAATTTATTTGATACCATTTTATTGTTAACAAATTAACATTCGTCCTGCGTGCTACTAAAGGTCATTGACAGGGTCCAGCAGCTGATCGTATCGTATTGTAAATCGATGGGTAGACTAAGTTCATACTTGTTATATTATTATTAAATATGAGTTTTTGTAATGTTTTAAGCTTCACTTAAGATTAAATTATTGCGTGACGTGTTTGTGCTTGAGAAAAAAATATCTTTTTTTTTGCTATTTTATGGTTTTCATGATAATATCATAATTTTAACCATAGTTATAGTGATAGTGATAATGATAATGTGACAGTGTTTATGATGAAAATTACCACCTAAGTAATTGGTTATAGAGCTCTGAGTTTTGATTGTCTCGCAGATGGTATGAAAAGTAGAGTATTCACCTCTGGAATAAAGCAGTGTCTTCGTCTTAGGCGACTTTAACCCCTCGCATCACTTAGGACTCTACATAACTCCCTCGCTTTGCTCAGGAGTTAAATTTTAACTCCCTCGCTACGCTTGGGAGTTAACTCTAGAGTCCCTCGTTACTCTCGGGGTTCAATATGGCGCCCGCAACGTTAGACACTGCTTTAATCCCTTGGTGCATAATCTACTATTAGGATCCTACTACTAACGGGCCATCACAAACTGCCGAGAGAAGGAATTTATTAGTTGGCATACATGGCATGAAATGATGGTGGATGCTATTCGTATATTACTGACATGGTCATATCAAATGCCTGGATAAATCACTGTTTTGACGTAATTACAGCTAGGTTTTATGTCATGCAGACGCCTAAGCCATTCAGCTTGTCCTGTTCTTCTTTCAATATTATAGGGCTACAGCTCGATGGTTGCTGGAAATGCGCCCTAAAAGCTTCCCAAGCGTGTACGCTCTGTCAAATGCCATAAAAGAAGCTGCAAAGTGTAAAAAGAACGCTTTGCACAAAAAATCCGTGTTCTTTTGTTTTTTTACTCATAAGTGACCAGAGTACCAATTTGAGAACACCCCTGTAAATTCCTGAAAAATATTTGCAAATTATTGGTTTCATGATATACACGGTGTTTCATAATAACCAATAAATAATCAATTCTTTATCGAAAACGCTTAGCCCTCTGCATTCTTCTGTTATTACAGTGGTCTCTGGAGGACATCTAACTTTTTGAATTATATCATAGTTTTCATGATACACACCAACACCTACACACCCTAAAGAACTTATTTTAGTGGCGTCGGAATACAAATAATACCACCCTGCCCAGTACTTTTTTTTTTCCGGCAAACAGTTTGCCCACCACTATGCGGAGTGGAGGCTGAGAATCCTCATGGATACCTGAACGGCCGGCTGAACAGGTTATGTCGGACTCCTACCGACTAAACTCTGCCTTTCCCCTTTGGCCTGTTGGCCGTAAAGGCTTCATCGAATGCCCCCTCAGGAAAGGGGGCGGTGCAGCGCTGCCCTAGATTTAACTAGAGCATATGCGCTTGAAATCGATCGGGAACCAAAGTGGGCCGATCGTATCGAATGGGACCTAGTCACTTGAGCGTACAGAAGGTAGCTCGGACAGGTTAGGACTGGGAAGACGGCGCTGATGCCGCCTCTTGCAGGGTTAGAAGGGCCTGCGTAAGAGTGTTGGGGGGATCCGACAGAACATGTCGAGGTCTGCGGTTATCGAACGGGGGGGGGGGGGGGGGGAAGGTCATAGGCCGCCGCCCCTTGAACGAGGGGGTTGGGATGCTCCTATGCAGCTTTGAAAAAGCGCTCGGAGCAGGATTTGAGGTATTGCTGCATCGTGGGTAACTCGAGATCCCTATGTAGGTCAGCATTTCTGACGTACCAGGAGGCGTTCGTGGCCTTGCGGCAAAATAAATTTTGAACTACTTGTCATTATTTTTTTTTACTTTGAATGGGCTTACTCTTGATCCGAATCCAGCCTTGAGGCAAGGATGAGATCTACGGTGGGACGAGTTTGCCCAGAAAGTGCCTATTCACCCTTGCTTTGAAGATTTCCGGGTTGTATGAGCTCGGGAATATAGACGCCGGCAGAGAATTCCACACCTTGGCTGTGCATAGTGCGCACAGCCAAGAAACAGCCAAAAGAAGACGTGTAGCGCTTTGTGCGACCAGCGGGAATATCAACCAGGTGAGAGTGGTAACCAGCCGTGCGTCTAGATTCCCGATAGAAAAAAGGAGATAGCGGGATCAGCTCATGCAGTCCTTGGGCACACTCCCCGAAGTACAGGAAGAACACAGATAGACAGGCAACACTGCGCCGGTGAGCCAGGCTGTGAAGCTTGGTTTTTATCAGCTCGTCCCCAATAAGTCTCCTGGCTCGGCGTTCCACTGAGTCTAGTGCGGCGAGTTGGTATTTGGCTGAGCCATCCCAGAGGTGACTGCAGTACTCCATACACGAACGGACTTGGGCTTTGTAAAGTGTGAAAAGCTGTCCTGGTGTGAAGTACCGCTTAACCTTGTTCAGGACGCCTAACTTTTTTGCCGCTGTTTGCGCTTTAGACTATGGCTAACTACTTGTAATTTATGTAAAACCGTGTGACGAGCGTGTGCAAAGACGACGCTCGCGTATGACAATACCGGACGTATGCAAACCTTGTAAAGTGTGTAAAACGCGTCACTCTGTCGACGTGCGCTCGAAAATTGAGCTGACGGTCGAGAGTGAAGCCTAAGTATTTGACAGTGCGCTGCCAGGGAATAGCAGCGCCCTGCAAGTAAAGAGAGTCGGTGTTATAGGGGATCGTCTGGCGGCGACGGTTCAGATCGAAGCAAATCGCAGAGCTTTTCTCCGCGTTTCCAGTCCAGTCCAGTCGGTGGGTTTGGCATTGAAATCCCCGAAAAGAATGACAGAGCTCCCTAGGCAGAGAAGAGCTTCGAAGTCGCTCTGGATAGGAGGGAGGGTAGGGCGTGAATAAACCGACGCGACGATAATGGACGGGTGTCCCGTCATCGCCAGTTTACACACCGTGGCCTCTAGGTTAGTAAGGGGCGGGGTGGCAACAGGGATACAGTGAAGTTGTCTCCTGTAATAGATAGCAGTTCCGCTGCATGTTTGCGGGAAATCGGAAACTCTTTCGTTACGGATCAGCTTGTACCAGGAGAGCTATTTTTGAATTACGTATGCGACTTCGAAATCACCGATGTGACTAATAATCACCGATTTTCAATAATTCTTATTTTTGAATATCACTTATGTGACTACCTTAGTCACGGATGTGATTTCATTACGAGTGCCCTCACCCACTCGTAAACCAAGTCATACATAACTGTGGAAACGTTATCTGTGTTTTGTTTAGAGAACATATTGACAAGTTTGAAGTTGATGTGTGTTGATATTGAGTGGGATTTAAAATTTTAAAAATTTGTCAAATAAGTAAATATACACGGTTATTTTTTATCACCCTGGAAAATTTAAGGGACGCTTCACGATATGTTATTAGAATGATTTAAATATAAATAAAAAAAATAACTCACTTAATTTTTTTTAAAAATACAAAAAAATGCTGCACTAGTTGAGAGCAGCATTTTTAGAGATTTTTTAGTTTTTTAAATATTTTTTTTATTTTTTATTTCATTTTTTTTACTTTTTATATAATATTGGATGTGTCCTGAAGCGTCCCTAACATTTTCCAGGGTGATAAAAAAATAACAGTGTATAAGTTTAAAATCTTTTAAATTTGTGTCGCAAACAAACTTAGAGCAGTATTTTCTTATTATTTTGGCCTAGTTGCAATGAATTTTTAGCCGTATAATAACCGGTATATACCGAAAACGGCTACATTCTGCGTGGAACCGAACCCTTACGTATGTGTGTACTTTATCTATGTTGGCAGCTCTGCGTTCGACTTTCAAAAATAGGATGTTTAGGAATTCGTGACTTCAAAGTCATCGCTGACTATTTAGTCAGCGGTGATTTCTAAATCGCATACGTAATTCAAAAATAGGTCTCCTGGGAATAGAAAGGCCTTTTTGGTTACTCGGCTTAAGCCGAGTTTCCTGCAGAAGCAAAAGGTCAACTTGTCTATCTTTCATAAACTCTCTGATTTCCGGTAGGTTAGGCCGGAGAGAGTTGGTATTGAAGGAGACAAGTGAAACACCTTCGGGTTTGGTACGTCCGTTGGTGTAACCGGTAGATAAATTTACGTTAGAGCTAGACATAGCTAGTATTGTAAACTATAATAAATAAAATGAATAAACAAAGGGAAAAGATACGCGAAGGGTGCGTGAGAGGCACGATTCAGCAAGACTCGAGTGGGTTGAAATCGGGAACCTATTGCAGCGCGAAAACTAGGTCTAGGCGGTTGCATATTGCAAACAAGCGCCCTCGCCTGTCTTTCGCGCTGCGGAGTTCGATGGCTAGCTGAGCTAGCTCGTCGAAGTTGATGTCGCTAATGGCATCAAGCACGAACTTCATGTTATTAGCGGCGGCTGTCGGGATCGGCCGGATTGGGCGGGCCGGGGCCGCTATGGAACCTTTTTTTGCGGGGCGTGGTGCCCTGGGACAGCCTTTGTAATTTGCTGTGTGACCGACTTAGCCACACAGTACGCAGGCGGGGGGGGGTGGGGGGAGTCCCTAGTGTGGGTACACTCCCTTGTGTGGTGCGGGACTAGGCACTTAACGCACCTAGGCTCAGCATGGCAGTTTGCCGCCGCGTGCCCGTATAACTGGCAGCGGTGGCACTGCCCGGGGATTCCCCTACCGCGTGGCGCCTCGGGCGTAACCCCAGAGAGGCCGCAGACGGTAAGGTCCAGGGACTTGAATATGTCCCGGGCGGAGGGAGTGTTGGTCAAGACGACCAGGACTAGGGGCCAAGCTCGTCCGAAGCGGCCGTGCAGTTTATGCATCGCCTCGACGGGGTGCCCCTGGGATATGAGGTCGTTTTTAACGTCCTCGCTGGATAATTCAGAGGGCACACCCCTGAGGATGGCCCTGACCTTACGCTCCTCGGGGAGCGCGAAGGTATGGTATGGGAATTTATGTGAGGTGAGCAGACTTGTCAGGCTGCGGAAGGAAACAATGTCTACGCATTGAATTTTGATTGAGTCAGGCATGTTGGATGCCTTAGAATAATGAATCTTCTGCTAAGTGCAGAGAGTGGACAAGCGGGTCCATTTCGCTTTATCGCGAAGGAAAACTGGGGGGGGAGCCTTAACTTTGACCGGCTGGGCGGTACAAGTATTTGGTTTTTTGGTTGGCTTTGAAGAAGCCGAGGAAGCTTCGACGACGTCCATAGGGGACGAAGCGTCGGTGGGAGTAGGGGCCGGGGCCGGGGCGGCGGCGGAGGTTGAAGCCTGAGCGGGCTCGGCTTCGGGGCATTTGGGGAGGCCTGAGGCGCGTTCAGAGCCTTCGCGCGAAGTACAACTTTTCGCTCTAACCCCGTTCAATGCCTTCGAGCGTGACAACCGGGTGAAACAATCGGCCCGTTCAAGACCTTTGAGTGTCGGCGCGAGTTACAACCGAACAACCATCGAATTTGATGGTTGTAAAACGCTCTGACGTTTATGACTGAAATACTCTTACGTGACTGGATGATATTGGCGGCCATATTCTATAATGTCATTTACTAGAAAGAGAGGGAAATAAAAAATCATGTGAAAGAGGGAGATAAGAGATTTGGTTGCTGCAATCCGTTCAACGCCTTTGAGCGAGTTAAAAAACAACCGGACAACTACACCCAGAGGCGCTGAACGCGCCTCTGCGGGGCGCTTATTGCGCTGCTTATTTTTCCTTCCCGTAACAGGGACAAAGGAACTGTCCGACTCCTCTGAGCGAGCCGACACCAACGTGTCCTCATCAGAGGATTGGCTAGTGGAGGACCGCTCCGAGGCTGTACGTTTAGTCGCAGACGACTGCGTACCGTCGGACATGGACTCGGACGACGCCGGTGAGGCCGGCGAAGCCTCACCGGCGCTCGGGGCGGGACGGGGGCTCGGGGGATGACCGAGTTGGTTGGGTCAGAAGTTGGGTTAAAGTCTGAGCTACGCTCTTGACTATAGCCTCAGCATTGGCGGGGGAAAGGTCCACACCTGAAGCGGTGATGGCGTTAGAGAGCCCTTGGAGAAATGTGTCCATGGTGGACTATGGAATAAGCGCAGAAGGCGCGGGAGCTATAAAGATTAGGCGCAGAAGGCGCAGGGAGGATCGCGAAACGAATGCTCCTTGCTTAGTAACGAACTGCTCCGCGCACGGCCTTTCGTGTGAAAAGCCGCGTTGCGAGGGAGCGGGACAAAAACTAAAGCGGGGAGAGAGCTCCCCTGCCGGAGCAGGGGGGGGGGAAGACCGTTAAACGGCAGTCCCGAAGGATTACCGTCATTCCGTCACCTTTGGGCTAATCCCAAGTGCAATGGGCTTTGGAACGTCAAGATTGGGCAGGCCGGGAGGCTTGCCGGTTTACGCCGATCAGTAAAAACTGATCCAAGGCGGGCACTGTTTTGACAAAAACAGCACTCGCCGTGCGGCGAGGAATGTAGTCACACCGCGTGTGCAGTGGAAATCGTACGAAACACGGAATGGAGCACTCACATGTAATGCCCAGTACTGAATCTTTGACCTTAAGAAAAGTTTTGAAGTCATGATGTCCCCTTTAACCAAGCCCAATGACAGACAAACAGCAGGTTTAAACAAAAGTACTTTATAATCAAATTCAAAAACTGGAGTTTTATTCATCCTGCTCACTGGATATTTTAGCTGTTGCAAATGTTGACAACTTTCAACTAAACAGGGGACTTTTATATGCGACCAGAATGCAAGAGTGGTGGTGAACCTGGAAAGTAACTGAAGTTTGGGAAGAATTGGATGAGGCTTAGTCAAAAAACATCTATAGAAATTTGTCAGACAGAAACTGACGCCTTAAGTCCAGAGGTGGTTCAACACACTCTACCTGCAAAGCGTTAATTGGAGAGGAACGCATTGCACCACAGATGATTCGCAAAGCCCTAGCCTGAATACCATCCACTCTGAGCAGAAGTTTACGGGAAGCCGGTTCCAATAGGAAGGAAGCTTAATCAAGTACGCTACGGATGAAAGCATTATACAGCAGCGTTAAATAATAGGAATAGGCACCCCACCAAACTCCAGCTCAACAAATTTAGATTTTTCTCACACTTTGCAGTAATATACTCAAGGTGAGAAACAAAAGAAAGTTTACAATCTAAAATTATCCCTAGAAACTTTATTTTATCACTGACTGGAATTCTGATTTCATCCACAAAAATGTCTATACGGGGTTTAAGCCGCTTTCTGGTGAAAATCATAATAGAGCTCTTATTTGGGGAAAGAGTAAGGCCATTGATACTCTCCCAATGAAGCAATACCTTCTGAAACAGCATCACAAGCATTTACTATACTTTTATTTGAAGAATAATGCACTAAATCGTCGGCATATTGCAAAATCCTACAAAATGGGGAAACAGAATTATAGAGATCGAAAGTATATACATTAAAAATAAAATTGGGCTCAGGACAGCCTTGAGGGAGGCCCTTGAATAAGGTCCTGGACGCTTTTATCGCACCATCAACCCTCAGATAAATGTGCCGACCTGAGAGTAATTTTAATTATAAAATTAATGAATTTTGGATGTATTTTAGATGGACCAACTCTGCCTTCAACACTGGCAGACAAACACTGTCATAAGCAGCAGATATATCCAAAAAGGCTGCAACATTAGATTCATTCCTTGAAAATGCTAATCAGGTATCTGTGATTAAAATAGCAACAAAAACATTATCAATGTCACCTGCCTGGTAACGCTTCTATTCCAGCTTTAAAAAATTCTTCATCCAAACCCTCAAAATATGCATCAACAGCGGCTTTGACCTCTTGATTTGTGGAAAATTTTTGACCTCCTAAGTGGTTTTTAAGCTTTGGAAATAGATAAAAGTCCGATGGAGCTAGATCAGGTGAATATGGGGCGTGGGGTAACAATTCAAAGCCGCACTGATGAATTTCTGCCATGCTTTCAACTGATGTGTGAACTCGCGCATTATCCTGGTGAAACAAAACTTTTCTTCTCAGTAAACCAGGCCGCTTTTTTTTAATTTCTTCTCTTAAACGTCGGAGTAGATTGCAGTAGTAAGCAGAGTTTATAGTTTTACCTTTTTCTAAATAATCGACCATAATAACACCCTTTGCATCCCAGAAAACTGAGGCCATTACTTTTCCGGCGGATAAAACCACTTTTGCCTTTCTTGGAATAGGAGATCCTGGTCTTTTCCACTGTTTGAACTGTACTTTTGTCTCTGTAGTATAGTGATGTACCCAGGTTTCATCCATGGTCACAAATCTTCCAATAAATTCCTGTGGATCAGCCTCAAAGAGCTCTAAACATTCACGGGAGATCGTCAGGCGAACGCGTTTTTGTTCAACTGAAAGCAGTCAAGGCACCCATCGGGCAGACACCTTAGAAAAGTGTAATTCATTGGTAATTTTATGATGCGTTCGTTCAGTTGAGATGCCAATAGTGTCAGCTACCTCCTTGACAGTCAATCTCCGATCAGATAAAATCATGTCAGAAATTGTTTCAACGTTAGCGTTGGTGGTTGATGTTTGGTGGTCGACCACTACGTGGGTCATCTTCAACGCTCTCACGACCGCGTTTGAACTCCGCCACCCATTTTTTTACAGTAGCATATGAAGGCGCTGATTCAGCTAAAGTTTCTGACATGTCTTCATAAATCTCTTTTGGTGCTAAGCCTTTCTTATTCAAATACTTAATCACTGCACGATACTCAATTTTTTCCATTTTCAAAAATCGTCACACTTGTTCGACGGGATCGCGTGAGAAATCGTATCAAATGCAAATAAACGAATGAAATTTTATGTCGTTAAGAGGCCTCTTACACTTTTTGCACGAAAATAACATTTTCTTGCGCTAAATTTACTATTTCAAAATCGATTTTCATACAAATCGATACTAGAGGAAAATAGGTTTATTGTTATTGTTGCCAGTTGTGAGAACCGATTTTCTTTTACTGCTTCAGTTTTTTTGGAATAATCGTTCTTCTTTGCCTTGTTTGGCAGAATGTCATGAAATGGACAAACTAAAACGGCAAAAACTCCAAGAAAACTCCAATAAATTTACCAAAATAAAATCACAAGATATCAGAAATATATTTTTGCTGCCAGTTGGAAAAACGCTTTTTTTATTAAGCGTCCCATTTATTTAAAAAAAATATTTGAAGTTACAAGTTTTTACGAAATATGATGACATTTTAACGTTCATTTTAGAATTGTTAAAACTATATTTACAATTAAAAAGCTATGTCAAAATAATCTATGTTTTTCAACCAATCGAACGGTATAATTTTTAAAATACAAAGATAATAAATTTTTTATTACACCTCAAACGTCGGCCGTAAATGCAATAAATTGTATAGTAAAAACTCGCGTCAATCAGTCGAGCGCGAGCGCTCATCGAGGTAGGACCTGTGTCGGTTTACGCCGCACAAGGCGGTTTTACGTAATCGTCGTAATTCTTGAAGTATATATAAAAAATTTGGAGAAGGACCTATACTAGGATCCGCACGAGTTGATCGTTTTCAAGCAGAAATCCCCTCTATAAATTAAAATGGTCACCATTAAAAAATATGTTGGATCATATTTATTTTGCCACTCCATCAATATGGGTATCAAATGAAAGGGCTTTGAGAGTAAAATACGACACAGTATGTGACATTGCTCTAAATTCAATATGGCCGCCGTTCCAAAATTGTGGATCACTTTCCTTTTGCAACCTATACAATATGGGTATCAATTGAAAGGGCTTCGAGGGTGAAACACGATACAGCGAGTGAGATTGCTCCAAATTCAATATGGCCGCCGTTCCAAAATGGCGGATCGCTTTTCTTTTCCCACTCACGTAATATGGGTATCAAATAAAAGGAATTTGGGAGTGAAATACGATACAGTCACTAATATTGCTCTAAATTCAATATGGCCGCCGTTCCAAATGATGGATCACTTTTCTTTTGCAACCTATGCAATATGGGTATCAAATGAAAGGGCTTCGAGGATGAAACACGATAGAGTGAGTGACATTGTTCCTAATTCAATATGGCCGCCGATTCCAAAATGGCGGATCGCTTTTCTTTTGCCCTCCACCCAATATGGGTATCAAATGAAAGGGATTTGGGAGTGAAACACGATACAGTGAGTAATATTGCTCTAAATTCAATATGGCCGCCGTTCCAAAATGGTGGATCACTTTCCTTTTGCAACCTATACAATATGGGTATCAAATCAAAGGGCTTCGAGGGCACAGAATACAGAAAGACGATAGCAAGGCTTAGTGTTGCACCGTTTGCACGGGAACCGCTGTCGTCAGTTATGCTCCCACTTCTTTTTCTAGTTTTTCTTAAACCAACAAACATAAGCTTGCGCTGCCCGTGCAAGGTCAATTTCCTAGTTATATTCCTTTCGCGAAGATTAGTTCTCCTGATTGTCCCGTGAAAGCCAATCAGGAGAACTTATCTTCGCGCGAAATCGGACTGAACCAATCACAACGCACACTCACACAGAAACTCACTGGCCGTGAAGTATGCAACGTACAAATTACATTAGTTTAGTGAATAGTCGATGAATAGTTATCGATATTAAATATTGACAGCAATTTTAATATTTCAAATTTGTTGAACACCTATAAATAATAATTACATTCATTATACCTATTAGTACGGTACAATGAATAGTACGAATATTGATTAAATCACTCTGCTAATTAATATAGCAAAAGAAATATAACTAGGAGATTGAAATTTCGGAGCAATATAGATAACAGACTAAAGACGCATATTTTTTTTCTTAAATTGGTGAAAATCATAGTTATCAAAAAAAGGTAGACAAATTTTCCGAAAAAGGAAAAAATAACCTAACTGATTTTTGTATTGAGCCAACAGTTAAAGAATTTCCCTCCGAAGCAAGTGGACAGATTCGCAACTGGACAGATTCTCAGGTGGACGGATTAGCAACTGGACAGGACATGTACAGTCCATGACATAACGACAACCACTTGTACGTTTATCGTTTGTCCAGTATTGATTTGATTCTATTTAGTATGGAGCCGGGACTTAGAATATTTTCGACTGTTTTCGCTTTTGGAATTTGAACCTTGCATAATTTGAAGAAAAATATTTACAAAAATACTTATAGCTCGAAAACGGTGCATCGGAGCTAAAAAATAACGAAATTTTTGACCCCCATATACCGCCACAATTAATGAGGACACACATAATGGAGTTATCAAAAAATGGCCAAGTGTGAGTTTAACTTTTTTTTCATACTTACTAAATTTTGATTTTTATATGAAGTTTAGTTCAGATAGCACCTTGTGTAACAAAGGGGGTGCGAATTTTAATTGAACTCATCCATACTAAATACGTAATTTTTTTTAAGTGCTAGCTCCATACAAGAATCAGTTGAATTTTTTGTTTTTTTTTTACTTTTTCGCAAAATTTGTTAACCTTTTTATATAACAATGATTTTCGCCAATTTGAGAAAAAAATATTGCGTGTATTTAGTCTGAATTCTATATTGCTTTGAAACTTCAATCTCCTAAATATGTTTCTTTTCCCATATTAATAAGCCGAATGATTCAATCAATATTCGTACCTATTAGTATGGTACTATTCATTGTATAAAAAGTGGTAGAAATCTACGGTACTAATAGTACTAATACTCGTACTGTACGATTACGGTTCAAACCCAATAATGTACGAATAAGGACAAGACTGACCACTTCCACGGCGGCGGCGTTCTAACGGCGTGTTTAGTACAGGATATAACAAGCTGGCACTTACCCATGTTAAAATAGTAATATAAATATTATGGTGATATTAAAAATTCAAAATTGCAAAATTAGTTTAGAATTTGTCCATACATTTTTTTACTAATCGAACTATTTGTATGAAGAAAATTAAATGAAATTTTATAATTTTGAATCGGATGTCACTTATATGCATATATTAGAAAGAATAGGTGATCGTTTCGCCATACGACATGTATGAGTGATAAGCAATAATGCTTACCATGGCATTTTAACTGACAAATAAAATTTTATTCTTACTTTATACAAATATTAAACAATATAATTATCGATAAAATGCAATGCGTGCGTTTTTTGATAAGCACGGCACTATTGCTTGTACTGCGTTAATGCTCATTAAACCGAATGCGTTACTACCGAAACAGTGTACTACATTACGCGCTCTGAGTAGTATGGTAAAAATCGCGTGCGTACATTGCCGGTAATGTATTTTTTTTTTTAATATTATGTGACTTATTGTTATGATCAAGTTTTGGTGGATTATGACTGAAAACAGTTATTATAAACAAGTTTACTACTTACTGATGTTGGAGGTACCTATAAAATTTAATGGTTTTCTTCGATTTTCATGGGATCCCATATCAAATCCTGACTTTGGTGACAATGGGAGCAGCCCAATAAAATATATGTACTCTATCGAATACGAAAAGAATTTCGAATACACAAAAAACGATAAAAAACATAGGTACGCATCGAATTGAGAACCTCCTCCTTTTTTGAAGTTGGTTTAAAGGAAAAGAAAAAAAAAAAACCTTTTATAAAGAAATATATTCTAATAAACCTTTTACGTCACTTACTAATATTCAGTAAAAACATAAACTAAAGTAATAAATTCAAGTATCAATTTACACTGGCTGACTAGTCACACTATATTGGCGTGTCGCGTTGTCTCTCGCTCGAACACAGACCTCGCCGTCGTCGGCACCTTACGTCCGCATTTACCTAAACTTGAGCAGCGACATTTTGTGAAATGGCTCTTAAGGCGCATAGTAACGTCAATCATAAAAAATCACTGCAGAAAAAACCGGTTCTCTTCATAAATATTGAATAAAAAAATCTTTAAAAGAGATATGTTATTATTTAACGCATTATTTAGAGGATGGTCTTTTTAATTTTTTGATAAATTAATTAAAACTTGGTTAAAATGTGACCCAAACATGCCTCGATTTTAAAACTATAAACCTAATCGCTTCGTAAATATTAGGTTAAATCACATACTTTCAATTTCAATAAATAAAGTGAACAATATTCTAGGGGATGGTCTTTTTAGATTTTTCTTATTCGCCTTTATTAATTTTTTATTTAAATAATTCATCTTACGCGTAAAGGTTTGCTTGAATATTCCCCTCACTCTCACTCACTCACTCCTATGTAATCAGTGCGGGACGATCGACGCAAGGTCATTGGGAGCACTATGCGCCTTAATATTTAATCATGTAGCTTTAAAAAGAGGGTAATTTGAAAAATATACGATGTTCCGATATACATTAGGCTACGAACTTTTCAAACGTCCCTCGTATAACTGAATTTGTAAAAAAATAGCAATTTTGGTGCAACCGGCTAATAGAGTAGAGATCGGTTAGAAAGAGACAAAAAGTAGGCTACGTCACTCTCCATCCCTTCAACTATCTCCACTTAAAAAATCACATGAATTCGTCGCTCCGTTTTGCCGTGAAAGGCGGACAAACAAACACACACATACACTTTCCCATTTATAATATTAGTATCCATTCATATTGTCACTGACAAGAATTTTCCATTCATTGTCTAGATATGTCGCATTTTTTATTGATGATGGCTGTATGTTACCACGAACTTTCTGTGACTGTACTCTGACCATTTGAAATGGTGACGATTTGAAATTCTGACCATTTGAAAGTGTGATGTTTTGAAAATTGACCAACTGAAAACTAGCTGTTAGAAATTTTCTAAGAAAAAATTAGCTGGAAATTATGTAAGAACAAGAGAAGTGGTTTTTTGTTCAGTTTCACACCTAATACGAGTATACTATAAAAGAAAGTCGTGTTAGTTACAGTTAGTTAGGTATTTATAACTCAAGAATGACTGAACCGATTTGGCTGGAAATTGGTGGGGAGGTAGCTTAGAACAAGGAGACGGATATAGGATAGCTTTTATCGCAAAATCACCCCTTAAGGGGGAAAATGGGGGTAGAAGTTTGTATGGGGAATAAATAACCGCTCAACCGATTTAGATGAAAATTGGTATGGAGATAATTTGAGTTGTGGGGAAGGACAAAGGGTGTAAAAAGGGCGGGGGGGGGGGGGGGGAATTTGTATAGGAATCAATAAAAAAGGATTTCCACGCGGACGAAGTCGCGGGCAAAAGCTAGTACTACATATTCAAAAAACCTTTATTCAACATAGGCCTTTACAGGCACTTATTGACGTCAAAACAATCTAATTTAAACAAATCATATTAACCTTGTATGTGCATACATTCTAAATATACTCAAGATGTCTGCAAGTTGACTCTACACCTGTTCGGAAATTGGGAGAGCCTTCTCGAGAAGAACAGGCAAGAAACTCGAAAGGTCTAAATTTTTATCTACTCTTTTAAATCGCCATTTACAATTTTGGTTTGATACAGAGTCGTCAATTGGAAGCTGACCTCAAAGCAAAAGTTTGAGCTCAACTTCCATTACTAGAATAGATGTGTTAATTCACATTATATAAGCTATCCCTGAGAGAAGTGCGTGAACTTAGCTTATAAATTGCTCTCACTGAACGTTTCTTTGAAACAAAACGCAATACATTGTTAAATATTAGAATATTCGTTGACGTTTCTGATGTTTTGGGCACATTTTTCTTGAAATTTGTATTAGACCCGACGTCCATTTGTTTGTAGGTCAATGGATTCAAATAATCCTTTTGAACTGGAAGATGCAACTACTACTAACACAGAATATGTTTCATACTCATCGTCTTCCTCAGAATCATTTGGGTCATATCCTTTTTTCAGTAATGTATAATTTTTTTAAAGTTTTTTATTTTGCGGGTCTGTCATGTCGTTGATTTTTCGTTTCATCAAGCAGCTATCTTCCGTATTTTCGTCTAACAATACACTTATATCATCTAAACTTTCAGTTTGACTAAGTGCGTCCAAAATGTCCAAATTTTTATTTAAAATTAATTCACCCGTTGCTTCGTCTACCAATAAATTGTCTGAATTACCAGTTACAAAATTTGTCTGAATTTTCATTTACATTAAAAATATGTAACGCGGGATTATAACAAGTACATTTACCCTGCAAACTTTTGCAGAAACAGGATAGAATACAGTGCTTCAGAACAAATTTGGACTGCGTGATAAGTTGATGTATTTTCATTGTGTCACGAATAGGGAGTAGTTTGCTTACAACGCTAGTATCCAAAGGCTGAATATTACCAGGTGGTATCAAAAATACTTTGATTGATGATTCTGTATCCTGTAAAACTTCAAATGCCCTTCAAATGTACATTAAAAACGTGTCACTTAAAGCTTTTAGTTCGACGTGAAACAAATCCAATGAATTTTTAATGCTTCCAGTATTTTCTGTCTTTACAATGCGTTTCGAGGTTTTAGCAGTGTCTTTTTTTATCGTTATAAACATTTTAGAGTCCAAGTATACCATTCCAGTTTTGTCGATCTCAATTTTGTCATTAAGTAAATTTTTCTGCACATGCTCTACACTCGGCATACATGCATAGCTTGAATGTTTGGTCGCAAACAAGACTTGAAATTATTAAATTGAGATCATTATTTTCAAATACACCAGCAGATTTAAGACCATTGACTATAAACTGCATGTTTTCATGTTTAAGACAGGCACAAGTTTCAAATTTTTTTCAATTTGGAGGCACCACATTGAACGGTCTATGCTTCTTAAATGTACTAAAGCTTATTGCTTTAAATTCGGTTACATATTTTTTATGGACGTTTTTGAGTTTGATAAGTATCGCTTTTGTTTTTTTACATTTTTTAGATGTAAGACATTCTTTTTTCCCAGCGCTTGCTCTGCTGGTGAAGCTGCTGACTATTGCTAAGGTGATGATGGACAATTCTGAGAAGCAGACGATGCACTTCTGGCTATAATTGGTGCCGGCTCAGCAAAATTGTCTGGAACCAAGTTACTTATTGTGCTATCACCACTATCACTTGGTGTGTCTTCTCGAAGTCGCTGTAAACATCGTTCTCGCATTTTTTTCAAGCGTCTACAGTTTTGTTGCGCTTCACGCCATTTATTGCGTTGCATTCGCTGCTCTCTGGGTGTTAAGTCAGCTATGGTCTTTGTTTTTTTATCTTCTTTTCTCTTTTGTCGCCTTTCTTTTTCTTTGGCTTTGTGTTCGGCATTTTTTACTGGGTCAGCCTTTATTGGAGCATGTCTTCGTTTTCAGCCTCTGTTTTTGCTTTTTTCTTCTGCTCCACAGTCTTTTTGTTTTTTCTAGCCATCTCTAAAACAACGTTATTTAAACAAAATTATTTTAAAATGCTATTTAACAAACCAATAAACAAAAAGAATAATAAATATGTCTAGTTAAAATAAATTGAGCACAATTATCTTCAATCAAAATACTGAAATAAATAAAACTAATAAAAAAGTCAAAAACATGACCACCTGTCAAAAACGTGTACGATTCAAGAACCGAAAATCCACGTTTTTGACAAATGAATAGAGCCACGTCTTTGACATAATTGAAACGTGCAGGTAAAACATAACCTCAAAGATTCACGATGGACATTCAAATTGGTTTACGCCATTTTGACTATATTTCTCACCAAATACATGAAAATTGCCAGTAAAAACATTAATTGAAAAAAATAGTTTCGATCATGGTTTTGACATGTTACGAGGGGAGGCTGATAAGTAATCTATCTAAGTATGAAAGAAAAGACATAGGCGGATATTTATGTTTTTATTTTTATATATAGTCCCCGGCAACTGAAATGCATTTTTGACATTTTTCAATTAGTGACATCAAACCCTTAAAAAAATAAGTTTTGTCTTGAGCATCAAAATAGTCGTTCACGGCACCCTTCATCTCTTCATCCGTTGAAAATCGCCGTCCCCTCAAATTTTTCTTCAAATCTTTGAATAGGAAGTAGTCACAAGGGGCTAAATCTGGACTATAAGGTGGATGGTTGATCTCGTTAAAGCCGTTTTTTTGTAGGGATGATCGCGCTGCAAGTGCCTTGTGCACAGGCGCGTTGTCCTGCAAAATCAAAACGCTCTTACGGAGTTTGCCTCTCCTCTTTTCTTTTATTTCTTCACGAAGCCGATCAAGTAAAGCTGTATAATATTCAGCATTCATCGTAGTATTTTTTGGTAAATAGTCAATCATCAATATCCCTTCAGCGTCCCAAAATACAGTAGCCATTAGTTTGCCTGCCGACGGCCGCACCTTGAATTTCCTTGGAGGCTTTTCCCCTTTAAATATCCACTGCATTGATTCTTGCTTACTTTCAGGGTCCCATTGGCGAATCCAGGTTTCATCACAGGTCACTATTCGCGAGATAATTTCTTCCTCCTTATCTTTTACTAAATCTAAAAATGCTTGACAACTGTCAACACGCCTTTGCTTGTCAAACGCGGTCAACATTCTAGGCACCCAACGAGCGCTCACCTTGGACATCCCCAAATGTTCATGAATTATTTCATGAACTCGTTCCTTGCTAATGCCCACATCTCTAGCTATCTCCCACTGTTTGATTCGCCGATCTGCCAAAATAAGTTCCTTGACTTTTTCGACGTTTTCTACAGTAACTGCAGAAACCAGGCGTCCGCTACGGGGATCATCTTCCAGGCTCTCGCGGCCATGTTTAAACTGCTTTGACCAAAATTTTATAATAAAATCAGAAGGGCAAGAACTGCCGAACACCTTAAGAATGCGCTCTCGTATCTGCGTCGGTGTATTCCCTTCCCGACTGAGGAACTTGATTTTATATCAGCCTCCCCTCGTATGTTTTACATTTTTAACACCAGAAACTTCAAAAAATCTTACCTTGATTATTGTAAGCTTCTATCCTCTTGTCAATCCAAAATGCAAATGGCCGACTCGATGTTTTTTACTTCCGGTGTTGCCCGCTTTCTTTTTTTTAATTCCCAACAATGTTATTAGCGACGTTTGTCGAAATTATGGGTATGCGCGTTTTTGACAGTTTTTTTATCACAGGACAAAGTGAGTTATTTAAAATCAAAATTAATAATCAGATCTTCATCAAATTGTGTTATCTGATAGATAAAATAGTAATATACACTATGGATATCTTCTATTTAATTATACTTGCGTAGAAAACATGTAAAGGGCCACAGACATTCAGTAAGCGGGTTTTGCACACACCACATTTGATGTCATTTTGGAACAATTTTTTTATTATAATTTTTATATTACATATTGATATACGAAAGATGCTTGCTTGCCTAAAGACAATAGAGGCACATATATTATTAAAGTAATAACTGTAACTTTTTTCAACTAAGGCCAGAAAAACACCATGTCACAAAAAAAACTGCTGATGCAAATGACCCTGTGATTCCTTTTTTGAGGCGTATTTTTGTCGCCATTTTAATCTTATCTCCATTTTTTTATTTTCGTCCGATGCCTTCATTTTTTCTTTATAGTGTTTCGCAGATCTTGCTCTGCTTTTTTCTTTAGAAATCTCATATTTTGTCAGGTTGATTTTAAGTCGCTCCCTGTATTTTTTAGATATTTCTGCTGTGGTCAAAGGCATCTGTAATAAATATTACGTAATGGATCCATCTAAATATAAAAAAAGAAACTGACGATGTGACCGACTGACTGACATAAAACCGCATAGCCCAAACCGCCTAGTCTAGAGATAAAAATTTGCAAGTAGTTTTCTTATGAGGTCTAGGGGTAAGAAAGGATTTTACAACCTTCAGTAAATCCACAAGGTTCACAGGAAAATAGGAAACAACGAGGGCGTAGCTGCGGGCGATGGCTATTTCTATGAAACAAACTGAAAGAGTTTATTATTATTAGTAGTTATTAAATCTAATAAATAACCTAAAATACACAAACACAAATCTGATAAATAACCTAAAATATAACAAGAGAACAGACAGATTAAGAGAATTATCTTATTTAAGGAAATTTGTAATACCAAAAGCAAATAACACGTACGGAGAAAGAATGTTAGAATATATTTTTCCAGATACATTAAATCAATTACCTAGAGATATATTAGAATATTATATAATTAGAAAAAATACTTCCAAAAAGATAAAAGAGCATTTTTACATAAGCGAAGATTTTGTAAGGAAATCTTAAGTAGGTTCACTGTCTACAGACAGTACTAAAGGGTTATATTTGTTACACCGTCAATGTATATTTACTGTTAAGTTATATATTAATTAATAATATAATAGCAAACGGTCTATACCTAATATAGCACATAGGAAAAACTATACTATAAGCGTTCTGTTTTAGTACAACTCGCTGTTACATATAAGCAAACTAGCTTAAGTAACTGCTAAATAGATAAAAAAAATATAATACACATTGTGATGTTGGATAATAAATGAAAAAAAAATTTACTAACACTTAATAGCATGATATCCATGCCTACTGATATGATTTACTTAATAATATTTTTGTTATCACTGTAACATTTAATAACATTTATTGTAGTATATTTATTATTTAAAAACAACGACTGAATACTCACCTTAATTCGGTGGCGTAGAGGAGGTGACAAATATCTGCGCTACCGTGGCGTTGAAGTATCAAAATGGTGGCGAATTTCTACTTCTACGCTATCGTCGCGTTAAGAAAAATACTAATATCGTACTTAAATAACGTACAATTTGAATTGGATTATAGCTCCAAACATGGCTTTCATTTCTACATACAAGATGCACTAATAGTTTTATTGTACAGGTAAACTTACTTTTTTATATGCAAAAGTCCTCTCTCGAAAAATTGTACACAAACCGAATTTGGCGTCTAAATGTCAACTGTTACAAAAATTTCCGCCGTCAAACTGCTGTCCATAGATTATAGAAACTCAGTGTTGCCACCACCTAATTTAAACCACCCTGAATCCAAACTTCAATAGACATAGAATATCGGTAACATTGATAAAGTGGCGTATTCTCGACATAACTGATCAGAATTTTTTTCAAAAAAAGTCAGTATAAACCTGTAAAATTAAAAACACAGATAGCCATTTATATAAGTATTCTTAACGTATTAACTGTGTCTATATAACTTTCATACTTTTTGCTACACCAATGATCAAAGTGCACCTTATGATTAGTAAGTGATCTTCCTTCGCTTTTATTTATTACATTTTTTTTTCCAGTTGAATCATTTCCATCCTGTATCAAAGAAGAGCTGGTGGATCCTGAGGATGACATTTATTCATTGGGTATGAATCTTTTGTTCAAGATTTAAACTTAATTGCTTTGTATATGGTAGTACTAGAAAAAAATGCGGTTAATGGCTTGTACCACTTTTTGCATCAGGCTGCACCACATCACCATCGTCTCAATGGAAAGATTATTACTGCGGGACAATTTCCCTCAAGGATTTCTATCTAGAGTATCTAGAACCATTTCTTTCATCATGAGTGGCAAACAAACATACGGGTTACTTGATGTTAAATGGTGATCATAGCTCAAATGATAGTCTTCAGTCACTTGCGTGTGTGTTCATTGTGTGTCTGACTACTCAAACAGCCGGTTGCACCAAGTTTTACGTTATACGGTTTCGTAAAAAGTAATAACTTAATACCTAAAATGGGTCGTTCACTATTAAATATATGATTCGTGCCGTACATTTAACCTTTTTAAACTTTTTATTTATATTGTTACTTTTACGAAATCGTAAAACGTAAATTTGGTGCAACCGGCCGAAACTGTAAAACCCATTGCGCCACTCACTCCCACAGATACATAACATGACGTTATTTGGATGCTGTCTTCTCTGTATTGCAAATACATAACAAAGTGGGCTTCTCTAGGGCCGATGGTTGCTGTACTAAACTTTTATTAAGTGGAATCATCATCACAGCTCATATACGTCCCCACCGAGGGGCTCGAGCTTACCCTATGTTAGGGTGATTAGGCCTTAGTTAACCACGCTGGCCAGTGCAGATTGGTTGAATTTCTAAGCGGATGTGTCCAGGTTGCCACACGATGTTTTCCTTCACCGTAGGAGCGTCAGGCAAATGTACATATGAAATTCGGAAAACGAAAAACACATTGGTGCATGTCGATCTCGAACCCCGGACCTACTGATTGGAAGGCAAGTGCCAAGTCCACAGCGCCACCGACGCTCCATTAAGTGAAATAATCTATTAAAATACCAAAGTGCTAAGTTGACTCGACTGCCATTGGAATCCCGTCTAATGTGACTAGTTGAGTGGAATTGCATAAACCCGACTAAACATCCCTGTAGAATTTATCCGTCCACTTTTCTAAACCTAATCTAACTGGAACACAGCAATGCAAGCACCATTGAATTGGGGCAGAAATAGGCAAGACAGAGATGCCCATCAGACGATCCTGTTATAGAGTCTCCCTCTAGCCCCTCTTAGCTTCTTAGTCCTTTCGGTTTTAACCCCCGATGCAAAAACGACTGGGTGTTATAAGTTTGACGTGTCTCTCTCTGTGTGTATGTGTCTGTTTGTGACATCGTAACCCCCGAACGGATAAATCGATTTTAATTATGTTTTTTTATTTGAAAGGTGAATTAGTCGGGAGTGTTCTTAGCCATGTTTGATGACTATCGGTCCAAGATGGCCGCCGCAACAAAATGGCGGATTACATTTTTTCTCACAACTCCCTTAATATAGGTATCAAATTAGGGTGCTTAGGCTTAGGTTTTAAGAAGTATAAAATTAAAATAAAATTAAAAATTTAAGTAACCCCCGACAAAAACCTCCAAAAAATAAAAAATAAAATGTGTTGGTTGGCCCATTAACTTTAATATATCTAGTAATAATATTTTGATTTAAGCGTCGTCACGTCGGGGATCGCAACTAATATATTTAGTAACGCTGTACCGTGTACGTATTCCGTCAGTAAGTAAATAAATAAATAGATATATTAATTGCGGTCCCCCACGTGACGACGCTTAAATCAAAATATTACTAGATATATAAATTTTTTTTACTTTTTGGGGTTTTTTTGTCGGGGGTTATTTAAATTTTTAATTTTATTATATAACCAATATTTTATCATCCATTAGGTTAAATCGTGTTAGTATGATTGTTAAATTTATATTAATTGTTATCACTTGAAAAAATAATGTTCGCGCATGTCTACATTTTCTCCAAGATTTATTTCCCATAATTTTTTTATATAAAAAAATCTATATAAAATTTGATATTTGTTTATGGGATTAAATGGGAGTAAATGAAATGTTTTTAATAGGTGAAATAAAAATCATATTAAGTATTTTTGTTAGATAAAAAAAATGTGAGGTCAATGTTGATGACATCACATCACATCACATTAACTGTTTTAATGGCAACTGAGTGGCTCCCAATTCCAACACTGACTTTTATGAAGTTACAGTTTCAGTCGCATTTCCAACACAGATTAATGTGTTTGTTGAGTTGATTACACTACATATTAGTATCATTAGTTTAAAGTATAATTATTTAATTCTCATATACTTTTTATACGTCCACAGATCTTAAATCAGAATTGTCGGACATGGAAGAGAATCAAGAAGAAAGTTTCGAACAGAAAATTGTTAAGATTAAAAATACCACAAAAAGCAAGAGATCGATTTTGAAGAAGAGTTGTAAAAACAGATCCCTCATAACAAAGAACAGCACTGGTAAGAAAATCTTTCTATAACTTTCTTCTTTTTCCTTTAATTTGTGACAATTGGACGTTAGAGAGGATAACAACCATTACTGTCAGAGTTTTATATTGGGTGAAATTTACTTTTGACAATTGTTCATCACAGAATAAAAATGTCACGTTTAAAAATCACTTTGCTGTAGGTCTGTTCATCTGTCTGTCGAGACCTTTTTTCTCGGGTAGAGATAAGAAGTTGAAATTAACATGAAATACCTCTCTCTCTCTAGGTCTTTTTCAGCTGCCAAAAAGTCATACTAAAGGATGACTCACGCTACACCTTTCTGGGTCCGGGCCGGGCGTCATCCGTGCCGGGTCCGGGCTTCGGCAGGGCGACGGCCGGGCACAGTCAACTAATATTACATACATTTTATATGGACACACTCACGCTATACCGAGCGGTGACCGAGTGAATTGTTTAAGGCCGGCGCTCGTGCCGGGCTCGCCACGGTCTAGAGTGAGTCATCCTTTACTGGTGATATGAAACTGAAATTAATATGAAATACTCGGGCCTATGGTCATTTCCGTCGTGAAAAAATCAGTCAACACAATCAAATGATATGTCAATTTATGTCGCATATTTTGGTAAATTTTGCGATGTCACAAGACCTACCTGGAATCATGAAATTTGGCGAATCCAATAATGTTTGGCTTGAAGCAAAATCTTGTAGCACATGTTACGAAAAATAATCTGATAACCATAAATATGTACAATAGTACATAGTTAGGAACTTTACACGTAGATAAGCAAGCAACGATGCAACAAGCATAATTGGAAATAAAAATTAGAAAAGTCATGTCACCAAAAATGAAAATTTTACCAGCCAGTATTATACCGCAAATAGAAATAGAATATTCTTTTGGAAAGAACTCCTTTAACTTGTGTAATCATATTTCATAAAACTTTAAATATTATAAAAAAATCTTATAGAGAAATCCTATAATTAACGCCTGTAACACACCTCCGCCGCGAAACGAACAAGGCGAAACAGCTATGCTAGTACCGCAGCGAAACCAGGCCACACACGCTAAGTTCGCAGTGAGTGAACCGCCAGGCGCCATTCAGTACGCCATCCAGCGGCAAGCTATTGAAATGTCGTCGTCACAAAGAGATTTTGCTCTGTGCCCCAAAGCACGAACCACTATAGCTTTTGTTTTCTCTTATTATGTTTTTCTCTATGTTTTGTAATTATGTGCAATAAAGTGTTATGTATGTATGTATGCATGCACTATAGTTATGGTTATGGTAATCGTATTATTTTGTATGAAAACTATAGCAGCGCTACTACGGTCGTTTAAGCAACTAAATTGTATCGTAATGGCAATGGTATAGTTAACGAGAGATAAAGTATGAGAATCGTCAGCACGAACTCACTTTGACATATCGTATCGTTTTATTCGCCAGCTAACTATCGTAATATCCCTCACCGAGTATTTTACAGTGAGAGAGCTATCGTTACCTTACGAACTCACGATAGTCTTACGATAGTCTTACGATAGTGTTTCTAGCTGTTCATTTAATATCTCAATCGTTATCTGATAGTAAGTAAACGATTAATAAACTATAAAAAGAGTGATTCGTGCTAGGGATGCAGGTCTTTAATTTTAAAAAGTCGAAGAATTTGGGTATACGAAATAAATGAAAATAGAAAACGTTATGATTATGCATAGAACTTGTGTCACATGAAAACCACTTTTATGATTATTATCAGATGACCCCGCAAAACTTCGAAGATTGCATAATAACAAAACAAAACCACAAATTACAAAACAAAACACAAGATTTTGAGAAGTTATTTGAAAAAAAACCACTCTCAATTGTTGCAAGTTAATCAACTCAATATCCCAATTGCCCAGTACTGCCAGGACGCACACATTTTCTGCCATACGTTTTCATATGAGATGGTGGATTTAAACTAGAAACGTTTTGAAACGGCAGAAATAAGAAAAGATTTAACCAGTCCCTTAGCAGAGTTCGAGTTGTAGAAAACGCGTTTGGTATAATGGCACAAAAATTAAGGATTTTTAGGAGGCCTTTTGTAATTTTGGCAAACGATAAAAAATTGTAAAAGCAGCTTGTTGATTACACAACCTCATACTAACAAAAGAGTCAGCTATCCAGGTAAATTCAAACTAAGAGCAAGGGGGTTTCACTCCGCATAGTTTAGGTACGTTTGGCCGGCGCACCGGCCGGGCCAGTGTATGGCTAAAGGTTGCCGCTCGGCTCGCACGCTGGCCGCGTCGCACGTAATAATTTAGATTTTTCTCGGTAACGATAACTGCATATCGGTGAGTGGGAACCCTGTGCTCTTATTGCCAAATCGGTATCGGGTTAGCGATGCGTAACGGAATTGGAACACTCGTGTCATGCAATAAATTTTTAATTTCCCGTGCAGTCAGATGAAGGTCGTAAGTAAGAGTAGGTAAATTTTCATACTTAAACTTGGCTTTTCTTCGCGAGTGATCCTTCTGTACTTTAGTACTATTATTTATTCTGTGCTAAGAGTATGAACCTGAACGGTTAGGTGCTTTCACGCCACAAAATTAGAGATGTGTCGATCTTTACAGAAACGACTCAGTGAGTCGTTTCTTCCAAGTGATTCACTGATTCAAATCTCTAACAGCGCTGCAAATGAATCATTCGCTCAATTGCATCTCGGTTTCAATCGGCACGCGGCGCTCGCACGATTGAGATAGGTAAATAGTTCAGAGTCGGAGCGCTTCGGATCGCGTCGCTCAATTGCATCTCGGTTTTATTCGACACGCGGCGCTCACACGATTGACATAGGTAAATAGTTCGGAGTCGGAGCGCTGCGCGTTGCGTCGGCGATTGCCAACCGCCATCTCTCTCACTAGTTCATTACTAGTGGGTGAGTGAGAGAGACGGCAACACTAGCCCAAATAAAATCGATTTTTAAATACGCCAGTTAGATCTTTAACAACTAACTGACAGTCCTGTAATAAGTATGAAGGGAAATCGATTTCTATAAAAACTTCAATGGAAAAAAAAATTGAGTGAATCGATTAGTGTGGATAGCACTACGGTGCCCTCTGCCCTACGACTGTCATCAATCATCATTCAACTGTCATGGGACGAGTGAGAGCGTCTTGCCTACGAGAATCGTGTTTTTTATCGCGTGCTTTATGTACCTATTAATATAATTTCCTAGTGTAATTAAATCTTGAATCGCAATAATTTTCAATTTAATAAAACAAAATACGTACACAATATTATGTACTTTACATAATTCTTTAAACAATGCCGATAAAAATGATTCATGAAGGTATTTATTTCATTTATTTGCGATACTAAATCGGTTCAGAGTCACTGATGCAAATGATGCAAATGAAGCACTTTACTGATTCGAATCTTTGTACTGATCCGGATACAAATGATCCAATCTCAACAAAGATACGTTTTTTCCATCTCTACACAAAATAGACTCCCTGGAAACCAAAGTGGTGATCGAACGCGGAGGTGTAGACGGCGTCGAAGCAGATCGGGCGGATCCGCGCACGGCAGAGATAGCGCCTTAGTTAAATATGCGTGTTAGAACAGGCATACATGCCTGAGCTCGAGCGCCATACAAACGACAACGCAGGAGAATCGTTCAGCGGCTTCGCTACCACAGTTCCACGGCGGAGTTGTGCTACCGGCATAAAGGCTTCAAAAATATATAAATATTTCAGACTATGAAGTGCTGCCATCTTCTAAAATTCAAAAGCTGGACTCGTCATTGTAAAAAGCCGGAAATTTGGTTCTGAAGGCCTGACATAATCTTTTATACCCAAATGACGATCGCCGTTGACAGAATAATGTAGAAGACGTGCGTAACGTAAGCACGCTACGCCACGGGAGTGGCATCACCCGCGCCAAGGTCTAACAGCACGGTCGCTTCATCACCTTGCTTAGCTGACGCAGCGCGGTTATATATCTACCGCATTGGGTCGTCAAGCCTACCAAAAGGCAGACAGGCCTGTTATGTAAATATTTGGTGGGACACGACTGCAAAAAGACGGACATGTCCTGCAAAATCCGGACAGATCGCAACCCTATCCACGACAAATTCATATATTTTTGTATAGAGACATGTAGGAAAAAAGATAATAAAATAGCGGTAACTCAATTCTTAATTCTAAAAAGCGGGATGGCTGAACCTCTTTGTTTTTTTTTACATTTCGAACACATGATAAAACAAATTTATACAGCTATTTACTCATGTATTTGTGTTTCGAAAATTATAATTCACATGTTTTTTCCTCAATTATTTTGGACTTTCGAATCAATTGTTTTGTTTTCAACTTTTTTGGAGTCAATTTTTGCTTGGGGCATGGTTTGGCTGGTTCGGCAGGGTTCAGCCATTGCGATGAGCGCTTCCGGTTATCGTACAGGACCCACTTTTCATCACAAGTAATGATTCGATTTAAAATCCCTTCATTATTGTGCCGGTTGAGTAATGCAACGCAGCAGTCAACGCGCGTTTGTTGATTTGCTTCACTCAATTCGTTCAAGCTTTTTCACCTTCCCAATTTGCTTCAAGTGGATTAAAACAGTTTTATCACTAACACCGCAGCCTGCAGCTAACAGCAGGAAGTGGTTTGCGATGGATCCGCTTCCACAATAGCCTTCAATTCTTCATTATTCTTTGGTCTCCGGCCGTCCACGGGGCTTGTTCTGCAGGTCGAAATTTCCAGAACGAAAACGTTGGAACCAAAAACGCACTGTGTTTTCTTTTGCGGCACCGTCGCCATACACATCATTAATCCTTCGAGCCGTTTCTGCAGCACTGGTGCCACGGTAAAACTCGTACTCGTAAATAACGCGATATTTCAAGTTTTCCATTTTGTAAACTGAGTGACGCAAAGAAAAAAAACAATTGGGTAAAAAACAAGTGAATTATAATTTTCGAAACTCAAATACATGAGTTAATAGCTGTATAAATTAGAATTTGGAATTCTTAACCATAGAGGAGATATTTGAGATCAAAGTGGCCAGTACGGCAAAACGCCAATTTCATAGGTAATAACTTAATATTTTATCGAAACTGGCTTTCACTGGGATACCGCTTTTGCCTTTATGACGGCAGAATACATAATATTTATTTTGGCATAAAAAAAGTATATTTTCTTATTAACCATTTCACAATACACAATGCAGTGTATAAAATATTACTTGTTTTTTAAAGTTGGATTTTGATTAATTAGTTGTATAATTTGTTGCAGAGCTACCAAAGAAAAAGCTACTACGTGCAACTCCGGTCATTATGTCACTACGAGCCTTGACAAAAATGGAAAATCTGGAGATAAAAGTTAGTCCAAACTTACATACCATCAGCGAACACAAGAAACATAACATTAACTTTCATAATGTTCTTAAGTACTCAAACTGCACTCCTTTCTCGAACAAGACTATAGCTGGTATCGTCTGCGCGTTTTGCAAGGAATCCTTACGTGATATTCAATCTTTGAGAGACCACATAGAGGATCAGCACAAGTCTAAAGTACTGAACGGCAAGAAGAGGCTAGACAAGAACAATATTTCCTTCAAAGTCGATATAAGTAATCTAAAATGCAAAATATGCAGCGCAAACATAGACGTTATATCTAACCTCAAGAAGCATTTGACGAAAGAGCATGACATAAAATTCTATTTGGATGTCCCCGACTACATTCTAGAATTTAAGCTGACAGACAATGAGATCCTTAACTGTGCTTTATGCAACTCCACATTTGAAACGTTCAAAATGCTCCTGCAGCACATGAACGGCCACTACAGGAACTGCATATGCGACGTTTGTGATATGGGCTTCATAAACAAGCACAGGTTGAAGAATCATCAGCGTACACACGAGGTTGGCGATTTTAATTGTTCCTTCTGTGACAAAGTGTTTACGACCCGCGTCAGGAAGATGTGCCATGAAAAATACACCCATAACACCAGTGCTCGGTATACCACGAGCTGTCCACATTGCGACGAGACCTTTACCAGTTACTATCAAAGGAATCGGCATATGTTCAACGATCATAACGTAGCTGCAGCAACTTACAGGTGTAATATATGCGACAAATCCTTTATTTTAAAGTCGAAGCTCACTTCGCACATAAAAAAAGTGCATTTGATGGAGCGCAATCATATTTGTGCGGTGTGTGGTCAGGGATTCTTCATAAAGCAGTCACTAGATGAGCATATGATCAAGCATAATGGGGAGAGAGTTTTTAAGTGTACAGTGTGTGAGAAGGCTTATGCAAGGAAAAAGACGCTCAGGGAACACATGCGGATTCACAATAACGATAGAAGATTCAAGTGCGGCGTCTGCGGTTCCGCGTTCGTCCAGAAATGTAGTTTAAAGAGTCATATGCTATCTAACCATGGTATAACTTTGTCGGAGTACGAAGGAGCCAAAAGTAATTTGAGTCCGTGAGATCACGCTTACACCTGCTGCCAAAGGTTTGGCGTCGTTGCAGTGGCATTGAAAAATTATGCGTTTATGGCATGTGCAATAAGAGTTCTCAAATACAAAACAGTATTGGATTTGTTACATCGTAGTTTCTAAAACCAAATTGCAATGGAATTGCTTGTCCTTAAGTCACCCGCAGGCGGGGACTCGGTTGAGTGGTCAATCAATTATGTGCCAGGCCAGACTGCTAATACGGGTGCGAAACAATCGCGTCGCGACAAACTCAAACATACAATGTTCACCATCGTATTGAGTATCGTGCGCGAATCGCGGTGCTAGTGATATGCGCCATAGCTCGCTCATACAAGTGGCTGCAGTGGACACGCGGGTTGCGAGCGGCGAACCATACGAGAAGCATCTCAAACTTTTCGAAGCTACTCGCGTGAGTAGTAGTGACGTCTTGAGAAATAAATACTAAGGAATTATTGAGTGCAACTCGAGCACGACTCGCATCACGGATGTCGAAACATCTTAAATATAAGTATAAGCATCTCTTTCATTGATCATAATTTTATGAAATCCTCCTTCATCTTACCATATTTCATTTTATTCCATTTTTAACGTTTACCACACACTGACACTACGACTTTTAGTAGATTTTTTTTCTAAAAGAACGTCGCCCCACACTAGGATTTTCTCCTGTGTCGTAAGTGCAGTTACAAACATAGAATATCACATGCACATACGCCCAGACCGGAACAAATTTCTGTAAGCCATACAAAACATCTGTCCCCGTGCGGGAATCGAACCCGCGACCCGTTGCGCAGTAGGCGATCACTCGACCTCTGCGCTAACCGTGTCAAATGATCCAAACGCGATACAATAACTGGCTGTCAAGGTGAAACGATACAGTCGCGAATCGCCATACAAATGCCGATACAACATCGAACGCACACGAGATTTTTGTATTCAATATATCAGAACAGATTGACCTATCTCTGCAAAGTAGATAAAAGAAGACTGTCTTATTGAACAAGATTGTGTGTAATGGATGTCGAGTTAAAAACGTATTGGAAACTTAAACGGAACTTTTAAAGTTTGAAACTGATGATATTATGTGATCACATTTTTTTAATTAAACTGTCGAAACTATTCTGTTATAACTGAGCGCGTGTACCTAGGGATATTCATCAGACGTCTGTGTTTTTATGCATATCTATGCACTGTGGTGTGAAGAAATAGAGTTTTACCGAGTTTAATTTTCAAATTTACTCCACGACACTTACTCCATGACTGCGAATACCAAAATGAGATCGGAACGTTGAGCTAAATAAGATATATATATTGGTTGATAAGTTAAGAAAAATAAAAATTAACCCTTAAGTTACACAAGTATTGATTTTCCTTTTTCATAGACACTCTTTACACCAACTGCTCTTTGCGTGTATTGCGTGTAATCACTTGCCACTGTTTTAGTTTACCTAATATCAATTTTATTTCAAGCATGCAAGCAAGCCTGTAGCATGCAAGCTAGCAAGCAGCATGCAGTTTAATGCTCGCTGTGTGTGGTCGCAATGTCTTAGCCTAACTTACAGTGATATCCCATAAGTTTTTTCCTTACGGAGGGCTTCCGTCTCCCGATCCCCCCGAGCTAAGCCCTGCACCCCTGCTCATGCAGGCAAGCAAGCATGCAAGAAACATGTATTTTGATGTGTGATTACAATATCTAACTTATAACCTCCGTAACCTAACCAGCCACCTACTAACCTTTTTTTTTCGGAGGGAAATGCGCAACCGCACCGTACCCGCCGTTGGCTAGACGGCGAGCGTGTGTGGGGTTGGCCCGACAGAGTGCCAGGCCGACCCACTAAAACCTCCCGGTGTTCTCCCTGCCTTTGTGGGCGCGCATGGTAGGATCCACAATGCGACTACCACTACCAGCGCGTCCGGGCAGGCCCGACCATATTGGTCGGGCTATCGCCAAGGGGGGATTGCCCGAGAACACCAGAGCAATCCCCAGACGGAGGGCCTGACGGCGACGTGCACGACGGGGCCAGCCGTGCACGCAGGCCTCCACGGCAGGGTCACTAGGCGGGCATTGCTTGTGCGAATTCCCCCGCCCGCCTTCGCCTGCCTATCCGTCTGCGGCGGAGAGGAGCGGCTTGGGGAAGCCACCTATTAACCTAATAACTTTCAGTAAAATGTTGTTTTGGTGAAGTGAAAGAATGTCAAAAAAATCATATGGCAATTGAAAAAAGTTGAAAAGAGACTTCGGTCGGTAATAAAAAAATATTTTGATAATGGATAAAATGATACTTGTGTCAAATGATATTTCGAAAAATATGGTAAACAATACATAATTATAGTAAAAAAGATGTCGGTCTAACGTTTTCGGTCAAATGTAAATCGGACAAGTAATAAGTTCCCGTTCTTTTGCCACCTGTTCATAATTATGCATAATTGCAACGCCTGTTATATATATTTCAATTGTTTTGTGGATATAATAAATAAATGTTTGTAAATAGCTAATATGTAAATATTTGACAACTGTTATTGTTAATAATGAACGGAAATGCAATAATTAAATATACTTACAAGATTGTTTGAAAATATGAGAAATATACATTTTAGTTATGGCTGCTATAACGAATATTAATAATTACTCCTGATGTGTCCTGTTATTATTTCATGTTAGAAAAGCAAAAATATACCACAGAAATAGCAATAAGATTTAAGATTTTGTTTAACGTCTGCAGAGTGTTACGTCTGGGAAAACGTAAAGCTACGTTATAGTGTCTGCGATTGTAAATAGACAAAGTGCCAATCTGGCAACTACAGCCAACCAACTACTCGTATAACCTACTCTTAGTACGAGCACATTCATCACTGATGCATGCATCCCCTCAGAAGAGGATGGATCGACGGTGCACGCATAGGCACTATGAGAACTCTCGAGCACTTCCACGATCTCAATACCCAACACCGCCAGCCCCCGACCATCCTTGATGCAGACGATCTTCAGTTTTATGTGCAGGGTAGTTAGTGTTCACGATATTAATAAGCTGATCGCACAACTGAATACGGATCTATCTAAAATCTTCGAGTGGTCTAAGAGCTACGGCATATCAGTTAATAATCAATTATTATTGGTAGCTTGAAACAACTGGCTCTCACAGACCACAATAGTCTTGGTTCGCTTATTTATAATAATTGTGTTATACCTTTCCTGCCGGTTGTAAAAAACCTGGGGTTGCTTATTGACAGTACTTTGAGCTGGCGGCCGCACATTATTGAAATTTGTCGTCGTGTAAATTTTACTAAACTACTTCAACTCACAAACCTGATATTGTAAGAGCTAATAGGTATATCTTCTTCTTATATATAAAAATGAAACGCTGTGTGTTTGTCTCGCAAAAACTGAAACGGCTGGACCGATTATAACGAAATTTTCTGTGCATGTTTGAATAGGTCCAAGGAAGGTTTAAACGTAAAGTTGAACCCGGTAGGTGGCGCTGGAATCGGGCAGGACAACGTCTGCCAGGCCCACTAGCTAGTATTATATATATTTAAATATATGTGTGTATGTATTGTAAATACTTATTCAGGAATATGTTATTTTATCTAATAACGCATATATATTGTTAGATCTTTTTGCGCCAAATACTTTATTTTCCGTTCGGTTGACTGGTAGAGAATGCCTTGTTGCATTAAGTCCGCCATTTTAAGTGCAATAAAGATTAAATAAATCCTTTATTGAAAAGAGTCTGTAAGAGAAGCGTTGTGGTCAAAAAGTAACTAAACTACCAGTTGCGCAACAATAATGTGGCATACTATACCTGCTTAATGCTACGCACCCGCATCGGGATTCATTCGGGGCGGGTGCGGACGACGGGCATTGGTCGTCCCTTACCCGGGCATCTTACCATCGTACCTCCGCCTTACCTATTTCTGCCGCAAAGCAGCAGTGCTTGCATTACTGTATTCCGGTTGGAAGTGTAAGATATGGCACAGATTACTGGGTACCGTGACTACATCTTTTGTCGTAATTTGTCAACGTACCGTGTGGTTCTTTTAGGGGTTGCAGATTGCAGATTTGCTGCGAATGACAAAAGAACCACATGTGCTATGGTATATGTTACCACTTACTACCAAGTGGGCAGTACTATATTAGTTTGCCAACTTAGTTGTGTAAAAAAGTCTCCTGCGGTACACGACTCCGGGAATCCCGGAGTCGTGGACCGGGATCGAGTTACGGCCCTCCGCGCTCAAGCACACCGACCCAACTGAGGCCCAATTCAGCCAATAAGCTACAGCCGAATCGAAACTGAACCGTTGCGGTCGACCAATCGGAGCGGTTATATTGCCTTTCAACTGCTCGATGACGTGATAATGTGGCGTTCTGATTGGTCGATCGTAACGATTCAGTTTCGATTATAGCTTATTAGCTGAATTGGGCCTCTGGTCTTCTCCCAGACCCAGCGAGCGCCGGCGGGCAGGCTGCGGCGTACACTTCTAGCTGCCTCCGTGGTTTTGTGGTCGAGACCACCGGGTGTTGAACGGGAGGTCCGGGCTTCGATTCTCCATGGAGAGGAAGATTTTCTGCTCGGTTTGGTTGATGGTAGGTCTTCTGAGCCCTATTAGCTAGCTACCACCGTCTTACCTAACTTTTTCGCCATAATAACAATGATAGCACTGCTGTGTTCCGACAATTAGAAGTAAGATAGCCAGTTCCTCAGTTTTCAAGAAGTCCAGGTGAAGCTCGCGTCTGGCATTATCGTTACTTACCATCAGCGGACTTATTTTGTAACTTCAGTTGCAAACTGTCATTTTTGAAAGGAACTTATACCCAGTACTGTTACTATGAACTTCGTCGTAACACATTATAATTAAGCATTATAAACACATTATAATTATAACATAAAACTTGTTATTAAAACAGTAATTTCACTAGTTCCACTTGAATCTTCATTATATTTAAATTATTGCGACCGGTTTCGATACATCATCGTCAGGATCGTTGTCAGGATCGTTGCATCGTTGCCTGACGATGATGTATCGAAACCGGTCGCAATAATTTGAATATATCTATACTAATACGTTTATTACTAGCTGAAGAGTTTGTTTGTTTGTTTGCTTGACCGCGCTAATCTCAGGAACTACTAGACCGATTTGAAAAATTCACGTGGAACTAGTGAAATTAGTGTCTTAATAACAAGATACCATAGAGTTCCATTACGAAATTACAACACAAAGCTTTAACTACATAACATTAAAATTGGATATAAAGTTTCTTTAAAAAATGTCAGTTTTAGTTAACAACCGTAGTTAGTAAATACGGTTGGAGCGCGTTCAGAGCCTCGGAGTGTAGTTGTTCGGTTGTTTTTTAACTCACTCAGAGGTGTTAAACGCATTGCAGCAACAATAGTCTTAGATCATTTAACCTGCTCTAAGACAATAGTAAATTGTATAACAAGGGCATAAAGTGAGTCATTGTAGCCCGAGACGATTACAATGACTTGTTTATGCCAATGTTTTACACTCTGCTTTTCACTGCAATTAAACAATTACTTCAAAATATAAAGGAAAATTTAATAAAAATTATATAAAAACTCAAATATGTAACACAATGTTGAAAAATTAAAGAACATACCTAATTAATATCCAATTCCCGCCAGTAAACTTTTTTTAAATTTTTACATGGCGATGGCTTTGGTAGGTACCTATTTCGTTCTGCTAAGTTATAAAAATAATTCGATGCGTTTTAATAATAACCGGTTGATAATTTTATGTGGACTTTGAGGTAGAAAACACAAGACAAATAAATTAAAGCAAATAAATAAATTATCGCAAGTTATTCTGTGAAGTTTTATTGAGCGTTGTTGGCTGTTGGGCCTAAGAATCCTTGTAACCAAAATGTTGTAACGAGATAGGGAAGGTTTCTGAGAAAATCATTGCCTCCCACCTCGTCCAACACCTGTCGCAGACTGGTCCCGACCTTTCGGACTCTCAGTTCGGGTTCCGAGCAGGTCGGTCGACCATTGACGCCCTCACCAGATTGCGGTGGATGGTGAGCGAGGCCACAGAGAAGGGAGAGAGGGTATTGGCGGTGTCCTTGGACATCGCCAATGCCTTCAATAGTTTACCGTTTTCGGTGATGCTTGAGGGGCTGCGCTACCATGGGGCCCCCCAGTATCTCCTCCTTGTGATCCAGAGCTATCTGCAGAACAGGGAGGTTCTCTTCGCCGAACGTAGCGAGTTGACCGACCGCCACGGGGTGTCCCGCGGAGTCCCACAGGGGTCCGTATTAGGGCCCCTCCTTTGGAATGTGGGATATAACTACATCATCCGCTGTGCTCTCCCCCCACGAGTGCGTCTGCTTTGCTATGCAGACGACATACCATCCGGGGGAGGCATCTCGACGACCTTCTGCGGCTGGCCTCGGTGGCTACCACCTTAGTCATCATCTCATCATCTCAAGCCTTCCTCAACCAATTTGGTGTAGGCCTCCTTCAATACTTTCCACTTTGTCCTATTTTGGGCTGTTAGCATCCAATTTTGTCCCGCCACCTCTTTGATGTCATCTTTCCATCTCATTTGCGGTCTGCCAACTGGTCGTTTATGTTCCCACGGTCTCCATTCCAGCAAATCTTTGCACCATGAATCGGATTTACGGGCTACATGGCCTGCCCATTGCCACTTCAACTTAGCTATCCGCTTCACTATATCTGATACTTTGCTTTATTTTCTCAACCACTTATTTGTCTTACGGTCTCTAAGAGTTACTCCTACCAGTCTACGTTCCATCGCCCTTTGAGTGACTATTAATCTTTGAAGATTAGCTTTTGTCGTCACCCAAGTCTCGGCTCCGTAGGTAAGAACTGGCAGGACGCACTGGTTAAATATACGTGCTTTCTGACGGCCGGTGAGGTTCATTTTGAAAGCAAAGTCTAGTTTTGCAAAGGCCGCCCAGCCCAGACGCACCCTCCTGCTTATTTCTGTTCCCTGGTTTTCCTTGCCTAGCCTAACTTCTTGACCAAGATAGACATAGTTAGCAACTCGTTCTAGTGGCGTGCCCCTTACTGTAATAACCTCCGTGCTTGTACTATCTGTGGTCATGACCTTGGTTTTATTAAGATTCATTTCCAGTCCTACATCTAAAGATGCGTCGTGTAGTTCATGTACCATAGTCTGATGCTCTTCTGGGTCCCTGGCAAATAGCACTATATCATCCGCAAATCGGAGATTAGATAGTCTAGCACCTGCTATCGAAAGGCCTTTGTCATCCCAGTCAAGTCTCTTAAAGATGTCTTCTAAAACCAGAGTAAACAGTTTAGGTGAAATCGAATCTCCCTGTCTGACCCCCCTTTGGATCTTAATAGGTTCAGTGCGCTGAGGAATGGCTACCTTCATAGTTGCATTTTTATAAATGTTCTCTATGATATTGGTATATCGGTGTTCGACTCTGGCATTTCGTAGTGCTTCGTGAACAGCCCATGACTACGCTGTCAAAGGCTTTTTTATAATCTACGAAAGCCAACCATAGTGGGATTTGGTATTCCGTACTTTTCTCTATAAGCACCCTCATTGTTAAAATGTGGTCGAGCGTACTGTATCCTTGCCTGAACCCAGCTTGCTCTCTTGGCTGATAGAAGTCCAATTTTCTTGTAAGCCGATGGGTTAACACCTTCGAAAAAAGTTTATAAGTTTGTGAGAGCAAACTGATAGGCCGGTAGTTGTTCAGATCGGCCTTGCATCCCTTTTTGTACAGCAGGATAACCACCGCATTTTCCCAGTTCGCCGGGATTTTCCCACGCATCATGCATTCATTAAAAAGATCAGCTAGTCTTGAAATTAAAGGCTCGCCGCCTTCCTTTAGCATTTCCGGAAGTATGCCGTCCTCTCCCCCAGCTTTGCCGTTTTTGACATTATTCAGAGCACTGCAAATCTCGTCACTATCAATGTCTGCTATTTCCTCTGACCCAATATTCATTATTTTAGAGCTGTTTACGTTGCTAGATCTTTCTGCCATAGGGGAGTATAACGTTCGATAGTATTCCTCGATTGCTCTTAAAATTTTTGCTCTGTCTGTAGCCAAGATACCATTAGTGTCCTTTATTTTGGTAATTTGCTGGTTGCCTGGTTGGAGTGTCTTACAAAATACTTTGGGGCCGCGGTGTTTTTCTATTATCGATTGAACAGTTTCCTCCTTCCATACCTTAATGTCTCTCTCTACATGCTCTCGAGTTGTTTTACAGAGCTCTTTGAACTCCTCAGTGTTCTTCCTGCCACCTGTTATCATGTTTCGCCTTTTCTGGAGTAGGCTTTGGGTCTCCCGAGTAAATTTTTCTCTCTTTTTATTTCCTTTCCTAGCCACTTTGAGAGCTGTTTCCAAAACGACCTTATTAAGGCTTTCACTAAATTCATTCAATTTCAGTGTCTCTGAATTAATGTTACCAAGCCCCACTTTGAGTAAGGTATTATTATTATTTGTATTCCATGGCGTTTATTCTCAGCTTAACCGGATCTAATTGGTTGTTTTTGCTTTTTCTAGTTTAGTGTACCTCTCTAGTTTAGAATTAAGCATGATTTTAGCTCTTATGAGTCGATGGTTGCTCCCTGTATAAAACTTATTCAGCACTGTAACGTCTTGAATGATGAACCTGTGGGTACTGAAAATGTAGTCAATCTCGTTTTTGGTCCGACCCCCCGGTGAAAGCCAAGTCCATTTTCTTTCCGGTCGCTTTTCAAAGATGGAGCTCATATGGAAGAGCTTTTGCTCTTGAAGGAAATTAGCCAGCATTTCTCCACGAGGGTTTCTGTTACTATATCCATAAGAACCCATAAATACCTCTGACGGATCCTGCTTTTTACCAATCTTGGCATTAAAGTCTCCTATAACTACAGTATATGTGGCTTTGTCAGATGTCATCGCTTTTGTAATGTCTTCATAAAAGCTTTCTATTTTTGTATCATCTTTTTCTGCTGTAGTTGGTGAGTATGCTACTATTACCTTGAGTGAATGATTTTTGGATACCTTTATGATGGAGTACAGTACCCTTTCAGATATTGATTTTATAGACTTTATTTGTTGTTCTAGGCGTTTGTGTATTATCCCTATTCCGTGCTCTTTCTTCCCATCATCTCGACCTCTGTGAAAGAAGGTGTGGCCTGACTGTAGCTTCATGCATATCTCTTGCGGTCTTCTCACCTCGCACAGGCCCAAAACGTCCCATTTTATTTTTGACAGCTCATGTAGCAATTCCTCCAATTTATCATCTGTTGAAAGAGTGCGGACGTTGTATGATCCCACATGCAAGGTGGTGTCGTGGGAATGGTGTTTTTTTCTTTTATTGTTACAGCAGCTGATTGACTCCCAGGGATTCTTCGCACCCCTGGACTGGCCGAAACCCACGCTGCTGCTTTTGCTGGGTGTTGCCTGTCCGCTGAGAACTCGGGGCCGTTTTTTATTTTGCTTTTCCATTATTTTATTGAAGGGTTTAGACATTTAACTCATCCGCCTGCCCAGAACGTCTTGATGAGTGAGAAGTAGCTCTACTATAGAGAGCTTTGGGCGCTACCGTTGATCTACATAAGATTCATCCGCTAGCAACCCTAAGTGGTTCCTCCCTCTCTGAAGACCACTAGGCTAACAGGCCAAATCGCTTGCCCTTATAGCCCCCCCTGTACTCTCGCCAGTTTGTTGACCTTGAATCCCACTGGGATTTCCACCCAATCTTCCTCAAGGTTGCCCAACGTAACGGGGTGCACCGCGTGAAGGTGAGAGTGGAGTTGAGGTGCAGAGGCTAGAGATCACCACCTTAGTAGTTCGGCGGATTGAGTCGCTGGGCCTCAGGGTGGCGCTGCACAAGACGGAGGCCCTGGTCTTCCACGGGCCTCGGCGAGGTGTCCCCGCGGGCGCGGAGATCGTGGTCGCGGGTAAGAGGGTGCCGCTCAAGCGGCATATCAAATATCTTGGGCTTGTCATTGACGGGCGGTGGGGACTCGAGGAGCATTTTCGCCGCCTCGAAGCTCGCCTCCTTGGTGCCGCCGATGCCCTTGGGCGTTTGCTCCCCAATGTGGGGGGCCCGAGCCCGACAGTCCGACGTCTGTACGCAGGCGTCGTCAAAAGTATGGCCCTGTATGGGACTCCCGTTTGGGCCGACGCCCTCAGCCCACGTGCTGTCGCGTGCCTGCACGGGGCACAGCGCGCCATGGGGCTGAGGGCAATCAGGGGATACCGCGCGGTGTCCCACACGGCGGCCTGCCTAATAGCGGGCACCCCGAATTGGGAATTGGCGTCCCACGTCCTTGCTGCGGCCTACCGCGTCCGCGTAGACGCTCGGGATGGCGGCCGGCGCATGGCGCCTAGAGAGAGGGCCTCCGCCTTGGAGGAGGCCATAGTGGAGATGTTTCGCCTGTGGTCCGATGAGCTAAGGAGGGTTAGGCCTCCGGATCGGATACCCTGTCCAGGACCGTCGAGGCCATGCACCTGTTCCTCTCGACATGGGCGAACAGGCACCACGGGTCGCTGTCGTACCATTTGGTGCAAATTCTCAGCGGCCATGGTTGCTTTGGCAGCTATTTGTACCGTAATGGGCGCGAACCGACCCCCGGGTGCCACCATTGTGGCGCCCCCGAGGACACCACGCAGCACACCTTGGCGGTGTGCCCCGCCTTCTCCTCGGAGCGCCGGGCGATGGTCGCCATCATTGGCGAAGATCTCTCCCTCCAGAACGTGGTCTGTGCCATGGTGGAGGGGGAGACTACGTGGGATGCGGTGAACTCCTTCTGCTGCGTGGACGTGATGACGCAGAAGGAGACGGCGGAGAGGGGCAGGGAGGAAGATCCCTCTGCTGACCCGTGCCGCCGCAGAAGGCTGGGGCGGAGGAGGCGGAATTACGCCCGCCTTCTTCCTCCTGACGGCATCCAGCGGGGTCCAGGTTTGGGAAGCCCGGGCCCTGCATTGCAGCGGTTGCCGCCAGTCGCTGAACCCCTGGATGCCCCGGGGGATCACCGGCCCCCGCAACCTGGGGGGATGAGAGGGACTCGCCTTGGGCGAGTGCGCACCGACGAGGTTGTGGTAGTTTCCGAAAGGGTTCTCATGACCTCGCCCGGCAGCGGGACGACTCTCGTCGCCGGATCCTCTTCGTCTGATGACGGGGAGGATATGGTGGCGGTTGTCGTGCTCGCGCCAAGGCGATGTGAGGGGCATAGTTGGGTTTTAGTCGGTAGGCCGCGGCATTGCACTCCCTGGTGGTCATACCATCCCGTCTGCCAGGGGCCGCGGAGAGTCCGACATAACCTCGCGCCTCCCAAGTGTATGCGTAACGTAACGTAAGCCAAGAGGTATGCGTAACGCATTTCCAAACTTAAAAAAAAATAGGTAAGGTTAGATATTGTCATTGTGAGATATTGTGACCACTGTGTGTGGTCGGTCACAATATCTCACCTAACCTAACCTACAGTTTTCAGTTTGATCCTATAAGTTTTTTCGATAACAATTGACTATCGGGTCCGAATAGGAATTCGGACCCGGGCGAGAAAAATGACTACGGGGTATATTTTACGTAATAATAGATTTTGCGAGTGGAGCATAAAACATACAGTATCATCCTCCGCTCGCTTCCCTCGCCTTGTGTGTGGTCATAATGTCTAACCTAACAAAACCTACAGTTTTCAGTTTAATCCTATATGTTATTTTTGATTAGGCTTCTATCAGGTCCAAATGTGACATTTAACGTCACGACAACGATAGCAAGTGATCACTTTGAGGTAGGCGGTACGGCCGCCGGGTGGATTATTGTCTAAGAAAAAATCTATCCCGATCGCCTTCAATTTCACAACCATTGGGGCGTGAACACAAAACTGGGCCGACATCCTTTTGTAAAGGAGTGATGGATGGACTGCGACTGTCAAATTGTAAGCGATCGCGATTGATTTTTTTCTTAGACAATAACACCACGGGTCCTAATAGCCATTCCGCAAACTGATTCTTCACAAACGCCGTTGGGTAAATAATATGGTAAATATCGCACATTTCTGAACACTCCCTAACTACTTTAATCTGTGGTATCTCCTACTTAGTCTCTACAGAGGACCACGGCTCAATTTGGACCACGGAGTTTTTTTTTTTTTTTTTTTTTTTTTTATGTAAGGCCCGGCAAATGTCAGAAAGAACCACTTCTTTCTGACATTTGCGTGTAACTCCGTGGTCCAAATTGAGCTATTATGCACTATTGGTACCGACAGCGTGCAAACAACCCGCGGCCGTACCGCCTAACTCGAAGCGAGCACTCGCTATCGTTATCATGACATTAGAACAATAGTTTTAACCTCAGAACAACAACTAAAGCATAGAAACCTTGCTAAAATAGCTACTGAATTCAATATATTTGGCTCACTTTGACATTAGGCAGACTTTAATTAGTTAGAAAAAGACAGATATTATGTAAGATGTTTCGAAAATTCGTAGGTGGTCACTAGTTTCTGTTTCTGCTAGTGATGTTCTTCTCATGACTCACCTAGTTTTAATGTCGATATATTATGAATTAAATTTATTCTTAATACTTACTAAAATGTTTTTATTACGAGAAATACAACATAAATCATAAAGGGTACATTTTCTTATCAAACTCATCCTGTTAAAAGCTGCTGTACCATTTGGTATGGTCAAGCTAGCTAGACAAGACGCATTTCGATAATCGCTATCGCAATCGCTAGAAGGAAAATGTATGGGATTTGACATAAGCCCTCGCTTAACTTTCGAACGCAATTGTCAAATCTCATACATTGTCCATTTAGCGATTGCGATAACGATTATCGAAAGACATCTTGTCTAGGGGGGCAGTCAAGAGACTAAAGGCGGAAGTTGACATGCTATAGAAAGACGAGTAAAGGGGATGGAAGGGTTTTTGGTGCTTATGATGACTAATTTAAACGTCTGTGACGACAAATTACTCAAAAATAGCTTTGAAAAGTTGATAGTAAATAATTAAAAAATATTTCAAAATTATTCCCTTTTAAGTCCTCTCTGAGGATTGAAAAATCTGGGGTACTAAGACAAAAATTGCACAATTAAAATTACGGGTGTTTACCGTTGGCTAGATTGATGAAATTTTTCCATTCAAGAGATTTACAAATTCAATGGGAAGGTAATTTGTAATTTTTACGTTAACTTAGAAGTTTAATTTTTCCACAACTTCAAGGGACTGTAGACCTGAGTACCAACATGGTTTTGATTTTAACTCGATACTTTCATGCGTTTCCGAGATAATGGGTCTTGACAGACAAACGAACGTTTTTCCTTTTGAGGTACGGAGCCCTAAAAATTGGACTATTAAAATGACGGGTATTTCCCGTTATCTAAATTGTTGCAATTTTTCCATTGCAGAGATACACAAATTCCATGGGAAGGTTATCGAAGACGGACTGTTTTTATTTGATCGCTCTTAGGTACTTAAGGTTAATCGCATATTTAATTTACCCGAAAATGTAACCCTTATGCCTCTTTAACTTTAGATAAATTCGTGAATGCTAAAATTACTATTTGTAGGCATATAGCATGTAAATTAAGCTAGCAACATTAACATTTAACCATAATTTATTGTTAAGACATTTTTCGATAGACTTACTTATTATGCTTGATGTAGGGCCATGGTTAGTTAATTTTAATTTTTCGTAGGCGGCGTTTTGATATTTTATCTTTTTGACTCTTTCAAGTTCCTTCTCTAATATTTTATTTCTAGAAAATATCTTCTGGACTGGTTTCTCTTGGCATCTGTGTCAAGGATTCCTAAAATAAATATTTAAGAAATTAAATACATTATAATTTTCATAAATAATATTTGAGTTTGAAGATTTCCTTTTATTAAATAACTTGACTTACGTCTTGACGTCTCCATTTCATAGTTCTACTACTAAGTACATTCAAAATAATCTGATGGAAAATGTCTGCAGCAAATGAGACTATGCTTTTTTGGATTCCAATTTCGTCTGCCAATACACTTTATCCATTTGTTTTTACATCGTATTCAAAAAATTTGTAAAATAAAAATATCGACCAAATTTTACAACACTACGCATGATCAAGATAACCTCAAAGTAATTTTCTAAAAATCGCTAAAACATAAAAGTTAAGTTAATATTACGTATTGTTTTTTTACAAAATGATTAAGCGATATTTCATATATATTTATATTGACTTATTAGCTCACATTCAAGTGACAATATTTGAAAACATACCGATTTAAGGTCAATAAGTTTTGATTATTTTCCTTTCGCGACGAATGAAATTTGCAGCCCCAAACTACACTGCTACAGTACAGAGTGCACAAACACACACTTTTTGTAAATACCTAAAGAATTCTTGCATACTAATCACTTAAATATTAATAAAATATCACCAAAATGTTACTAGCCACGCACAAACAAAGATTACACGAATAATTCAAATAGTTCAAACTCGGATGGTCTATCTTTGAGACGAGGTACTATAGAATTTAGCCGTGTTACATTTTAACCAAATGACAATTCATCTAGTGACCACCTTGGGATATGCCAAAAAGACAAATAATAATAATACGTTTATTATTCTTCTCTACAATCTTCAAAAAAATACAGGAGATCTTATAACTAAGGTGTATCTTAGATTGTAAGAGACTGGTGGCTGAACTAAGCGTATAAAGCCTGTATCTCAGGCCACCAGAGCTCTCTCCGCATGGGGTTGGAACACTTAAGATCAGCAATTGGTTTTTTTTTTACTGTGTGTGTAGAAGAAGTAAGGCTTAAGCTAAAAAACAAATACAAATAGAAAATGCACTTATACAAATATACAGAAAAAGAAGATAACATCATCTTTCTAGTGATGTTACGGTATATAATAAAATTGATTATACTATCTACCAAAATATAGTATTGTCTTGTTCTGACTTTCTTACACATGCAGCTGCTTGATGTCATGCGAATATGTTATTGTTTAAATATGTTTGAATAGTTAAGGGAAAATACAGTAGTAAAGGGATTTATGAGTGAATTTAAGTTGTTGTATAAATAAAAATTTAGCTTGTCTGGTGCAGCAGATTTTCCGTTTCCGAGTAGGTAAGCGACTTTAAGTATTGTGAGACTAATGATTTACATCGGAACTTTTTCAATGTCACTATACCCAATCCTTGATGTAGTCTATTGTAGAAGAAGGGACCCAAGAAACAAAAGAATCTGTGAGCGTAAGAGGTTTTGAAGAAGCTGGAATGAGCTACTAGGTGATTACGTCGCGAGTTAGTTAACTCCGAAGGTATGGTCATTCTGTGTTGAAGTAGGACCGTATAAAGTATGAAAAGCTGTCTGACCGTGAGTACTTGGCAAATCTGGTATAACTCCCGTGTCGGAAACAAAATCGGTTTATTAAGGCATACCTTCAAAACATCTCTCTGTGTCCTCTCCAGGTTTAGAAGAGACGTCTTAGAGGCTCCACCCCAGGTTGTAACACAATATATCAGCAAAGATTGACACAAGGCTTTATTATACTGTTAGTGATTGTCTCTAAGACACCACCAACATAAAGTGTTGTTTTGAAATAGTAGGGTGTACGGCCTTCGAAGTGGACTGTAAAACGCTTGCTGTAGATTTGGTAATCAGGAACCGGAGTACTGGATGGATCAATGAAACACTGGTATCACTACTGGAGCGCTTGCTGAGAGAGGTCGGAGGCACTTCTTGTTTCTGGTTGAGTTGTTGCTTCCTCGAGTGGTCGGAGCGGACTGGTTGCGGTGGCTTGCCCGCGCCGCCTTTTATTCTATTTTTTGTTATATAGGTCGTTGTTTATATATGGTTCCCCCCGCGCCCCGCAAGAGTGGCCTCCCACCTCTTCGCGCATGCGCACTTTATTTGCGTAAACCAACTAGCGTTTATTCTTATTCTAATACAATGAAATATTTCGATAAAATAAACCATTACAAATGTTACTTAACCATTCTACCTATTTAATGTTCCTTATTTCTAAGTAAAAGACAACAAAAATAACCATTTATTTTACATATACAAACTTATCGTTAAAACCAAATTATAAAAAAGACAAACTAAAACTATACATTGTTTTTCAGTTATTTGTGAATAATTTCGTCGTGAACATATACAGATATTATAAGTTTAGAGTCTGCTACATGACGAAGATTTTTATACACATAAATTAACTTACTATCTATCTATCTGATTATTTGGGGGTGGCTGTGGGCGACGGGTAGCGACCCTCAGCGAGCCACTGCGACCTGTACAGATCTATTGTGGCTGACCCCTCTTTCAAAGGTCTCCAAATAGGCCTGTAGCGTTAAAATAGCCGATGACCTTTTTTGGAGACAGAGCCTTTGCCTCATGAGGTGGCAAACTAGGTCCGCCCAGAGCTCGGCTCCTTGTGTGGATGAGAGCATAGCATTCACAGAGGATGTGAGATGGTGTCTCGTCATCCTCACCACAGAATCTGCACATGGGGGCATTTGCTAATCCCATTCTGTGTAGATGCTTGTTGAGCTTACAGTGGCCAGTCAAGGCTCTAGTGAGAACCTTTAGTTGGCCTCCGCTCAGTTGGAGGTTTCGCATTGCGACCCTGGGTGAAAATTCCCTAATGAGCATTTTCGAGTGCAAAAGTCCTGGACTCTGAGCCCACTGGAGGCGGGCTTGTGTCTGTACCCAATCCCTAAGGGCTCTCTTTTTTGTCACCCTCGAAATGCCACATGCTGGTTCTGGTCCTATAAGAACGTTCTCGGAGCCAGCCCTTGCTAGTTCGTCGGCAATTTCATTGCCTCGGATGTTGGAGTGACCTGGAACCCAGCCAATCATAACCGAGTTCCTGGTCGCCAAATCATTCAAGGCCTTCGAACACTCTAAGGTGATCTTGGACTTGAACTCCACGGCAGCCAGGGCCTTTAAGGCAGCCTGACTGTCCGACAGAATAAGAATGTTTTTACCCTCGCTCGACTGGTTTGCGTGAACGCAGTCGATGATGGCATACATTTCTGCCTGAAAAACGGTGGCATGTGCACCCAGGCTCGTGGTCCTCCTGGATTTCCTTTCTCTGGAACTCTGGTTTCCCTTCAAAACGTATAAATCTTAAATTAACTTACGTACCCTGCCGGATATAAGATTGATATGTGCTTGGAATGATAGTCTGTTATCAATCATAACTCCTAGATATTTTATAGTGTCTGTGCAAGTGAGGACTGGACAGGAACATTGTGTGTTTGGAACAATAGGATGTGAGTGAGCTGTAATACAAAGGTTATCTGGGCTACGATGGTCAATCTTGCGTATGGAAAACGGGATGTATTGGGTTTTCTGAGCATTAAGTGTAAGTAAATTGTCACGTAACCAGCCAGATACAATGTCAAATCCATGTTGAGCATGGCGGTAAGTATCCTCCCATGAGTCAGATGAGAAAACGAGGGCAGTATCATCGGCGAAAGAAAATGTTTTACCATTAGGCAAGGGTAAGTTTGGGAGATCATTGATATAAACCAAGAATAGTGTAGGTCCTAGAATACTCCCCTGTGGGACTCTCCACCCAATGGAACGAGATTCGCTGACATGTTCATTTATTTTCACGCACTGCGATCAATCTGATAAGTAACTAGCAAATAACGACAGCTGTGTTCCCCGAATTCCCACTGACTATAGCTTGTTAATTAGGATAGGTATTGATACCGTATCGAACGCTTTCGCGAGGTCCAAAAAGATTGAGAGGCATTTTTTTCCTTTATCTTGATTTCGGACTATGAATTCAGTAAGGTCATTCACTGCATCCGCTGTTGATCTGCCCACTCTAAATCCGTACTGCCTAGGTGATAGGACTTAATATCTTTCAAGGAAGTAGATGAGTTGGTTATTGATAATGCGTTCTAGGACTTTCGATAGTGCCGGTAAGATCGATATGGGGCGATAGTTACTTGGGAGTTTTTTATCACCAGATTTGTGTATAGGGATAACACGGGCCTTCTTGAATGCATTCGGGAAAGTGCCTGCTGTCATGCTAATGTTACAAAGATGAGTTATTATAGGGATCAGTTTAGGCTGAAAACGTTTTAGGAAGAAGGTGGATATGTTATCCCATCCCACTGCGCAATCCTCTCGAAAGGAGCCAATGACTTTTTCGACTTCGTCATTGGTGGTTTCAAGAAGTACAAAGGAGTTTACAGGAGGACTGGAGGATGCTGGTCGTGACTCGGTCAAGGAGTGTGTATTGCATAATTTTTTCATCAGGATGTCTTCGGCAAGTGATCTTCCCACATCACTAAAGTGAGCATTAACACAATCAACCGACTCCCCTGGCGTTGCCTGACATAACAACAGATCTTGACTGCTGCTTTTGGATTTGCTTATGCTTGAGACCTCTTTAATGGCTTTCCAGAGTTGTTTGTTGTTATTTCCGGCATCACATATAAGCTGTTTCTCGTAAGTGCGTTTAATTTTTTTTAAAAGTGAGTTGCAGAAGTTTCTGTAGCGAAGATATGTTTTTTTGAGGGTTTCGTTCTCAGGTTGAATTTTTAAACGATTGTGCATGCTATCCCTGTTATGTATTGATCTGAGTAAGCCAGGTGTTATCCAAGGTTTCTGTATTTTTTGGCGACGTGGAATTCTAGCAAGTGTTGTATTTGAGGTTATGGCTGATTGAAGTGTACTCACGAGAAGATCAGCAGCTAAATTAGGATCGTGAGAACTAAGAATGGGCGAGAAGTCACGAGCAAGCAATGACTGATGAAGATCATTGTATTTTATTTTAGGGGTGTTTTTTGTAACGCGATTTTTGCCTTTCTTTTCAATTGCAACTAGTACTGCATTATGATCAGTCACAGAAGATTGTATGATATCATAAGCTGTCGCACACTTTCTATACAAATGCGTTTTTATCTTTGTTCCCAGATTCGTCGAGTTAGTGCAGCGTTGCATGGCGGAAAATTGTGTGCTCTAATAAGTTTCATTATGCACGTTTTTGTCATATTGTAAGTTAATTTCAATAAAAAACTAGATGTCATTTCGTTGTTTAATTTCTACTTATCCTACAATATTATCAGATCAGATGTCTTTTTTAACAGTGTGAGGATGGGAAGCAGAGGGAATAATTTAAAAAAGTAAATTAGGGTTGGAAACTATATGTCGGTAATTTGCAAAATGTCGATATTAAAAGTCGATAGCTATGCCAGGCCTATCGTCGTGGCTTTGACATTTCACTATGGAACGGCCGCTATTAGGCTTGATTCCTATCTGTAACAGTAATATAATTTGTAATGGTCACTATAATCGCGAAACGGAACGCGGCCTCGGTAAGAGTCTATCCAAGTCCTAAGTAGTCTGTGATCCAAGTCCATCTGTCATCTGCTCGTTTGTGATCTGCTCCATATCTCTAATAAGTCTGTGGTATCTCTAATAAGTCTGTGATCTGCTCGTAGAATGGAATTTTTCAATTTGTGCACTGATCTTGTTACACTGATTCTTAATATAGTAAAACTATAGAAATTCCGATATGTACATCACCAGTAAATAACAACACAGAGCTCTTAGAGTACTTAAATAATAATTCTGAATATCCATTGTATACTGATGGTAGTAAAACTAAAGACTGTTCGTAATGCTTTATTTGATCCCGGTAATGATTTCCAACAAAGTTTTCTATTAGATAGTAATTGTTCCATTTTTTCGGCAGAGGCTTATGCAGTTTTAAAAGCCTTGCATTATATAATATCATCTGTAAAAAATTTCACCAAGTTTATAATATTGTCTGATTCTTTAAGTTTATTAAAATGTTTAGAAAAATTAGAGTTGAAATATAGGTAGTCAGAATTTTATAGTTAGTACAATAAGAGAAACCTTATACTACTTGAAAGTGAGAAATAAAGATGTAAAGTTCAAGTGGGTTCGTTCTCATGCAGGACTAAAAGGAAATGAGACTGCAGACTCAATTGCAAGAATAGGGATTAATGAAGTTGACAAGAGGTTATATACCAAAGTTCCATTCACAGATATGCAAAGTGTTATTGAGGAGAATATGATGCAAACATGGCACAATTTTTGGCAACTTGCTCAGAAAACAATAAAGGGAAATGGTACGGATCTATACAAACCTCAATAACATCTAAGCCGTGGTATGCTGATACTCGATATAAGGAAACCAACCGTGATTTTATTACCACTATTAAATCGCTTAAGATTTGGTCATAATAAAACCCCTGCTCATCTAGCAAGATTTAATATAATCAGAAGTGATGTCTGCCCACACTGTAACTCATTTGTTGGTGATATTGAACACAAATTTTAAATGCAATGCTTTTGCTTTCGATCGACTTGTACTGGCAAGTGACATTGACTTATGCCACAGAGGCCACAGTGATAACCAAAACATTGAAGTGGAATCACAAAATAACAATGAGCAAAACCCTGTCCCCCGCTGCTTGCAAGATTTTCTTCACAACAAAAAATATTACATTACACTATACAATTATTTAAAGAATACAGTTGCAAATATTTAATTATTAAAAGGATTTATATTATATGCTGTTTAAAAATAAGAACAAGATATCCACACAAGACATGGCCTAAAGGACTTTAATTCAGGCCAGTAAAGCAGCCAAAAAAAAGAGACAATTTTTCATGTTTTTTAAAAAGATTTGGAGATTTTTGAGTGAATATGCCGTGAAACTAAAACCAAACTGTATGGGTATAGGTAGGTAGTTGAAGTTATTAGTACCTAATTCGAAAAATCCATTGTCAGCTGCCTGAAGTTTAAAACGAAGTTTACCTCGACATTGAACTAAATAAACTTAAAGAAGACGATTTGCTCCAACTTTCACATGAATACATTCTCTCTAATCTGTAACATGAATTTTTTTGTGTTCAATTCTGCAGTTATTTTGTTACTGCTTATATATCATTCGCTTCTGGTGATTTTTTTGCAGTTGTTCTGGGGTGTGATACCTGATATGGTTACTTGCTAAGAAAAGAAATACTTTTCTTCCAACTATGCTTTAATTTCATCATAATCACACTGAAATCTGAGCACAAAGCGAGTCTTTAGTGCTCTAGAGCAATAAAAATGTATGAAATTTCATTGTTGCACAGTTTTGTTTTTTTTAATTGCACAAAGAAGTTACCAATCTCAATTGAATCTATTCAGCCAGTGGATATTAATACTTCCTTAGTTTATATACGTATTATTTGTTTCTATCCTACTTGTTCCAAATTTAAAAATTGCTGCCAACTCTGATTTAAAAATGTAAATTAGCGGGAACTTTAATAATTTTGCGGGACAATATTTTTGGAATCATTAAAGTGTGATACTGTCTTATTTTGAGTGCTTCGTAGTAAGAATTAAAATGGAATCATCTAGCGACTCATTCACTCCGGAAAACATTTTAAATTAAGAAAACCATTTACCCTTAAAATCACAAGTACAATACGTAAAATCTTAAACTTCTATTTTCATTTTTTGACATGTTTTTTTTTATCTACTATTCCTATAGGTAATAGTTGAAAGAAAAGCAGATTATGCACCTCGCCTTAAGTAATTTATTATTGCCCTCGTGCCTGTTAGAGTCAGGTCAGTCCAAATCAGGCACTCGATGCGATAATAAATTACTTTGTGCTTGGTGCAATAATCTACTATTGCACCTGAAAATATCGTGAATAATGAAGGTATGTCATAGCAAAACAGCTAGCTACTGCAAAAAGCATAGTTAAGACGTGTTTCATATAAAGGCTGTCCATCAATTGTTAGATTCATTTGTTGCCAACTGAATGCAGTCTTATTTAGTCTGTCTGAAAATAGAATATTTTTAAAACTGTGAATATACCTAAAGTACATTCAAGATAACAATGTTCCGTTGACAGGTCGAATTTTTCCGTTTCATGCATACTAGTTTCCGCTATTAAAAATATCATGTTTTAAAAATATAATTTATCTCTAGGTTTTTTCATCAAAAATGCAATAATTAATTCCACATTAAATAAAAACAAGAATATCAGTCTAGTCAAATAATATTATAATTATGAAAAAATATTTGTTTAAAGTTTGCAAATAAAATATTTGTGTAAAGTATAAGTTCCGATTCACGACTCAAATAAATACTTAATTAAACAAGATTTTATCAGAATTATAAATAATTATATATTTTTTTCCTTTTTGTATCTGCAATCGACTAAGTCATAATCAGATATTTTAGCTTTTTCATTGCTGTTAGAGGGGAATTTCTATAAATCCTCTCCCTCTGTCTTTGCATAATGGTGTTTGGCTTCTAGGCTTCTAGTATCTTTGGTCAAACTCTAGTATTTGCCATCTTTTCAGTCTTGTGGTGTCCTTGTTGGTATGGATAAGATCTCTAGCCTCTCTAGTGTGATTTTGCAGTTGCTCCTTGTATTTAGCACAATATCTGCTTACCTCCTCCTTGACTGTTGGCATTTCCAAGTATTCGTGTATCTCCACATTTCTAGTAAACCATGGTGAATTTGAAATTACTCTCAAAGCTTTGTTTTGAAACCTTTGTAGGATTTCAAGGTTGGAGTTACTAGTTGATCCCCAGAGCTGGTTTCCATATGTCCATATGGGTTTTATTATGCATTTATAGACGAGCATCTTGTTGTTCAAAGACTCCCAATAGGTGATTGTCTCCCAATCAGCCAATAGAGTTTCTTAAATATTAGATCTGCTTCTTTCCTTTTTGTTTTTATGTGATTAGCCCATGTTAACCTTAATTCTAAATGTAGTCCTAGGTATCTTACACACTTTTCTATGGGCAGTTGCTCACCTCGGGCAATAATTATATTTAACTGAACTGATATTAATGTTTCTATTTAATGTGGAATTAATTGTTGCATTGTTGATAGAAATAACCGAAGGAGATGTAATATTTTTAAAATATAATATTTTTAATCACCAAAGCTAGTATGCATGAAACAGAAAAGTTCGACCTGTCAGGGGAACCTCCTTATCTTGAATATACTATAATAAAAAAGATGAAATAAAACATACAAAAAGAAAAATGTGGATGAAATCATCTAGGCCTATGTACCTATACAGTGGTGGACATATAAGACAGGAAGTCTTGAAATAGCTTTGTTGGGCTTGCTTATATTTCTTGCAAGTGGAATTTTATAAATTGAGTAATATGCAAAAGAAATATCATTTGTAACATGCCTATCCCAACTTTTTTCAGTTTTACTTTAGTTCAATTGCCAATTGAACTGATCAATGACTAGGCCATTTAATTAAATTTAATTATGAAATATAATTAAATTTAATTATGAAATATAATTAAATTTAATCATCATCATCATCTTAGTATTTCAAAAAATAATGTAATCATTGAAAATTTGTTTTTTGTATTTACACGTATTTAAATAGTATTCAAGTAGGTATATTATCAATTTGGTTGCTTGTCCTTTGTAACAATGACAGAATAACATAATTTTGGCATAGACGTGATCAATTTGCTATAAGTTTTTATTGGAATTTGTTTTCTCCCACACTTCTTAAAAAACCCTGTAAAGTTGATTAATGTTAGATGTTTTGCTACTTTTTTCTTCATGTGATACCACACATTTTCAATAGGTTCATGTGAGGGTTGAGTTTTTTTAGAACAGGCTAATTTTGAGAATTGGGAATTTAGTTTTTTTTCGAATTTTTAGTTTTTTGTACTTTATGCAATATAAAACGAGTCCGATGCCTCAAAAGAACCACACCACAATTAATATATGTATAGTAAGTAACATTTTAGTGGTAGTAAGAAGTAATTTTTTAATATATCTCGAAAAGCATACATTTTAGCCACTCAGTCTTCTGCCTGGCTCTGTTCTCAATTCCTTAGTTTTCGAAGAGTCTAGTTGAAACTTGCTTCCATCTTCGCTTTATTGTCATACTGTTCATCAGGTGAGATGAAGGCTTAGAGCTTCCCTGTTGTGTACCTCAAAAAATCAGTCAATTATCAGTCTTCTTGCTATTGTAAAGTCATAGCAATAAGACTTTAATCTACATTATTTGTTAATTAACTAATAATGTAGATTAAAGCAGTCATGTTCAGCATTTTAATCAAAGAAAAAAATAAAAAATGTTTTGAGAAAATATAAAATACTCGTTTTGATTACAGAAAAAATACACATTTTAAAAGATTTTTTGTTCACTATAATAGAATTTTAAAAACAATTATGTTAGCATTTCATGGATTCACCGTGCACCACCAGTCTATCGCGTTGCAGAGAAAGAAGTGCGAGACAGCGCCTGGGACTTGCGACCCAGGTGTAGGTTTAGAGGGCCCTCTTAATCTAGGGTTTATCAATAACCATTGTATAAGCCTTGTATAGTTAAGTAGTGTTTTGTCTCTTTTGTTCGAATTTGAAATGTCATTCCAGTGAACGTGACAAAACGCTACTCTAGAGCTACGTCGCGAAATATCCGACATTGTGTTTCTACTCAAAATTACCTCTGGAACCATTGACTGTCCAGAGCTTTTATCACATATTTCCCTAAAAGTTCCTGTCAACCCTCTCCGTTTTCAGCCTCCTCTTTTCCTTCCCAATTCTAATTCAAATTACAGGCAGAACTCATATCTTTGGCGTGTGGCTAGGGATTCAGTGCGGTGTCCAAAAATCTTAACCTTGATTTATTTGCAACGAAATGTGCAGCTGCGAGACGTCTAATGAGCCAAAGCTTTTTCAATAATTAAGTTGTTTCTAGGTTTATGATTATAATTTACTGTGTGCGTTTATTATTTCAGTGACAAACTAGTTATATTAATTGTTTCTATATGTGAGGACCTGTAATTAGCTTTATGTTTACATTATAAGTTAACCACTCTGTATTTCAGCTGTTGGTCTTCCTAACAGTAACTAAATCCGGTGTATACAATGGTTATTAGTAAGGCCTCTTATATATAAAAATCTTGTGACACAGTGTTTGTTATCAAATCAAAAAGAGCTAGACCGATTTATATTAATTTCTTGGTGTATATTTGGTAGGCCTGAGAATATGTCTTAGGCTCTAGGTAATATCTCCTTGTACTGGATTTTGTCCGTTTTGCCATTCAGAGAAATGGTTCACCCTTGCTTGGTATAACAACTTTTGATATAATTTTACTAATTCGAACAACGTTTAAGAAAATAATCACTTTGTATAATATCGATTGACATAATTTTCATTTCATCGAATATTTATTTGCGATAACAACATTTACGCTAATGATCGTAAAATAGAATGTTCATTTGATGAAATGTTCAGGTGGTATAAGATGTATTTTATCGAATATTCATTTGGTATAATGTAGTGTAGCAAAGAAAACGCTCTAAATATTTGCAACTTTTTTATTAGAAAAAACACAGGCTAATCTCAAATAGATGCGATCGCTTTTAGTAAATCTAATTCTGTGTAGGTTTCAAAATTACGTAATATTTTCATTCTTCTTAGTACAAATCTTTTTCTGTTTTACATTACACTAGGTTGTCCATTTAAAATAGACTGTATTTTTCCTTCAACTGTATTAATTTCGGCAAGCAATATAGTTGACAGTTCATAAAATCGGGGGCTTCTTTTATCGACTATACCTACTATTTAACCCTTTATAGGGCAAATTATTATTGTTATCTGATTATAAAACAAATGTGAAGTTAACAACAGACAAAATGAAATTTAAATCGGGTCTATTAAAACATAGTGCAACCCATTTCTGACCTAAAAAGAGGTGGTCAACCATATGACCGGTGTCCATTGCTGGTTACTCAACCTGGTCTATATATCGCCCGCTGATCATTCCCTACCGTCACTAGCACAACAGACTAAACTAAAGGAGACGGATCACCTTCCATAGAACCTTGGGCCTAGGGTGTAACACAATGAAAGTGGTATTATTTGAAAGGACATTAAACGGTTTCTGAAAATTTGGCCAAAATTGGCAATCTCAGATCTGAGAAATTAAAGATTATAAAAAGTGGGGATATGAAAATCAGATGTCGAAACAGAGCGCTTTCTCAGGGAATAACATTATAAAGTCATATATTTTTATCATATTGAAGCATTTTATGTTACTAAAGATTAGTTAACATAGTTTAGAAGACTGAACTTACAGGTTGAGGTGCACGCCAATGACGAAACAGTCAATATGGCATCATTATCTAAAACTCTGTTGCGTTACAGCGATCTAACGCTATATTGCAATTTATACAACGATTCATGGTGTGGTGTCTAATCGAAAGGCCGAGCGGGAAGTCCAGGAACAAGATTGCCAAAGTCAATCGTGTGTAAGCGGGTTTTCGGTGTCCGGCGTGAAAGCAAAGGTCATACAAGAAAAATAAGATCACTGAAGTCCGTATTGAATAGCAAAGGTCGTAGAAAAATCGAATAACAATAAGAGCACACTCAAAACTTAGCAAACGAAACAAAGCAAACGAGTCGAGTGACATCTGACATTTTCTTTTCAATTTCACAGCGCTGACCCCAAAGTATTCAAGAAAAAACATATGAATAATAGATTACAGATAGATATTCATTTTATGGAACTCTTCGTCATTGTTTAGGACAAGATCATAATTAATGATGTTTAATGTGCGTGAGAGTATGGCAAAAATATTATTTATAGTTCACCTGACGTAAAACTATTATCACGGGAAATAAAATGTAATCGATTTCAGCATGTTATTCGATTCACTCGTTATCAATAACCTTAAACCTGATTTTCTCTTTTCTCAAATTGCGGATAAGGCTGACTTTTCTAACATATACGAGGGTAGGTCAAAAAGTTCGCGGAATGGAGGGTAAAAAGTAAGAAGTAAAACACAAAATATTTTTTTCTTCTCAATGTATTCCCCCTATGTTCTATGTTATCGGGGTCGGTTTCCGCACTTAATCCTTAAGGTGGACCATTGTACGTGAGGGCGGCCGTCACTCCAGCCGTTGGGTCCGAAAGCCGTTGTGTCGGATCCCCTCCTAGCCAGCTTGTCGGCCGCGTCATTTCCCAGTGATCCGCTGTGTCCTTTTATCCATTGTAGTGTCACTGTGTTCCGGTTGGAAGTCACAATTCGTTCTAACACATTGTGACATTCCAATACAAGTTCCGAAGTGACATAGGTTTTGTTTAGGGATTTGAGTACCGAAGCACTATCAGAGACTATGCGGATGTGAGAATCCATAATTCCTTTAGATTCTATGGCGAGGGCCGCCAGGATAATACCTACGCATTCCGCTTGGAATACGGTGTTGAATCTACCTAGCGGTTTGGATATCTTGATGTTAAGCTCATTTGAGTATACACCTGCCCCGGTTCCTGAGTTGGTCTTGGAGCCATCAGTGTATATTCTGAGCTCTTTTGGGCTTGAGTGATCGTGTGATTCCTCTTCGAGCTGTATATTATAGTGCTTCTGGAAATTGAATCTCTTCAGAATCCTATCATTGGGTGAAGTCATCATCGGGTGATGTTTGGTCGCTTGTTCATTTATGCGTATGTGTTTGATTCTGGGGTCCTTTCCCAGTGTGCCAGCATTGTGGAGTCTGAACGCCGCTAGTGCTGCCTCCTCTTTAACAACTAGGTGTAAAGGTGGCAGCCCCAACATAGCTTGCAATGCGGCTGTGGGTGCGGTTCTCATACTACTAGTGATAGCCACGCAGGCATTTCGCTGTAGTTTTTCTAGTGCTCTTTGGCCGTTTGCCTGGTCTGTCCTGGGCCACCAGACTAGGGAGCCATATGTTATAATTGGTCGAATAACCATAGTGTATAGCCAGTAGGTGGCTTTGGGACTAATGCCCCAGTTTTTTCCAAGCAGTCGCTTGCATTGCCACAGTGATATACTAGCTTTTGTGGTGATGTAGTCAGTGTGTTTAGCCCAGTTCAGTTGTTTGTCCAAATAGATGCCCAGGTATTTGGTCTCCGATGTTAGGCTTAGGGTGGATCCGTCGAATTTTGGTAATTGTAGATTTGCTAGTTTCCTCTTTTTGGTGAAGAGGACTAGCTCTGTTTTTGTGGGGTTGACTGTTAGTTTGTGCTCCTTGCACCAGTCCTCTACTATTTTCAAGGCTTGGCGCATGAGGTTGCACAGTGTGTTTCGTGAGTGCCATTTATTATAATGGTTATGTCGACGGCGTAGCCTACGGTGAAGAAGCCTTTGTCGTTTAGACGGTCTAGAAGACTGTTCACAACGAGGTTCCACAGTAGAGGCGAGAGGACGCCTCCTTGTGGGCATCCTTTCGCCACGATGGCTCTCGTGGTGTCATTCACCGTGACTTGTATGGCCCTCTGCCTGAGCATATTGGTGATCCAACCGCACAAGGTTGGGGCTACACCATGTCTTTTAAGGGCTATGTCGATGCTGTGAAACATTGTTTTATCGAAAGCGCCCTCAATATCGATGAAGGCAGCTAGTGCAGAGCCTTTGTGTTCTATGGCGCATTCAATTCTGGAAGTCACGCTGTGTAAAGTGGATTCTGTTGATTTTCCTATGGAGTACGCGTGCTGTTGTTTGTGTAGCGGTACCATGCGTAGAGGTCCATCTCTGGTGTGTCTATCGCATAGTCTTTCGAGGGTCTTTAGTAGGAATGATGTTAGGCTTATAGGTCTATAGGCCTTGGGCTGTGTGTAATCGGTTTTTCCGGGCTTTGGAATGAAGATAACTTTCACTTCCCGCCACGCGAGGGGAATATATCTATGTGCGATACAGGCTCGGTAGACCTTCTCCAGTAATGGGGTTAAGGGGTCGATGCCCCACTGCAGAAGCGCTGGCAGAATGCCATCCAGGCCTGCGGATTTGTATGGTTGAAAAGACATGATAGCCCACATTATTCGGTCTCTTGTCACTATTTCGTGGGCTATAGTCCAGTCGTTTCTGGTTGGTTCCATTCTTATGTCGTCTGCCCAGACCTTATCCTTTAAGAGGCTGCAGTCTGGGAAGTGCGTCTCAAAAAGGACCTTGCTGATTTCGTGGCCTGATTGTGTGAAAGTGTTATCGGGTTTTTTAAGTGCACCAAGGCTGCGATCTTGGTCGCTAGATAGGATTTTCCTCACTCAGGCAGATTCATTGTTTGATTCGATAGATTCGCAGAACTTTCTCCAGGTTAATCTCCTGGCATGTCTGATTTGTTTTTTGAAAATGTATTGGGTTTCTTTGTATAGTTCCCAATCCTCTGGTTGTCTCGAGTTCTTGGCTCGGTTGAATTGTTTACGTAGTTTTATTCTGAGTTTCTCAAGTTCGGCATTCCACCATCGGTTGTTTTTACATTTGGTGTGCGGAACTCTTTGTTTACAGCATTTGTGATAAGCTTCTGTGATGTATAGTGTCAATTTTGTCACTATGTGTTCTATTTGTGTGGGATCTGTTATGGTTGTGCGTGGTAGATTTCTAGCTATCAGGGAATCGAGAAGACGCTTGTAGCCAGGTATGTCTGTCCGACGCGGATTTCGTTTCGGGGTGGGCTTTTTTGTGTTTACTGTTATTGTGAAACGAATTCTTATGTGATCTGAGCAAGTCTGAGATTGGCTTGTACGATTTCGAGGGGGTTAGGCGTGAGCGATAGTGGCACGGGAGAGGAGTTAGTCCGATTCATTGGAATCGTCCTCCTCCTTGATCCTATGCCTACCATCGATCGGCGAGGACGAAAGAAGTCGATCTGTCCACCTCGGTGATGTTGGTGGTGGGATGTCAGCATCTGCATCCTTCATCGCCGCCCTCGCCATTTCCTCCTCTAGTCGCGCCATGTCGTCAGTGTCGGTCTGGTCTGGTCTGAGCTCAGTCTCAGTCAGTGTCGGTGTCAGTGTCATGGTCTGGGCTACAGAGGGAAGGTTCTTGGGGTAGAAGCGGACGTATATGGAACCAAGAAGGTACGATACACGCCGCTCCCGCGCCACGATCCTCTCTACATCCTCTGGTGGGATCCCCAGGGTCAAGTATGTCCCCGGGTTTTCGCCACCAACGGATGTCGCTATATAGCTGTATAGCGACCACCGACCGATGTCATACCAAGTGTCCGATGTCACTCTGGAGCCGCGCTATGTCGCCCTGGTACTTCGGTACGAAGAGCGCGGCTCTAACACGGGTCGGTATGTCGGCCTGTCGCAATACCGTCAGTCGTGCGTCAGTGTTGGGAAGCTGAATCCTTGGAATGTTCTCTGTCAACCAGGTTAGGTCATCCTTGCACCAAATCTGCACCGTGCCATCCGCCACCCGTGGGTAGCCGCGGAATGCCGGGAGAGGTGTGCTGGGGTCAGCGTCCATAACCAGGTCTTCGAGCCCTCTATTTATGGATTCAGCCTCGTCAGTGGTCATGTCTCGGGTAGAGGGGGAGAGGCAAATTGCTACTGCAAGCCGCGCAGGGATATCCTTTGTGGCAAGCGCGTAGGTTCTTTGCCCCCCTTGAGCAGGTTGGATCCTCACTCGCTTGACGTCGCCCTGGAGAGTTCACGGCAAAGCCGTCTCATCCGGACGCACTCTCTTTATCGCTCCCGTGCCACTAGGGCCCGGTTGCGGTTCAGTGGTGTCTGGCCTGGGTGTTATGGCCAGAGACGCCTTGTGCAAGGCTCGAGCCCGCTTCCCCCTTTTCCGTACGCGGGGTCGGCTGCCATCCCTGGCTAGTTCCGTCTCCTGCGAGGATTTTTCGCGCTGGGTTTCCCCTTCGCGTACTTTTCCCTGCAGGAGCGTTTCCGCGTCCGGTCGTTTTTCGCGCTGGGTGGTCCCTTCGCGCACTTGCGACTGGTCGCGTACTATCTGTTCAACGACCCTTTGTGCATCGCGCTGGCTTGCGCCTTCGCGGGTGTTGCGCATCGGTTCGTTTACTCCTCTACCCCTGGTGACTTTTCCGCGCCTGCGTACTCTGCCGCCAGGTGCAGAGTTGGAACTGCTTGGGCCGGCGTCCTTACCCGTAGTCATGTCCGGGTTTTAAGTGGTGCTCTTCCGTACGAGGCTCTGTTGCTAGACACTTGTGGAGGGCGCGTGTGTCGTAGTCGAGTTATTGTCAGTTGGCGCGTGTATCGCAGCCGGTTGTGTGCCAGTGGGCGCGTGCGTCGCAGCCGGTTGTGTGTCCATAGGCGCGTTTGTCGCAGCCGGTGTTGCGGGCGCTAGCATGCTAGCTGCCGGTCGCGCATTAGGCGCGGATGTCGTCGGCAGTAAGGTACTCCCCCCAGATTACGATGGGAGTTGACCGTTACGGTGCGGGACTTCCCGGCCTGGCCGGGACCCACCTGGGGATATACATTTTCTCGCTGCTTCATTGTTGACGGGTTTTGTGGGCTTTTGGAGTAAGAGGTTGCCCCTCCTCTTGGACCGAAAGGAAATGAAGGGAGTAAAAAGTGGAAGGAGGGAGTTTAATTCGGAAAGAGGATCATGGAAATAAAGGTATGGGTCACCCTTGGTCTGGGATCTGACTTCAGAGAGCTTCTCTTGTCCGGGGTCGACCGTCAGAAAAAGAACTAGTCGGCCCCGCAACCGGCAGGCTATCCGCAACCTGCCCACCCGCTCGGTTGCATGAGAAGAAGTGCCTGGCTACTCGGATCGCTTCGTCGTAGAAGCACGTATGCTACTACGTCTCGTCCACCCCAATACGCCCCGAGATGTATTCCCCCTTAACTCTAATACATTTATTAGACCTATCAATTAATTTATTAATACCTTCGAAAAAAAAATGATTTGTCTTTGTCGTCAAAATAGACCGAAATGGCGCTCTTCACTTCTTCATCGCTGGAAAATTTCTTCCCTCGAAGCTCTTTTTTCATTTTTGGGAACAAATAATAATCACTTGGGGCTAAATCTGGGCTATAGGGAGGATGTTCCAAGATTTCGAAGCCCACTCTTTGAACAGCAGCCATCGCAACTTGCGCCTTGTGCACGAGTGCATTGTCGTGCAAAAGGAGCACACCTTTAGTCAATTTTCCCCGTCTTTTTTCTCTCACAGCATCTCGCAGACGTTCTTATAGTGCAGCGTAGTACTCTCCAGTGATAGAGACACCCCTTTCTTTATAATCAATAAGGATTCCCTCTGAATCCCAGAAAACAGTAGCCATGAGTTTTCCAGCCGACGGAGACACTTTGAATTTCTTCGGAGGTGGTGTGCCCTTTTTGTGCCACTGCATGGAGTCTTGTTTGGACTCAGGCTCATAATGATGAACCCAAGTTTCATCTCCAGTCACAATTCGGTTCAAAACTTCATCGTTTTGTTCACCACAGAGCGCTAAAAACTCGCGACAACACTCAACTCGCCGCTGCTTCTGGTGTGACGTGAGCATTCTCGGTATCCATCTTGCACACACCTTTGACATGCCAAGATGGTCGTGTAGGATGTTCAAAATGGTTGTAGCTGATACTCCAATCATTTCTGCAAGCTGTTTTTTCTTTAAACGGGCATCTTCCAATATTATTTTTTCAAGTTTTTCGACGTTTTCTGCCGTGGTTGCCTCGACAGGCCGCCCTGGCCTCGGATCATCCTCAATCGAATCCCTGCCTTGCTTAAACAGGTTGTACCACTTGTAAACCATGGTTTTACCAGGGCAAGAGTCCCCGTAAACAGAAGACATCTCTTCCAAAATAGTCTGGGGAGGTATTCCTTGTTTGGTAAGGAACTTGATGACTGCGCGAAACTCAATTTTCTCCATGTTGCAAATTTTCTTCCGGATTGACTTGTTGATTGAAGTGTAGCTCAGGTAATTTATTTATACTCTTAATGAGTGTCACAACTAGTGCAGGTAGTAAAAAGTCACCTTTCCCCCCTCCATGTCCCTCATTCCGCGAACTTTTTGACCCGCCCTCGTAACTACTATGCAATAAGAGGTAAAATAAAGAATATTTCATGTTGTTACATTTGGGCCCACGATGAACCGTCTCCTTTGTTTATAAAATAAAACTACAATTTGTAGATTTTTATTTTTATTATAAGTATTATGAAATGTCTAATTACTAGAAAACATAATCACAGAAAAATAAGGAACTGTTGTGATTGAGATCAAGAACAATTCAGACTAAAATATTAAAATTACTCAGGAATATTTATAAAATTACTTTTAGTATTAGAGACTTTATATAAACAACTTTCAAAACTTCAATGTAAATAGGCACTTTTTCTTAACAACTATTTGAGCAAAATATATTCATCAAAACTATTTCAGCTAATTTCTCATAGTATAACTAGGTACTTTTACAATTATTTGGTGATTTTCTTGCATTTATTATCATGAAACGGCTCAAAGCAAGTTCCACAGAGGGCAACTTTGCAGACTGAACAGCCCATCTTGCTTCGCTTGTAATTATGTTTTGTACAACAATAGGCAAATCTCCGGAGGGTTGTTTTTTCAGGAAAATTACCAATATAAGTACTCAATGGATTCAAAGAGAGTCTTCCTACTTGTTTTCTGCTGCAAAAGTTACTTGTCATTTGATCTGCTAAATAACCACGAAATTGGAGGTGTGTCATAGGCTTTTTGACATTTGATGCGTTATAGCTGTGTCTCTATATATTATAAATGAGTTTACAATAGCAGTATCCAACAAATAATAGAATAACTTTATCTACCAGCGCCTGCTTTTCCAAGCTACTGAATAATTAGACATAAGTTGATCAAAACGATCCACCCCGCCCATATATTTATTATAATCTGATACAATTTTAGGACAAATTATTGTTTCTTTTCTTCCTTCTTTATTTGTACTTTTCACGGTATTCATATCACCAGGGTTGTGCATCCACTTGGTAACAGAAATAGCATCATCCATAACACTATCAAAGTCCCCCGTTCTTCAACTTTTATCATTATTTATGCGTTCACTAGGGTAATGCTTCCTAGATGGCATTATCGTACCACAAGCAAATAACTTCTTTTCGAACAATGACTTCAACAATAAAACTGAAGTGAAGGAACGGTCGAAAAATAAGCAATAACATAGACCAGCAAAAACTACTCAGATGTAGAACAACATTTTCTCCAACCCCAAAATCAGTTTCCCCATCTTTTTTTCCTTCATAAACCTCTATGTTTATCATGTATCCGGTAAGAGCACAGCATATAACCCATACTTTGAAGCCCCGTTTAGTCGGTTTATTAGGCATATATTGTTTCAATCAAGAATCAAGAAGTGGTCTTATTTTGTGCAAACGGTCATAACCCTGTTCACCGGGTCTTTTCATGGCAGTATTATCATTTATGTGAAGCTATCTTACTATTTTCAAAAATCTTTTTAGTGGCATTATGTTTGCAATACGATCCACCCTAAAATTAGGGTTGTTCGACCAATACAATCTCATGGATGGTAGTACATGGAAGCCTATGATAATAAGAATCCTTAAAAATGCCTCCAATTCAGCTTCAAAAAGATTGAGAGAAGTATTTAATTGCATAGAATAACGATTACTCTCAGTAACAATATATTGCTTACAACTTGAGCAGTGAAAAATAAATAAAAGATATTCAACGGGTTCTGCAGATCCACTTCAACATTGATACCATTATATTCCTTGAATTGAAACAATTTATACTCAGATGGGGTTCTGTAAATCCTTTTGAAATTGAATGTAGACTGATTTTGCACCGCTCGCCGGTCTATCGCCACGTGTCCTGATCCTGCCACGGCCACGAATAATAGATCTAGGTGCAGAGTTAATTGATGGCGTTGGTGATGAAGGCTGTAGACTTACAGGTGAAGCAGTTGTCCGACTCCTTTGTGGTTCACAAGTCTTACTTCTACCTCTGGTTCTGCCTCTTGCGCTTCTCCTAGACACATGGAAGTACTGATGATGAAGACGAGGGATCAGATGGAACTGAGGGTGGCTGAGCAGATGGCTGATCAGGTGGACTAAGCACTGATGTTGAAGTTGAAGGATGTGGACTGACAGCTCTAGAAATATGTACAATAGAAGCAGTTGTTTTAGGTTCGCGAGATTTGCTTTTGTGTGATTTTGGTTTACTTGAGATTTGCTTTAGTGACGATGGCTGAACACGTGAAGGTAGGGTGGGCTGGGCTGATGGAAGTGTTGGCGAAGCTCTTCGTTTTGATGGTGACTGTTTTCGGGTTAGAACTAAAAGTGGTAATTCATCTTCTGCATCGTCATCACCACCAATGTCGGAATTTTGAGCCTGTTCATCAGATAATTTCCAAAGTTCCTCCAATTCTTCATCGCACAAGTTTTCCATTTCCGTACGAAATTGACAAAATTCTTCATTGTCAAATAAAAAGGCCATATTTATTTTAATGTTAAAAATTTACTACTCAAACCTCATAATGACATTAGAAATGAGAATTGAAAGATATTGAAATTGACAGATTTAACTTGAAAATATTTCCCCTTATAGTAAAACGGTTACGTGAAAAGGGTTCACTCTTACAAGCAGGTAAAAATCAAAATAAACGCTTATTTTAAATTATGGGTTTTGTAATACATCCAAGAAGTGACCAATACCTAATTCGCCACTAAGTAGACGTAACTGTGCATCTAGAATAAAATCATCGTGGTCAATGTAACTTTGTAATCGTTTTTAAATTTTTTTTGAACAGACGTTTGACTTATATGCTTTATATTTTTTAGTAAACAATCTAATAAAACAGCTAAATTTGGATGTTTCACTTTGATATTCATAGCTATTTCTGCGTGCCATGATTTCAAACTATTAGTCGTTCGATGACGTTCACCAAACGAATACCACAGGGCCACATATTCCTCATTTCTAAGCAAAGTTTTTTCGAAATACTTAACAAATGCTTCCATATCTTCCCTCATAAAAGATTTCACAAATAACCACCCCTCTTGAACCTTGTCGGAAGGTAGTAATGGTAACCTCGCTGTGAGAGTCACTAATCTCTTTGTATATGGAGAATTATTGAGGTGTAGTCTGTCTGCTCTTATTTTAATTCTTTTTACGTAATGAAAGTAACAGCCATGAATTAATATACTTGGGAAAACACTTTTTAAAGCATTAATGGTAGCTTTTTCAACAACGGTGAATTTCATGGGATTCCACCCCGGAATTCTGGATTTGATTTGATTAAATTAAATACTATTTCGTAGGTATTTTGTGTCCTATCACTCATCAAAACAAAAATTAATGGAATAATGTTCGTGTTATTTATTGTACTATTCCTCTCACCGTGAAAACTGAATAATGGTATAAATGGTTTAGAGCATATAAAAAAGTAGCGTCGCCGAAAAATTCGCGGAGTTCACGCACTTTGCCTCTAGCAAATTGGTCACAAAAAACTAAAATGCGAGTTTTCTCATCCTCATAATCAGCTAATAACAATGACTCATATTTTTTGGGTACCACAACGTCAGACAATTGTGAGAAGTTTAATTTCTTTACACCCAATGTGTCATTTCTTCGTTTGTATAGCGTACTTTTGATCTTAGTAAATTCTGGGACTTTTTCTAATGTTCCAGTATCTTGGATAGCGATAGATGATACCATATTTTTGTAAATAGTTGGTACAGGATCTAGGGATCTAGAGAACTGGCTACATCATTCATACATTGATCTAAACATACATCCGCATACACATTAGGGTGGATCGATTTTTTGTTTTTTTGTTTTTCTTAGCAGCGGGGTGTGGAATGGATGCTCTATGATGATACTTTTAAAAGTCATTATGACAGCATTAAGATATTTCGAGTGCAAGTACTGCCCCAAGTCAATTCAATTTTTAAAAAAACAGCGAGAATCTAGAAAAAGAAGGGTTTAATCTTTGCTCAATAAAAGTAGTTAAAATATAACAAAATTAAACTTTTCATTTACTAATAATATTATCTACTAATCAAGAAGCAATAAAAGTACCATTGCTACACAAAAAATCACAAACAATGTTAAAAAATAATGTCAAAAAACATAACGTAATCGTTTACCAACGCGAATGACAGATTTTACCCGGGTTTCTTTTTCGCTAAGTTTTCGTTATATTGTCCTTCGGCGATTGCTTGGCACATTTCCAATAAATAAAGCTGGTCTGTGCTAAGGTCGTCACGGGATTTTGTAATGTCCGGTAAGTTGCAATCTATTGCTTGAAATTCTATCACAGGAAGATGTTCACAGTTCTTAAGTAACTATCCTAGTTGGCCACTAAAGCTTCTAGGACCTGTTGTCGTTCCATCAAGGTATTCGAAAAGGTGTCTCAAACTTAACTCGTTAGCATGTAACTGAAAGACCAACCACTGAAGTGGGCGATGGAGCTTTCCTTCAAGAAGTCGAATAATGCCAGACTTAGTTCCAGTATTAACTGCTGTTCCGTCACATCCGATAGCCATGATGCACGCTAAATCAATGGATTTTGCCACAAAATATGCAAACAATTTTTGAGCTATTGTTTTAGCATTACTGAACTTAACGCCTATGTGGTCAATGTATTGTGAGCCAGGTTCTTTTAAAAGAATGATATGTTCTTCTATCACAACTTTTCTGCGTCCATACTCCATGATTAATGTTTTATCCTTTCGACCGTCAAACGATATGCAAATGCAGGAATCAAAATGGGGCTGATTGATGGCAGTCAGTGTGGTCCTAGTTTTAGCTCGAGCATGTCGAATCTTATTACGATCGATCACGTTTGTTAGATCATCTGTTGTCACTAATCCAATATCTTGCAATGTAGCGCAGACTACATATGGCAGCACCTGCCCGATCAGAAATACTGTATCGATCCAATGTTCTGCATACAACAGATAATCCACTATCTGTTTGATTTATTACATAAGAAGAAGAAGTAGATGAAGCAAAGTATTGTTGGTCAGTTGGAAGATCAACGTTAGTAAAACTTGAAACTGTACTGCGAGATGTGGACGGTTGATCTAAAGATGTTTGTTGTGTTTCTTGGTATAGTTTACGCTATAATTTTCTTAACATATTGCTCTCATTTTGCTTAGTAGTTTTTCTATCTAAAGAACCAATCATCATTTTTCTGTCGCCTCTTTGATCTATCAAAAAATGTCTTTCTTTAATAGTTACTTTTCGATCTTGCGCACAAAAACAATTTTCGAACGAAGTACATTTGCAAGCAGCGATATCAAATAACGTCTGACTGCGTCTTTTGAAACTACCGCTCTCTACCTTTGTATGGTTTAAGAATCGCCCGATATTTACATGGTAGTCCTTTATTCGCGCCAAAATTGTGCGATGTTCCACGATCGGTAGAGACGCTCCTTTCCAAATATTTTCTATTTTAGTAGCAACAATTTCACTAGTATCTCTTACCAAATCCTGGAATCGTTTTTCTGTGCTTTGCGAGACGTGTATAAAATATTTCATCATGTCTTCATAACTTGGTAACATACTAGCTGGTAATTCCGCACCACAACCAAACAAAGGACAGTTTTTGTCACCGCTTCGTAAACTAATCAATCTGACCATCGATTTTTGTTAACGATATACCCAGAATATAGGTCACTAGACAAATACGACAGTGTTTTTATTTTTTTTATATCTTAAAAAGTGACCGAGTTATAAGTGTTCAAAGTTGCCGTTTTTTGTTTAACTTGAACTTCAAATAATAATTGTAAACTGATAATTACTCAAATGGACGTGCTCGCTACGCTAATAAAATTACAATTATTTACTGATGATTGCAATAACGCATGCAACACCCCCGCGGCCCCGCGTCCCTGCGCGCGGGAATGCGCGACGCACGAGCGAGGCGCGAAAGTGGGCTCAGCAATTTATCAAATTTTCGCGGGAAAAGAAATATTATCACATTTTTTTAATATTATTATTTAAGACGCGGCAAATTTTATTTATTATGAAATGTAAAAGTAAAAATTAAAGTATTAATATTGAAACAAAACTGTTTTATAAAGGGTCAATTTTTTACCAGATTTTAAATAATTCAACTGCTTTGGGGCAGTACTTGTTATCACAATTTTAAATTGATATTTTGTATGCTTAATTGTTTGTACCTAGAGCATCTATTCCGCACCCCGCGAAAACTGATTTCTAAAATAAAAAAAATCCATACAATGGCGATCCACCCTATATGCGAGATCCTTTTGTAACACCGTTTCTCTTAAAATTTCATAAAACACTAATTTTGCAAAAACACTTTGATTTCACTGTTGTTTTAACACAAAATTTACAAGTAAAATCATAATTACAACAACTCTGTCAATTAATTTCGCAGTGTCAATGTCAATTGTCAACGTCAACGTCATTTCACGTCACGTCAGTGACATTTGCAATTATCTTTGATCATTATTCAATTTTTGCATAAACAAAATAAATCTCGCGTTTATCCTGGCCTTATTTACAAAGATAGTTTTTTTTCGCCCAAAATCCCGTGCTCCCCTTAAGGTGGGTTGATGTTCTCAAAATTCGGAATTTAACATTTAGACCGTTTGTTTTGATCACTTTTGGAGTAATTTAATAAGATACACATAAATTATAGCTCATAACATTATAGTCTCGTCAAACGGAATTTTGAAAGCATTCATATTTTTCAAGCAAACTCATAACGTTAGATTGAAAAATTAATTGTAATGGTGTAGAATTTTTAAGAACCATATGTTGACTTGACACATCTCGAAGCATGTTAAGAATTTTACGAGGGTTATGAAATGAAATTGGTTTTAGGGAAGGTTCCGTCGCTTCTATATAAATGCAAATCTGTGCTAGTGCAGCGCGCCCATATCTCACCTTAGTTCTTGAACGTGCCTATGCTATGATCTCAGTTCTGGTTCTGGTTCTTAATCTGTGCTCAGAACATCTCGTGTAGTCTGTGACACATCGACCGAAGGAATTTATTATTGACTAGCTGTGCCAGCGATCTAAGTTTCGCCGTATATTTTTTACCCGTTTTTGTAACATTTGTCATTGATGCTCAGCTCCTATTAGTCGTAGCGTGATGTTATATAGCCTAAAGCCTTCCTCGATAAATGGACTATCCAACACAAAAAGAATTTTTCAATTTGAATCAGTAGTTCCTGAGATTAGCGCGTTCAAGCAAACAAACAAACAAACTCTTCAGCTTTATAATATTAGTATAGATGTGCGAATTAGAAAGTATTTATCTTAATTTCTGCGAATAAAATCCATAGGTATTTTTCACGTTTTCCGCGTGCATTTAACCCTTAGCCACCTAACGTGTATTCTAGTAACACATCCACCTAACGTCGGTCATGGTGACCGCTTGCGTATAAGTACTATTAGGAAGGTAAAAATCTCAAAAATTGCTAAAAATCAAAACTACATCATGTTTTTCAATTGTTTTTATTTTAAATTGTTTCAATAAACTCTTCAAATTAACACTTTTACTTTTTAATATCGTTAATAAAAGTTGACTTACAAATATTTTAACAAATTATAGGTTTTTTAATTAAGCTGAGATCTAAGCAATAACAATCAATGAGACTTCTTAGATTTTAATTATTTTAGTAACTTAAACATATAACCACTTTTATAAAATTATCATTGGCACAATCAAATCACAATCATGACAAAATTACAACTCCCTAATATTTACAATTTTTCGCGGCAGTCTATACACATTTTTTGAGAACACTCTACGCAAATTGGATTTTTGCACTGAAAACACAAATGGAATGTTTTACGTTTCTTTTTTGGGTCACACGTTGAGCAAGTTTTTCGTGATTCTAATTTGTCAGAACATCCTGCCGAAGATGTTCTTGGCTGTTCATCTATTTTGAGAACCCGGCGAATAGCATTTTGAAGTTCCCTTTGCAATCCAAACTGGTTTACTCGACGTCTTAAATGGGGTTCGATAAGATCTTCAGCCAGTCGTTTCATGAAATTCAGTCTGAACATCTTTTTCTGAGATTGGTTCATGCTGCTGATGATGTATGCATTTGCTGCAGATACATCCAGCATTCTGTAGAAGACCACCATTGGCCAGCGCTGTGTGCGTCGAGAAGTTGAATAAATGGCACATTTCTGATCTAATGTGTCGACGCCACCTTTGGTGCTATTATAGAAAGTTATCATTTCTGGCTTTTGATTTTGTGGATCGATGGTTGGCGCGTGATGCATGCTGGAGAGAACAAGCACAGCTTTGTTTTGCTTTGGTACATAAGATAGCAATGTTGCATCTGACGTGAATCCAAAAGTTGAAGAACCAACTTCCCGATGACGGCTAGGCAAAAATTGAGGAGGTACTTCCCTTTTATTTTTTTTTAGGGTACCCACAAGTGTCAGCTGTTTTTGCTTTAGGATGTTCATAAGCTCCACTGAAGTAAACCAATTGTCAACAGCGACATTTCTGTGGGTTCCTTCTATCGATGAAATCAATCGCAAAACTGCTTGCGTGGGTTTGTTCAGTCTTTGGTATTCAACGGGCAAGCCTTGGCTATCCGAGTCTTTCCCCAAGTATAAGTAGCATATACATTTTGAAGCTGCACCTCCCACGGAAACCCACCAACATCTCGTCAATACAAGCGTAACTGCCGATTCAACAAACTTCTTTGCAGTTTTGCATCAGCTTATCAAACAGCTCTGATATAGGTGCAGCTTTATCAGTGCTACGGCGTTCATCTCTGGTGCTCGCATCATCAAATCGAAGGCAATTTAGCAATGTTTCAAACCTATTCTTGCTCATTATACAACGATAAATCTCTCTTCCTGTGCCATCTGTGCTGTACCAACATGTGTAATGTGTGTGGTTTTCTTTGAAAATTGCGGTATAGTACAACATACCGATAAAAGCCTTTAATTCCACTACACCGAGGTCTTGAACACATGTCTGAATTTGATAGTTAGGTCTTATCTTTCTAATTTTTTCGTTTGTATGCTTCACAATTACTTCTAACATCTCACCTGTGAAAAATAACTGCCAAATATCGATTGGTACTGTATTTCTGTTCAAAATATCTCTAAAGTTCCTTTTCAATCCTGGCGGTTGGCAAACGATGTTGTGTTGCAAAGTCCTTGATCGCGAAACTGGAGCTTGAGACGACCAACGGAACCGATTTTTTCCAAAATAGTTCCGGTACCTTGCCAATGGAACATCATCATCGGAAGATGCATCATCATCAACTGGCAGATCATTACCATCAACTGGCAGATTATCGACGTCTTCATTTAACTCGTCAACATCAATATCAGAGTCTGATTGACACTCACCATCAATGATGTGGTCTACTGGTACATCTTCAACGTCACTGCAATCTTCATTTGGTATTTCCGGCACGTCCTTTTGATCCTCGGAATCTGAGTCACACTCTTCTAACCATCTCCTTATATTTTGATCACGTTGAGACATGATGAATCTAAAAAAACAACGAGAAAATGTTAACACTAAAAGTAACGTAACAACCTAGCGTCGGTCACCATGACCGCATACGAAATATACTTACCTGAATCTTTTCACTGCGCGCACGTGTTGCTTGGTCGGGCGCGGCGCGCAAACTGGAGTGGGAGGGGAAAAAGTACACAGAGTCACAGGCTTGTGGCACGCGTAGTAACGGAAATATTTGAAAAAATATATCGAGTGGAGTCACTGTGACCGACGCTAGGTGGTTAAGGGTTAATTTAAAAAATGGTTAGCTACAGTGAATTTTCAAAAGTTAGTTATTTTTTGTTTTCAGCTTAGAGGGCAAAGCTCAGGAAAAATATATTTTTAATCGCCGGCACGCGATTCATTAAATTAAATGGATAAATAAATTTTATCAATAGATAATACTCCGCCCACATAAAGGTACATAATAACTTACTATATTTCATGATTTAAAACAGATTTTGTTATTTTTTTTAGCAGGGGGTAGGGTTGTTTCAAACACATTATAGGTTCATCATCATCATTACAGCTCATATACGTCCCCACCGAGGGGCTCGAGCCTACCCTATGTTAGGGTGATTAAGCCTTAGTCAACCACGCTGGCCCAGTGCCGATTGATCGACTTCACATACACCTTTGAATTTCTTCGCAGATGTATGCAGGTTGCCTCACGATGTTTTCTTTCACCGTATTATAGGTTATATTACATTATAGGTTATGGTAAATTTATCGGAGATGGTTTACTTGTACCACAAAAAAGAGCAATTGCAAATGGTCTAGCATTAGGATAATTCTTAATTAAACCTAGAATGGGCCACAATTGTGTGTTGGAGCTTTTGAATAGGGGCAAACCATTAATGTTAATAGAAATTTCAATTTTTCTATGCTGAGAATAATAAGTACCAATAAGTTTAATTTGTTTTTGAATTTCAGAAAAAAGTCCTAAATAAATAAATACTTCCAGTTTCTAAATCTGTAGTATGCAAATGTACAGGAGTTTTTAATAATGTTCTGCTATCTTTTGGTAAATCCGGAATATAAGGATTTAAAATTTTAAGTAACCTGTCTAATGCACTATGTCGTATATTATGCTCAATTGTTGCCCAACGTTTCAATTGTTCTTTGATAGCCTGGTCTCTTTTTGGAGTGCTCAGGAAAATTAGGAATCATCTGATTACAATTTAAATTAGATGCATCAATTTCAAAAGGACTATTTTGTTCTAGTGATGAATCAGGATCATTATTACTATGTTGAGATTGTGATATACTTTGAGGAAGCAAATTAAGTGATGAAGTACTTGGTAAATTACTGTGTGTGTTAGGAATTTCGTTTTGTTTATCTATTAAACTTCTTTCCATTTCTTCGCTCTTCTAATTAATTGCCTTTTACCAATTACTAACTTCTTATATGTATTTTTACTTTTTTACTTTTTTTACTCTTTGAGGTGCATGCTTTAGCCATGTTTTGATGCTATTTTCAATTTCTTTAACTGTAGTTCCAGCTCCAGATGTTGTTTTAACACCCTCTGTAAAAAATACCCAAAATAAACGAGCTACTCAAACAAGAATCATAAAGACATACACAAGTTATGCACATGGCCCAGAATCTGTGTGTGTTTGTGCGAGGGAGGGCACTCGCACACACTCACACAGACAGATTCTTCTTCTCTTCTTCTTTTTATATGAACTCTTTATTTTCCTTTCAGTTTACGGCCTACATCCAATTTTGCTATATGATGAACTTTACCTAGCATGGCATTAGGCTGCCTGTCCACTGGACCGGAGCGAGCTGGCGGAGCGGTGAGCGAGGTAAAAATCCACGAATCACTGATGAGGAGCCGAGATTTAATGCAATTCTATTTGTGGATTTATCCCTCGCTCACTGCTCCGCCGCCTCACTCCGTTCCAGTGGACAGGCACCCTTAAACTGAATACAAATAGTTCATAATCTGGGAGCTGATAAGCGAAAGTTCCGGTTTCGAATTCGGTATATGTCGCGAGCATAAGTGTGTTACGTGGAAATTAAATACCTACCCTAATGATGATGGCAAAATTTACTAGAACATTCTTTTACTTTAAATTGCATCATCATCATCAACAGCTCATATACGTCCCACCGAGGGGCTCGAGCCTACCCTAAGTTAGGGCGGTTAGGCCTTAGTCAACCACGCTGGCCAAGTGCGGGTTGGTCGACTTCACACACAACCTGAGAATTTCTTCACAGGTGTGTGCAGGTTTTTCGATGTTTTCCTTCACCGTAAAAGCGTCGAATTAACGTACATATGAAACAAATCACATTGGTACGCGGCGGGATTCAAACCCATATCTCCCGATTGAGAGGCGACGGCCTTACGCAAAATAAAATAAATAAATTGCATGCAATTATTTTTTTATAGGTACATACCTCAACCGGTACCCAAAACATAATAATAATAGCATTAATCCATAAATAATCTAGGAATCTAAATTGCAGGGTTGAGCAATGTACTTGAGGTTCAAAGTAATACTGACCTACAACACAGTCACGGAGTCTCAGTTGACAAAAAGCACTTTTATTTGATCGCTTTCCATAAAAGTTGTACTTTTCCGCAATCTGATCAGCCCCCCTAGACAAATGCCACACGCTAACTTTTCCGCAGTCGTTCCTCAGAAAAAATGTATGGAGATGACATTAGCTGCGGAAAAAATTGCGTGAGGTTGTCGTAAGCTAATGTCATTTCCATACATTTTTTCTGTGAGTGAGTTTAAGTTTCATGATTCGAGATACTTTACTTGAAATATCGCGGCCCCCAAGTATACTGAAGGACGAAACCTAAAAGAACAGAAAATAAACATTTGTGAATGATATAAAGCAGTCCACTTATCTAAATACTAGCTGACCCAGCGAACTTCGTTTCACCTAACAGTTATTATAAGTCCCGTTATCCCGTAGGTAGGTATATTGGGATAGTGGCGCGTGTAAACTTTATATCAATCACATTTGCGGTTCGTTTGCCTTGCTGATTTTTTTCTTCAATTTATTCTTATTTTTCTTGCGGGATAAAAGATAGCCTATGTCACAGGCATAATGTAGTTTTCTATTGGTGAAAGTATTTTTTAAATCGGTTCAGTAGTTTCGGAGCTTATTCAATGCAAACAAATAAACAATCAAATCTTTTAATATTTATAATATTATTAGTATAATAGATGATTGTTTTTAAAAGTAAATCATTCAAAACCAACATAAAATAGTCTCTTCATACTGTGTGTATGTGTGATGGCTGCTGCTCTAGATGAGGTGAGAACAACTAGGAAACAAGACTGCAAAAAGAAAAGCTACATATCAAAACCTACTTGGGATCTCATACAACAGAGGAAAGATCTGAAAATCAGCGGCCTACAGAATCCAGAAATTGCCCATACATACTCAGTTCTTTGTAAGACTATAGACGCAAGATGTCGGTCAGATAGGAACAATTATATAGAGAACATTTGTAAGGAGATCGAGGCACACTCCAAAAAACTACAGACTGCAGATCTTTTTAAAAAAGTCCGGCTGCTAGCAAAGCAGTTCAAACCTAAAACTTGGGTAATTGAAGATGCTGACGGTGAGACTCTTCATGAACTGGATGACATAGCCGAGCGCTGGAGGGGTTATTGTGAACAACTATACAAGAACCCAGAAGGTAGTACTTTGTCTTGGCAAACGGACTGGACCTCGATCAAACCTGAACCAGACATTCTTCGCACTGAAGTGACAGCTGCGCTTAAATTGCTGAAACATAAAAAGGACCCGGACTTGATTCTATAACAGGAGAAGTCCTACAATCAATGGGTGACAATGGCGTCGATGCACTGCATATGATCTGCAACAAAATTTGGCACACCGGCAATTGGCCTGACGACTGGACTGAATCGGCCATAATTCCACTGCATAAGAAAAGCTCTACAAGGAAGTGTGATAATTATAGGACTCTTTCATTGATATCACATGCAAGCAAAATCTTGCTTCACATAATAAACCGCCGCATACGACACTTTTTGGATTGGCAAATACCGGAAGAGCAGGCTGGTTTTGTGAAGAGCAGGGGTACCCGGGAGCATATACTAAACGTCAGACAACTCATTGAGAAAGCCTATGAGTTTGATTCTCCATTAATCATGTGTTTCATCGACTACAGCAAGGCGTTTGACTGCGTGAATTGGTCCAAACTGTGGAATGTTTTGGCGGAACTGGGCATACCGTCGCATTTGATAGCCCTCCTTGAAGCCCTATATCACAGAAGCCACGGAGTTGCTAAGATTGACACCGCTTTATCCAGACCTTTCAAGTTCGGGAAGGGCGCTAGACAAGGCTGTATTCTGTCCCCGATCCTATTTAACGCATATGGGGAGCACATTATTAGACAAACCTTGGACGGTTGGGAGGGCGGTGTAAGCGTTGGCGGGGTAAAGATCACTAACCTACGCTACGCGGATGACACAACGCTATTGGCCGCGTCCGAAGCCGAAATGTTGTGTCTATTGGACCGAATGGAGCGTATTAGTGACGAATTAGGCTTGCAAATTAACAAGGAGAAGACAAAACTGATGGTAGTTGACCGAACCGGAAAACTGGAGCTCACTGGAACATTAAATCTTGAACGAGTGGACAGATTCATTTACCTGGGCTCCAGTATCTCCAACACCGGCTCATGCGATTCAGATGTCCGACGAAGAATCGGAATGGCCAAAAGTGCCATGAACCAACTTAAAGGAATATGGAAAGACAGGAATATAAAAAGTATCACCAAACAGAAGCTGGTCAGCACATTAGTGTTCTCCATATTCCTGTACGGAGCGGAAACTTGGACGCTACGAGCAAACGACCGCAGGCGTATCGACGCGTTTAAAATGTGGTGCTGGAGGAGAATGTTGCGCATCCCCTGGACGGCCAAGAGAACTAATGTATCAATTCTCAAGGAACTCAAGGTCACCACTAGACTGTCATCCATTTGCTTACTGCGGGTCCTTGAATACTTTGGACACATAGCCCGTAAAAGTGGTGAAAACCTTGAGAAATTGGTAATCACTGGTAAAATCCAGGGGAAGAGACCACGAGGGCGAAGCCCAATGCGCTGGTCGGACCAGATCCGTGCTGCGCTGGATCGCGACATGCACGAGGCCATCCACGAGGCAGAGAACCGGAACCGTTGGCGCGCTATAGTCCGGGACAAAGTTATCCGAGGAGGGGGTCACGACCCTCAGCATTGAGGAAAGCGACGCGAGGAGGAGGAGGAGTGTGATGGTAATGGTACAGAACACTAACCTCCATGCAAGTACAATTAACATTGGACCCTTTTCTATATAGAACTCATAACTAATTACCAAATGGTCATAATTTTGTTTCACTTTCAGTAGTTCTTCAGTTGCATTCAGATCTTCATTATTTGTTAATGGAAATGGGAAGTCCGGTTTTAAGGTGACTTTGTTGACTTTGTCTTGTTTTAAAATTTCCAATAGCTGGTCGTTTTGAATTTTTATTACAGTTAAAAATTTCAGAACTTTTGATTGAAAGTCTGTAATTTCGATGTTATATAATATATTATTTACATAAATTTAAATATTATTTACATATTGTAAAACAATATATATTTATAATGTTTACGAAAATTCTTCAGAATTGCCATGCCAAAAACAAAGTTATATTGCTCATATAAGGTCATAAACCAGCCGACCATATTTCCTATGGTTTTTGTAGAGTTAAAAATTGTTCACATAGTGAACCAAATCAACCTCAAACTTTGACACATTATTTTTTACATTCTGTTTAGCGTTAAGTAATAACTTTCCTGAAACTAATGACAACTCAAGCGGCTTCATACATCTTTGGCATATTTAAACTGTTGAGATGCATTTTACTGCCAGGAACTTCAACACAATTAAAAATCAATTGTGGCTGGATTTTGTTGCTTGACAGGTTATATTTGCTAGTAAATAATACGGTTCAAACTTAAAATGTAATATTTTATAATACCTGTTACGCTTGGTGTATTCACTGCTGAAGTAGAAATCAAATTGACATTAGCTTGTTGTGATGAACTGGATAATATGACTGATTCTATATCTATAGTAACAATAAACATTTATTATTTTTCAAACCAAACCAAACGCAATATACCTTCAAGAAAGGAAAATTATCAAAACAAAATATACTTACAGATCTAAATTAAAGAAATAAAAGTTTAAAGAGGTTATAATTAATACACCATACCTTGAAGGATGTTGGAGGTGCTATGATATGATAATGCTAAATTGATATAAATTCCGAAATTGTCCCGAAAATGATAATGATTTGGAAATGATAATAACGTGTTGATTGTACGAGTGCTTTATTGCTACTAAAAATAGTTCTGATTAATAAATTACAATGTTGAGTGGCGCGCAGCGCCGACGTTAGCAGTTTTACTCAACTATGCAAGTGTACGGGTTTGCCCGTACATATTCCCGGGCAACAGGAATAAAAACAAATTAAAATGATGGAAATACTTTAGGTAAATGTTTTTGCAGATAATACTACAATCTATTTTTTTTATTCTGTTAGTAACAATTGCTCTTATATTGCTATGTTAATATTTTGGTTAGTAACAATATTCTTACGATACTATGTTAGCGTTAAACAATGTAAAGTGATAAAAAATAGAGAAATCAAAATTTTATTATTATGCTTTACGAAAATTGCACAAAAATTATTAGAAATCAAAATGATTTAACTATTATGCTACGATAAGCTTATTACAAGTAATATTATTATGTTTTAAGTATGTACTAAACTTAACTGTCCTTATAAGGTCCAAACAATTTATGATCTTTCACTATCACTAAAACGAGAATTTATTACGGGAGAGGTAGCTTTATTTACCCGACGCGCACTATTAACTACTGAGGTCGCACTATGCACATCACTATTACCCGCAGACACATTGCTCACAACACTATGTAATTCACTTTTATTCGCACTTACACTGGCCCTGACTAACGGTGCCGGTGCGGACGCGGGTCGGGCCCGCAGCTCCAGCTGGTCCCGCCCGGCCGGGGAGTGCGGCGCCCACCACTGGCAGCGGCCGCGCACCTTACGGATGATCACAAAGAGTGCCACGATGCTCGCTACCACGATAATTCCGTATATCATGCCGTAGTGGTGTACGTCATGAGGCGACATACTGTCTAATGACACATCTGCTGCTTTTCGTGTCATTTCCATGAGCCTTTCTTCTAATTTGGATATGTTTTTGTCGATATTAAATTCCGTAATATTCGAGGTGAGTTGAGGCAACGTAAAGTTAATTATATGATTTATGGGTGCAATTACGGGTGTATAAATGTCTGGACGAATTTCGATTTTATTTGATTGCTCTTTATGTGCCAGCAAAGTAAAATTGTCTGTTTTGATAATGCAATCGCCAGCTATACTTAGTATCCCGGCGCTAGACAGCTGTTGGGCCGTAACTTGATCGGCGCATATTTCTCGTAATTGACACTGATCGCAACAGAAATATAAATAATTGTTAAGTGTGTGAGTTTGTAGCCAGATATTTTTGCAAGGGCTCTTAATTGTTTTGCATTCAAAATTTTGCATTTCACAAAATTGGGACTCCATTTTTAGTTGATAGATAGGTTTAATAATGTAGCACAAGTAAATCTTATCCAATTGTTTACATGATCTGACGTCACTGGTCGTCATTGTTATATAGTTGTCCTTTTTTTAAATTGATCGCAATGTATTCCGAAATAGGTACTATATTGATTATTATGTCGCTTCTTTGTTGTGGGATGGAGATCATTTGAAATATTTCAAAGTTATCTCTACTGATGAGTGGCAATCTAACTTCGAATATGAAATAATCTGTCAGCATGCGCACTTTCACTTGCAGTAATTCGTAAAATTTTTGTATATTCAGCTGAATATCGTCAATCGCTAACGTTTGATCTGCCGTTAGCTGACTAGCAATTGTACTTATCTCGTCTCGTATTTGTTTGGGAGTAAGTAAATGGGGATTGAAACGGCCATGATAAATATCGGTTACTGTATCGATAAGCGTATTCTGTATGCCTTTTAAGTTATGTAACATGTTGCTCGCTATGACCGATGCCAATGTGAACTCGTTTAAAATTAAGCTATCTTCTGTCTTCGTTTTCAAGGTATTTAAGGCCTTTTCTAATTTCATAATATGCTGATGTACCATTTTATGTTGTTGTCTGATAGTGTCTGCCGTTCTCTTCAAAATATTGTTTTCTGCTTCAATAATAGATGTTTGATTTTTCCAAAATGCTGTTATGTGTTTTTGATTGTCACGCAGTTGTTGAATGTCCTGCTGATACTTTTCGGCAAATCTTTGGTCTAGGACGCCAAACAGGGAATTCGCTACGTATCCAACTCCGTCGATGAGTCCGCGTCGCTGTCTGGCGACTCGCGAGGTCGATTGCTGACCTAGCAACATGGTGTCGTAGTATTCAAGGTCGGAGATCCCGTGTTTTAATTGCGTTAATATGATATCACAATGACTTTGTTCTCGTATCGCGTTGCATGTTTGCTCTAAGTAGTTTGTGTACTGATTAAGAATCGTAATGCCATTCCAATAGGGATCCATTTCGTAGTAGATGATAATTTTCCATTCATCCCTTACCAAATGCATGTCACAAACCTTGTCAAAATATATTCCTTGATCTTGTCTAAATGGTACTGTTCGTAAAGTTGCTTCTGTGCTTGTAAATAATGTTATAAAAAATAATAAAAATGATACTGCCATTGTAACAAAATTAAATCGCTGTGTTTGAGTTCTCTTCCGCTGGGACTTCGTGTTTTTTGTTGAGGGCGATCTTTCACATTCATCACGTAATGTTTGTTGTTGAGCTGTAGTTTCAGTTTTGTTGATGTCATCTGTGTCAATCGGCAATCTTGATAATTTGGTGATTGGGCGTTTTACGAGGCCATTTTTTGTTTTCAGCTGAACGACTCTGACGTACCCATCTCCACCCGGATACACTTCAACAACCCTTCCCATCAACCATTTTCCAGGGGGCAGGTTATCTTCATTTATTAGAACTATATCGTTTACTTTTATGTTTCCTTGCGGTTGTAGCCATTTTCCTCTAGATGATAATTGTGATAAATTTATACTCTGAGCGCCATCTTTTCCATACATTTTCAAATATACGTTGCGTCAGCTGCCATCTCGTCCTTAGGTCTCTTTCCGACTCAACTAACGTCAAAACAGGGCCAGAGCCAAGAAAATGAGCAGGTGTTAGGAAGTCCAGATCTTCGGGATCTTCAGATATAGGGCAGAGAGGTCTCGAGTTGAGGCAATCCTCGATTTCGGTGAGTATTGTTGAGAACTCCTCATAGGTAAGTTTTTGATCACCAATGACTCTTTTTAAGTGGTGTTTTAGGCTTTTTACAGCCGCCTCCCATAACCCGCCTGCAGTGGGCCAGGAGGGGGCGTTAAAATGCCAGCGGATCTCCATATCTGATATTATTGACATAAACTCATCGTTAAAAATATTTTGCAGATCTTGATATTCAAGTTGTATTGCTCTGTTCGCCCCAACGAAGTTTCGCCCATTATCGCTATAGATATGCTGTGGAGTGCCCTTTCTCGCGGACATTCTGCGTAAGGCAGCAATGAATGCAGAGGTGCTGAGGTCGGACACCAACTCCAGGTGAACTGCCTTTGTAGCCATACAAACAAAGACGGCCACGTACCCTTTGATGGTTTTTGTACCACGTCCTTTGTTTGATTTTATAAAAACGTGACCAGTAAAGTCCACCCCTGTGTGGCTAAACGGCCTTGAGTGATTTACTCGGGCACTAGGCAAATCTCCCATAATTTGATAATGTTTGTTGCAGTTATGTTTTTTGCAGATTACACACTGGCGCAACTGGTTTTTGACAGTTGCATTACCTCCAATTATCCAGTATTTCTTTCTTATAAAACTCAAGGTGAGTCGGGCTCCACCATGATAAGTATTTTCATGTGCTTCTGATATAATTAACTCGGTAAGTCTACACTTCTGTGGTAATAGAATAGGAAACTTCATATCTTCACTGATATTTGCATACTTCAATCTTCCTCCTACGCGTAAAACTTTATTATTATCCAAAAATGGATTTAAAGATAGCAATTTGCTTTTTGAATGTAGCTTGTTTTCTTTTTGTAAATAGCTTATATCGTCTGCGAATTCTGTATATTGTGTGTGCTTGATTATGCTTATTTTTGCTTTTCTTATTTCTTCTACGCTTAGATAAGTTTCACGATCATTTTGCTTGTTTTTGCTAGACAGGAAACGATAACACCATGCTAATATTTTTACTATTTTTATGAAAGAACTATAACTATCTAATATATGTTGTATAACTTCTTGCTTATAATATTGTTGTTGCGTAATTATTGTAACTTGATGCGACCTTTTTACTTCTTCATTAGTTGAATAAATTAAATAATTATTTTGTATTTCTTTTTCACAGGATGTGATCCAGGATGGGCCTTGCCACCACAACGTGTGCTCCTGTAACTGCTGGACTGATAGGCCTCGAGTGGCGCAGTCTGCTGGGTTTTCAGCAGATTTCACATAGTTCCACTGTTCTGGAGAAATGACCTCGGTTGCCTGATGTACGCGATTCGCCACGAATGTCTTCCACCGACTAGGATCTCCTCTTAACCACCCCAACACGGCTGTGGAATCCGTCCACCCAAAAGTGACTATGTTAAACTCTTGGAGACTGTTTTTCACGATAGTCATCAATTTTGATAACAAAACTGCACCACATAGTTCTAATCTCGGCAATGATATGTTTTTGCTTTTAGGTACTAATCTGGATTTTGCTGCGACTAGTATGACTGAATTATTTTGATTTTCATTATTTTTGTTGATAACGCAATATATGACGCAAGCATAGGCATGGTTTGATGCGTCGCAGAACCCATGCAATTGAATGACGTCATCTTTACTAGTTTGCAACCATCGAGGAATTCGAATTTGGGAAATATTTTCGATTTCTTTTCTGATTTTGATCCATTCTTCCTTTATTTCAGCTGGAAGTTCGGCGTCCCATGATATATTTTCTAACCATACCCTTTGAAATAACAGCTTAAGTTTTGTAACAAAGGGGGTCACCCATCCTAACGGATCAAACAGTTTCGAAATATCCGATAGTAGAGTGCGTTTGGTAAATCTTAATGACGATGACGTTAAGTTTAATTGGCAGTTGAGAATAAATTCATCAGAATTGGGATTCCAACGAAGCCCTAATGTTTTTGTTGATGTTTCGTTTTTGAAATTATATGATTGATCATTGTTCGAGTTTGTACTGACACCCTCTAAAAGCTCTAGCGTGTTCGCCGACCACTTCCTAAGATTAAATCCTCCTTTTTTCAATAAGTGCATTAAGTCAGTTTGTAATTGTTTTGCTGACTGTACATCATAACTACCACTTATGACGTCATCCATATAAAATTGATTTTGTAATACGTGCTTTGCTGGGCTCGTTGTGTAGTTATGACCTTCGTCTTCTGCTAATTTTTTAAGTACCATCATGGCAAGAAAAGGGGCTGCCTTCATGCCATAGGTAACGGTGGCTAACTGATATTCCTGTAACGTTTCGCTAGGTGAATCCCTCCAAATGATCTTTTGATACCCCTGATCTTCCGCGTGAAGATGAATCTGACGATACATCTTCTCAATATCTGCAGTGAACGCGTATTGATATTGACGCCACTTGATGATAAGTGATAGGAGGTCCTGCTGCAGATTTGGACCACGATACATGACGTCGTTTAAACTTTGCCCACTTGATGTTGGGGAAGATGCGTTAAAAACAACGCGAAGTGCTGTTGTGGACGAGCCCTCGCGTATTACACAATGATGTGGCAAATAAACACTCGGTGTCGTATTGCCTGCCACTGGCCGCATGTGACCTAATTGTACATATTCACGCATAAATGATTTGTATTCTTTTTCAATGTCCTTTCGAAAACTAAATCTTTTTTCTAAATTTTTGAATTGCGCTATCGCTTTTAATTTTGACTCTCCTAATCGTTCTTTCGCATCTGATAATAAGGGTAACCGCACGATATATCTTCCGTCAGTCTGCCTACTTATTGTTTTTTCGAAATATTCTAGACAATGTTTATCTTCTGCCGAGTGAGTACTGTACTCTGGAATATCTTCTATCTCCCAAAATTTTTTAAAGGCGTCTGTGTCAATTTGTACTACGTTACAGTGAAAACTTTGCATATTTCCACATAAAATCCAGCCGAGACGCGTTTGTTGCGCTATCGGCAAGTTGTTATTAAATCTACAGATTCCCTCCAAAATTATCTGTGAGTATGTATCGGCTCCTAATAATATATCGATTTGTCGACTGATATAAAAATTCGGGTCAGCTAAATTTATGTTATTCAAGTGAGGCCAATCTGGTTTACGGAAACTGTAACTAGGAAGGTTTTTCGTCAAATTTTTCATGATATAAACATTAGTATCGAACGAATAAGTACCGTCCATCGAACAACAATGTATGCTAACCATTCCCTTACAGCTGCTGTCTTTTGCTCCAATACCGGTTATTAAGCCTTTGCATTTATTGCGCGGTAAGCCTAATAATTGTTCAGCGTTTTCAGTGATCAACGAAACTTGCGATCCCTGATCAATAAGGGCGCGTAAGATCTGGTAAGTACCATCCTGCTTTTGTACTTTAATTAGTGCTGTTGATAATAGAGTTTCAGGCATCTCTTCAGCCTGAGCCACGTGTGAGTTACTGTCGTGGTGTGTTCGGCTGGGCTTCCATGTGGCGGCATCACGCGGAGCCCCTGATGCTGAGTTGCGATTTTGCTTAGCATATGCATCGTGAAGTAACGTGTTATGTTTCTCGTTACAGTCACGACACCGCTTAATTGAAATACATGCCTTTCCGTAATGATCGAACAAACAATTTACGCAATAATTTAACTTTTCAATTGTTTGTCGTTTATTAATCGGGGTCAGTGCTTGGAATTGACGACAGTAAAATATATTATGTTCGCTGTTTTTGCAAACTGGACAATTTTTGTTGGAATTGAAGTTACTGGAATGGAATTTAGGTTTATTATTAGCTTCAGATATAGTTTTGTTTCCCGAGTATGCTTGCTTAAAATTATGATTTGTTTTTTGATAAGAATTTGATGAGGAATTTGATTTTTGCTGATTTGTTTCTTTCCTTTTAGATGATTCCATTGTTGTAAATTTACTTTCTAAAAATAATAAAAATTCTGATAACTTTGCCAATTCTCGTGGTTGTTTCAATGAAGCTGTATACTCATTGTGTGTCTCCGAGTCTAATTTTTGTGTTAAAATATAAACAAGCAACGGATCCCATGTACTTATGTCTACTCCCATGTTCTTGATTGCGTTCAAACACTCCATCGTGGTGTCATGAATGCGTTTTATGATATTCACTGTTGGTTGTTGTATTGTGGGCAAACTTAATAAGATACTGATATGCGAATTAAAAATAAGTTTTCGATTATTAAAACGATTGTTAAGTATTTCCCAACATATAGTATAATTATCAGAGCTAATTTGAAGGTGTTGAATTAAACGCTCTGCTTCTCCTCTTAATTTCGTTTTTAAAAATTGCATCTTCTGGGCATTAGAGAGTGAACGGTTGCTATGAATTATCTCTGTAAAGAGATCTTTGAAAGATACCCATTGGTGATAATTTCCGTTAAAACATGGGATATCAATTAGGAGAGTTGACTGCTCCCTGTGCTTTTCAGACCAAATCTTGCTGTTGATTTGCTTTTTTATATTGTTATAAGTTGATTCATGGAAAGCGAATGTTTGTTCATATACTTTATTTTTGCCATCGAGTTCACTGTCTAATTCCCAATGTAGAGCATCTACAACTGCCCAACGCGATTCTAAAGTTTTCAATGCGTCCTGAAGCTCCCATTTCTCAGATAATAATTCAATAGTTAAATTAGAAATAGTACGAGAGAATGCTCTGAAATTGCTAGTCTGTTTCTTAAACATTTCGTCAAGCTTACTATTAGTACCTTGCGATCTACTTTTCGGAATACTATGTAAAATTTCATGCGACTGATTGTCTCCTGGCATAGGATAATTTAGCTGCTCCATCGATACCGATGGTGACGGCACCGGGGAAGGGTTTGCTAAAGGCGTTGCTGGTTTCAACAAAGTCTTGCTTAAAATATACTCACGAGTAGAGTTGTAAAAATCATGTGCTTTTTGAAAATGATTACCCGTAAAGTAATCATGGGAGTCATCACCTATATTGCTTAATTGAGAATGGTTGTTCTGAAATTCTCTCCAATATTCATCTAACAAATTAACTCGCCTCTTGATATAGTCAGGCGTCTTCCGCTCTGAACTATCCTTTTTAAAGTTACTGAGGAGTGCCTCCATCGCTCCTACGATCTGGCATTGCGTTGCTAATAAATCTTCCATGTTGACGATTATTACGCAAGCAAAAATATGGAAAGATCTTACTTGATTTAGCTGCTTATACTATGCTACTGCGACTGCCTCAAGTGGAAGATGTTTCTCCCGGCTGCCACGATCCTGCTGATTACTTTCCTTGATATGCTCTTGACACGTAACACGTGGTAGATGCAGAGTCCAAAGTTCGCTGTTATAGAACCACTTACACGAACACTAACTTAAGTACTCGCGCACTTGGTCCCACCTGTTCCGAGGTTCGAAGGACCATAAAGATGTTGGAGGTGCTATGATATGATAATGCTAAATTGATATAAATTCCGAAATTGTCCCGAAAATGATAATGATTTGGAAATGATAATAACGTGTTGATTGTACGAGTGCTTTATTGCTACTAAAAATAGTTCTGATTAATAAATTACAATGTTGAGTGGCGCGCAGCGCCGACGTTAGCAGTTTTACTCAACTATGCAAGTGTACGGGTTTGCCCGTACAAAGGATATTGTTGGTGAGCGCCAGATCTAAATTCATAAAGGAAAGGTCTTTTGTATTTTTGGTATTATCCAAAAGTGTAGGATCTTCTGATATGCCTGGGCGCGTGGGTAGTGGAGTCGCAGTGTGGACCTTACCTAACGCGCCCATAAGGGCAGGGAGAACACCGGGGGGTTTTAGTGGATAGGCCTGGCACTCTGCCGGGAGAGCCCCACACACGCTCGCCGTCTAGCCAACGGCGGGTACGGTGCGGTTACGCATTCCCCCCCGAGAAAAAAAAAAAAAAAAAAAAAAAGGATCTTCTGATATATTATAGAAACTGCTGTGAATATCTGTTTACATGAAAACATAGTTTATTAAATCATTTAAGCCTAAAAAAATGTTTAACAAACATATACATTACTTTCTAGTATTGAAGAGTTCTCTTCACTGGCACAGTTTATCTTTTTCAGCCGAACTTTACTAACATCTGCTATTTAATAGTAGTTTATGAAATAGTCACATAATAGGGGGTCTTAAAACACTAGTGTGTGTTTAAAATTCGAGGCTTGCCGAGAATTTTAATAGTACCACACGAGTGTTTTAAGACCTAATTATGTGCAATTTCATATACTACTTTATCTACACTCATGCAATCAGTGGTTACCTAAATTGTATCAGACATTTTTAAAGTAAAATTAAACTTTTCTTTAACCAATAACAGCAAAATAATGAATGAAAAATTCAGAGAAATGGCGCCAACACCAACATTCTACCGCGCATGCGCTGTTGCACGCGCTGCCATAGACAATGTACTGGCACAAAAGAAAATTGTGACAAAACCTCCTTGGTCGGGCTTCGTCAATCGAACTGTATTTTATTGGAATTCGAGTTACATTAAAGTACTGGTTTTGTATGGCGAACCTGTATTATAATGTAATTTGTAAAAGGCCAAGGGCTTTAAGTTATGCCTTTAAAATATTAGTGTCGAGTTCTTAATATTAGAATTAGTACATGAGTGTAGATAAAATTAATTAAAATATAATGCATTCAAAACATCAAGTAGTTAAAAAGTATCTATCCCTTTTATTTAAATGAAAAAAGCAAACTAAAACAAATAAGGTACCTAAGTACAATGATTGATAGGCACAGTATTATTTTTTTTACATTTTTTTCTATTTTATTTATTTATCACACACTTAAATATTGATAAAGAACGATTAAAATAGGAGAAATTGACATAATTTAAGAAAAAAATTAACAAACAGAAAATAGGACACCTTAAATGAAGTAATTTCTATATGTAACTTAAGATAATTGAAATTATTAATTGCCAAGGAAACGTTATACACATTATAACATAATATAGGTAGTAGGGACGTACTTTCAGCTATGCATGTAGAAATTTTTCTGAACCTTTTTTAAGGGCAATGGTCTTATGTATCCTACATCCACTTCTTCACTAGAAGATGTGATATATCTTTTATTTTTTTTAAGTTTGACGTTTAGTTTGTCGTTCATTTTCTTCTGCTTCGGTTTGCAAGTCTGAAGTTTCTTCAGATAATTTTAATTTTTGTTTTGCTTTCTCTAGATCATCTAACAACACAAAAACAATACACCCAAACATGCTTTTAGTTACAAGACTATAATAATTATATAATGGTTAGAAAATTCCTCCTAGCATGATGAATTTAGCCATAGACTTCTGCAACACCCAACTAGATGATTAGTTAAGTAGCATAATTATTTTAACATACAATTTATTTATTTTGTTATCAACAATAAATCTGACTTTCCTCATACAGTTCATCAACAGCTCATATACGTCCCCACCGAGGGGCTCGAGCCTACCCTAAACTAGGGCGATTAGGCCTTAGTCAACCACGCTGACCAAGTGCGGGTTGGTTAAAATTAAGTAATTTGTACATACAGTTAAAATTAAGTAATTTGTGTGGAGACAAAGGCCCTAAATTGGGAATAAAACCCAGGATCTTTTTAAGATCCAAGCAATGAACCACTGTCAACTGCTGAAAGATTACCGGTAATTAATCAAATTATTAATAATTATATTGCGTTGAAAGACTGATGGCTTGGTGAACTTTACAACTCTGGTAATACAATAGACATGGCAACAATTTCTGAACAAGAGGTTAAACCAATCACCATATCAAGACTATGACCGTGATGGTATCCAGTGCTGATTTTTTTCTTGGATTTGTCACAATCATAATAATAATATTGTTGTTGTTTTTTAATCATGGTTGTATTTCATCTTGCAAATCCCAACCAAAATCAATAACGCGTAAAACACAGGAACAACGTTTACTATCTCGTCTAGCCCAAGTCCAGGTGTAAAGTATATAATTGTGAAAACGGTTTCGGAACTACTTTGTAGGTACCATCACCCAAATATGATCCTGGAGGACTTTGATTACTTTTTATTACTTTTCATGACATACGCGAAAAAAATATTAAAATCTTCTCATCACTTCCATCATCACAAATGAGAAAATGTTTAAATTGGAAAATGGATTTGATGGATTTGATTGGATTGAAAATGGATTCGGCACTTGCAAGTCTGCTAGTTGATCTAAATGCAATTTATTGGCACCAAGGAATCTTTCTGGCCCTATATAATGAATCTTGTGTTTGTTTTTGGGTAGGTATATAGTCCACATAGTCGCTTCCTTTGTTTTTTAGTTTGTCAAAGTTTTTTTCATAATCAAATAACAATGACAATTAATACTTAGTCGTTTAGATACCCCACTCTTTTCAATAGAAACGCAAAACGTAACAAGTTCAGAAAACCAGGCCACGATATCTTTACGGACACTCTCATAATATTCTTTCAAATTTATAGTAAAAAAAAAAATGTACAGCCTGGTTGCGTGTCCCGTTTTACCACGACGAACAGATTTCGCGAAGTAAGCGCACGCGCTGGGTAGTTGTTTTAGACCCAGCGCGTTATCGACGCTCGCCTTATCGGCGGGCGGGAGGCGTGGACGGCGGAGTGGGGGGGAGGGCTGGCGGCCCTTGGAAAACCCAATAAGCTCTATCCGGAAGTTTGTAACCTTTTTCGGTGAGCATGAGAGAGAATGTAAGCACCATCAGGTCGTGGGTTAATATTTTATAATATTATATATGAGCCTACCCGGAGAAGTGTATGGATATATTTTTAAAGGGCGCCTCCATACTCATACAAACAGATTTCAGGAACTGGAAACGATTCAATAAAGCATACAGTTGAATTAGTTCATGCAATTTATTATTTTTACATTTATTTACTTATAGGTAAAGGTACAAAGTACATTCTACTATGAGGGGGATACAACGCAGTGGGAGTTTTACTCCTCTCGGCACACTACCATCAAATATAGATAAAAAAACAACGGGCTATTTCAGCGAACCATCTTCTCTGCCCACTCGGTGGAAATTAAGGTGCTGGTGACTGCTCCTTTCCTTGTGAATTATATTACTCAAGGGGATTAATATATTGAAAATCAAGGCATGTTACCTATGTACGTCAGAGTGAGCTTCCCACGACAGACGCTTCACTCAAAAAAAAAGGTCCTGGATAAGTTTACACAGGCTCTTCCAGCCTGCATCAGTCCCTCATTTGCATATTAATTTAAAGTAGAAAATGGTACGAAAGAGAATGACTAAGGCAAAAAACCCTAAAACAAAATATCACAATGGTTAGAAAATGGTCATGTAAGTGCGGACCTACGCCACAGCAAAATTACAATGAAAATTACAACTTACCATGTTCTCCATGGGTTTTATAAACAGAAATTAAGAATTAAAGTAGTCCATCCCATGATTGGTTTGGATAAAAATATTAAGGTCAGCTCATATCGAGCGACTGCTTTTCCACGCTTCGGAACGGGAAAGGGCCGGATTTAATCGACCTCATCCTGACATTGACAAGTGACAACGTCAAAGCGGAACAAAGGGGGTCAATCAAGGAATTGGGCCGCAATTCATGCACTGTGTTAACAGTGCATGAAATGTGATATCGATACACAGATTAACAAAACACAAAAATATCCTATCCACAGACTCAACATTAACCATTATACATCATAGACTTTCATAAATCTATGTTCTACCTAAACTATGGAAGTTATCACGCGAAGCGCCTAAGTGTCTTTCTAAATATGGTAATATTATTAAGAGGTTTAAATATCTAATTAAAAACTACTTACTTAAAAATCACAACTTGAAACAAGACTAAAACATCACATAATATATTTATTACTGTTAGAAGTGGCAGAAGGCTTCGAGTTCCTTTGCCTATTCTCAAAAGAAACGTCCAAAGGAATGTTGACAATGACATTTTATTATCAGTGACGCATTTTAGGTAAACAAATTAATGTTTTTCGAATGAAAATTGCAATTAGATCTCTCACAAGACCACAAATGCGGTGATTGTGAATTTATAGTGTTACAAGTTCACTATCTACACGCCATAACATATGTTAACCATTTGGACGATAAATTAAACGATAATCATTCCATTCTCAATCCTGAAGAAACTATAAATCAATATCACAATTTACAAAATCTAACGCAGAACGAGAATTCTTCTTCACATCATTAACCCTAGATCATCATCATCATTTCAGCCAAGAGACGCCCACTGCTGGACATAGGCCTCCCCCAGGGATCTCCAAACCGATCGGTCCTGCGCCTCCCGCATCCAGCGGCTTCCCGCGACCTTTACCAGATCGTCGGTCCACCTTGTGGGGGGCCTACCAACGCTGCGTCTCCCGGTACGCGGCCGCCACTCAAGGACCTTTCCGCCCCAACGGCCGTCAGTCCTGCGAGCTATGTGTCCTGCCCACTGCCACTTAAGGTTTGCAATTCTTTGGCTATGTCGGCGACTCTAGTTCTACGGATCTCTTCATTTCTGATGCGATCGCGTAGAGAAACCCCGAGCATAGCCCTCTCCATTGCCCTTTGAGTGACATTGAGCCTTCTGATGAGACCCATTGTAAACGGCCACGTCTCAGTTCCGTACGTCATCACTGGCAACACGCAAGAATTGAAGACTTTCGTCTTAAGACACTGCGGTAGATTGGCCGAGAATATGCTGCGTAGCTTCCCGAACGCTGCCCAGCCGAGTTGGATTCGTCGATTTACCTCTTTCTGGAAGTTGGACTTACCGAGCTGGACTATTTGTCCCAGGTAAACATATTCGTCAACAACTTCCAGTGTAGAGCCGCCAACCTTCACAGGAGTGGGTACTACATGGGAATTCACCATAATTTTGGTCTTGTCCATGTTCATTTTAAGACCCACTTGTTGGGAAACTCTACAGAGGTCTTCGAGCATTGTGCCTAGATCTTCCACGGTCTCAGCCATGACTACGATATCATCGGCAAAACGAAGGTGAGTCATGTACTCGCCGTTTATGTTGATGCCGAGTCCTCTCCAGTCCAAAAGCTTAAATACATCCTCCAGCGCAACTGTGAACAGCTTCGGCGATATAACGTCACCTTGTCTTACACCGCGCTGAAGTCGTATTGGTTTCGAGTTCTGGTCCTGAAGGCGGACTGACATAGTGGCGTTTCCGTACAATGACTTCAACACTTGGATGTACCGGTAGTCTATTTTGGCACCTCTGGAGTGACCTAAGCACGGCCCAGGTCTCGACAGAATCGAAGGCTTTCTCATAGTCCACAAACGCCAAGCATAGTGGCAGATTATACTCCTCGGTCTTCTGTATAACCTGCCGCAGCGTATGAATGTGGTCTATGGTACTATAGCCTTTACGGAATCCGGCTTGTTCGGGAGGCTGGAAGTCGTCAAACCTGCGCGCGAGACGATTCGTGATGACTCTCGAGAACAGCTTGTATACATGACTCAGGAGCGTAATGAGTCTGTAGTTCTTCAACTGGGCCCTGTCGCCCTTTTTGAAGAAAAGTGCCACCACACCCCCGTGCCATGCATTAGGCGTAATGCCCTCGAGTATGATGGAGTTAAATAGCTTCTGCAGCGCTTTCCGGACTGGTAGTCCACCCGCTTTCAAAAGCTCAGCTGTAACTCCATCATCACCCGGTGCCTTGTTGTTTTTTAGCTGTTTGAGAGCCACACTAATCTCGTACAGGCTGACGTCCGGGATGTCTTCGGTGTAATGCCGGATCAATTTGGCTCTAGGGTCTGTAGCCTGAATGACAGAAAGTGTATGGTGACCAGAGCATTCGACTTTTAGTCATATGCGACTTACGACTAGTGTGAACGGGCTGTCAGGGTGTACTAAGTTTTCAAAGTTGTTAGATTGTTTAGTATCTAATTTGAGGGGTGGTGTTGGTAATACCTTTTTTTTTTTTTTTTTTTTGGGAGGGGGGAAAATGCATTTACGCATTCCTCGTGGTCGAGCCAAACCACGAGGATATGTGGGTCTCCCCAGACCGTACCCGGCCCGGGCCTACCCACTAAAAACCCCCCCAGCAGCTCCTCCGTCCGTCACAAGACAAGGGGAAGGGGACAACAGCCAGGCCTTATTCCCGCTGACCCCCTGCCTGTGACATGTCCGTTGCCGGACTCTCCACCTGGCTCAGCTACTTTGTGGAGCGGCACAGAATTGCGCCGCTCTACACCCCGGTTGGTTTTTTTTTGTGGTTGTCTTCCACGCGGTCCGACGCTCAGTGCGTCGAACCCCCGGCCCGCTCAGTGCGGGTAACGGGTTGCCCGACGGCAGACCCCACTGGATCCACCGCCGCGCGGTGAGCCGAAGCTCAGGGAAAATCCCCAGAAGGTGCAAAGCACCATGGCGATAAGAATCGCCTCACCTCCGCAAGCCGAAATCGACTTCCAGCGAAAGCCACACCTCTTCTTAACACAAGAAGAGGGGACTTCGCCCTTCCCCGCATGAAGCGGGTGGCCACACGAAGTGGCCCGCCAGGTTGAACCCGGCCATCCCACACCCCCCCTCTATGGGGGTCCTCTCGTCAGACTGTTAGCCCGCGGCAGAGAATCTGCCGGGTTGCCCAGGGTGCACCACAAGGAGGTTGTCTGACATCGCACCCCGTGTTGGTAATACCTATATGGTACGTATTTCAAATTAGAGTAGGTATTCTTGTTACTTGGTTACCTTGGATACGATACATCTTTGTGAATAACATATATTATATTTTTATAATTAAAAGTTACTTTCTACAACGACTCTTTCACTATTCACCTCAACATTATTAAGTGTTTTTTCTTGATTTTATCACTCAAACGCTGCAATAAGGCTGCATAATATGCGTCGTTGATTGTTTTTCCTTTTTCGAGATAATCAATGAATATTATTCCATTCGCATCCCAGAAAACGGATGCCATGACCTTGCCAGCTGACTGAACTGTCTTTGCTTTCTTTGGAGCCGGTTCTCCCTTTTCAGTTCACTGCTTTGACTGTTCCTTGATCTCAGGTGTAAAATGATGGACCCATGTTTCGTCCATGGTTATGAATCGACGCAAAAACTCGGCTTTATTGCTAGGAAACATTGTCAAACACTCGATGGAAACATCCTCACGACGCTGTTTATGCTCCATTGTGAGCAAACGCGGCACCCATCTTGCGCACAGCTTTCTCATGTCCAAATTTTCGGTCAAAATGCGATGCACAGCACTTTTTGAAATGCCTGCCATGTCTGCTATCTCGCGCACTTTTAGTCGACGGTCATCCAATACCATTTTGTGGATTTTCTTCACATTTTCTGACATAGTGACCTCACTCGGTCGACCACTGCGGTGTTCATCTTGGCAGCTCGTACAACCTTGCTGAAACTCAGCTACCCAATATTTGACCATTGTAAACGAAGGAGCAGACTTCCCCAAAGTAGAATCCAACTCGGCTTTGATATCGGTTGGACTTAGACCTTTCAAATGAGGGTATTGTATCACATAACGATGCCCGATTTTTTCCTTATTTACAAATTCACTGAGAGCGTTCACTGTGGATAGCTGTTAAAAAAATATTAATTGATTAACCGTTATGAATTTTTCACATTAAGTTGTTGAAAGGTGGTATTGTCAATCGCAGTAATTGTTTTTTTAAAACTACCTGTATTTATAAGTCAGGTCGGGTACTTTTGGGACTACCCTCGTAGGTATTTTATTCAGTAAGACTTTCAATGAAGTTATACTTGGTAAACAAAATAACGTAAGTAATCTGTAACAGGAATTAGATTTCCTGTAAATGCTCAAGGCTAGAACCTTGTCATCCAACGTCCATCTACGCCCAGCTAATTTTCTTGATGTATTATGTAGCTGACTTTGCAGTAACAAATAAAATGAACTGCTCAATTTGCTTTTCATAATGTCATTGACTGCATCATTAGACTCAAGAGACATTAATATATCTCTTTTGCACTTTTTAACTTTCTTAAATTTTCGTCGGAGTCTCAGGATTTCTGTTAAATTTCTCCTACACCTTATGTACAGTTTTTGTTTTTTTGGTGTTAACTCTTTAAATGTTTTTACATCCAACTCTTTTATTATGCCTTTGCACAAACCCTGTAAATTTCAATTATTAAAAGAATGTAAGAAAATTAAATTATTTATGTGCATATGAATATAGATAGTTGAAATAAAACAACTTTTTGGATATGTATATTTTGGTGTTATCACATATTATTTAGTTATCCCGACGTTTCGTGGGCACGGGTTGATTCATTCGAAAGGACAGGTTAACTAAATAATATGGGTTAACATCAAAATATACAAGACTAGCTGTGCCAGCGAACTACGTTTCGCCGTATATTTTTAACCCGTTTTTGCAACATTTGTCATTGATGCTCAGCTCCTATTAGTCGTAGCGTGATGTTATTTAGCCTAAAGCCTTCCTTGATAAATGGACTATCCAACACAAAAAGATTTTTTTAATTTGAATCAGTAGTTCCTGAGATTAGTGCGTTCAAGCAAACAAACAAACAAACTCTTCAGCTTTATAATATTAGTATAGATATAAATGTGAAAAGTTGTTTTATTCCAATGTGTAGTGCTCGTGAAAATAAAAAACAATACTAAAAATATTGTAATACTTAATTTTTTGAGTAATGAGCATAGGGTTAATAAATATAAGGTGATTAGTAAAACGAGTGAAATGTCAAAATATGTGGTTTAATCCAAGGGAACACAATATCAGTGGCGCACTGATTGCAGCCTACGGCTGCCAATCAGTGGTGAGGATTTGTATCACTAATATTATGAAACTAGTATATGGTACAGGTTCTTTGCACGATTTGATCGATAACGCACTCGGTAATTTACTCGCTAAGGACGGTAGAATAATGTTTTCTAATTCACTTATTTATATGGAGTGGACTCAGCTGTAATATTTGGGGAGATCCCGCTCCGGAGACACCACAGGCTCCGGGCCACCGGACACTGGTGGTAGAAGAGAAGTCGGGGCCACCGGGTTCAGTAGTTGAGTCTGACTCCGGGGTATTCAATAATCACGGGGTAAGGGAATTCCTCCTGAAATATTACACGAATAGGTATGAGCAATCACTATAAAAAATTGCAATACAAGTAAGTAGGGGTAACTGATGAGAATATTAGGAATATTATGGTAATGTGGTTCAAGTTAATTTGAAAATCTAAGAACAAATTTAAAACACTACCACAGGAATCGATCTCAGAAAACGGTAACGTACCTGTCGGAGGAAAGTGGGTCTGCCTGGCTGTGCTGGTAGATTGCTGGCTGGTGTCTATTTTAATGACGCTACACTATGTCGTACATGCTTCAAAATCATATGAACGAACGACTGAAAATTTAGAAAGCAAGGATTGAAATATCGAAAAGGCGTCATAGGAATAATATAATCATGAACATAACTTACGTAAAATGGGTTAGAGGCCCTTATATGAAATTGAGTAAATCCAACTGTGTGGAAGATTAGGTGTTCGCTTATCGATGCTTGCTGAAAAGGAATACTTGGTTAAAACGCTGCGCTGAATACGAGACAATCAATTAAAAGAATCAAAATGAAGAATTAACCATTTCACGGTGTGATACTTACAGATTTGTTTTAATAAAATAATTTAGGCTATCTAGCCAACAGACACAAGCGTTCGACCGTCAACGTCAAAACAGAAAATATGGCTGTCTCGGCTCAGCCAGTCCACACTCCACAGACTAACTATTCTGAGATAACATAGACTAATAAACATAGATAAAAAACCAAGTAAACTATCGATATTTATTGAATTAAAAGTTCCTGAACTAAATTTGAAAATAATCAAAGACACGATATACATAAAACTATTATAACCCAAGGCGCGTTCAATGTTTTCTGAATTTAGATAAAAAAAGGTAACTAATACATGGAAATGTCACTAGACAGCAGTAGGAACCTGATTCGAAATTTCCTGTAGGGAAATTTATGTTACAATATATAGTTAAATCTATAACGACGAATGTCTATCTAGACATATATATATATATATATATATATACAGTAGTGATCATTAATTAAGAATGCTTTTGGCAAAGACAACATTTCGAAATTCCAATGTTCATAATAAAAAAGTACTTCAAGTACTTCTTCTTCAAAGTACTTCTTGAAAAATATTTGTCATTTAATACATTAGGAGTAACATAATTGAAAAACAAATTAGAAAATAATTTGTATTCATACTGTTTAATTTACTGTCATTTACATATTGTTCACATAACAACCGGTGAGAAGGTGGACATATAATTAAGAATAAAAGAAACACTTAATAATAAAAAACTATCAAAATTAAGTAAACTATCAAAGTATGTTTAGAAACAAACCATGCACTTATAGTATGGTGAAAACATAGTATTGGTGTTGTATCATTAAGCATTCTTATTTATATGATTTGACTGTTATATGTTTATAGATAAAAAAAGTAAAATAGAGACCTTACTCAGTGAAAGGGAAATGCAGTTAATGTTATATGTATATGATTATCATCAAAGCTCATATCCTTACCTATGTTAGAGCGATTAGGTTTTAAGTCAACCATGCTGGCCCATTGGATTGGTTGACTATGTTAATGTTATATAATACCTAACATATTATTTAAATTACCTTGATCAATTCTGGACAATGAGGTTTTCCATCTCCTGTTTGTGCTGTCAAACATTGTGATGTGCTGGCTTCTAATGTCTCCATGGGTGTAGGTGGATTAAGCAGCTGATTTCGTAACTCAGTCAACATGTTTCGAGCATCGGTAGGAATAGCAAATTTATTTAATCTTGTCTTGTCATCACTGGTAAATGACGAATCATCAAAATGTTTTCCACACAACAACTTGTGTTCATTGTATAATTTGGTCAATTTTTGCTCACACGACCAATCTTCATTGGAAAAGAAAACTTTGCCCAAACTTTTGCCCTGAAAATAACATTAGTACATTAGTGTTAGAAGTGTAAAATAAAGTGTTTTAGTTATGATATGATTATACATCAAGATATCTTACTTAGAAGGGTCACGCTTGGACGGCAGAGGAAACCTGTGGAAGGTCAAGCTTGAGTCTTCCTTAGAAGTCGCACCGCACTTGGCACATCTGAAGGTTCTATTGCCAACCATATTGATGCACAATCCAAAAGCAAAAAAACCACAAGCGTCTGTATCGCGATGGAGTTTTTATCTCACAAAACACAGCCTAAACAAGCGTCAATTTCGCAAAAGAGTCTCTATCTCATAAATAAAACACAACACAATGTAGACAAGCGTCGTATTGTAACGATCCAACCTAACGTCATACGGAACCCTAAATAGAAAACTCCTCTACACGGTGTTATTCGTAGTTTTACTAACAATTTATGCCTTTTAAAAGAAACGCACAGAATAGCTTTGATTTGTATGAAGTTTGGCTAATGATCGACTAGTGATTTTATTAGGATCTACGTTGTAACCGCTTATGTGACCCAAGATCTTTTCCAAGTGGATAGATATAGAACTCCTATTAATTGCCGAAACTATCCCTATACCTTATTTATTCTATCAAACATGATCAAACGCTTATTAAACTCGCTACCATAGTAACGAAATAACAATCTGTTCTTTTGAGTGAATTTTACGATCTCAGTAATGAGAAAACAAATGTTTTGATTTTTAAGTATGTTACCGCCGCTGTCTTTACTTTCTGAAGCTAACATTGGGATTTTGATACCTTCAGGAAGGTAGTCCCTTAACCCTCGGGCTCCATAAGATTCCAAATGATCCTTACTTCGCCCTACCAACATACTTTATAAACTACTAAAATTCTCTACGCTTGAGAATGACATCCTTTCAGAACTTTAGTTTTGTAGAGAAGAAAGGAGCGAATGAAACTCTACCAGTTCATATTCTCAATACATTTGAGATTAATCTCTAAGACATTTAATGTCTTAGCAAAATTAGCTTTACGTTGAAATAATGATGATGAAACTTACATGAGATCTTTATCACAATTTCCATTTTGCACAACACAAAGTAATCACTTCAAATAGCACATATCACTTTAGTTTTAGTGAAGAGTTCAAGATTTCGGCACCGATCCATAGTGTGAATAATTCGTCGATTCGTAGATAAAGAAGATGTGTCGGAAATGTCGTCGAAGGGAACAACTCCAGTGCCTAACCTTCTGACACTGAAGCAAATATTTTTTAGTAATAGTCGTGCCTAACCTTCTGACACGTTGCCGTTGCAGATAATGTTCCCAATATAATATTATCCCTCCACATCTCTTCAGTTTTTATATGTTAGCACAACCACTTCACAGTGCCAAAATAATTCACTCACGAGACAAATTATGCTTCAAACACAAGCTCTTATTAGAGCGGACTTCATAGTCGAGCCCAATGGAAAATATGATCCAAAATCCACTCAATATTCTCAGATATTGGAATAAGCCACTAGAATCTCTTCGAGAAACTAGGAATAAATATAATCGTTGCAGGTTTCCTTCGGAGTGACCTGAATAATCGGTGCAGGTTTCTTATAGAGGGACCTGAATATAGCGTTGCAGGCTTCCTTTCGGAGTGACCTGATAAAACGGTGCAGGTTTCTTATAGAGGGACCTGAATAACGGTGCAGGTTTCCTTCGGAGTAACCTGATTAAATTCAGTAATTTCATTGATGGAGATGATGATAATAACGATTTTAGTTTAAGGGTCCCTACCTGATGTATCGTGTAACCGAATCTATAAGCTTCTGTTTGTGTAGTTCAATAAGAACAAACTAACCCCATTTTAGTTATTTAAACGTGTGGTGTGTTGCGCTGTCTTACGAAGTGCAATGTAAGACACCTAACTAACATTAAAAGAATAAGAATGCGAGGTGAGAAGGGCCTCTGTGTGCCTATTTCCCTATACTCGTGTATGCGCGAGCACGGGCAGCTGGATTGGGATCGCCGTGTGCTCACGAACCCTATATACGTGGTGTAAATATACATATATAAATAGAGGACCAGCTTCTTTAGTCTATGCGTAGCTAAACGGGTGCAATTAAGGCATGGGTCCACTTCGACAGTCCCCCCGCCGCTAAACACTTCCCAAAGAAACCAGGGAACTTGAGTCACTATGTCGGTAAAGAGTGACTGCGCTGATATGTTCCAAACAACGCCCTCCCCGAAGGGAGTTAAAACCACAGTCTGTCGTAATCTCCGTCAGGTGACCCGACCGTGGTCCATCGAACCATGTCAATGTTTTTAGGTCTTCACAATTCGATATTCGAACTCGAAACAAACAAGCCGAACTTTTTGTAACTAAAAATTCAACATGGCTCAACGGTGCATTAGGTTCGAATAACGCATATGTGCAAGAATTGAGAGACGAAGGCGGGTCGGAAAAAGCTTCGATTGTTGCCATAATGCGAAGCTCTAATACAAACGAGAAAAAGGTGACGAAGAAAAAATATTTCATGCAACCATCAATATGAAAAGTTTCTCTGCAGATGAAGCTTTGGCCCTTTACGGGGATTTGGATCTGTCAAAAGCTAGTACACATTTTTAAGATTTGGATGTCAAAAGCTAGTACACATTTTTAACATTTAAAATTTATAGAAAAGAACTGTCATGTTTCCGTCATTATTATAACATATCGAGTATCTGACTCAAAAAAAACGTACTATTTGCCTGCTTCGAGTATTGAAGTAACATACACAAGTGCTAAAGTAAAGCTACAAGATTTGCTGGATCATACTATTGGCCGTGTTTTGATGATAAAAGGTGTTTACAGACCTTCTTAAATACGTCGCAGGTTTAGCAAATGGGGATGTGTTGGTTCATCGGGGCAAAGTGAATACAAACAACTTATAGGTAATATTATATTTAACTTTATACATTTTGAGGGAAACATGTCTCCTGAATAAACAGACTTGAATAAAAGATTCTTGTAGGTCCATGCCCTTATAGTGTATTTTAGTCACTATCACGTCATTTAGTGATATAATATAATAGTGATATAATAACAATATTATATCATTATTTCCTTTATATTCTCGTAATAAGCAAACAATGAAACGGAAAAAGTAATTTTGTATGGAAAAGTAGCGATTTTTTATTTTGTATGTTTTTATGTGTAATAATAAATTAAATATATAAAGATTCTAGTATCATTTCATAGCTTATATATTGGAGATCCTGTATGCAAAATTTTGTATCCGTAGATGTAGTAGAAAAAAAGTTGCAAATTTTTGAAACGCAACTCACACTTTCATCCCATAGTGCGGCGCGCGGCGGCGGCGGATAGTGTCGACTGACGTCACAGCCTGTCCGTAGGCAGCGGCGGATTTAATAAAATCAGTTGATGCAAATTGGTTTTAGCTTTACATCGGATGGACCGATTTTGGTGATTTAAATAACATATTTTTTGTAATACAATAAGGAATGTTACTATGTATTTTGTATTATGAAAAGCCATACCATTACGGGACCTCATTGACGACTCTGTAAAAATACAGGGAGAAAAAAAATTGCCCTTGATGTTTCATTCTACTACAAGGTCTCCTATCATAGATTTGTGAACCAAAGCAGTAGCTTCTTTGGTGTGCAAATGTGATTGTATATTCCAATTTGAAGAATAAATTTTGAAATTATATTTTTTAAATTGGATTAATTTTAAATATTGACTGTTACACAATTTTCTTACCAAAGTTATTCCTAAAGCTTATCACACTAGACGTTCCAGGCTGTGGTTGGTCATAATTATAATTCAATATGGGCTGAAGTGGTTCAAAACTTTGCTCTGGCAGAGGTTGGTTACGATTACGCTTCGGTTTTAATATAAGATTCACAGTTCATAAAAATGTGAATTATTAATAGTATCAATAAAAAAAATTAATTTAATAACATTATTTCTGGAATTATACTTACCAAAAGTTTAGAGGAAGGCACAGCATCAGTATGTAATCTCATCACATCAAGAGTTTATTTAAAACATGTCTCTTCAAAATGTAAGGAGCACACATAGTGGACTTTAAAATGTGGCTTAATATTTTCAGAGCCAATAATTTCCAGACACTTTTTCTTTAATGATTCACTTTTTGGAAATTTGTGAAATAAAATTAACATTGAGTAAGATCTGAGTTGACAAAGAAAATTATGTTTTATAAACAGCATAATATTAAATCATTAATAATAATAATAATATGAATTTATTGCCTTTAACCTTAATAACTAGTTATAGCCCTAAACTTAAGTCTAATAATATATTTACACAGCAAAAATGAAAATTAAATGAAAAGAAAAAAAAAAGGCAAAAGGAAGTGGCTCAGCCTGTGTTGGACAAGGGCAACCTTGAACCAACGCTGTTTTTCAGCCACTCCCTCAACTCTGGGATGAAGAGAGTTGTTAATCGTCGATTAGTCCTCATTTACTGTTATCTAAGTAAATGAGGACTTAAAACACAGATTAATTGACAAAAATTTCCAGCTAAAATGTAATAGTTATATTAACTATTACATAATATAATTAGTTATATTAAAATAATGGTACGGATATACAGACAGAATTTAGATTTAATATAATAATAATTTAATATATAATAATTTGACGACACGGTTAGCGCAGAGGTCGAGTGATCGCCTACTGCGCAACGGGTCGCGGGTTCGATTCCCGCTCGGGACAGATATTTTGTATGGCCTACAGAAATTTGTTCCGGTCTGGGCGTATGTGCATGTGATATTCTATGTTTGTAACTACACCCACGACACAGGAGAAAATCCTAGTGTGGGGCGACGTTTTTTTTAAAAAAATAACGGATAATTTTTATAGACAAAGAAAATTATAACAATATTAAATGAAAAAAAAAATGAAGCACGCAATGCAGCCACATGAGTATGCTCCTTCCCAAACATCAACTCGAACTTTCACTATGTAAAACAAAAAAACTTATTCAAAGCCAAGTTTTTGTGATATGAATGCTTCAAGTTTTCCGCCGAGATTTGTTTACGCTGTAAAGCCCTTCTATAATGCTTTTTAAACGAAGATCCACTTATTCTTTGACAAAGAGGTGGAGGAAGATCATTCCAAATCTTAGCAGCGTTAAACTTGAAGCATCCCCTGTAACGCGCAGTTTTATGGCTTAAGATCCTTATGCAATTTTGTATTTCGCTACGGAGTTGTTTTCCGCTAATGTCCTTTAGAAATGTTAGCTTCTCGAACAAGTATTCCAGATTCTTGCTCCATATCACTTTCTGAACCAAGTTAGCATAATGAAGCTTCGACGACTACTCATATTGAGAATCTTATTCCTATTCAGAAATGGTGTTATATGCTCTCTTCTTGGAACCCTAAAGCAAAAACGAACACACGCGTTCTGGACCCTTTGTATTGCTCTCTCTGTATTAGCATTTAGTCTTGGCCCATAGACAGCGCTACAATAATTAAAAGAGGACAAAACCAATAAATCAACCAACTGGACTCGGATGTCTTCTTTGAGGTACTGCCTTATTTTGTAAAGGGCCTTTAATTTTAGGAAAGCTGTTTTAATTTTTGCATTGACGTGCTGTATGTATTTTTGTTCTCCGTCCAATATCATACCAAGATTTCGGGCATTTGTTCCATAATCTACTACCACGTCGTTTAATACTATAGGTTCTCTACACTCCAGGACTCGTTTAATTTGGTTCTTAGTCCCCATAATTAATGCAAGAGACTTGGTAGGGTTTAATGTTAATGAGTTCCTTTTCGACCACTCCCAAATGTGCCGCAGGTCACTATTGATATCTTTAATAGCTTCCACTACGTTATCGCTCTCAAATGATTGGTAAATTTGTGTGTCATCGGCGTAAAGGTGGTATTTGCACGATTTTATTTGCTTTGGAAGATCTGATGTAAATATTGAATATAACATTGGACTGAGAATTGAGCCTTGTGGTATGCCTCGGTTAAGTTTCCCCACAAAAGAGGATTTTTTCTCTCCATTTAGTGCTTCTATTACAACCACTTGTTCCCTATCAGCTAGGTAAGATCTAAACCACTGTAGGGCGTCTTCAGAAAAACAATAATATTTTAATTTTGCTAATAGTAGCTCATGATGTAAACAATCGAAGGCCCTAGAGTAATCAAGAAGAACCACGATACTACTTTGTCCCTTGTCCGACGCATCAGTAAGGTCATCGGTAACGTGTAACAAAGCAGTTTCTGTGCTATGACCCTTGCGAAAACCTGATTGGAATTTTGGTATAATGCCATTTTCTTGTACATACTCCTGCACTTGATCCAATACTACTCTTTCAAGAACCTTCGACAACTACTTTTCTCATTACTACGACATCTAATTTTTTATATACATATGAAATGATTTCAATGTCACAATTTGTCCTAAAAGACTTTATTTTAATTTCAGTACTTAATAAAATTAGCATTAACAAACAACAACAACAAAATTTAAAGCACACAAACTAAAATTATATGTAAAGTGGGCTTAGGCTTAAGAAGCTTTCAACTGCTGTAAAATTATGCACACCTATAATATAAATGACTGTAAGATAAGTGGTCAAAAAATTATATCACAAACATTGGATATGTTTTTCTATAATTAATTACTAAACTTATTTACTGCTTATATAAATGATCAGTTATTATGAAAAAAAATCGAGGATATTAAAAAACTAAAATTAATTGACAATAATAATCCATTCATCAATTAAGCTTTCCAATGATATTACTTTAGGCACTGCATGTGAGTATTAGGTACTAAAGTCTGTCCGTTTAAAATCGATAGACTAATTAAATTTTCTCTTTGGGTATCTTCACTATTACTCATTAATAATGTATGTAAATTATTAATAAAAAATATAAAAATTCTTACACAATTAAAGAAAAATATGACTGCTGAACGCTTCTCCAAGTAAATTGGCAAATGAAATCAGAATATGAAACTTTAACTACATATTCCCAATTATATTTTTAACAATTTTGTTTACTTGTGAAGAGTTAATTGCGGTGTATTTTTGTGTTTTCAGCACTATTGAAATATTACTGTAAATTACTTCGAGATTATGGAAAATAGTCAAAATCCAAAGCAAAATTCACACGATCGTTCGGCACTTAATATGGCGGACTGGACACGGTAGGCAATTATTGTGACGACACAGAAAATACATGCCACAGAGGAAACAGTATGCATCTCTTTCTACAATTGTCATTTGACTTTTGTTAGAAAGAAACAAAATGATATTTGATAGATACGTCTCAAGTTAGATATCAAAGAACTGTTTAACAGGGCATCTCCATATGTCTATCTCAATAGCTTCACCGCTCAAGATATGTCGCCTCTACAATTATCTTGGCACAAGTAAATGATGCCATCAGGATAGTTGAGACTTGCGGTGGGAAGCAGGACGTCCCGTGGGATCTCTACGTACAGCTCCCCGTTCATTCACCCGCTTACCGCCACCATTTCTCCTGACCCATCGAGCCCATTCACCCCCAAAAATAGAGGCATTTCCTTTCACTGGCGCGATCAGGGAGGATATTAAGTTTGATGTAGCGCTCGTTTCTGCTGCGCATATAAATTTTCGACTATTTTTTTCTGACCTAAAACTTTTTCGTTCACGAAAATAACAATGTTGTTTAACCCAATTATGTAAATTACAAAAAAGAAAAGGATAACACTAGGTCTATTCCACTATTCATTTATTTAAATCAGCAGTGTACAACTGCACTCTGTTACGCTATCCCGCGACTGCCGAACGCAACGTCACAGTGTACATGCACTGCGTATACATGTGTGTATACGCCCTACAATATTGTCCCCTTATACAAAAAAAGTATCTACAAATATTTTAATTAAACAAACATCAAATTTATAACAAATATTTGAAATTAAGTTTATACAAATAAAATAGGGTTTAACTATAGGATTTTGATCGTGCTTTAAAGACACTATTTTTTTAAACAGAAACAAATTATCATTGATAATATAAAAATACAAAGAAAATAAAATATACAAATAAAATATAAGGCTATTTCGTTAATTTTTATGGAAGAATTTAGTGCGTTAAATTACAAAAAAAAAAATTATTCGAATATTAAAATTACCCTTATTTATTAAACATTTGGTGACCTGTGTTCACCAGTACCCACATAACAGGAAAACTGGGATCCTCCAGATTTTTGAGACGTTGAACACAAATGTCGTCGCGAGCATACATGCACACACCAGCGCGGGGTTTGAAATTGTGCTCCAGAGTATATCCTGGGTACGTGAGGTATGCTGCGTCCGTCTTTAGGACATTTAATTTGCGTCTCTGTGAGGAACAGCAGATGCGGTTTAGCAGTCTCGAGATGATGGTGGACCGGATCGATATTTAAGTGCAATCCTCGAATGTTACTGTGAATGTTAATATTACTCGAATGGTGCATATGGAGTGAGAGGACGTGCATCCGCTATCTAAACTTTTTCCCATTTTTAGACTTTGTCATGTATTTGAAAATTAAAAAAAATAGAGAGAACAGGCAGGGATACGGCATTTAAGCGAGGCGTAATACATTAGCCCAGCAGCATATACGGAGCGGCACAGCAGTAGGAGAATGACTTGGAGACTGCGGGGACGCCCGAACCCCCCTAGAAGTGGCCATCGGATCTCATCCGGTTGCCAACACGGATCGATGGAGCACCTCCAGGTTTTTTCGCAAGGCGGTGGGGCAGCCTTTCATAGGTGGCTAGCCTACTACTTGGGCCCCCTACAACCTGCGGTCGGTCAACGGAGAGCTTCGGATCCCGCTAGTCTCCAGAGCCAGGTGCCAAACTGAACCACTTGCAGTACAGCTACCTCCGGCTTTCATGTATATCGCAGCTGCTTAGACCCGTTCCTAAGTGGCTTCACCGGACTAAACACCGGAACACGTCTGGGTCGTTTGGCGGTGAGACTGAGTCCGATGGGTGGTGACCAGCCACGGCGAAAGAAACGCCTACCACCGGAATAGTGTTCATCGTTTGGCGCCACCCAGGGATCACGTGCAGGACATCGAGGGCTAAATCCTACGGACGCGAACAACTCCAACCCCTAAAATCCTCTAAAATCCCTCCTAAAAATCCTTTATAATTCATCTAGAGATAGATTGGACCGTTCATGCTCGTGAATTGCATGTTTTTTTATATTTGCTACTTATATTGTTTTAATTCACCTAGAGAGATGGGACCGTGCCTGCTCGTGAAACAATAAACCTCATAGACTTAAATATAGGCAAACTTTTCATTTATTACCCTTGTTACTACCAAGTCTTACTACCGGTAGTAAGACGGGAAATTCATTTAACCGTGTTTCTACCGCCTCGGCCGGTAGAACTACCGGCAAATATTTTTTTACTATAGTACTACTCTGAAAACCAAAAATAAAATATAGCATTAAATATAAAATTAAGTAATTTATTATACTTAGTACTCATTTATAGAACTTATATAAGAAATATGTAAAAATTGCACGCGTGTAATTAACGCAATTTTTCTAATGTGTACCCAACATTTATTTCTCCTGTATTGAGCTGCAATAAAATGTGCCTGATATTATCATCATTCAAGATGTGAATTCTTCGTCTTTTGTTAGCACATGAAATCGAAATTTTATGAGCTACGTTATTCAGCACATTTAGCAGACGCATTAACGTAACGTTATTTTTATTAATTTTCTTATTTAACTTTGAGTGAAAACCTACTAAGACATTGTTTGTTCTGTGCCGTCTATCATATACACTCAACAGATCTAGGTATTTATCTTTAATCATAAATGTAAATAAGGTGCACCTCCATATTTCACTGCCATTTTTGTAACTTTTTAGCTTATAATATTAGTGTCCGTCGTTGCCAACAAGTATAGTGTCACCTTTTCTTTGGATAAATATGAATTGGGAGTTGTTTGCTTCATCCATAGCACATGTAGTAAATCGCAAATAAACAGGAAAACCTAGTTTGTTTGACCACTACCGTAACTATTTCTAAAATTAAGTATCTAATAGTCACTCAAATCAATTGAAAAATATAAATCCGAATTATTTCGCAATGACAAAACATTACTGTCATTTGTTGAGTTCTAATATTGAAAAAGTCTTTGTAACAAAAAGGCTTTAATCTTTACCAAAAGATTTTAATCCTTATTCAATGGAACTACCAAAAAAATTACTTCTATAAATGAGTACTAAGTATAATAAATTATTTAATTTTATATTTAATGCTATATTTTATTTTTGGTTTTCAGAGTAGTACTATAGTAAAAAAATATTTGCCGGCAGTTCTACCGGCCGAGGCGGTAGAAACACGGTTAAATGAATTTCCCGTCTTACTACCGGTAGTAAGACTTGGTAGTAACAAGGGTAATAAATGAAACTTTTTTGCCACAACTTGTTATATGGCGATTTTTGGGGCGACTGCTGACCGGTACACTTTTCCTTTTTCCATCTTATTGAAGTTACGATTCACCGAGTCAAAGAGTTTGTCAAAAAATAATACTCATTCAGCTGTATCTTTATAGTACCGACCAGTTTACCAGTAGTATCCGACCATTTTCTGTGATCCGAAATGTTTAGATTTTTTTTGTTGGCGGAGTTAATGCCGTTTTGATAGTTAATTTAGGTCCTTCTAAATAGAAATATATTGCCATATTATTATACTTGCAAAACTAAATACATCGAACATTATATCGACCATATTTCAATATTTAATGTGTATGATTTATTAAAAATTGATTATATTCTACACATTATATTGCTGCCGAAAGTGTAACGAAAATAAGTACATAAATTTGAACTATTAAAACCAAAAGATGAATAAAATAATATAAAAATATTCGTCTCGGGCGGGATTTGAACCCGCGTCGCCAACATACCGTGTGAACGCCTTGACCAACTAGGCCACCGAACTCTTATCGGCCCCGACGAAAATTTTTTCTTTATTGATTTTATTTATTTTTCAATTAGCTTTTTTAAAGAAATTGCAAAGTTCTATGTAAAATTTATTTAATACCAGCTTTTGATTAACAAAATTACGTTTAGCGAAACATCAACCAATGTGTGAATCCAGGTTATAGGTACTGCTATTACTATATCATTGAAAATGAAAATATTTTTATTAAAACTCAAACTCATACAAGTCAAGCTTATAAAAAACTTAGTTAATACAGTACAACATACAAGTTTGAAAAGACTGAGAATTACTTTTTTTTTTGTTTTTCTAAAGAGCCACGCAGTAGGCAAAGCCTTTGTCGCGTGAATCAGGATACGATTACCAGTGAACTGCAGCCAAAGTGCATCCACCAAGGAACCATCTGGGGTATGACAGACATTAACTTCACGGGCCTTTGATGCTGTAATACGGCCATATCGCATCTTGGTATTTGTTCGATGGTACATAGTACAGCTTCAATGAATCTTGCTTTCATGAAATCTGTAAGCTTGTCTACATCTACTTTAATTTCTAGGGACTGGTCCACTATACAATTTAGTGCAAAGAACACTGCATCACATTTTGTTTATAATCATGCTATTTAAACACATCACAATTCTATAAAAAATACATATAAAGTTTTGATGAATTCAGTCTGGGAGGAACTTCTTTTTTAGTCATTTGCTGTACAATAATGTACTTCAGAGCAGGCCCTACTCTAAGCAAAGTAGGTTTTTTCTAGCAGGATTCTATGAAAGTACATGCATGCACAGATCGACGATGGGTCACCATTAGAAAAGCAATCCTATGCTTACATCCTCAAGCTCATTTTGTTTTTTGAAAATTGTGCTGTTTGAAATCAACAGCATGCAAGACATCTATCAATCATTGGTGTTTGTCGACACAGGGAGACAAGGATTACAAGAATCCGTATTCCATTGGATTTTCCCAAGATTGAAATCCCCAATTACTAAATATTTATCATTAGAATTACGAAGAAAAATATTCTCCAACTGAGAGCAGAAGCCTACAAGCTGATCAGAGAATGATAGACCCTCCTTTTCACTGCATAGGTAGATAGAACAAATATTTAGTCTATAGGGGCCTGTACGCCCCTTTTGGGTTAAAAGTCAACCACAAGTCCTCGGCAGTTGAGTTAAAGTTAGGCTGAGGAGTAACAGATAATTCTCTGCGCGTAGCTATTAGTACACCGCCACCCAACTTTTGCCCCGTTCTAGCATAATTTCTATCACGGCGCCATACCACGTAACGATTGTCGAATAATTCACTGTCCGAAATTGATTCGGGGAGCCAGCTCTCCGTTAAAATAATAACATCGTAGCTACAAGCACAAACGCTGCGATAAAAATCCAGTGTTTTAGTTCTCACACCGCGAACGTTTTGGTAATAGACCAGTACTATAGTTTACAGTTGCGTTAGAGGTCACTGTTAGAGGTAAACACAAGAATATATCAACAATTTAAAGAATATACCAAATAGATTTTTATAAAAAAAAACGGTAAAAGGATACACATAAATTTCGGATGTAGATCTGACCCTGCACTATATGTCATGCAAACTTCTTACATATATGGATGCAAATCACGTGAAATCGGGTATATTTAAATAGAACCGGGATGAAAGAGTATCATTGTGCCTTTACGGAGCAGAACACCAGTACACAGCAGCACATATTAATAATAATTATTAATGAATGTATAATGAATGGACATTTGCGGTATTCTTGTGGCTGATATGAAATTAGCAAGATGCTGTCACGCGTCAGTGTTTTCATCCGTCCGATTCTTGACGCAAACAATCGCATGTCGCCAGTGATTCACTGGCTGCACATGTTCGATTTCATTGCACTTATAAATCCGAAAATCAATGAAATGTGTGCCACGTTTGTCATCAAACACTTATCTTGCATGCCCATTCGCAAGCCTTCGTGTCATATAAGATAAAAGTGGTGTTGGTTTTTATACCACACGGTAAAGAATGCAGATCGTCCCCCTCATCACTTTCGCTCCCAAAAAGATTCACGAGCTGTTGGTTTTCTGGAGTCACAGACGGGTTTGATTATTAACTTCTTCTTGCTCCTCGACGCAGTCGTCTTCTCTGAGCAGACCGAGGTGGGGGTGGCTTTTGATGTACAGGGTGACGGCGAACGTGACCTCTTCCTGTGCCCCTTCTCAGCTCCGTGTTGGGATACTTCATCGTAAGATGGGAATAATGCATCAGCATTCACTTGTTTGCGTGACCTGTACAAAAATAGAAAGATATTTAAAATTGTGTAATTAACCTAATAAAAGTTAGGTAAACATAATAATGTTCCTATTGTTAGTATCATTTTTTAACCGGACGTGATATCCGTTTTTATAGACCATATAAAAACGGGCGTTTCTAGTCACTCTGTCGACGTGGGCTCGGAAATTGAGCTGCCGGTCGAGAGTGACGCCTAAGTATTTAACAGTGCGCTGCCAGGGAATGGCGGCGCCCTGCAAGTAAAGGGAGTCGGTGTTGAAGGGGATTGCCTGGCGCCGGCGTTTCGAGTCGAAGCAAATTGCAGAGCTTTTCTCCGCATTTACTTCGATTCGCCACTTCCGGAACCAGTCACCTAAACTGTCGACTGCCGACTGCAGTCAGGGTAAGATTGTCGAGATTCTGCGCCTTTTGTAATAAAGCGCAGTATCGTCAGCGAAAAGGGCTAGCTGTACCCCATTGGTGGGTATCGGGATGTCGAGTAAAGGAGGGGCGAGAGCGCAGACCCTTGTGGGACGCCTGCTCGAAGGTCCGATCTCGGAGGAACGACTCAATAGCACGTACCAATCGGTCGGGCATTCCAGACCGATAAAGTTTAAAGAGGAGGCCGTCGTGCCAAACCTTATCGAAGGCTTTGGCAACGTCTAAGAAGACGGCAACGGTACGGTGCCTGCGGGGTCGGAACCCGTCTAGCGCGTATTCGACAATACGGTGCACCTGTTGGGGACATGAGTGATTGGGTCTAAACCGTCATTAGGTCGTCCCATTGGGCGTCCCTAAATTCGGCTAATTTGGCTCTGTAACACCGTTTTTTCTTAAAATTTCATAAAACACTAATTTTGCAAAAACATTTTGGTTTCACTGTAGTTTTAACACAAATTTCACAACTAAAATCATAATTACAATAACTTTGTCAATTAATTTCACAATATCAATGTCAAGTGTCAACGTCAACGTCGTTTCACGTCACGTCAGTGACATTTGCAATTATCTTTGGTCATTATTCAATTTTTGCATAAACAAAATAAATCTCGCGTTTATCCTGGCCTTATTTACAAAGATAATTTTTTTTCGCCCAAAATCCCGTGCTTCCCTTTAGGTGGGTTGATTTTCTCAAAATTCGGAATTTGACATTTAGACCGTTTGTTTTGATCATTTCTATAGACATATTATAATAAAATACACTTAAACTTATAGATCATATAATTATAGTTTCGTCGAATAGAATTTGGAAAGCATTCACAGTTTGTTTATGGTTAATTTTTCATTACGTTTCGTTTTTCAACCAAGCTTATAACTTTGGCTGGAAATACTTTGTTGACTTGACACATCATGAAAGATCCGTTTGTTGACTTGACACATCATGACACACATGCTATGAAATGAATTTGGTTTTAGGGAAGGTTCCGTCGCCAATACGACGTTTAACATTCGGTGAACGGACCTCGATTCTAGTATGCGCGTAGATGGAACGCGCCCATTTTTCACCTTAGTCTTTGAACGCGTCTATCGTCTATGTTATGATTAGTCTGTGAGACATCGACCGAAGTAATTTAATATTGATTTGCGAAATCTAAATTTCTGCATTATCTTAATTTCTGCGAAGAAAATCCATAGGTATTTCTCCCGTTTTCCGTGTGAATTTAATTTGAAAAGGTACAGTGAATTTTCAAAAGTCAGTTATTTTTGTTTTCAGCTTGAAGAGTAAAAGCTCAATCATATTTTTAATCGCCGGCGCGCGATTCATTAAATTAATTGAATGAAATAAACTTTATCAATAGATAATACTCCGCCCACACTAAGGTATCTAATTAACTTATTATATTTCATGATTTGAAACAGATTTTGTTAATTTTATTTTTTATTTGTGGGTATATTGATTATTAAATCAAACATATTACATTTCCAAAATTCGCCTTTTTCATCCCCTATTTCATTAAAAAAAACCTGATAGTAAGCGGCATTTTAGCGGGATTAATGCATATATTGAGTAACACTTGCGAATTTCATGTTAAATTCTAGATTTTCACTATATTGAGTTTCACATCATACTTTGGCAAATAACTCACAAATTAAGCTGTTTTCTTTCTATTAATAGCAATAATTATACATAAAATATGTGCTCTCCCCTCCATGTGTCCTTTTTATAAATCAACTATTAAGACAATTTGTCAATTTATTAAAAATTATGTTTTAGAATTCATTTGCTATGTTTATTACATGAAGCTCAAATGTATTGACTGGGGTTCCTTCAGAACTCAGTGTTAGACCTACTGACCCTAAGATCATAGACATATTTAATTATATTTTTTTTAACCTAACACTGTGCTATGAATCTCCAGGGCCGTTACCGGAGGCCGTAGGGCTCCGCTGCTTGACTTGACAGCTAGAAAACATAACAAAATAACCAGATATCAAGGAGGAATTCTGTGGAATTGTCCAAATACAGGGTGTCTCAGAAACAATGGATAAACCTTTAACTGTTGATAGGTTTCGTCGAGACCTCTCTAATCTCAAATTTTGACTTTAGTAAAAATATCTCGGTTTTCAAGATATTTGATAGTTTATGATTTTTTTTAAAAATGCCACTTTTGGTTGGTTTTTAATGTGCCATTTTTACAAATACGGATTTTTTCTGATTCAGGTTTTTTTAGCTTCTAACGAAATAGTTCAGCTATCAATAACAGTGGTTAAAATTGAGTTAGCTAATCACGAAGAGCTTGGAAAAAACAATGTTCCAAAAAAAATTAAACAAGAAATTATTTTTCTTCGTGTTTGGTCTGCTACCATGTAAAAAAAATGTATGACGCTCATCCTGCCCATTATCTTAAAAAAATGCTTAGTTATTCTAGTTTCAAAAAAGGTATGATAAACTTATGCTTAATGTATCTCTGAACTTTTATTACTGCTTGAATAGCAAATGGTATGAAAATTTTAAAAAGATTGTTTGTCGGATTAATTATTTTTCGGATTAATTTTATTCGGTTAATTTAGTTTTCCAGTATTAAGTTTATGCTTTCTTGACTTTCTGACTGGTTGAATAGCAAATAAGATGAAAATTAAAAAAAAAAGGTTTTTTTCCACTAATAAGCACTTAAAGCTTATTTGTAAACATTCGTTTGCGAGTCACAGAGTTGAGAAACGTGTTTTTTTTTGTGGCCCCTACCTGCCACATGTCTCATCCACTATGCGCAATCAAAAAGGAGCCTTATCATTAACAGCACATGAGTCATAAGCATTTGCAACCTTACCTGCTATCGAATTTCCTGGAAGGACTTTTTTTACCTGCGTCTGATCATTGGGTTCTTTGTTACGATTGTTAGTGTCCTTCTGAACTCCGGTTGTGACCCACGCGTGTTTTCTGTATTCGAGAGATTCGATAGAGCTTCGATGATTTTAAACGACATTTTGCTGTGATTTTGGACTTGACTAGCTTTGCGATTCGGATATTGTTTGTGCTGTGAAACCTATTGACAACTGGTGATCATATGGACTTGGCTAGCTTTACGATTTGGATATTGTTTGTGCTGTGAAACCTAACTGACAACCAATACATAACACTGAACATGCCTAGACATCAGTACACGTCGCGCGAATATGCAAACATGCATTTCGTTTATGGCGAATGTCGAGGAAATGCTAACGCTGCTGCTCGTCTGTACGCAGAGAGGTAAGATTATTTATTTTCTCTTTAATTTAATCAATCTTATTTTTTTTAAATCACACACATTTATTGCAACTTTAGTTAAACGTATCAGGATGGGTCTTACATTATGTTATCCTTCTAAAAATAGTCACACGCCGTGTTTAATTAGATTTTAAAATTAAATGAATTAGTAAATTTAATAACGTCATTTTTTGTATTAGGTACCCCAACGCACGTCACCCGGACTATCGAGTTTTTGCTCGGGTACATAATTCGTACTGCGAAGGGAGGCTTCCAGGAAGAGGCATTGGTGGTGCAGGGCCAGGAAGACCAGAAAGAAACGACGATGAAGAAGTAGTAGTCCTCGACGAAATAGAAGAAGATTCAACACGTTCTGTGCCTGGAATTGCACGTCGAACCGGCATTAATAGAAGCAAAGTGCATCGCATATTGAAAAAATACCTTTTGCACCCTTTCCATATTCAAAGGGTCCAAACTCTACAGCCTGCTGACTATCCGCGCAGGATTGCATTCTGCAGAATCATGTTAAATAAAATAAGGGAGGACCCGCAATTTTTCAATAAAATTTTATGGACGGATGAATCCTCATGCCGGAGAGATGGATATTTCAACATCCACAATCTACATAGCTGGCAAGTTGAAAACCCACATTTGATGAGGGAAGATCGGTCCCAAGTTCAATTTAAAGTTAACTTGTGGACTGGGATTATTGACGGACAGGTGATCGGGCCATATGAACTTCCAGCTACACTGAATAGTGAAATTTACCTTAATTTTTTACAAAATGATTTACCAGGCATGCCTCCGCCTCACTTCTAAATTGACATCTTCTAAGATGTCAATTTAGAAGTGAGGCGGAGAATGTGGCTTCAAAATGATGGGTGCCCAGCTCACTACGCAATAGTAGTAAGAAATTATTTAAATCAACACTTCCCACAAAGGTGGATAGGCCGGCTCGGCCCTATTTTATGGCCGCCCAGATCGCCGGATCTAAATCCCTTGGATTTTTTTATTGGGGATGTCTGAAAGACCTTGTCTACGCGATGCCAGTATCCTCAATAACAGAGTTGCGTACTCGCATACAAAATGCAGCTGCACACATAAAAACGTCTGGTTACGCGCGCCGCATCAAACTTTCTTTTATAAAAAGATGTAGGGCGTGTATCAGAGCGCAAGGACGCCAATTCGAACATTTATTGTAAATTTAATAAAAAATTAAAATTTCATGTTGTTTTATTTTAAATTCTTTATTCAAACTAAGAATTAATAACTATTCCGAAAAAATCTTTTTAAAATTTCATACCATTTGCTATTCAAGCAGTAATAAAATTTAAGAGATACATTAAGCATAGGTTATCATACCTTTTTTGAAACTAGAATAACTAAGCATTTTTTTAAGATAATGGGCACGATGAGCGTCATACATTTTTTTTACATGGTAGCTGACCAAACACGAAGAAAAATAATTTCTTGTTTAATTTTTTTTGGAACATTGTTTTTTCCAAGTACTTCGTGATTAGCTAGCTCAATTTTAACCACTGTTATTGATAGCTGAACTATTCCGTTAGAAGCTAAAAAAAAACTGAATCAGAAAAAGTCCCTATTTGTAAAAATGGCACATTAAAAACCAACCAAAAGTGGCATTTTTAAAAAAAATCATAAACTATCAAATATCTTGAAAACCGAGATATTTTTACTAAAGTCAAAATTTGAGATTAGAGAGGTCTCGACGAAACCTATCAACAGTTAAGGGCCCACCATCCGCGCGAGCCCGAGCTAGTTTAGGTAAATTTCTCTAGTCCCTGTTTGTGTGCGTCGCTCACGCACACAAGCGCACTCGGTCGCGCAATCGGTACGGCCGCCTAGCAAAATATCGTAGACGTTAATTTTGAATTTAATAGGTGTTTATTATTTACTGTGTTATATTATAGTAAATACAGGGATGTGTTTGATCAACTTTTATTTTTACAAGCTTTTATTTAGCTTGCACTGTATGTATGTATGTATGTAGATTTGACCACTTCTCGTTTTCGATTGGGCTGAAATTTTGCACATAATAATATGTATATCGTGACAATGCAATATTATGATAACATGGAGCTGATCTGATGAAGGAGCTCGACGGTGGCCATAGGAACTCCGTAATAAAACGACGCAACCCCATCGAGTTTGGGCTCGTTTGTTCATATTGACGAGTACTTTGGTCCTATTTGTTAACCAGGGTCTGATGCTGGAGCTGGGAGGTGGCCATAGGACCTCCGCAATAAAACGACATAACCCTATCGACTTTGGGTTCGTTTGATTCGTAATGACGAGTACTTTGGTCCTATATGGTAACCAGGGTCTGATGCTGGAACTGGAAGTTGGCCATAGGACCTCCGCAATAAAACGACATAACCCTATCGAGTTTGGGCTCGTTTGATTCGTAATGACGAGGACTTTGGTTCTATATGGTAACCAGGGTCTGATGCTGGAGCTGGAAGGTGGCCATAGGAACTCCGCAATAAAACGACACAACCCCATTGAGTTTGTGCTCATTTGATTCGTATTGACGAGTACTTTGGTCCTATATGGTAACCAGGGTCTGATGCTGGAGCTGGAATGTGGCCATAGGACCTCCGCAATAAAACGACATAACCCTATCGAGTTTGGGCTCGTTTGATTCGTAATAACGAGGACTTTGGTCCTATATGGTAACCAGGGTCTGATGCTGGAGCTGGAAGGTGGCCATAGGAACTCCGCAATAAAACTACATAATCCTATCGAGTTTGGGATCGTTTAATTCGTAATGACGAGGATTTTGGTTCTATATGGTAACCAGGGTCTGATGCTGGAGCTGGAAGGTGGCCATAGGGACTCCGCAATAAAACGACACAACCCCATTGAGTTTGTGCTCATTTGATTCGTATTGACGAGTACTTTGGTCCTATATGGTAACCAGGGTCTGATGCTGGAGCTGGAATATGGCCATAGGACCTCCGCAATAAAACGACATAACCCTATCGAGTTTGGGCTCATTTGATTCGTAATGTCGAGGACTTTGGTCCTATATGGTAACCAGGGTCTGATGCTGGAGCTGGAAGGTGGCCATAGGAACTCCGCAATAAAACTACATAATCCTATCGAGTTTAGGCTCGTTTGATTCGTAATGACGAGGATTTTGGTTCTATATGGTAACCAGGGTCTGATGCTGGAGCTGGAAGGTGGCCATAGGAACTCCGCAATAAAACGACACAACCCCATTGAGTTTGTGCTCATTTGATTCGTATTGACGAGTACTTTGGTCCTATATGGTAACCATAGTCGGATGCTGGAGCTGGAATGTGGCCATAGGAACTCCGCAATAAAACGACAAAACCCTATCGAGTTTGGGCTCGTTTGATTCGTAATGACGAGTACTTTGGTCCTATATGGTAACCAGGGTCTGATGCTGGAGCTGGAAGGTGGCCATAGGACCTCCGCAATAAAACGACATAACCCTATCGAGTTTGGGCTCGTTTGTTTCGTAATGACGAGTACTTTGGTCGGGTTTCATAATGGCGGCCATGCGGTTACAAAATGATAAAATATAAAATAATAGTAAAAAGATTAAAAAAAAAGTCGCCCCACACTAGGATTTTATTTTAAAGCCCTAATAAGACGAAAATAAATATTAATTTATTACATGATACTTCTAATATATAAAATTCTCGTGTCACAGTGTTTGTTACCGAACTCCTCCGAAACGGCTTGACCGATCGTTATTAAATTTTTTGTGCACATTCGGTAGATCTGAGAATAGGTCGTAAACTATTTTTTATATTATGGCGAAACGTAGTTCGCCGGCACAGCTAGTTTTTAATAAAATATAAAAGCTTGTCGCAAGATTTACCCATTTTATAAAAAACAAATATTTTTTTCTTAGAATTACCAATATTTATTTATTTAAGGCTTACCAAGTAAATACATATGGGCAAGGTACTTAAACAGTTTTTTTTTATGGAGGGCCTGGCAAATGACCTCTTCCCGCCTGATGTTAAGCGGTGAAAGAGGCCCAAATGAGTTGACAGATAGAGGAGGGAGGACATCCACTATCGAACCTGCCCGCCCCTTGCCGGCCTAAAATATGTTTTTCACACCTCTTTTGAAGGAACCCATGTTGTAGGATGGAGGAAACACGTGCGCAGGTAGAGAATTCCAAGTGTGGGATGAACGACAGAAGACTTACCGGAGGAAGACTCTGTATCAAGGTCGTGTGCTTGGGTACCTCCGTCTTACCTATTTCTGCCGCAAAGCAGCAGTACTTGCATTGCTGTGTTCCGGTTTGAAGGGTAAGATATGGTACTGAAATTACTGGGTACCGTGACTTTACATCTTAAGTCACAAGTTGGCAACGTACACTGTGGCCCTTGTGGGGCTGCAGTTTTACTGCGAATGTCACACGAGACACATGTATTATAGGTGACTGTTACCACTTACGATCAGGTGGGCAGTTTGCTTTTTTGCCAACTTAGTAGCAATAAAAAAAAAGAAGGAATCTTGGAATTTCTTGGTACGGTGTGAAAAGGAGGATACAGTGTAAGGATGACTCCGTAGACCCTTACGCGTGTTTCTGTTAAGGAATGGAGAGGGAGGGATAAGGTTAAAGAGCTCCTCAGAGCATTCCCCGTGGAACATTCGGTAAAAGGCGCTAAGAGAGGCGATGTCACGTCGAAGTTGTAGAGGCTTGAGGGTGTTAGTTGCCTCTACATCGCCAATTATTCGAATAGCGCGACGCTGCAATCTGTCCAGAGCATCGAGGAGGTACTGAGCGGAGCCGGAGTGCGAGCAATATTCCACGCAAGACCTAACCTGAGTTTTATACAACAGGCATAGTTGGTCCGGCGCAAAATACCTACGCACCTTGTTCAGGACACCGAGTTTCCGTGAGGCAGCAGTTATAACGAAATCGAGTTTTTCAAAAAAGGGATCATGCATTTAAATTTCAGAACTGCACAGCATTGTCATGTGTGTATGACAATGCTGTACAAAACGTTATTTATTACAAAAAAATAAAGATAATAATCAAGTTAAATTGTTTTATTGTTTATCCTAATTCTCGGGACAATCTTTTATATTTTTATAAGAAAATATATCTTGTAATAAATTAAAGTTTATTTTCCTCTTTTAAGGCATTATAATATAAGCTTGTTTTTAAAAAAAAATATTTTTTTTATAAATTACTCAAATAATACGAAATATTTTAATGACTACCTAGTTCTTTATTGTTAGTTGTATCTACAAATTAATTTATATAATATACATATAATAATTTAGTAATAAACAAATATGAAATGAATATTTTCTTGTGCTCAACGCACTTTTTAGTGCATTGAAGACATTAGCTAGATTGTAATAAAAAATAAATTAAAGTTTATTTTCTTTTTTTAGGACATTAAAATAAAAGCTTGTTTTTAAAAATCTTTTGTGATAGCGGCCATCTTGTTTTAGTTTTTTTCATGGTGTACTGTATTTTACGAACTTTCATTTGATACTCCATATACAGACCAATATTGTAGGGATTGTACATAAAAATAATCTGTCAATTTGTGACGGCGGCCATCTTGTATTAGATTGTCTTTCAGAATATACTATATTCTACAATTCATTCTACAATTCAAGCTCTTTCATTTGACACCTAAATTGGGGAAGGTCGCACAAAAGGAATTGATGGGGTTGCGTATGGAGATTATCTAGGCTAGGCTCAAAGTACTCATCAAGAAAAATCATATAGGACCAAAGTACTCGTCAATACGAATCAAACAAGCCCAAACTCGATGGGGTTGCGTCGTTTTATTTCGGAGTTCCTTTGGCTACCTTCCAACTCCAGCATCAGACCCTGGTTACCATATAGGACCAAAGTACTCGTCAATACGAATCAAACGAGCCCAAACTCGATGGGATTGTGTCGTTTTATTGCGGAGTTCCTTTGGCTATCTTCCAGTTCCAGGATCAGACCCTGGTTACCATATAGGACCAAAGTGCTCGTCAATACAATTCAAACGAGCCCAAACTCAATGGGGTTGCGTTGTTTGATTGCGGAGTTCCTTTGGCTACCTTCCAGCTCCAGTATCAGACCCTGGTTACCACATAGGACCAAAGTACTCGTCAATACGAATCAAACAAGCCCAAACTCGATGGGCTTGTGTCGTTTTATTGCGGAGTTCCTATGGCTACCTTCCAGCTCCAGCATCAGACCCTGGTTACCACATAGGTCCAAAGTACTCGTCAATACGAATCAAACGAACCCAAACTTGATGGGGTTGTGTCGTTTTATTGCAGAGTTCCTATGGCCACCTTCCAGTTCCAGCATCAGACCCTGGTTACCATATAGGACCAAAGTGCTCGTCAATACAATTCAAACGAGCCCAAACTCGATGGGGTTGCGTTGTTTGATTGCGGAGTTCCTATGGCCACCTTCCAGTTCCAGGATCAGACCCTGGTTACCATATAGGACCAAAGTGCTCGTCAATACAATTCAAACGAGCCCAAACTCGATGGGGTTGCGTTGTTTGATTGCGGAGTTCCTATGGCCACCTTCCAGTTCCAGGATCAGACCCTGGTTACCATATAGGACCAAAGTGCTCGTCAATACAATTCAAACGAGCCCAAACTCAATGGGGTTGCGTTGTTTGATTGCGGAGTTTCTTTGGCTACCTTCGAGCTCCAGCATCAGACCCTGGTTACCACATAGGACCAAAGTACTCGTCAATACGAATCAAACGAGCCCAAACTCGATGGGATTGTGTCGTTTTATTGCGGAGTTCCTATGGCTACCTTACAGCTCCAGCATCAGACCCTGGTTACCATGTAGGACCAAAGTACTCGTCAATACGAATCGAACGAGCCCAAACTCGATAGGATTGTGTCGTTTTATTGCGGAGTTCCTATGGATACCTTCCAGCTCCAGCATCAGACCCTGGTTACCATGTAGGACCAAAGTACTCGTCAATACGAATCAAACGAGCCTAAACTCGATGGGGTTGCATTGTTTGATTGCGGAGTTCCTATGGCAACCTTCCAGATCCAGCATCAGACCCTGGTTACCATATAGGACCAAAGTGCTCGTCAATACAATTCAAACGAGCCCAAACTCAATGGGGTTGCGTTGTTTGATTGCGGAGTTTCTTTGGCTACCTTCCAGCTCCAGCATCAGACCCTGGTTACCACATAGGACCAAAGTACTCGTCAATACGAATCAAACGAGCCCAAACTCGATGGGATTGTGTCGTTTTATTGCGGAGTTCCTATGGCTACCTTACAGCTCCAGCATCAGACCCTGGTTACCATGTAGGACCAAAGTACTCGTCAATACGAATCGAACGAGCCCAAACTCGATAGGATTGTGTCGTTCTATTGCGGAGTTCCTATGGATACCTTCCAGCTCCAGCATCAGACCCTGGTTACCATGTAGGACCAAAGTACTCGTCAATACGAATCAAACGAGCCTAAACTCGATGGGGTAGCATTGTTTGATTGCGGAGTTCCTATGGCAACCTTCCAGATCCAGCATCAGACCCTGGTTACCATATAGGACCAAAGTGCTCGTCAATACAATTCAAACGAGCCCAAACTCAATGGGGTTGCGTTGTTTGATTGCGGAGTTTTTTTGGCTACCTTCCAGCTCCAGCATCAGACCCTGGTTACCACATAGGACCAAAGTACTCGTCAATACGAATCAAACGAGCCCAAACTCGATGGGATTGTGTCGTTTTATTGCGGAGTTACTATGGCTACCTTACAGATCCAGCATCAGACCCTGGTTACCATATAGGATCAAAGTTCTCGTCAATACGAATCAAACGAGCTCAAACTCGATGGGACTATGTCGTTTTATTGCGGAGTTCCTATGGCCACCTTTCAGCTCCAACATCAGATCAGCTCCATGTCGTCATCATAATATATTTATACATACTCGTATGCATGCAAAATTTCAGCTTAATCGGAAACCGGGAAGTGAGTCAAATTTACCTCGCAAGATTAGACCCGAACATGCAAAAGATAAATAAAAGCTTGTAAAAAGGTTTTTCGTACGGCAGCCACAAATAATAAAATTGTTAGTTATCAACTTCTCCGATTACTCCGTAGGACTTCGCGTCGTATACATACACAAATAATTACGTAACCGGGAGCTAGCTCAAAGCGACATGCTCTCACTTCGAGTCTTGATTGCACACTGAATTTCGACGCGCCCGAGCCAAGTATTTGTAAGAAAATCGATAAATGTATGTTAAAAAATTCATATAAAAATCAATGTACGATAATTAAAAAAAATACCACGGTGTCAGTGTTATGCTCACCTTTGTTCTATATATTTATTAAACTAAAATATAATAGGGTTAATTAATGAAGCTAAAAATCACGAACGGTATGTGGGTGTAACCTAAATTTTAAGTAAAATGGAAGCTATTTTTTAACGAAATGGTATGTAAATTTGAAAAATGGTGACGGTGATTGTGTAAACACATAATTTAAGAATTTAAATTTATTTTTTCCGAGTCAGTGAACTGGAACGTTAACGTAAAATATCAAAAACGCCAACGGCCTTTTTGCTATTTTTCGCGCCATGGGCCCTTAAAGGTTTATCAATTGTTTCTGAGACACCCTGTATAATACCTCAAATCTAAGGAACTGGAATATTATATCTCTGACCCGTGATCGCAAAAACTGAGCATCGAAGGTACGATCTACTAACAACCGCTCCGGGGAAGGCTACTAATTTCTTTAAAAAAAAAGGAAACCTATAACTATTTGTTGGTGTACTTTATTGCCCCTCATTTTGTATCGGACTAAAGGAATAAGTTTGTTTTTTTTCTTTAACTTTAAAATTTCCCTATATTTCTACAATTCAGCAAGAAAAAGAACTACAGCTCGCACTTCCCGCTGAAGGCGGTTCGCGATAGCCCTATAGTTGGGAGTGGGATAGCGGGCGGCCCTCCGGAGGGCCCCGTTTTTCCTTTTAAGGAGGATGCGAATAGCCTGCGGGAGCTTGCGCCTGGGCACAGTAACCTCCCGCACGCTACTCTCAACCACCGTTTGGATAAGGTCAGTGATGGACGAGACCGCATCGTCTATTTTCTGCATACAATCTAGATTGTCCGCGGAGATGGGAGCGGTGAATCAGGGGCATCTAGGGCTTTCGAGATAGTGGTCTTGGAAGCCTTTCCAATCAGTGATGCGCTTAATTGGGGGCTGAGAAGGGCTCTGGGAACCGAAAACAAATGAGACCGGTCTGTGGTCTGAGCCTAGGTCGTCTAGGGAATCTATCGACCTAAGTGTAAGGGCTACATTTTTCACAATTGCGATGTCCAACACGTCGGGAAGACGGTTGGTATCGTAACTATAGTGAGTAGGGGCATACGGAGCTATTATGTCTAGCTCTAGGTTAGACATAATCTCAACGACGCATGTCCCGTCATCGCCAGTTTACACACCGTAGTCTAGTAAGGCGTAGCGCAGCGTAGTAAGGGGCGGGGTGGGAACAGAAGTACAGTGAAGCTGTCTCCTGTAATAGATAGCAGTTCCGCCGCCTACTTGCGGGGAATCGGAAACTATCGTTACGGATCAGGTTGTACCTGGGAATAAAAAGGCCTTTTTGGTCACTCGGCTTGAGCCGAGTTTCCTGCAGAAGCAAAAGGTCAACCTGTCTATCTTTCATAAACTCTCTGATTTTCGGTAGGTTATGCCGGAGAGAGTTGGTATTGAAGGAGACAAGCGAAACACCTTCGGGTTTGGTACGTCCGTTGGTGTTACCGGTAGTTAAATTTACGTTAGAACTAGACATTGCTAGTTTTGTAAACTATAATAAATAATTAATAAACGCGAAGGGTGCGTGAGAGGCACGATTCAGCAAGACTCGAGTGGGTTAAGATCGGGAACCTATTGCAACGCGAAAACTAGATCCAGGTGGTTGCATATTGCAAACAAGCGCCCTCGCCTGTCTTTCACGCTGCGGAGTTCGACGGCTAGCTGAGCCAGCTCGTCGAAGTTGATGTCGCTAATGGCATCAAGCACAAACTTCATGTCATTAGCGGCAGAGGAGGCGGCGGGTGCCGCTTTGGGAGGCGCAGTGGCCTTCGGGGGTGGCTGGGGTTTAGGACCCCAAGCCCTAGGTGGGACGGGCGCTGAGGGCGCTGGGACCCCTTTAGGCAGCGCCGGGAAATCGGCGGCTGTAGGGATCGGCCGGATTGGGCGGGCCGGGGCCGCTATGGGACCCTTTTTAGCGGGGCGTGGTGCCCTGGGGCAGCCTTTGTAATTTGCTGTGTGACCGACTTGGCCACACAGTACGCAGGCGGGGGGGGGGGAGGGAGAGTCCCTAGTGTGGGTACACTCCCTTGTGTGGTGGACAAAAAACTAAGGCGGGAGAGAGCTCCCCTGCCGGAGTAGGGGGGGGGGGCTAAGGGGGAAAAAACGTTAAACGGCAGTCCCGAAGGATTACCGTTATTCCGTCACCCTTGGGCTAATCCCAAGTGCAATGGGCTCTGGAACGTCAAGATTGGGCAAGCCGGGGCTTATCGGCGTTCTTGGGCGACGCCGATCAGTAAAAACTGATCCAAGGCGTTTTCACAGACCTTACAGCAAAACGGGCACTGTTTTGATAAAAACAGCACTCGCCGTGCAGCGAGGAATGCAATAACACCGCATGCACAGCGAAAATCGTGCTGAACACGGAATGGAGCACTCACACGTAAGGCGCAGAGCGAAGCACGAGAGTCGAGACGTGCGCTCAGCGCACGAACGTAGCGAGAAAAGGTGCAGATGACACGGAGCGAGACGTGCAACTGAGCAAGCGATCGGCGGCGAAAGATGTGCGGTGGCTTGCGCGCGCCGCCTTTTATTCTGTTTTTTATTATAAAGTCCTTGTTTATATAGGTTCCCCCCGCGCTCTGCAAGAGTAGCCTCCCACCTTTTCGCGCATGCGCACTTTATTTGCGTTTTCCAACTAGCATTTACAATTCCGATAAGACTTATTCTAATTTCTAATAACATGAAATATTTCTTAATTCTATATAAAATAAACTATTACAAATAATTGCTACTTGACTATCCTACCTACTTTATTTTCCTTATTTCTAAATAACAACACAACGAAAATAACCATTAATTGGAATATAAACTTATCGCTAGAAAAACTATAACTATAAACTAACTGAACTGGATACATAGTTTTTTGGTTATTTCTTGTGAGCAATTTCGTCGTGAGCAGATAAGATATAATAGATTTTTATAAAAAAACGGTAAAAGGATACACATAAATTTCGGATGTAGATCTGACTCTGCACTATATGTCATGCAAACTTCTTACATATGTGGATGCAAATCACGTGAAATCGGGTATATTTAAATAGAACCGGGATGAAAGAGGATCATTGTGCCTTTACGGAGCAGAACACCAGTACACAGCAGCACATATTAATAATAATTATTAATAAATGTATAATGAATGGACATTTGCGGTATTCTTGTGGCTGATATGAAATTAGCAAGATGCTGTCACGCGTCAGTGTTTTCATCCGTCCGATTCTTGACGCAAACAATCGCATGTCGCCAGTGATCCACTGGCTGCACATGTTCGATTTCATTGCACTTATAAACCCGTAAATCAATGAAATGTGTGCCACGTTTGACATCAAACACTTATCTTGCATGCCCATTCGCAAGCCTTCGTATCATATAAGATAAAAGTGGTGTTGGTTTTTTACCACACGGTAAAGAATGCAGATCGTCCCCCTCATCACTTTCGCTCCCAAAAAGATTCACGAGCTGTTGGTTTTCTGAAGTCACAGACGGGTTTGATTATTAACTTCTTCTTGCTCCTCGACGCAGTCGTCTTCTCTGAGCAGACCGAGGTGGGGGTGGCTTTTGATGTACAGGGTGACGGCGAACGTGACCTCTTCCTGTGCCCCTTCTCAGCTCCGTGTTGGGGTACTTCATCGTAAGGCCTAAAACACACACAAGCGACGTGGGGCAGGCGCAGCACAGGCATGGGACAGATACGGCGCAGACGCGATTTGAATTATATCAGAAGAGGCGTGGAACAGGCAAGAAACGTTCAGATGCGGCATTATACAGGCTGACTTTGGTGCGATAAGATGTCTTCGTCTTCAGAAGACGAAGATGCGCTTGCTTTGCTGCAATTAATTAATGTGCAAAGGCCCAGAAGATATTGGGTGCACCCAGTGTGGAAATTGTCACAAGAGCACAGATATTTTAAAATAATGGAACAATTACATGAATTCCCTGATCGTTTTCATGACGTATATAAAATGTCACCAGAATGTTACGATTTTATATTGTCAAAAGTGAAAGTTGGGCTTCAGAAGCTGCATACACATTGGAGGGAACCAATCTGTCCTGAAGAAAGACTATTGATAACATTAAGGTTAGTAAAATATCTTTTTATGTTTTTTTGTTTTATTTTGTAAAAAAAAATGAATGACTTGACTAAATCTAGACTAGGTATGATTTGATAAGCAGTAGTTATCGATACTAGATTTGTCCTAACTTAGGATAATGTGTATTTATTTAAGATCAAGTGTCGACATCTTCTGTTTTTATTAAGTACAATATTTTTAATAATTACTTATATCTGATAAAATTAAAAGTATCTCTTCCTAAAATGTGACACTCCACAAGAAATAGTAGCTTACGGTCGATAGCGCTTAAGAAATACAAATCGTACAAATTAACTTAGCGCGATGGCCTAAATACCAAAAATTTAAAAGTCATTGAAATCAGTTTCATCATGAGGATGGCGCAGTGCTTGAAGTGACTGAGGTGTATTCGGGGTAACTGGAGAATACATCGGTAAATACACTTGAGTCGGACGTTGCATCTGGTGAGTTGGTAACCCTTCGTAAGCATCAGTTGCCTGTATTTGTTGGAGTGCCGGCTGCGTCTGCTGTAGTGTGGGTTGCATTTGCTGAGTTGGTGAACCTCCGTAAGCACCAGTTGCTTGTATTTGCTGGAGTGCCGGCTGCGTCTGCTGTAGTGCGGGTTGCATCTGGTGAGTTGGTGAACCTCCGTAATCACCAGTTGTCTGCGTCTGTTCAGGTCTTGGACTTCCATAAGATCCCATATGTACAGGCGAATTATAGTCTGAATCCCGCGATGGAGTGCGTTGGTAAGGTGATTCAGAACTGACGAACGATCTCGAATATGCGATAGGGCTAGCGGGCTCTTTTAAAATTTGCTCAACTAAATTAAGAATGCCAATTTTTAATTTTCGCTTCTGGTTTGGAGTCATTATTTTTACATCTGGTAACATGCTCCGGAAAAAGGCCATATCAGCATCTGAATCGTCCACATTTTGGTCTTTCGTCTTTGTTCGTTTATTTTTATTTGAAAAGAATTCATACGCCGACTTATTAACATCACTTAAACTAATATGTGTCTTTTTTGGTAGTGATGAGGTAGTACGTAGTGGCGTGAATCCTAAATTAGTTTCCTGCTGATCAGCTACATTTGAACCAGCAGACATGTTTGACGATTCGTTTTCATCATTATTATCGATTTCATCTGTATTGATGACTATATTTTGGAGGGTCTGGATTTTAAAAAATTGTCTAAAAAACGTAAGGATGATGCAAGGTAGTATTCTTTTACTGGTTTTGCAGCAGAGCCAGACGGAGAAATTATGTTTCTTTTATTCTTTAAGTAACTAGTTCTGATGTTTTCCCATCTATCTTTGCACGCTTTAGCTGAAACAAAAACCAAAAAAATTACTACATAGGTACAACAATGGCATGGAATTTAATTAAACACTTTTTAACGGATTCAGGTCGCGTTTATTGGACATTTTATAACTAGGTAACTAACAAACTTTTCGAGTACAGAACCCGTGGTCACGGATGACTCATCTCATCCATCGACTCAAATCCGTTAAAAAGTGTTTCATTATAATGAGTAATAGGCACGGAATTTACTTAAATTCATTTCAATTCAATTCATATACAGGGTGTAAGGGACGGTCTTCCGAAAACTGTAACCATGGCTTCAGACTATCACCCTGAACAACGCCAGCAAAAATTTTTCACCGGAAATAAAAAATTGTTCGACTCTCCATACAAATTTTACAAATGACATGGCAGATTTGTATGAAGAGTCCGAAAGATTTCCGGCGTAAAATTCTTGCTGTTCGTTGTTCAGGGTGATGGTTTGAAGCAATGGTTAAAGTTTTCGGAAGACTGTCCGTTACATACATACATCCTGTATAAAACCAAATAAAAAGATCATTTTTTCCGCAGTGTGCGGATTTTAGTATATTTTTCTTTTGTTACAGATATTATGCAGATGGATGCAATTTTAAATCGCTTTCTGGATATGTCTTAAGAGGCGGAACTACCGTTCAAAAAATTGTACAAGAAACTTCACGTGTATTGTGGGAATATTTACAGCCAGAATTTATGCCAATACCTACAAGACAGAAATGGCTTGAAGTTGCTCAACGTTTCTACACTTTATGGAATTTACCAAATTGTATTGGAAGTGTAGACGGAAAGCACATAAGAATAAAAGCACCAAGAAATTCCGGCTCGACTTACATAAATTATAAGGGATATTTCTCTATCGTACTGCTGGGAGTAGTAGATGCAGATGGACTGTTTTTAACGGTAGACGTAGGTGAATACGGCCGCAACAGTGACGGGCGTGCATTTCAAGTTAGCAACTTTGGGCAAGCTATGCAACGAGGAGACCTCAATTTACCAGACCCAACTCCGTTGCCTGGTGAAACTAAACTAGTGCCCCATTATTTTGTTGCAGACGAAGCTTTTCCTCTAAAGAAAAACTTAATGAGACCATATAGCCGAAACCAGTTAACAAACGAGAGAAGAGCATTTAATAACAGATTGTCAAGGGCACGAAAATCAGTGGAATGTGCATTTGGTATGATAAGGACAAAATTTTGTGCCCTTAACACACCTATTTGCTGCGACCCAGAAAATGTCGATACCATTATAAAAGGTATGTGTGTATTGCATAATGTTATCCGCAGCTGTGATGGGAAATTTTCGGATCCAAGATTTATAAATCGTTTCGTAGGAACAAACATTAACGTGCAACAACCAATGGAAGATCCCAATGTCATCAGAGAATATCTTACCACATACGTAACAACTCGATCTCCAATTCCATTTCAAAACAGACATAATGTTTAAATTATTTAAGTAAATAAAACTCAACTCACCCTGTTCGCCCAGTTTCAATCCTATTTCCATCCATATTTTATCTTGTACACTTCTATTACTGTACTCCGGCTTGGTATAATCGTAAAGAGCTGGATATTGTTCCACTAATTCGCAGAACTGTACATTGAATTCAATATCATCACGCATTTTTGGGTTGGTAAATACAGAGCATACCGTATCACAAGCGACGTGCTCCTTGCGTGACTGACGAAAACTGACTGCTAGCGACGCGGCGCAGGCAACGAAACGGCGTGTCTGCGCCGCGTCGCTTCAGTATAATTAAAAAACGTCGCCTGCATACATTTTGTATGAAATCGTTTAGAAGCGACGCACGCCTGCGCCACGCCTGTCCCTCGCCTGTTGCCTTACGTCGCTTGTGTATGTTTTAGGCCTAAGATGGGAATAATGCATCAGCATTCACTTGTTTGCGTGACCTGTACAAAAATAGAAAGATATTTAAAATTGTGTAATTAACCTAATAAAAGTTAGGTAAACATAATAATGTTCCTATTGTTAGTATCATTTTTTAACCGGACGTGTTATCTATTACAGCCTTAGCTATGCTAATAGATAATAATATTAACTGCCGCTTATTTTTAAAGTTTGGTACAGAAGGTAGCAGAAGCTATACTTGTGTACTTCGAAAACCACTGCTATTACAAGCTGCATAAGAGCGGTCCAAACAAAGGTCAAAATGCATAGCTTGAAGTGGAGCCTACTGTACGTAATCGTATACAGTGTGCCCAGGCATGTAGTGATAAAACTGTAGGAGCTGTACCTATGATGAATTTCATCGATGAAAACACCCCATCAGACAGCAGAGCTTTTTGTTTTTGTCTTACCAAAAGTTATCTTTACTCGTAAAACCTCGGCAGTGTGAGTCCTACGCGTCCCAGAGACTTGATTTTGATGTTATTTGAAAGGCAAACACATGGTTAACCTTTTTTATTTTTAATGTCTAAAGGAGAAACTAAATTTTTTTATAATTTTTTTGCGTATCCCGTCGCTTTATTTTAAAATTGTGCGAAAACAAGGTCATTGACATACCTTTTTTCATACTTTCTTATTAGTATTTGAGTTACTCAACAAATTTATATATCAATCACTACTCTCGGTCTATTACTTCAAGAGTTATTGATGTTCAAAACGAACCCTTCGCTCGCAGGACCACGGGCAGGAAGGCCGATTCGTAATGACTACAAACACACACAGCGCAATAATGCTCAAAGGTGGCCTTCCTGCTTCCGGGCAACCTTTTGATGAAAGAATGAGACAGCATATTCAATAGGGGAAAGGGTACAGAACTAGGACTAAGGAAAGTTTGTTATATGGTAAAGGAATTACGAGTGTTTCGAGCTCAGTGGTTTCGTATATTTTCGGGCGTGGTAAAATGAATTCGACTTCTGCGTTTAGATAATAACCGTTTAATTTTAAAATTTTATGTACAGAGTTACGTGTTGCTCTTATGCTATGTAATTGGCGAATGAAAGTGGAGTGCTCACGTCGTATTGAAGTCGTTCGCCGCTCTCGCGTTCGTTCCCGATGGAAACGGTGACCGGTCCGGCTTCACTCGCGGCTCAGTGCTGCCATCTTCGGTCGATTTGTCGCAAGCCATGCGCAAACATACCGCCGGCCTTGGAAGCTCCAGCTTAGCTTCCAAAAGAGTTTTCGTCTATATATTGGTTTATTTAAGTCGTTTGGTTATACTCGTACAGTCGCATTATCTTCTTCACCCGAAGAGATCAGTAACGGACAAATTCTTGAGAACGCTCGTTGTATTATTCCAGTGGCTGTACGAATTTCTGCGACTCTCGATATTCCATCTCTTCCAGGGAATACTCGTATAATCCTCCCCAGGCGCCATTTTAGAGGGGGTTGTTGGTCATCTTTAATAAGTACGAGACTGTCGAGTTTGATGTCGTCTTTTTGGCTCTTCCATTTGGATCGCATTTGGAGCTCAGAGATATATTCCAATGACCAGCGCTTCCAGAAATGTTGTCGTAGTTGCTCGACGCGATCATAGCGTGCTAATTTGTGTGAAGGCACGTCAGTTATGTCTGCCACAGGAGGAGCAGTCATGGGTCGACCAATAAGGAAGTGAGCAGGAGTTAAAGGAAGGTATTCGGAGGGGTCTCTTCTCTTACGTCCTGCAATAAATCTTGCTCTAAATTTAAATCGATGTCATCCAAAGATTTACCTTTATGACAATCGGCGTCTCCACTCTCCATTAGCAGCAACAATTTGGAAAGCTTAGCTGTTTGATATACATCATCAGGCAATCTATAGTTTTGCCTATGTACGGCCTGAGTATGACCCATAAAATTAGCTAGTTGTTCAATTTCTACTTCTTTTAGGCTAAACATTTGTGTTAATGTGGCTAAATGTTTTCGAAGCTTTGTCGTAGTTATGGCTTTAGGATTTTTAGCTCCACTTCTATTGGCATACTTCTCCAATACTTTATAACCACACAATGTATTTTCCGAACCGGGCTTAGCAAATAAAAAAGGGTTTTTGTCACTTACATATTTGCGCCTCACAGATATAAGTATTTCAATGTCACTTTGGACTTCATCAGTCAACAGGACCGGTACACCTCGACCTCTCTTACCTCTAATCACTATTCGCTTGAAACTTTTTATCAATAATTTTTCGGCGCTCGAAATGGCTCGCTCAAATTCCTCATAAACGTTCTTGTCATTATGGCTCTCTAGGTATGTGCTAAGCAATAGCCGTTGCAGTTCTCCAGGTCGTCGCCTATTTAGCAAAAGGACGCGACAGTAAATTGTCTCTACTAAAGAGGTATAAGCTTCAATATCACTGTTTAAAGACTCAGTTAACTTGGAAGCTGCAATTTTAGCTTTATCACAAAGATAATTTTTAAGGAGTTTTAAGTCACTTGCGAGAGGAACAATAGTGACTTTATTCCATTTTTTTATATTTTAGTCACTATTCGCTTGACTGGACACATCAAATTTCCAATTTGTCTTTATGAGGTGAATGAGTGTCTTAAGATCAGCTTCTTGTATAGCAGTGTTTACATTGCTGTCACTTTTTAAAATCATCATAATTGCAATATTGCTGCACTGTTTTAGACTTGTACTAATATTCATGGCATACGTAGGAGCACCATAACGATCTGTTTTGTCATCGTAACTCGACACTTTTTTCGTCGCAGTTACTATCAAATCGTAGTTTTGAGGTCGTAAGGAATCCATTAAATTCTTAATATTCGGTTTAAGTTTTTTTAATTCTATTAATAATTTAGATAGTTCTCTCATTTTCCGTGATGTTACGTTAATAAAATGTTTTTCGCGGTGGATTTGCAGATATTGAGCACCGAATGCACAGATCAGTGAATCTTTTTTAGCTTCTAGAGATATCCTGTCTGGTCTCATTTTGGGAAATACATCCTCTTTAAGTTTTTTATCTACTTTTAGATTACGCAACATAAAGTTTTGGGCCTCAACTTGGGAGTTCGCAGTTTCAGACAATGGTTGACATTTCTTTTTGTGTTTCCACAATTGTTTCCTAGAATAAAAGCCTAAACATTTTTCACATGGCAAGTAATCAATATTCGGGTAAACACTGCTTTTCTTCATAGGTTTATAGCATTTTACCACGTTTTTTATATAGTTCCCTTTTTTACGAAGGTTTGTTAAAAGATTTTTTCGAGTACAACTTTTTTTGGGGTATGAAAGGATTTTTTGTACCTCACATTCCATACTGTGATGTCGTATAATGTGCCTTGCAAAATTTAAGACGTCAGTTTCACAGAAAAAGCAATAATCTTTCATCCTTATTCTTTTATATTTTTTTTCTGGGTTCTTTGGTATTAATTTCTTCAGTATGACTATTACTATCCTAAAACAAAATAAAAATCATATTGTAATAAGTTCCATTGCATGAATAAATAAAGCAATGACTACGATTAGGTCAAACCTAGTAAGTCATTATAAATTATGGATAATAAAATTTTGAAAACGACCATCTTTATTTTAATAATTTTTGTAAATGATTTTTTATTAATATTTCTAATTTAATTTTTAATAGAACATTTACTTAAGTAGAAAAGACAGTATTTGAAATAAAAAAAATATGGTAAACTGTTACTTGTAGATTGTTACAGAATGCCTGGGACTAGTCAAAGAGATTGTATGTTTGGAGTCTATATTTACAAGAGATGGAAAGTGTGAGTTTGACGTTGAAAGAGTGAATGGGAGCGGACTTTATACATGCTAGTGAATGTTAGGTGTGTGTGTGGCAAATAAAAGAAGAATTAATGCAGTGGGAATGTGAGCTTGAAAGGAATGTCTAGAGTGGCTCTGAGTTACTAATCGCGGAATAGGGACCAATGAAAAGAGAAAGAATAAGAGGGTAATGCTAAGATAATTTCGACATGAGAAAATAATGAGTAAAAGGAGAATGACTAAAAGGATTTCCAAGACGAATACAACTGGGCATATCGAAGACACCTTCGAACAAATAGAAGATGTTTGAAAGAGAGGCCAGTGGACCTAAAAAGACCGCATCAGCAGAATCACAATATCTTTTGTATTATGAATGGAGAGCAATCCATTATGAGCAATTTATTATTATATTTGACAGTTTTGACTTTGAATATTCGTATGAATAATTTGTATGAATAATCGTTCACAAACTAGAAAGTGCTTAAGAGTCAATTAGGACCATTTACGAATATTCATATAAAGCTGTCAAATAGAATAATTGTTTATGATGAATTGCACTCCATTCATAATTCGAATCATATTATAATTCTGCCGATGCGGCCTTCTCAGGTCCGCAGGTTAAGAGAGTCCTTAATAAACAGGTGTTTATTAAAGTGGTAATAAAAGTAAGGGAACCAAGGAAAGTATGTCCGGATCATAGCAAGTGGAAATTGTAACCTCTGCCTAACCCTATGGTATTAGGTGTTATGATATGTATGTGTGTTAAGTTGAGTGCAGTGGATAACTCACCTGGGGTTTATCTAAGTAACTATGTCGTGTTTCACACTTCGTGTATATTATGGTATCTGCTGTTTCTTTTGTGTTACTTGAATCACTGTAAGAGTCAGTAGATGCAGGATTGTATGTTTCGTCTCTATCACTATCATCAAATTCCGAGTTTGTCGAGCTATGATCGATATGAGAATTAGGATCAGCGATTGTACAACTTAACGTCGTGGGTATTGGATCTTGTGTCGAATTAACAGTGGTCTGAATTGGTGATAGTGACTGGCTAGTCACTGTATGATTCTTGGTTATATACGGCTCTACACTTTTAAGTGGTGGAACATATGGATTATCGTGATACGGTGATTGCTCCGACATATTTGATGAAACAGTCGTTTGACTAGGAGAAAATGTTTGGCGAGTAACGGTGTGATTTTTTGTGATGTATGATGCCTCGCTTTCATTTGGCGGAATAAATATATCGTCTTGGTGGTTAGATAGGTTCAACATATTTGAAAGAACAGCTGTCTGACTAGGAGACAATGATTGACTTGTTACTGTATAGTTTTGTGCCAAATATGATTCTTCGCTTTCACTTGGCGGTATATACATATTTTCCTGGTACTTCGATACTTCCAACATATTTGAAGGATCTGAATTTTCTATTATCGAGTTATCAACAAGAATATGTTCGGTGTCTCCAACGGTGATATTACTAGCAACTTGATCTATCAAATGTGTTTCGTTGGTATTCAGATCTGAATAAACACCTGCAAGCGTCAAATATTCAGTACAATTAGATATATCCTCCAAAGATATTGTCAAATTGTTGGATTGATTCGAACTATTTGCAGCAATGTCAGCGGTAGCTGGCACATAAGTTTCATCTCTGTCCTTCTCTTTGTCATTAGTAATCATAAATGAATCATCAGTACTTGAATTTGAAGTTGATAATGTGTATAATGGCAGATTGTGTTTTGATCTCTGTGAAATCAAAAAAAAAATAAACGTCGACACAAAAAAACTTATGAAAAGCAAACATGTAATATGTGTCTGTTTTAGCCTACAACTTTATGATAAGTACCCAGTATTTGGAAAAAACAGTCATCGCAACAGGATACTGATTGCTACTACTGAATTGAATATATAAATTAAAATTTAAGTAAGTATAATAATTTCTTAACTCCTTTTAAATTGTTGTATTTCGTTATATTTAACTTGGCAATACCTACTAATACGATGAATCTCGTTTCAAATAAAAATATTTTTCACAAAATAAAACAGACTTCAAAAACACTAAAAAATAATATAAGAATATCCCCATCATATTTTTATCAGTTAGTTCTTTCTTACATTTTTTAAGACTTTCTAGGAGTTCATTGCTTGGCACTGACTTCAGACTAAAAATGTGATGTTGTATTTCAAAGTCTGTTTTGTATTGTTTGAAAAATATTTTAATTTCAATTTTGTTTGTAAATTTAATACTAGCTCACCAAAACAATTTATAAGGGTCGATACGTGCCTATTATATTTACCAACATCTATACGAATAAATAAATTGAAGTGTCGGTTTGTAATGTCAAAATAACAAGTTTTTACTAAATGGGTATGAATGTATATCGGGTACCAATAACAAAAACACAATTTAAAAAATTGATGTCTGTCTGTTTGCTTCCGCTAATTTCCGGAACGGCTGGTCCGATTTTAACGGGACTTTCACTAATAGATAGCTAATTATATAAGGTATAACATAGGCTACAACTACTAGACTAGACTATATTTTTATCAAGATCTTTAATAAAATTGCCTACAAAAATCAAAATGCTGCCAAAAATTACTATTCCACGCAGACGAAGTCACGGGCACAGCTAGTTTAATATAAAAACCGGCCAAGTGCATGTCGGGCCACGCGTAGTGTAGGGTTCCGTAGTTGTAAATGCCAACTTTGAGTTTACACTCACACCTCACAACACGTTGCTATTAAATTAGGCATTATTATTATTATTAAAGCTGCAATGATTTTATATTTCCTTAACTTCACGTGGTTCGTAAATTTATATTCAGAACTGATTTTCAATGAAATTTTACTTTTCCGAGTACATTTTATAAGTTGGTCGTCTATAACTTTTACTTAGTACTCAACTCTGATAGTTTTCCTATAAACTTCGTTATACACAGTTATTTTTATCACCCTGGAAAATTTAGGGGACGCTTCACGACATGGTATTAGAATGATTTAAATATGAATAAAAAAAATAACTTACTTACCTACTTAATTTTATATTAATTTTCAAAAAAATCCAAAAAATGCTGCACTAGTTGAAAGCAGCAGTTTTGAGATTTTTTTTATTTTCTTATTTATTTTTTTTTCTATATAATAATGGATGTGTTTTGAAGCGTCCCTAAAACTTTACAGGGTGATAAAAAATAACCGTGTATATACTACCGTAACGTTTTTTTTTTCGTGTCCATATACTCGTATAACCGTTTAGCAGATAGAGGGGGATACACTTACCTCTAACAAAAATGTGTACTGTAAAACCAAATATTTCAGAAACTGATCCCTAAATCGGAAAATAAGTGTTCTGAACCTTACATTATTTTTAAAGACCTATTCAATAATACCCCACACGATGGGTTAGTCGAGAAAAAAAATTTACTCCCACTATACTTGTATGGGAGCTACCCTAAAAAAAAATTTTTTTTTACCACTTTTTTGCCATGATTAATATACATGCCCATACCAAATTACAGCTTTCTAGTACTAATAGTCTCTGAGTAAAACCGCGGAAGGACAGACAGACAGACATGGCGAAACTATAAGGGTTCCTTATTTACTACGGAACCCTAAAAACTAACCACTAACTCCTAAAAGTTAAGGATTCATCATTAGCGTAGCGTAGTGGTATAAAAATACTTGAGCCGATGACTACGAAACGCAAATACCTGAATAGCTTCAGAAAAAAAAACATAAAAGATGTTGGACGTGCCTACGAAATTTAAAGGTTTCCTACGATCCCATTACCAGATCCTGACTCGGCGACAAGGGACTGCCTCAGGAGTATACTTTTTCGAATAAAAAAAATAAAAATAAATGACGAAGCTATCAGATAACATACACAAAAAATAATAATAATACGCGTCGAATCGAGAACCTCCTCCTTTTTGCAATTCGGTTAAATACTGGGTGGGTACTCATAGTTAAGTTAGAGGCTAACTTACACAATTTACACATATTGTTTTTGATGATGTTTTGTATTTCATACTTTTTAGTTATTATTTATCCTAGCTGTACTTATTTTACAAACTTTATTAAGTAAAAGGTAAATGACATTGCTCTGCTTTTTTGCTATTGTCTACCTACACATTGCTTGCCCCAATACCAACAGCAGTGAACAAAGAGTTTTACATAATTTGTTATTTAGTAAAAACTTACTGTACGTCAGTCTAATTTTAAATCAAAATTAATCAGATTTATTTTACATACGACAGGGAAACTCTTGACCTTCATCTTACCTGATGGTAAGTAAGAATAAGGCTGAAGGTGGAAGCAAGCTTCATGTGGATTCCTCACAGCTGAGGAACTGGCTATCTTACTTTGAATAGTCGGAACACAACAATGCTAATAACATTGTTATTACGGCGACTTTAGGTAAGACGGTAAAGCTAGCCGGGCGGGTTCAGCCGCCCTGCACCAACCAAATTGAGTAGAAAAACTTCTGCCCATATAGGGAATCGAACCCCGGACCTCCACCAGGTGGTCTAAGCCACTAGACCACGGAGGCGGTTGAATCAAAATGTATCAAATTTAAAGGTTTATTGAAGTAACACTTTATTTCGTTAGAGCAATACACATAGTCCATACCTATTACACGGTTATTTTTTTATTACCCTGAAAATTTTAGGGGACGCTTCACGACATGGTATTAGAATGATTTAAATATGAATTAAAAAAATCACTCACTTAGGTACTTAATTTTATATTAATTTTCTAAAATATTCAAAAAATGCTGCACTAAGTAGTTGAGAGCAGCATTTTTAGAGATTTTTTTTATATACTTAATAATGGATGTGTCTTGAAAGCGTACCTAAAATTTTCCAGGGTGATAAAAAAATAACCATGTTTGTTGACGACAGTTCGCAAGTGCCGGGGACCCAGAACTAAGCAGCGGACGTAGTCTAAGCTTATGCGGGCCAAGTCCCCATGAATGAACCATATGTTAAATAAATTCGGCCCCTTTTGATTGGTCCGCGGGCGGGATGTCCCCCCGCGGACCAAGGGATAGTGTATAAATATAGGGCCGAATACTGATAAATTGTAGTCAGTTGTAGTCGGTCAGTGGAAGTCGTCTTGCAAGAAGTAAATAAAGCTCCAAATATTGTCACAAAGAAATCAGCGTTTTAACTCAAGTACCTAAATACAGTCCACTCTCAACAATGTTTATAATATAATTATTAAAAATAACCATTATAGCAATTGATTAGTGCTTTATTATTGCCACGTCGTAGTAAAGAACAAAAAATCTTGAAATAATAAAGAATGCCAAAAACACAACGATCAAGCGGAAGTGCGTGACTAGTCAATTGACAGGAGTTAACATTGTGAACTGTGAAAGGAAGTTATGAAAAACACAATTTATACAAATAATTAAATGTCCATACTACTCCATACATACAATACATTACATACAATCGAATCCATACTCTTCGATCAAGCAAATGAGTAAAAATAACCGTTCGTATATTTTAGTTTAAAAAAAAAAACGACGCCCCACACTACGATTTTCTCCTGTGTCGTGGGTGCAGTTAGAAACATAGAATATCACATGCACATACGCCCAGACCGGAACAAATTTCTGTAGGCCATACAAAATATTTGTCCCGTACGGGAATCGAACCCGCGATCCGTTGCGCAATAGGCGATCACTCGACCTCTGCGCTAACGGTGCCGTTATTTGGTTTTATTGCTGAGAGTACCTACTTACTTTAAAATATTTTTGATTTGTTCATCGAATATAAACATGTATTTTTTAGGAGTGTTTTAAATATGCATATAATTATGACATACTTAAGTCAAAGCTTTATTGGTCTTGGGGCGATTTTCAATGTTGTCGTTTAAAGAAAAGTACTCACCAATTCACGTTTTGTGTCACTGTTATCATAATATGTGTGTTTTCTTCTAGACCGAATTAGGATTTTATTTTCCGATGCTGAAATAACTATTCACAGTTAATAAAAATATAATTAAAAAAGTAGAAACAATCTAGTTTGAAATATAACAGATGCAGTCATTAATAACAAAATCGCAATGACCGGTAAATCATATCAAATCATAGGTTAGAGGTTGATAAGAATAACATACTTGCAGCGAAAATAAACCCTACGCTAAGAGGAATAAGTCTCAAAATGGATTCAGGCAAACGCGCAGGCATTTGTAATAATAACAATCTTTAACTTCATTATCTGTTAAACAAAGATTTAATTTAAATCTCTGCTGTTAAGTAGTAATAAGTAACCTAGTACGTGATCCACGTTGACCTTAGGTGTAGTAAGTAAGTAACTAAGTAAGTAGATAAGCACCGACCAGAACAGTTAGTAAAATAATGTTGCAGTCTTAGAATAATAACGCAGTTGCAGTCTTACCTTCAAGTCCTGGTATTAATTTGAGCAACTTTAAACTTCGATTGTTCTTTTTAGACATTTTTTATAAAAAGGCGGACGCCACTTCTTATGTCAACTGAATGCGTAAGAGTTCTCATGGAGCGTGATTAGAAATGAACAATACAAAGCATCCTGCAAGTGTTCTATGACTGCACTAAGTGGCAACGTCGCATTTCGAATTTTCATCGGACGTTAAATACGGCTATCAATGAAAGATCACAATAATGTAGCCAGCGCCACTATTTTTGGTGACGAAAACGTGGGGAACTAAAGATATATTCAGAACAGCTAAATTGTAGCTGAACTGACGCCCAAAATTTTTTTTTTATTCTTACATTTTGCCATCACCGCGTCAAGCCGCGACCATTGCGAACTGTCTCCCATCTGACGTCCGTATATCGGACGTCATAAGCAGGTGGACGCCACATTATATGCAATTTTAGCCATAGTGGACGCACAGTAACCCCCTCGGCTGACGCTCCCCTAGACCTGAGTAACATCCAGAGATACACCCTGGTGCCCGCGCGCTCCTCGCTGCTGACCGGCATCTCTAATACAGGGTTCCTGAAGCGCAACGCAAGTTGAGTGCGCGTGATGTACCCAGTGATACCGGCCTGTTCGTAACTCCTGCGGAGAAACTCAGCCCTGGTTCGCGAGAAGTATGTCTTATTCGGGTGCACCTTGTACCCCGCCGTGTTGTATGCCTCTATCAACAGTCCGAGCGTCTGCAGGTCTGAAATGCTCAAAAGTACGTCATCTCCTTGAAATATATACCTATAAACAGTGAGTGCTTTGCCGTGCATGATGGTTGTGATTCTAAGTAGTGTTCTATTTATGACGACGCTCAGCACAGTGCCAATCAGCGCTGTCCAGCGCCAACCGCTGGGCACCCCGTTACCCCATAATAGGTGCAACCCATCGTACTCCACGTCCACATCACGCGCAAATATAGAATCCCAGAGGGCAGACCACACCCGCTGTACCTCCGGCCCGTACTGCGCGAGGCAAACGCTCCAGAACGCAAGCATAATGACAGCAATCGAGGGCTTCGACTGGTGCTGGTCGAATGCTGCCTGATCCAGAGGTACTTTAATTTTGCTCTTGTCCCTAACCTCGTCCAACCAGATCATATCCGCCCTTTCATTCCTGACCGAACCACCGAATAAAGTCGACGTTTCACTACCATAGAGCCCTACCTCTATTATTTCGCTTAGATAGTCCATTTTCCGGTTCACCTGGTTACCTGTCTTTACAACAGGGCGTACCTTGCCCGCTTCCGTCTTCTGCATCACAACCATACGTTCAGGGGTAATCATGCAGAGTTCTCGCGCAATGTCCCCGTCTGACATAAGCGACGCGTCAACGCCCTTGTACTTCCTTGTCCTTCTTCTTTTCCCTTGAAGGTCGACAACTGTATTACGCCCGGTGCCCGCCTTGCCCCTCATCCAGGTGCCTGCCGCCACCCACTCTTCTATAGTGGGCACGTCGCGGGGTTTCTTCCATTCAGAATCCAAATATTTACACGCCTCATCAAGTAACAACGCCAAGAAAGCTTCGTGCCCAATTAGGTTTTCGCCCACGCGGCGGGGATGCACCAGCCACTCCTTGACTTCCTCAATGAGGGCCCCCTTAGGCACGGGGGCTTTATAACCCCTGAATAAATCCCAATGGGTGAAATTTTTCCAGTGTACATCGATGAACTCGCCCCCCCTCTTCATCTCCCCTGAAAGTTCTTTCAATGTTCTGTCCAGGTCATGGCAACACATGTGTTGCGTCTTGTCAATTATTGTGGATGCGTAGGTGATTAGATGCTTTGCCTCGTGTCGGGGGAGTACGCGGGCCAATAGGTGGATGCCATCTTCAACGACCCCGCTTGGCAGTGCGCAACCGCTGCAGGGTGGGTGTTTGGCGAGCCGGTACCTACGAAGATTCGACAGACGCTTAGGATATTTTTGACGCCAGCCTCTCTCACTACATCCGCATGTTTCTTGCACCGCCACAAGCACCTTGCCGAACACGGTAGAGATACTGCTACCGGTATACTCCCAGTCGGGGGTCAAGCGGTGTCGGTTTTCGCACGATGGTCTGGGTTCAATTCCGCCTTCTCGGCCGTTGTGCCGGCTTTGGCCTCGGCTACCACCGGCAATTTTGCGCCAGCTAACCCTGCCGCCTTCTCCTGCGAGGGCGGTGTGGCCGAGGAGGCGGATTTGGAAAAATCCTGCTTTTTCTCTTGTCCTTCTTGCTTGTCTCCAGTAGAATCGTCATTGTCCTTGTCAGCTGCGCTATCCTGGTCCTTCTTCCCGCCATCCTTAAACTGGAGTCTGCCTAACCTTTTGTCAAGCCCGTACTGAGTATGTAATAGGGGTACAGTTGATCCCAGGTACGTAGGGGCGTGCACTGGAGTCTTGTATACTACGCCGCCAGTGACCTGAATGGAGCTTTATATATAATATATTATATCTAATATTACACATTTCTTAATATTTTATATATATATATGTTTTGGTCATTTTTTTAAGATATTTAATGCATCCTTCTTTAATTTGTATGTATTGCTATTAAAGATGTCTATTGTATTAAAGCGTTCGTTGAACATTTTTTGGCATCTACAAACAATAGAATTCTTATAATAGTTTGTCCGAGTGTGCGTCAGGTGGAACAAACGTGTATGTCTTGTGCGGTATGTAGGTGATTGTAGCTGTAAAAACAGCTCACAGAGGTCTATACTGTCTATTGCACCTATACAGACCTTATGGAGGAACAATATACCGAGAAGCTGGCGTCTATCAGCGAGTGACAAGATATTGTGAAACTTACAGGATTCTACATAGTCTGTTGGTTTACGTTGTGAGCGATAGTTTAGGTGTTTTAAAAATTTTATTTGTATTTTTTCTATTTCTTGAGTATTTGTAATATATTGTGGGCTCCAAATGTTACAACAGTATTCAAGTATGCTTCTGACATACGAGTAATACAAGATGTTATATTAGAGAAGGGCTTTGTTACTCGCAGAATGAAACCAAGGCTTTTGTATGCTTTGTTTATAATGTCAGTAATATGCTCATTGAAGTTAAGTTTGCTATCTAAAAGAACTCCCTTATTAACTGAGTCTTTGTAATTAAGATGTCATTTATTTTATAATCAAACCTGATATTGGATTTCTTTCTTGAAAATGTTATATACATACATTTATTTACATTGATGGATAATTTATTATTACGATAGTACATATTTAGATTATTTAAATCCTGTTGAAGCTTAGAACAATCAGATTGATTTTTAACATTTAGATATATTTTAGTGTCATCAGCATACATTAAATATTTAGAGTATTGAAAACAATCCCCAACGTCATATAAATATGCTGCGTATAATAATGGGGCTAGTATAGATCCTTGGGGGACACCTGACGGAATATCCACGAAGTCAGACCGATGCCCTCCCACTACAACAGCCTGGCAACGGTTACGTAGATAAGACTCGATCCATCTTAAGAGATCTCCGCATATACCAATTTCTTTACGTTTATGAAGTAGGATGTTGTGATCCACACGTTCAAAAGCTTTCTCAAAGTCCGTGTAGATCACATCAACCTGATAACCACTGTCCATACCGCGTAGAACGTCATTTGTAAATAGTGCTAAATTTGTGTTGGTTGAGCGACCTTTTATAAATCCGTGTTGTTGAGCTGGAATATTGGCATAGATGAAAGAATAGAGGTGATGATGCGCTATCCTCTCCATTACCTTGCCTAGTGTATTTAGTATAGAAATAGGACGGTAATTTTCTATAGATGTTTTTGTACCTTTTTTATGTATCGGAGTAACCAGCGCTGTTTTCCACCTTCTTGGAAAATACCCATCTCGAAAACATCTATTGAAAATATGTGCAATAGGAGTGGCTAATGATTCAGCACATCTAGCATAGAAAACCGGAGGAATTTCATCGCAACCGGCACCCTTAGTTATATCGAGCTTTTTTAATGTGTTCTTTACGAAAGTTTCATTTATGTGTATGCTATGAAGACTGTCCCTACCAATATTTCTTTCTCGTTGAGCAGATGAACTAGATGAAGGCTTGCCAAAATTTTTGCAAAAGAAATTATTGAAAGCGGTACATATTTCCTTCTCGTCCGAGCAGCTTTGATCATTATAAAACATTACTTTAGGGTAATTAGAATTATTTTTCCTTTTAGACTTCACATAAGACCAGAAATTTTTGGGATTTGATTTTATATTGTTTTGAGTTAAATTGAGATAGGAGTTATAATTAATATTCTGCAAGGTTTTGACCTTTGCGCGGAGATCAGAGAACATCTGGTATTCTAATGGATTTTTATATTTTTTCCAATTTCGATGGGCTTTAGCTTTTTCTTTAATAAGTTTTATGAGCTCGTGACTATACCAAACAGGGTAGACGTGTGAATTGGAAACAATAACTTGTGGTACATATTTTGAAATAACAGTGTACAGAATTGAATACAAGTCATTAATCGCCTCTTCCACGCAGCTAGATGACAATAACTTTAACCAGTTTTGCTTCGACAAGAAATCATTAATTACAAAGTAGTCTGCCTTATGGAATTGTTTTTTTGTACGAAGTGCTGATTTTAGTGGTGGTATCAAAACATCAGTGGCATCTATGGTAATAGTAGGGTGGTGTGAATCTTCCTTAACTAAGGGGCAATTCGATCTGCTCAATCCTAGGCAAAAATTTGCGAAGATCAGATCTAATGTATTATTGTGTGAGTTAGTCACATAGTTGTATTGATGAAAACCAGCACTAGACATTTCGTTAATAAGTAACAAAGCACTGTCTTGAAGATTTATAGAACCTTTCTTTAAGAATATCGGTTCGCCCGTTTCCCATTGTATACAAGGCAAATTGAAGTCGCCCGTCAAAACAATATTGTCATTAGGATAAGTTCTCAATATCAAAGTTAACATTTCCATTAGCTTTTGTATACGCGATGGTATAAACCTATCAGGAGGCAAATAAACTACGCCAATGTGCAGATCGCGCGATATACGGCCGTAGGGTTGCGGAGCGCGGGTTTCGAGCGCCCTCTTCGGCACAGTCACCCAAATGCACTCGAGGCCGTCGCATTGCCACTCGGGACGCGCTCGCGCACTTAGGTGTGCAGCACTCATAATCATTACGCCGCCTCCGAGCGAACCGCGGTCACGGCGGAAAATATCATATCTGTCACCGCTCAACTCTGCGTCGAGAATACCGTCACATAGCCATGTTTCGGTGCAGAGGATCACGTCAGCTTCTCATATAAGAACCTTATTGTAGAAGTCATTTGTCTTTGTTCTGAGTCCCCGCAAGTTTTGATATAGAAAATGTAAACAACGTGAGGAATTCACTGTGAAAAAGTGCTGTAATAATGATACTTACATATCGTAATTATATATTGTTGTGCTAAGTGAAGTGAACATAAACTTGCTAGCTTTGTGTATATTGTAGTACTTTTTCTTGCTGAATTGTTGAAATATAGGGAAATCTTAGTTGAAAGAAAAAAACAAACTTATTCCTTTAGTCCGATACAAAATGAAAAGCTTTATTGTTGTAGGTACATAATTATAATTTACTTATGCATATGTTAACACAATTCCTCAATGCAAAGCACTTAACTTAATGTTTAATCAATACAAGCCAAGGGCAGGATGGTTCAGGTTTGTTTGATCAATCTCGGCAGGTAAAAATCAGGTACAAATTGGGTACAAAACTACAAAATGAGGGGCAATAAAGTACACGAACAAATAGTTATAGGTTTCTTTTTTTTTTTAAATTAGTAGCCTTCCCCGGAGCGGTTGTTAGTGGATCATACCTTCTATGCTAAGTCTTGCAATCACGGGTCAGAGATATAATATTCCTGTTTTATATTAATATATTTAGCTCCACAGAATTCCTCCTTGATAATAGGTTAGTTCATCTGGCTCTAAAGTCAAGCAGCGGAGCCCTACGGCCTCCGGGAACTGCCCTGGAGATTCATAGCACAGTGTTAGGTTAAAAATATAATTAAATATGCCTATGATCTTGAGGTCAGTGGGTCTAACACTGAGTTCTGAAGGAATCCCAGTCAATACATCTGAATTTCAGGTAATAAACATTGCAAGTTAATTCCAAACATAATTTTCAATGAATTGTCAAAGTTTCTTATTGGTTAGTTAATAAAAAAGACATATGGAGGGGAGAGCACCTATTTTGTGTATAATTACTGCTATTAATAAAAAGAAAACAGCTTAATTTGTGAGTTATTTGCCAAAGTATGATGTGAAACTCAATATAGCGAAAATCTAGAATTTAACATGAAATTCACAAGTGTCACTCAATATATGCATTAATCCCACTAAGATGCCGCTTACTATCAGGTTTTTTTAATGAAATAGGGGATGAAAAAGGCGAATTTTGGAAATGTAACATGTTTGATTTAATAATCAATTTACCCACAAATAAAAATAAAATTAACAAAATCTGCTTTAAATCAAGAAATATAATAAGTTAATTAGATACCTTATTGATTTTTTGCACTTATTGATACAATAAATCCATTTAATTTAATGAATCGCGTGCCGGCGAGTAAATATATAGTATTTTTTTTCCTTAGCTTTACTCTTCAAGCTGAAAACAAAAAGAACTGAATTTTGTAGTTTCACTGTGGTTTTTCAAATCAAATTCACACGGAAAACGGGAGAAATACCTATTGGTTTTATTAGCAGAAATAAATATATAAAAACTTTATGATCTTCAAATCAATAACAAATCCCTTCGGTCGATGTCTCACAGACTACTCATAACATAGACGATAGACGCGTTCTAAAAACCAACGCTCCACCTGCGCACAGATTTGCGTTTATGTGGAAGCGACGGAGCCGAGGTCCGTTTGCTGAATGTTAAGCGCCGTATTGGCGACGGAACCTCTCCTAAAACCAAATTCATTTCATAACACTCGTAAGACTCTTAACTTGCTTCAAGATGTGTCAAGTCAACATACGGATCTTTCGAAATTCTACAATACCTATGCAATAAGTATTTCCAGCTAAAGTTATAAGTTTAGTTGAAAAACAAAACGTAATGAAAAATTAACCTTAAACAAATTGTGAATGCTTTCCAAATTCTATTCGACGAAACTATAATTATATGATCTATAAGTTTAAGTGTATTTTATTAAAATATGTCTATAGAAATGATCAAAACAAACGGTCTAAATGTCAAATTCCGAATTTTGAGAAAATCAACCCACCTAAATGGAAGCACGGGATTTTGGGCGAAAAAAAACTATCTTTGTAAATAAGGCCAGGATAAACGCGAGATTTATTTTGTTTATGCAAAAAGTGAATAATGACCAAAGATAATTGCAAATGTCACTGACGTGACGTGAAACGACGTTGACGTTGACACTTGACATTGATATTGTGAAATTAATTGACAAAGTTATTGTAATTATGATTTTAGTTGTGAAATTTGTGTTAAAACTACAGTGAAACCAAAATGTTTTTGCAAAATTAGTGTTTTATGAAATTTTAAGAAAAAACGGTGTTACAGTATCCCCCCAACCACGATAGAATTCACGTAGGGAATTCGTCTGACGCCCCGTCAGCCTCAAAACCTCCTAACCAACCAAACAGAATTATCATAAATAGAATCAATTAGGTACTTAAAAACTATTCATTCGTGATAAACTCTGTACCCAATTACGCCTAACGTTATTTTTTTTTATAAGTTTATTTATTTGTATAAGATAAAAAATAAAGCTTTAAATATAAACGTGTGTAAATAAAGAATATTTAACACGCATGCACCTTAAATCTACGTAAATCCATTAATATGGTATGTTAAAGATTGTAATAAAAAAAAACAACATTCACCAATAAGGTGACAAAATCTAGCGCGAAACTACTGCTGCTAGCACCTACATGGTTTTAAAAAAAATATTCACCTATAAGGTGGCAAAATCTAGCGAAACCACTTCTGCTAGCACCTATATGGCTGTGATAAATAGGTAAAAGGCATTATATCCTATGCCCATCAAATATAAGTAAGTAATAAAGAAAAAACTGTAGTGTCAGGACTGACGCCGAGATGGCGTTGTTAAATAAGTATATCTTGACACTAACAGAGTATAGCATGTAATGTCAACAACCACCGGTAGATGTCGTTATTACAGACATTTTGACTATAAGTATATCTTGACACTAACAGAGTATAGCATGTAATGTCAACAACCACCGGTAGATGTCGTTATTACAGACATTTTGACTCTAATCGTCAAATAATAAGTAGAAAAAAAAACAATAAAAAGGAAATAATAAAAAATGAGTTGCATGTGTCGTTGCCCCTGATCGTCGATATTGATTTTCCTACGTTTCCAGCTAGATGTAACTTCCTCCATTATAAGAATATAGCAAAGGCTTATTTCTAGAGTTGCAAACCGCTCCTGTGAGGAATTCAAAATTAATTTTGTTGATTAGAGTAGAATACATATAAAAATAATGAACAAGACACGTTTATATTTGCGATCTTGTGCTAAATGCATCTATCTAACCACATAACAGTTATAATAAGTACATACTTGTTCCTTAATTCTGGTATCAGATACTAAAGAAGTAATATTCATTTTATATAATGGTAGTAATAATATATTTATAATGGTATGAACTAAGACACGTATAATATTTGTGTTTTAGATCTTTATGTACTTATGTAATGGTAATATCAATTTTGAAGATGTTAGGTATATGGAAACTTAAGTATCAAGGCAAATCAATAAAAACGACAGGAACAGACACATGCAAAAACGCCGCCAGATGTTATATGGCGCGTTATCCTACACTCGGGTTCTACGAGACGCCAGGAAGAATGGCGGGGTGGGTATTCTGTGACCGCCGCACCCGCGGTGCTTAAATAGTTTAAATGCTTATACAGATATCGCTATTTTCATAAGAGCATAGAAATTAAAATTAAGTAGGTATTATGTTATTAGGTATGTAATTTAGTCACTCGAAGTATCTAAATTTTTAAAATCTTTTATGTGCCACTTTCCTATGTATTTTCCGTTCTCGTCTTCGAGCTCATAGACGAGGCGAGAAAGCTTACGTATAATTTTACAACGTTCATATTTAGGGGCAAGTTTAGCAGTAAAATATTTATTAGCAGAACTCTGCTTGTACGTACGCTTCCACACAAAATCACCGACATTAAATGATATATCTCTGCGTTTGTTGTTATAGTATTTTATATTCCTTTCATGGGCCTTACGCAAGGACTCTCGGACTTTGATGAAAATGTCACCGAGGTGGCCAATATTAGACGCATGAGTATCGCGTGGTATCACAACCAACTCTTGGAGATCTACAAAATCACGGTAAATACTACCATCAGTGACAGCTTCCCTACCGTGTACTAGCATGAAAGGAGTATAAGAAGTAGACTCATTTACTGAAGTGTTCATGGCAAATTGTATTTTATGTATGTTAATATCCCACGTTCTATGATCGTTCTCAACAAACGAGGAAACTGCAGTGATTATTGTGCGGTTATAACGTTCCACCGTATTAACTTGTGGACAATATACTGGACCCAAATGTACTTGCGGAATATTGTATTTTTCATATAATGCCTGAACCTCATGACTTATAAATTGCGAGCCATTATCAGACATCACCGTCTGTGGTATTCCGTGAACTAGAAATACATGGTCTTCTAACCTTTGCGCTATAACTTTGCCCGTTGCACGCCGTAAAGGAAATAATAAACAATATTTTGTAAAACAACACACAACTACTAGTAAAAAGGTGTTTTGCTGTCGAGACATCGGCAGTGGACCAACTAGATCAATGCTGATGCACTGGAATGGTCGACAGCAGACCTTGGGTTCCCCCATAAAGCCAGGTGGCGCTAGTGAGCTATGTTTATATGAGTTGCAAGTGGCACAATTTTTAATAAATTCCTCGGTATCTTTATGCATACCGGGCCAAAAATACCGTAATTTTAATCTTTTATATGTTTTTGCAACGCCTAAGTGCGCAGCAATTGGTTCAGAATGGTTACTTGTAATAATATCCTCCCTAAGCTCCTTTGGTACAACCTCTTTCCACTGGTAGTCACCACAGAGTTTGTTAGTGCTTTTTGTAAATCTAAAAAGCCTACCATCAATAATTTGAAAATTGGGACACGCGCGCGGCCTATCCGTGCAACGTTTTAATATATTGTTATACCAAGCATCGCTGGAAGTAAATGCGTCTACGGCTGCCACTGGAACAGAACGTGATAGTGCATCCGGTACGACGTTTTGAGATCCACTACGATGCTCAATAATGAAATTATAAGGCGATAGCCTACACCCCCAACGCGCTAGTCGTCCTGTCGGATTCTTAAGGTTTAAAAACCACTTTAGACTAGCATGATCGGTAATAATTTTAAATTGTCGACCACCTTCAAGGTAAGGGCGGAAGTGTTCAACGACATGTACCACGGCCAATGCCTCTCGCTCTGTAGCGGAATAGTTACGTTCGGCGGGTGTTAGTGAACGGCTACAGTACGCAACAGGATGTTCTTGTCCATCTACAACCTGGGTCAAGGTACCTCCTAACCCGAAATCAGAAGCGTCACAGTGGACAGCAAAATCTTTCGAGAAGTCAGGACATACCAGAACCGGAGAAGTAGACAGTGCGAGTTTTAGGTCGTTGAACGCCTCGTCTGCCTCGGTCGTCCATTTGAAAGGGGGAGCGCTCTTACGGGTAGAAGTAAGAGCATTAAGGGGACCAGCTCTATGACTAAAATTTTTTATGAAACGCCTATAATAAGATGCAGTTCCCAAGAAACGTTTGACGTCTTTCCTGCAGGTGGGAATAGGAAAGTCTACTATAGCCTTAATTTTGTCAGGATCCGTGCGCAGACCATATTCGTCAACCACATGACCCAAGAATTTCAGCTGTCTCCTGAAGAACTGGCATTTACCCATGTTGACAGTAAGGTTGGCTAGTTTAAGTCTCTCCTTTACCCTACGTAGGAGCTGGAGGTGATCCTGGAAGGCCGTTGGGCCTTCAGGAGTAAGTAAAATTAAATCATCAACATATACGAACACCTTATTGTCAAACTCGGGCCCAAAGAGGCGGTCCATCAACCGCTGCTGCGTAGCTGGAGCTGCAGTAAGTCCAAAGCACATGACCTTAAAGTGAAACAAGCCTCTGCAGGGAATAGTAAAAGCAGTTTTCTCTCTGGACTCAATAGAGTCCAAAGGAACTTGATAATATGAAGACTTAAGGTCAATAGAAGATAAGTACTTAGCGTTTTTGAGCTGGTCCAGAATATGGCTAATATAAGGCATAGGGTAAGCGTCATGCTTTGATATGGCGTTAAGTTTTCGGCTGTCCAAGCAGAAACGTGATGACCCATCTGATTTAACCGCTAAAGTAACGGGGTTGTTCCATGCACTTCCGCTAGGCTCCACAACATCATCCTGCAGCATTTGGTCTAGGTGTTTATTTAATTCTGCCAGTTTAGCGGGTGAGACTACATAATACCGTTGCTTAATAGGTGGGTGGTCACCGGTATCAATTTTATGACTCACTAAGTGTGTCCTACCTAGGCCTTTCTTTTCTGCGGAAATGTCATCAAATAGCTTTATGACGTCATTGACCAGCCTACGCTCAAGCTTAGATAAAGTTTCAAAATCATATAAAGCACGGCTGCCTGACATAACTGTGTACACCTGATTATTATTTTTATATAAATGTCCACTATCCTCTAACAATGATAAAATATCTGGCGCAATATTAAATTCCTTCCAGAAATTTAAGCCAAATAACAACTCTGTAGCAACTCCAGGGACGACGTAAAATTTAATAACACGAGTTTTATTCTTTATCGATACTGGTAAAAATAAATACCCAGTTACTCGTGAAGTAGAACCATTTGCAGTTTTTATAAAGTCTAAGTCCTCAGACTTATGTAAAGTAGCGAAATCTTTAAAATATTTGTATGCTTGCCCTCCCACAATGGAGATCTGTGATCCTGAATCTAGTAATCCTCTGAATTCCAAGCCAAAAATATTAATCTTCAGATAAGCTCTGGTATCATTATAGGTGGCGTTAGTAGTAGCGTGAACCGATGTAACCTCACCTTTATGCATGTTTACGTTATGTGTACTAGCTTTACTTACATAGAATTCATTGTATTTCTGCCTTGATTGTTCAGAATTACAATGTTTATTATAAAAATATACTGTTCTATGCCATCGGTTCACTGCTTGGCGTTTTTTGGAATCTCTGCGGTTGAAGGTTTTGAAGAAGTGCACTTTGGACAATTATTTGCATTGAAGCCCTTTTCTCCACAACGATAACAAATAAGTACCCAAGGCGCCTTGCAATACCTCAGGCTGTGGCCATTTTTCCGACAGCGGACACAAAAAAGATTATTTTGTGTATTATTCACTGGCTGAATTGAAGAGACTTTTGGTGGAGCCTTGCTACCACTATTACCACTAGTATTTTTGTAACACAAATCGGGAGCCAGAGAAGAAGTGGTGACCCTAGGAGGTTCACTGAAATGCACCGATCGCTCCTTTGCACCTTCTAATAACCTACATTTTTTCTTTAGATCAGTCCAAGATTCCACTGGGGCTAGAGCAAGCTGAGTAGTATAAAATGGTCTAATATTAAACATGACTATGTTCAATTTATCATCATCAGAGATTGGTTTTGATAATCGAGTAAAATAATTTTGCATAATGCTGAGATAATTCACAATGCTTTCGTCGGGGCCCTGAGTACGACTTCTAATTTCCTGCATCAAGCGATGGTCATAATCAGATGGTAAATATTCATCGAGAAGCAAGGTCTTCAGCTCAGTCCAATTGTGAACGTCTGACTTTACTCCTCGATACCAGCATAGCGCTTCATCAGTGAAAAGTTCAGCCGCAGAACAGAAAAGCTTTGAATCTGCAAGGCCACGAGACAAGCATAACTCTTCGAGGCGTTGTAAGAAGGCTTTAATGCATGTCTTGCCATTGAAGCGTAAATTTAGTTTATGCACGGAGCAATCATTAGCTGTATTGTGTGTAGTTGCAGTGGAGTGCTCAATAGGTTGTTCAGGTGCCAAGCTACTTTTAAAATTATGACAAATATTATCTATTTTAACAAGAATGCTATCTAATCTATTATTCAGAGAAGTAATTAAAGAAGTAAGATTATTATCATCATACTCTGATAAAGACAAGCGACCAATTCTGTGGAATAAGTGGTGTGCAAGAGTTTGAATTCTATTTAACACCTTAAGTGATGACGGTTTACATGAAGTACTTGTGATAAGTTTCTCAAGATCATCTAATTTCTTTTGAATTACTTTTAATTCAGTATTGACATCAAGATCACAAGTCAGTATTTCATCAGAAGGCAGATCTTTATTGAGAGTACGGATCTGTGCTCTCAGAGCCATCACCGTGTCAGCTGGTTTCGAACCCCTGATTTTCACCTCATATTCTAGTTCATCTTTGTTAAGTAAATTAAAACTAATTGGTCTTTGTTCCATTTTTGTAAAAATATACTACGCTCTATTCTATATGAGAAGTTAATTTTACAATATTATTTATGTTATATACTCAAACTATGAACAAAAAATCTTAAAATATATTCACCTTATTCAAATGTAACTAAAATTTGTTTTTTATTTATACCTATCTGAACCAAACCTGCATAGAATTCTTATTTATCTTATAACTAGTGAGACCGGCAGACGTTCTCCTGTCCGATTCCAGCGCCACCTACTGGGTCCAGTTGTAATTTTAAACCTTCCCTGGACCTATTCAAATACACATAACATTTCGTAAGAATCGGTCGAGCCGTTTTTGAGTTTTAGCTTAACTAACACACAACGTTAAAAAAAAGAAAATTATTAAAGATACATACCGAGATGGATCAACACTATCTGAGCATTTGACCAGAATAATGGGCCATATAATGCCACAAAACCTGCTGTATATTCGGGCGCCAAATTGTAGTACTTTTTCTTGCTGAATTGTTGAAATATAGGGAAATCTTAGTTGAAAGAAAAAAAACAAACTTATTCCTTTAGTCCGATACAAAATGAAAAGCTTTATTGTTGTAGGTACATAATTATAATTTACTTATGCATATGTTAACACAATTCCTCAATGCAAAGCACTTAACTTAATGTTTAATCAATACAAGCCAAGGGCAGGATGGTTCAGGTTTGTTTGATCAATCTCGGCAGGTAAAAATCAGGTACAAATTGGGTACAAAACTACAAAATGAGGGGCAATAAAGTACACGAACAAATAGTTATAGGTTTCTTTTTTTTTTTAAATTAGTAGCCTTCCCCGGAGCGGTTGTTAGTGGATCATACCTTCTATGCTAAGTCTTGCAATCACGGGTCAGAGATATAATATTCCTGTTTTATATTAATATATTTAGCTCCACAGAATTCCTCCTTGATAATAGGTTAGTTCATCTGGCTCTAAAGTCAAGCAGCGGAGCCCTACGGCCTCCGGGAACTGCCCTGGAGATTCATAGCACAGTGTTAGGTTAAAAATATAATTAAATATGCCTATGATCTTGAGGTCAGTGGGTCTAACACTGAGTTCTGAAGGAATCCCAGTCAATACATCTGAATTTCAGGTAATAAACATTGCAAGTTAATTCCAAACATAATTTTCAATGAATTGTCAAAGTTTCTTATTGGTTAGTTAATAAAAAAGACATATGGAGGGGAGAGCACCTATTTTGTGTATAATTACTGCTATTAATAAAAAGAAAACAGCTTAATTTGTGAGTTATTTGCCAAAGTATGATGTGAAACTCAATATAGCGAAAATCTAGAATTTAACATGAAATTCACAAGTGTCACTCAATATATGCATTAATCCCACTAAGATGCCGCTTACTATCAGGTTTTTTTAATGAAATAGGGGATGAAAAAGGCGAATTTTGGAAATGTAACATGTTTGATTTAATAATCAATTTACCCACAAATAAAAATAAAATTAACAAAATCTGCTTTAAATCAAGAAATATAATAAGTTAATTAGATACCTTATTGATTTTTTGCACTTATTGATACAATAAATCCATTTAATTTAATGAATCGCGTGCCGGCGAGTAAATATATAGTATTTTTTTTCCTTAGCTTTACTCTTCAAGCTGAAAACAAAAAGAACTGAATTTTGTAGTTTCACTGTGGTTTTTCAAATCAAATTCACACGGAAAACGGGAGAAATACCTATTGGTTTTATTAGCAGAAATAAATATATAAAAACTTTATGATCTTCAAATCAATAACAAATCCCTTCGGTCGATGTCTCACAGACTACTCATAACATAGACGATAGACGCGTTCTAAAAACCAACGCTCCACCTGCGCACAGATTTGCGTTTATGTGGAAGCGACGGAGCCGAGGTCCGTTTGCTGAATGTTAAGCGCCGTATTGGCGACGGAACCTCTCCTAAAACCAAATTCATTTCATAACACTCGTAAGACTCTTAACTTGCTTCAAGATGTGTCAAGTCAACATACGGATCTTTCGAAATTCTACAATACCTATGCAATAAGTATTTCCAGCTAAAGTTATAAGTTTAGTTGAAAAACAAAACGTAATGAAAAATTAACCTTAAACAAATTGTGAATGCTTTCCAAATTCTATTCGACGAAACTATAATTATATGATCTATAAGTTTAAGTGTATTTTATTAAAATATGTCTATAGAAATGATCAAAACAAACGGTCTAAATGTCAAATTCCGAATTTTGAGAAAATCAACCCACCTAAATGGAAGCACGGGATTTTGGGCGAAAAAAAACTATCTTTGTAAATAAGGCCAGGATAAACGCGAGATTTATTTTGTTTATGCAAAAAGTGAATAATGACCAAAGATAATTGCAAATGTCACTGACGTGACGTGAAACGACGTTGACGTTGACACTTGACATTGATATTGTGAAATTAATTGACAAAGTTATTGTAATTATGATTTTAGTTGTGAAATTTGTGTTAAAACTACAGTGAAACCAAAATGTTTTTGCAAAATTAGTGTTTTATGAAATTTTAAGAAAAAACAGTGTTACAATATGGATAACAAATCTTTGAACGGTAGGAAGCCGTTGTACACAGTAGTTGCTTTGTTTTCATCTATAATTATAAAACACCAAAATAGAAGTGTCAACAAAAAAAACAAAAACACTATTGGATGCTGATTGATTATAACATTTATAAAATGAAATAAGATGTAGGAAATTATAAGAGTATGTGTTAAATGTGTGTTAATTTGTAAATAATTAATGTAATGAATTTGTAATGTTTGTAAGGTAGGGTAAATTGACAATAATACAATATGTATGTAATAAGTGGAATTAAAGGTGTGTAAGCAATATTTGTCGATTAAATTATTTTTTCCAAGTCCGATATACATACTATCGGGATGGGAGATGAGGTATCCGTTTTCCTTATATAAATACGGCAGTTTTTTGTCCATATATATTTGTAGTTTAATTCGGATGCTTTTCATTTTGCAGACCGTAGTAATTGTTTATTGTCTCGAGTGAGATGTTCGTTGACATATATCTTTTTGACCTCACCTTCCATACCGATTTCTTCTGTGGTGATATGTCGGTGCTTACGAGTGGCGGCAATAATAGCGTCTTTGGTGGCTCGTCGCCTAAACCGGGCTACAATTGTGCGGCTAAGACCCGCACGGGTTTGGTGTCGTGGTTGCACACGATGCGCGAATTCAATGTCTTCATGGTTGACGTCGACTCCTGCCTGGGCGGCGACTTTTACAATTACTTCAGCGCAAGATTCTAGTTCAGACTCAGGCACGCCAACCACCTCGACGTTTTGTGCTCGAGACCATTGTTCGGCGGCGTGTGCTTCTTCCAGACTTCTGATACGTAATTTTACCGTAACGAGCTCTTCACGAAGTTGTTTATTTTCGTCGCTGAGAGAAGCTATGTCGGCCTTTGTGGCAGCGTAGAATTTCAAAACATCGTCACACTGGTCACTAACGTATTTGACAGATGTTTCGAGGCTGGTAATCCTGTCACCAAGTGCTTTAAACTAACCTGCCAGTGCTATCGTCACTTCCTTCCTTATAAGACCAGCCATATCTATCTCACCCGTCACAGCTGCTTGATCAGGGTGAGGCGTAGAGACATTTGCTACTTCAAGTGGTGATGTATGGACAAGTGTACCTTTCCTGATGGTCACATTGTCACGTCCGCACTCTTCTGATGGTATTGATGGACTCATTCTCACCGGTGAGTCCGAATTGTCGCCGGCTTTGGGCAATTTGGAAATGCACAAAGGACAAACCCAGGATGTTAATTTTTTGTATACTTCAGCCATGAGATTTACACAAGCAAGATGGTAATGTCTCGCACAATGTGTACGAGAGCATGTTGCCTTTTCCGAAGCTTTTCGGGTCTTTTTACAAGCATTACAGTTAGTCATATTTAAATTTTATTTGTCTGTTATGAAGAATTCAATTTTAATTAGATTTTGAATATGGAGCAGCAGAATTAAGTACTGTCACTTTGACTACCCTCGAATTAATCCGATTACATCCAGACACAATGTCTTTGATATATTACAATGAACATTTTTTTTTTGTTGTGAAGTTTTTTCGAATATATAGGTCCGGAAATTAACCAGCATAATTTTGAATCCTGCAGATATGGCGCGCAAGTTAAATGTATTTTATTTTCGTTTAAAAGTTCCCAAAAATGATCTACACCTATCAACAAATCAACTTCAGATGACAAGTAAAATTTGGGATCAGCAAGTTTAATATTATCAGGTAATCGTATAGACTTGACATCGATACTTACAGCCGGCACGGCTGACGTAATCGACGGTAAAACGTGACATTTAATATTCGTATAATAATCATTTACTTTAGATCGTATCATAAAATCGCATAATTTGTTTGAGTGTGTAACTATTTGTCCCACACCCGAAACTTGAACAGTGGGACTGTATAAAATTCGTATAATTTATTCGTTTACAAAACGTATGAGACACAAAACAATGTTGGCTGCCGCTATCTAGAAGCGCGCGAGCCGTGTGTCGCATATTCTTTTCATCGATTACTTCGACTAGCTAAAACCGGTTGCGATGTCAGATGTTGTGCACTTGAACTGTTGACATGCATATTTGATCCTAATGATATATGCAATACGGACGATTTTACTTCTTGAAAGTTGACGGATTCGTTATCACTACTTTTTTTATCTGAGTCTTTGTGCAGTAAACTGTTGTGTTTACGTTTGCACAGCTGACACGGGCCGAAGAAACAATCATTAATGAATGACTGCCTCGTAAGCAATTTTTACACAGATTTTTATGGTTTACTAATTTGTATCGATCTTCAATAGATAAATTTAAAAACATACTACAAATATATAAGGCATGATTTCCTTGACACATTTCACATGTACGAATACGTTTATTAAATTTCGAATTATTGGCGGCCACAAAACTATGTGTCTGTGTACGCGCCGGTGGCGTTTTATCCTGTAATTGTTTATTCTGAAATTTAGAAGCATTGGAATTGTAAGTTCGAGATTTGGTAAAATTATGCGAATTGTTATTATTAAAATTAATCATTTCCAATAAATCAGCTCTGTTTTTTAAAAATGATAGTAAATCTGATAAAATTAATTTGCGTTTAGAATCGTGGGTTTGTGTTCCAGAAATTAATGTTCCTTTATAGTTCTCCCACTCTTTTTCGGTAGAAGTATCAAGCTTACATACGATTAAATATATAATAAGAGTGTCCCACGATTCAGTAGGCTCCCCCATTGATTTTAGGGCACGTAAATTACGCAATACACAATCAATTAATTTCCTAATTAGCGAAGGTGATTCTCTATCAATGATTGGCATAGAAAATAAAGATTAAACATGGTTGTGTACCAAAAGTCGATCGTTTTGAAACCTGTTGAGCAATAAGTCCCAGGCATGTGTATAATTTGCCGATGTAAACTAATGCGCTTATAACTTGAAGTGCACTACCGCTAAGAGATGAACGCAAGTAATGGAACTTTTGAATTGAATCTAAATCATTTCGTTCGTGAATCATAGTTAAATATGAATTCTTGTATTCCAGCCAGTCATCATATGTTCCGTTAAAGCTCGGTAATTTAATATCGGGCAGTTTGATTTGCGAAGGTGATATTCTACTCGATTGTTGATTCGTATTTTTATCTTCATGTTCATCCGTTATCATCTTAGCAATGGAAATACACCTAAAATATTGCTCCTCAAAATTTTCACGATATTCGATTTGTTTTAAAAGATCATTCTCATCACAAGAATACTCGATTTGATCTTGTATTTTTGTGAATTGTGTAAAAATATTTTCTATCTTAGAAATTCTTAAATTTATTTCGATTATTTCGCTTTTATCTAAGGAAATATTATGAAATTTTGATATATATTTCTCAAAAGAGGTAACACGAGCCTTTAAGATTCCTCTTTGCTTTTTTAAATCAAATTCGAATTGAAAATTCGTTACGTCTTTTGGTGATCGACTACCCTCTTTCGAAAAACTTGGTATTGCGTTTTTCAGACATTTCGCGATCCTCACTCATTTTGGGACGAACTTAAGAATCAAAGAGTACTTACAGTTGTGTAAAATTCACCTTATCCGTTTGCAAATGAAAGAAAACAGGTGCCGTGATCTTTCTCGCGGACGGTAGATCAGTCTGTTTTCACAAACGTATTTCACTGAAATTTCGCAAAATATGCACAATATTAACACAAATCGTTTAAAAAAGGAAGGAAATGAAAGGATACGACCTGATCACATCACTCCTGGGCTTGTATTTGTTTGTTATAAGTATTCCTCGGGCATCGTGTTCCGTGGCATCAATAATCGTTTAATCTTGTTTAATAGGTATTATTCGGCGAGATGGACCATGTCTCGAGCTCAGTGGTTTCGCATTCTCAGGCGTGGTAAAATGAATTCGACTCTTCGTATAAATAACCGTTTAATTTAAAAATTTTATGTACAGAGTTACGTGTTGCTCTTATGCTATGTAATTGGCGAATGAAAGTGGAGTGCTCGCGTCGTATTGAAGTCGTTTGCCGCTCTCGCGTTCGTTCCCGATGGAAACGGTGACCGGTCCGGCTTCACTCGCGGCTCAGTGCTGCCATCTTCGGTCGATTTGTCGCAAGCCATGCGCAAACAACGAGCAAAAGTTCCAGCTTAATTAATTGATATTTGAATAAGCTGTATGCGTTTTAACATTCCACTTATAGCTAAAATATCTTTTCCAGTATAAATTATCATTTTATACATATAAAAAAAACGATTTAGCAATCATTATAAATTTTGTGTATGTATTGTTTTTTCTATCTATCTGCCAGTGAAAATTCCCACCAAATCGGTCCTGATGTTTCAGAGTTTAGCTGGACATTAAATTTGACATCTTTTCTTTGTAGTATGTTAGGTACTTTAAAAAGCTGTTACCAAGTTGTCTCACATTTTTTTTAATTTAATGATATGACATTACAAACAGACACTTCAATTTGATGTATTCGTATAGATACAAAGATAAGCAGTGCAATGCATCATTGATACTGGCGCCGTTCCGTCGCGGGATTCCCATTTCACCTCACCATTTTTGTAAATGCACTGGAATGTATAAATTACAATGATTATTAAATTCAAGAATGTTTTTAATGAGTTGAATGTTTACTGTTTTTATTTCAGAATAACCAAAAAAATGCTATAATGTCGCTAATTAATTAGACTGAAATCAATGATTTGTGCTAACTACCTAGTGTTAAAAAGAAAGTGTTACATTTTTTTCTCCTAAATCAAATAATCAAGTACAATCAACGAAATTTTTAGATTCAGCCAGTATAAAAAAGTTTATTTATTTAAACTTCCGGTACAATTTGTGTACAGAGGCGGACTTAATGCCAAAGGCATTATCTACCAGTCAACCTTTGGGTGGTGCAGAGAAAAGGAAGTAGATGTAGTACTTTTGTAGTATCTCCAATAAATGGGTGTTATTTGTGTGATGTTTGGTGAGGAATAAAAATGTCCAAACACTTACGGTGAACAGTAATGTAATATCCACATCCACAGGAAAAGTCACAATAACACAGTCACAGTTATTACAGTCACAGAAGGAGAAATAGAATTATACGCGCACAAACGGTAACGACAGATATACAGCACAGTACGGAGAATAACAATGACAATAGTAACAGATAGGTAGATTGCAAGCGAAAGCGTAGGCGAGAGCGACAAGCGATCCGTGTCGTGAATGCGTCTCGACTGGCGTACGTGACTTGCGAGTCCGCTCGCGATGATCAGCGCGTCACCGGCGAACAAAAGGTTTACCGTTATAGCCTGATTACACCTACCGAGTAGAGTGGCGAGACAGTAAAATGTCAGTGGGCCGAGACAGTGCTGTGGCCGAGTGAGTGTTTATACATATTTTTAAAATTGCGGCGAGACAGCCAGTCAGTTCAGTTTATACCCGGTAATAGGTACAAGGGAAACGCTGATATGGATCGGAAAATAATAATAAGAAAATCTATAAAATTACTTATACCTCTCCTGGTAGAAGAATTAACGGAATTGTTGGCTCAAGAGAAATCCCGCATTTGGACGAGACCATGGATTTTGAGAAGACCTGAGTTAGGTGCTACAAACACTATTTTTAGTGAATTACAGTTGGAAGACCCCGATGAGTTTAGAGCCCTTCTGAGAATGACTGTAGAAAATTTTAATACATTATTAGAAAACATTACACCAATGATACAAAGAGAAGATACTGTCTTAAGAGAAGCTATACCTGCAAGAACTAAGTTGCAAGTAGCATTATGCTACATAGTAACAGGAATAAGCTACCGATATTTACAAGCATTTTATAGAATATCTCGAGCTGCAATATCATTACTTATCCCAGAAGTAATGGAAGCCATATACACATATTTGGAGAGTTACTTGAAGGTTAGTAATTGCCTTGTGGTATGTATAAATAAAAAATAATTTCCAAAATTAGTTTTATCATTTATTTAAGAAGGAACATACATAAATTTTTAAATTTAAATTTAAATATTTAACTTAATCATCATTAATAGTTAAATTTTTTAAATTAATACTGAGAAGCGGAAGCCGCATTCATTGCAGCAGTTATTATATCTTTATCATAATTAGAATACTGTGTAGCTGTTGTATAAATAACTTGTGCTGGTAACGTATCCATAGCAGAGGATGAGGTATAAATTGTTTGTGTTGTTGATGTTTCTATTGTAGATGGTGTAACAATTATGATCCGTTCTGGTGGTGAAACTAGTGATGTTTGTGGTGGAGATGCAACGGATTCGCCAAGATAAATGTTGGGTGAATCGACAAAGCTAATATCAGTATCTGAAAGTGCAGAAGATGCCTTGCGGTTGCTATAATTGGACATAGCGGACCGAGATGCAGTCTTTTCTCTGTGGTCTTTTAAGCCGAATTCAGTCAGAATACTTTGGATTCGACATTGGGCTAACAAAGCATTCTCCACCGACATGGTTTTAAGTTGCATTGCAACACTTTTTCCAAAAGTGCTCCATACTGTTTCTTCCTCAGAATTGAGATCTTCATTTATTTTTTTCAGATCAGAAACAGCTGTCAGTATATCCCGCGTCCTCTTCTTTGCTCGTGGCGTATTTCTAACATTACTAGCAGTAGCTATGGAAGGTGGTAATTCTTCATTTGTGGAAGTTTTTTGAGAAGATACCGCCCCAGAAATAGTATTACTAATTGGTACAGTAAAACCACTTGCTTGAGAATCTGTGCCTTCGTTGTTCGTTTGCAGGACCTTAAAAAAAAAACAATATTAATTTTCTGCACAAAGATTTCCTGAAAGTGACCAGTCAATATCAAACGGGATGATCTCATAGGTGTGTTTCAAAATTGTGTGTATGTGGAATTAATTGTTTATGTAATTATGTTTCAGGTACCAAACAATGAAGAATGGAATGAAGTAGAATCAGGCTTCAGAACTAGGTGGAATTTTCCTGGATGTCATGGAGCTATAGACGGGAAGCATATTACTATCGAAGCACCTCCTAATTGTGGGAGTGAATACTTCAATTATAAGGGTTGTAACAGTGTTGTTCTGATGGCTGTTGTCGACCATGACTACTGTTTCCGTTATGTAAATATTGGAGCAAATGGAAGAAACTCAGATGCTGGGATTTTTAAAAACAGTAAATTACGTAATAACCTTGAGAGTAACTTGTTGCCAAAGGGTGGTTTTTTTGTTGGAGATGATGCCTTCCCATTAAAAACATATTTATTAAAACCATACAGTGGCTCAAATCTTACAGAAAAACAAAAAATATTTAATTACAGATTATCCAGAGCACGTAGAATTGTTGAGAATGCTTTTGGTATCCTGGCTAGTAGGTTCAGAATTTTTCACAAGCCCATACCAACGGATGTCTCCACAACAGAAAAAATAATTCGCGCCTCATGTGCTCTGCATAATTGGTTACGTCTCTCAAGCCCCGGTCATTATTTTCCAAGGGGCTGCGTTGACGATGAAGATATTGATTTAGGAACCATTACTGAGGGTACTTGGAGAAGAGAACTCATAGCTGGTCTAACATCTATCACCGACCATAACAGCAACTATGCGTCAAGAGCCGCAAGACAGTTGCGTGATAACTATGCAGATTTTTTTAGTGGAGCAGGAGCTGTTTCATGGCAGAACAGAATGATATCATAATTTTCCTATTTTCTTTTAAAATGAATGTAGAATATATCTAATCTAAACGAAAATAAAGTACTTACATTTTCATATATTTGTTTTTTTAAATCTTTTGCGAAGACCTCCTCCATCTCATGTAGCCACTTAATATTAGATTGGTAAACATTAGCGACACCCGCTCCAGACTTCTTCGAATCTTGGATTTTTTTTAATTCTTGTGAATAAGTCGACCTTAAATTCTTAATTTTATTTTTGGCGTCTTGAACACCAAAACCAGAAATGTTCATCTCTTCGATTACAGATATATAAGCTGCATCACGTTTTTGCTTGTTTTTGTAATCTTTTGACGAGAAATCCCATAAACAGGGATGCAATTTATACAATTGTATAAACTTCACTGTGGTGTCAAAATCCCATTTCCCAGACATTTTTTTCCGTTTGTAAACAACATGTGCAAAACAAAAATTTGCGGGCAAAAGTCACGCGTACGCATCGAGTGGCGAGTGGTCGCCGAGTGCGCGACGTGCGCGTGTTCAGATCCACCGAGTGAGCGAGCGAGACAGTGCGGAGAAGCGGGGGGCTGGGTAATCGGCCTAGTAAATAGAACAGGGTCCGAGTGACTCGCTCGGCCTGTTGCTAGGCCGAGCGCTCGGCCGAGCACTGGAATATGTGTTTACAAATGCCGAGCGCTCGGCCGAGGGCACTGTCTCGCCACTCTACTCGGTAGGTGTAATCAGGCTATTAGCCGGTGTAGCAGTATGCGTTTTCATTGTATCGCGCGCCTTGCTATGCAACGAGTTGGTACGACATTGTGTTGTTCATATAAATATGTAAATAAATATTTAAGTGTAAGTATATATGTATATGTATTAAATTATTATTATAATTAATTATGTTGTAGGTTTTTAATATATAAATTATAAGTGTAAATATAAAATATATAATTGTGTATAGGATTAAGGTGTCACAAAATATAAATAAAGTTGCCTACACCACCCCCCTCCAGAGACCGTCATGGTCGATAATAGTCGGGAAATCGTACCTGTCGTCCCGAACGTGTAGTGATGGGACTACGTACGGCTTGTGGGGGATCTTGATCTGAATCAGATAGAATGTACGCTGGTTTTAGGCGGTCGATCGTAACGGAGACTTCGTGACCTTTACATAAAATTTTAAAAACTTTATCACCGCGCGACAAAACTTTATGTGGACCTGAATATGCAGGAGTAAGGGTACCGCGTGAAGCGTCTTCACGGAGGAAGACGTACTCACTCGAGGCCAACTCCTTAAATATAAAAACTTTTTTGCTGCCGTGACGTGAAGTCGGTACGGGGCGTAAATTTTGAGCGAACTTTTGTAGTCGAGCAGAAAACTCGGAAATATCGGTAGTTCCGACAACTGTAGGCTCAAAAAATTCTGCCAGCGCAGTGAACTCAACGCTGCGCTGGGAGGCGGAGACCTCTCGCTGCCGAGCATGGTCGTGGCCATGCTCCGCGGCGAGGCGGAATGGGGGGCTGTCGCCTCCTGCGAGGACGTCATCTCGCAGAAGGAGGCCGCGGAGAGGGAGCGGGAGAATGATCCTCAAGCCGCTCCCATCCGCCGTAGACGGACAGGCAGGCGAAGGCGGGCATTCGCTCAAGCGATGTCCGTCTAATGACCCTGCCGTGGAGGCCTGCGTGCACGGTTGGCCCCGTGCACGCCGCCGTAAGGCCCTCCGTCTGGGGATTGCCCTGGTGTTCTCGGGCAATCCCCCCTTGGCGATAGCCCGACCGGTTGGTCGGGCTTGCCTGGGCGCGTGGGTAGTGGAGTCGCTTTGTGGACCTTACCTAGCGCGCCCCTAAGGGCAGGGAGAACACCGGGGGGTTTTAGTGGGTAGGCCTGGCACGCTGCCGGGAGAGCCCCACACACGCTCGTCGTCTAGCCAACGGCGGGTACGGTGCGGTTACGCATTTCCCCCCGAGAAAAAAAAAAAAAAAAGGCTCAAAAAATTCTCCGGGTAACCTTAAGGGCTCCCCGTAAACTAACTCAGCGGGTGAAGACTGAAGGTCTTCTTTAAAAGAATTTCTCACACCGAGTAAGACCCAAGGCAACGATTCGGTCCAACATCTGTCTGCATGGCAAACTATAGCTGCTTTAAGCTGCCTGTGAAATCGCTCGATGAGGCCGTTGCATGCCGGATGGTAGGCAGTGGTACGCTTGTGTTCGAAAGCAGCAATTTTCGACAAAGACCGAAATAATGTTGATTCGAACTGGCGGCCTCTGTCTGTAGTTATAGACGTTGGGCAACCAAATCGGGCGATCCACGAGGAAAGCAATGCTTTCGCAACAGTCTCGGCGGTTATGTCTTCAATCGGTATTGCTTCTGGCCACCGCGTGAAGCGGTCTATGGCAGTTAGGCAATACCGATAACCTTGAGATATTGGTAGCGGCCCAACTAGGTCAATATGAATGTGCTGGAACCTGGCTCGAGGTAAGTGGAAAGTACCTAAAGGCGCACTGACATGACGACTAACTTTCGAGCGTTGACACGAAATGCAATTTCGAGCCCATTCTCGACAGTCCTTCCTGACGCCTGGCCAAACAAATCGTTCAGCAACCAATTTGGCTGATGAATTGGCGCCAGGGTGACTCAACGAATGGATGCTGTTGAACACCTGCTTGCGAAAGTCTTTAGTGACAAAAGGCCTGGCAGTCTGTGTACTGACGTCGCAGTACAGGGGTAACAGACTTCCAGGTACTTGTCGTTGCTCCAGACTAAGCGAGGAACCTTCCGCTAGGAACTCCGCAAGCTCAGTATCTGAGGCTTGTGCTTGGGCTAGCTGTTCTAGGCTGACTGGCACGCTCAATTCATCGATACGTGACAAGGTATCGGCGACTACGTTGTCCTTGCCAGATATATGTCTGATATCGGTTGTGAATTGAGCGATGAAGTCTAAGTGCCTGTATTGCCTGGGTGAACAGTTTTGCTTTCGTTCGTGAAAGGCAAAACTGATAGGCTTGTGGTCTGTGTAGACGATAAAATGTCTAGCCTCAAGCATATGCCTAAAATATTTTATGGCCTCATAAATCGCCAATAACTCACGATCGTATGGCGAGTATTTGGTCTGCGATGGGCTGAGCTTGCGGGAGAAAAAAGCTAATAGCTCCCAACCGTCCTTGTTGAATTGTTGAAGGACGGCTCCTATTGCTTTGTCAGAAGCATCAGTCACCAACGCAAGCTTCGCAGAGCAATTTGGGTGTGCCAGCATTGCAGCGTCACAAAGACTGGCCTTACAGGCCTCAAATGCTGCTAAGGTATCTCCCTGTAGACTTACTGGGTGCGATCCCTTAACAGTACCTGTGAGTAATGTGTGCAGTGGCGCTTGAATTTGGGCTGCTTGAGGGAGAAATCTCCGATAAAAATTTAGCATGCCCAAAAATCGTCGGAGCTGCTGCACGTTGGTAGGAGGTGGAAACTCCTTTATAGCCTGCACCTTGGAGTCCAGTGGTCTAGTGCCCTTTGCTGATACGTGGTATCCTAGGAAACTTACTTCGTTGGCTCCAAAAATACACTTCGATGTGTTCACCAACATCCCGTAATCCCTAAGTCTGGTGAAGATCTGGCGTAGGTGGTCTTCGTGTTCTGCTGGTGACCTTGAGAACACGATAAAGTCATCTAAATAACAGAACACGAAGTCTAGTCCCCTGGTGACCTCGTCCACGAACCTTTGGAATGTCTGTCCCGCGTTGCGTAAACCAAAGGTCATGAACGGGAATTCAAAGAGACCGAAGGGCGTGGTGATTGCCGTTTTCGGGATGTCCTCAGGGTTGACCGGGATTTGATTGTACGCCTTCACCAGATCTAGGGTACTGAAGACTGTACAACCATGGATGCTGTGGGAAAAATCATGTATATGCCTGATTGGGTAGCTGTCAGGTATGGTGCGAGCGTTCAGCAGTCTATAGTCGCCGCAAGGACGCCATCCGTTGTCCTTCTTCGGCGCCAGGTGCAGGGGAGAAGACCACGGGCTCTCAGAGGGCCGTGCTGTCCCATTGGACAACATCGCCTGAAATTCCTGCCGAGCAATTTTTAATTTGTCAGGAGCTAAGCGTCGGGGTGTGCAAGTAACTGGAGGGCCTGGAGTCGTGCGTATATGGTGTACGGTGTTGTGTGGTGTAGTGCGATGTGTACCAGCTGGTCGTGTTATCTCAGGGAATTCGTTGAGAACCTTGTGATAACGAGTTTCGCCAGTCAAGACCTTCACTGAATGCACATTTTTAAAATTACCAAAATAAGCAACAGCTGATATAGCAGTAGTATTATCTATCATGCGCTTATTGCGACAATCTACAATAAGGTGATAAAATTTCAAAAAATCTACGCCAATAATTGGTCTAACTACATCGGCAACTACAAAGCGCCAAGCAAAAGTTCTACGTAAACTAAAGTCTAATTCTAAATGAACGTAACCATACGTAGCTATAGATGAGCCGTTGGCGGCACACAACTCGAAGGTGGTCGTGGCACGACGATCTCGTAGAGCTGAGCGAGGGAAGACACAGAGGTCGCTACCTGTATCGACCAGGAACTGCATCTTCGAAGATCGGTCAGTCACGAACAGGCGACCAGATGATGATGGGCAATCGTCCGTCGCCATTATCGATTGCCCCCGGCATTTCCCGCCTTAAAGTCGCATGGTCGTACGCACTTCTTCGCCTTGTCCCCATATTTGTCGTGATACCAACAAAGAGGGAACTTTCTATAGTTGGAACTGGACCGCTGTCTGGACGAAGATCTACTATTGTTTCGCCGGGATCCACGATGTTGATTCCTTCCACGGCGGTCTACTGCGAGATTCTGGATCTGCCGTTTCAATTCAGCTATTTCATTTCTCAGATCGCTGAGAACTGAGCCTGGTACAGCTGCAGCGTCACTTACGGCGGTAACTCGGGGTGTTGCAGAAGCGAGGTCGTTGACGCGGTCTGCCAAATCGGCAAGGTCTTCAATTGTAGCTGAAGATGGCTGACCTGCTAGCACTGTCTGGACACCGTGTGGGAGGCGACTCATCCAGATCGTCTTCAAGAAGTCGTCTGGCACGTCGTAACCCGCGAGGCCCTTCAGGTGTCGAAGAAACTGCGAAGGCTTTCGATCGCCCAATTCCTCGTGCATTAGGAGTTGTTTCAATTTCTTCTCGTTCGAAGCTGTCAATCTCTTGATGAGCTCTGTCTTTAGCTTGCCGCATTTGTCACTGGCTGGCGGGTTAATAATAATATCCTTAACCTCTCGCGAATATTTATTGTCCAACTGACTTATGACGTGGTTAAATTTTGTCGCGTCGCTAGTAATGCCCGAAATCGCGAACTGACCTTCAATCTGAGCGAACCAAATCTCCGGTTCTTCTGGCCAAAATGGTGGAACTCGAACACCAATCTTATAAATTTCCGACTGGCTACAATTTCCTCGTCCGTCATTTTTATCGTCGGCGTCAATGGAAACGCGTCCGTGGGCGGGGCCATGTGCGTCTTGAAATTCACGTTCCATGTTCGATGCGGGGTCACCAATGTAGTATCTCCAATAAATGGGTGTTATTTGTGTGATGTTTGGTGAGGAATAAAAATGTCCAAACACTTACGGTGAACAGTAATGTAATATCCACATCCACAGGAAAAGTCACAATAACACAGTCACAGTTATTACAGTCACAGAAGGAGAAATAGAATTATACGCGCACAAACGGTAACGACAGATATACAGCACAGTACGGAGAATAACAATGACAATAGTAACAGATAGGTAGATTGCAAGCGAAAGCGTAGGCGAGAGCGACAAGCGATCCGTGTCGTGAATGCGTCTCGACTGGCGTACGTGACTTGCGAGTCCGCTCGCGATGATCAGCGCGTCACCGGCGAACAAAAGGTTTACCGTTAGCCGGTGTAGCAGTATGCGTTTTCATTGTATCGCGCGCCTTGCTATGTAACGAGTTGGTACGACATTGTGTTGTTCATATAAATATGTAAATAAATATTTAAGTGTAAGTATATATGTATATGTATTAAATTATTATTATAATTAATTATGTTGTAGGTTTTTAATATATAAATTATAAGTGTAAATATAAAATATATAATTGTGTATAGGATTAAGGTGTCACAAAATATAAATAAAGTTGCCTACACTTTAATGGTAAAAAAACTGGATATACATATATATACATAATGTTATATACATAATTATACTAATACATAAATATTATAAATAAAAGAAACTAATATATACGAGTATGTATGTGCCTACTATTAATTTACAAAACTATAAAACGAAAATGAAAGGACATGTCCTCTTTTGGGCTAAGAATATAATTATTTATTAACCAACATGTTTCAGGTATTATTGTAAAGAGTACTCAAAAATCTAGGGTTTAGAATAAAATTTAGGTTTTTTTAGGCCTGCAAATTCAAAAAAAACAGCAATTTTCTGATTGACTTTCATAGTATGTAAAACAAAGCGATTTTTGTATGGAAACCAATGACAAGTTACTGAAACGTGTCACAAACGAATAAATAAGTAACAAAAGCGCACAAACGATGTGATAGTGAGTGACTTTCTGACTAAAACTGTCAAATTAAAGGCAGCGCAGACGTTATAGATTTTTCCTTCGACAATAAACCCCCAGGTGACCACATATTGAATTGGATTGCAAATTAGCAGCATTGCAGGTCACTGCTGGTAACAAATAAGCATCTCTGACTCTGACCAAAAAAATGATACATGTAATCAATAGGTCCATGCTATTAAAATGAAATCTAGCACAATAAATGCATTGGTTGGTGGCAGATGACTTCTATACTTTACTTTGTAGCAGTGTGTTTGTGCAGCATTTGTTAGGATGAGCCCCTGGCTGTAGTGTCTAGTGTGTGATACCTGTTTTACTCTGCCTACTCTTAGGATAAGCACCTACCTCACAGTAATGAAATATCAACATAAATAAAATATACTGGTCTGTTCTTAAGAATGCTACAGTTTTACTATTTCAATAACAAAAGATTTTTTACAAAACAAATGCTAATTAATGAAGTCATTATAATGAACTAAGTGCAAAATTCTCTAAGATTACTATAATGCTAATTCAAAGTGTAAATATTTACTTCTATATGACTACATACCCTTGATTTTATCATGGGTACTAAATATGTAATATGAAGTGTTGAATAATTATAATAGTGGAAACTATGTGTAAGAGTTGTAATATAGAAACTGGTTGCAGGTATGAAATAAAAACCAGAAATTATATAATTTTTATTTATTCAATTTCAACATCTTCCCTCATTAGTACGTCATTTCAAAATTGAGCCAGTGGTGTTATATGAGTTTGGTGCGGAGCCCATCCTAAATTCATGGATTTCATTTGATTTTTCCTCTTATCAGCAGTCTCATGTGATGGATCATTTTCTTGAATATGTTCCCCAAAATATGACTTAGCTTGCTTAATTTAATATGTTCTAAGACTGATTAAAATTAAATTGAATATTTTTTCTGGGGAACATATTCAAGTGTGGAATTTAAGCATCAATATGTACAAAGATGGCTTCTAATGCCCTATTTAAAATAGATTGACCACCAGGTTGGTTGGTCGCTTACTGCAGCTAGCAGTGTAAGTTATAAGATTTCTTTTGAAATAGGTAATTAGAGGACTTTGTAAGTAAAATTTTAGTAACCTCTAATAAAACAATGGAATTGTTTGAATCAGACCCAAAGAGTATAACGTATAGTTAGATTTCTACTGGACAGGTTTTCCCTGCTTATATGGGCTATACCTAAATGTAAAGGTGCATATTGATTTTTGAAGCGAGTAAACATGAGTTTTTGAAATGCATACCCAAGAAGCAATTCTGCAAAGGGATTCCTTAGCCCATAGTCTGACTTAATATAAACCTAAGGCCTTTTTAGGCTTTGAACAAACCTCACCTAATTGAGTTAAGCAAGAGAACAATAAAACAAATTGTGTGACTGTTAAACCTGTCCAGTATTTACATACTATATCAGTGGAATTTTCTATATTTTCAAATTCAATTAGTTTCTGTTCTTTGATTTTATTGTTAGTAAGTCAAGCATGAATTATTTGGTGTAAACAATACAGTGAACTTATATTACCGTAAAAATGCAAAATCATATTGACTCATGTGATTTTCACAGACACTGGCATTACTTTACGAATATTTTACAATCCCCGAGGATCTTCTTTCTTAAATATAATGGTACCCTTCGACATTCCAAATTATAGCACTCTGGTACAAAAAAAATGAGAAGTTGTATCAGGAGTGCGACTGTAACCTGGAGGATAACATTTTGTTGTTCAATTCTTGGGTCTGGTTACTTCGTACGTTCAAATTACGAGAAAACTTAGTCCAGTTAGCAAGCCAATATTTAAATCACATGTAAAATCAAGAACCTGAGCATAGCTGTAGAAAATAAAAGATACTATTTTGTGAAAGAAAGGAAGGTTACACACATACACACAAACAATAAACAAATGTCAAAACGACAGCTACAGTGGCATTGACAATGACATCCTTTTAATTGCCAGTAAAAAAAACTAAATGTGGCCCTGCTAAAGAAACAATAAAAGAAAAAACATTTTTAATTTTTTTCTCCTAAATGCAGGCCTTAATATTTTTTATATTCATGGATAAACATCCTTCTCATAAAGTTCTATTTCCGTCATAAATTTTTAAACTGGTTAAAAAAGGTTCAGAATAAAATTCCACGTTCCATACAAAAAGTGGACATGTCCTTTGAAGAAATATTTATGCACATTTTAGAACCTTGTTAAAATAATAGTAATGTCAATGAGCATCGGTGGCGCTGTGGAAGCACACCCCGGACACTCCATACAACGTTCGCAAATCAGTTACATATTACTACTACTTAAGCAAATGACGTTTGTACACGCGCAAATGTGTGCGTGGAATCTAGTAGGGCTGAGTGCGCGGTTGTCAATCGAAATGATGCGAGAAGTGCAGCGACTGCCTTCTCTTTTACCTGCATAGCGCTATCTCTGTTATCGGTCGGCGCCGATGAAGCGAACGCGCGCGCCCTTGTTTCAGTGTCAGTGATGTCTACAACGAAGTGCCGGATGGGGTGAGGTATTTGAAATGATTGCGGGGAGGTGAGTGGCCGTTCTGTACGTAGTACTATTATATCTTCTGTGGTGGAAGTGTGGACTCAGTGCAAGGTGGTAAGTATTTGGATTTGAATAAAACAAAAACAACTTTGATGTATAACACATTATATTTTTAATATTTCAACATATTATATTTATTTTATGAGTATATTATATTTTATTTCTTTTAATATTTAACATTGAATTATTTCACTATTTCTTAGGATATTGCAACTTAGCACATAATATTAGGTGTTATTATTATTCTTGTACAAGTCTATGGCACTTAGGATACATGAAACTATATGAGAATGAGATAACTCAGGTTCAACGTTGCACTTGAAATAAAAAGGGAAATGCCAAATAACTTTAAATGACAGGCTTCAACTGTAAGTACTATTCTCAACAGAAAGTCAGGGTCGCAAAGATGTTATAAAAGAAGGTTCTTGTGGTAAATATTATTGCTCCTTTAAATTTCTTAAACTCAGTCACTAATTATAAGATTCCATATGAGACAATTATATGTAAGCTTTACACTCGCGAATGAACTCCTACTTGATAAGAGAAAGTGTTGTACCTTGGAAGTCGATGCGAAGATATCTTCACCTGGATTTCTCACTGTTTTAGATCAGACATCCTTGGAAGGCAATCTCTTGAGTTACGTACCAGAGCAGGGTCAAGGCTTGTGAGATAGCCACATAGTTTGCTGCCTATTTTACCATGTCGGGGCCAGCCGACCAATGGTAAGGAAATAATAGGAAAGGCAAGCAACCATCAGCAAACACAGCAACCAATTCATAAAATAAACTAAAATATTATAAAAACCCGCATCTGAAAAGTAAACAGAACATGAGTGTCAGGTAAGGCGGATGATCGGAAATTTACGTGGAAAAGAAATGTGAAAGGCGAATACCTACCAGAATTGAGGTATCATTTTTCTCGATTCAGTGCATCCCTATCCCCTCCACAAACGTTTGAATTAATTTAGTAGGAATCCATCTCTGTAAAAGAAGATGAAATGATTCTGTGCTACTGATCACCGCATTGTGACACGAAACCAAAATATCTTAAAATATGGGTAAAACTTACCTCATGTTTCGTGTTTAAATTCTCAAGTTTGCATTTTTACTAGTGATTGCGTAAAAAGGCACGGATGTATTTTCAACATCCTTTAATAAATTTTACCAGCCGAGAGCTCAAGTCCTCGCACCAGATTCTTTAACCCAAATGAAGATGACATTTCACTCCTGACAGTTCAAACGTCAAAAGCAACGAACGGTCCGAATCATGCACAAAATGGCAATCCATGGTGACATTCATAGGTCCACCAATAAAACGCAAATGCTAGGAATGTGCTACGTTACATCGGCACTGGCCTTCTAATCGGGAGGTTCGCGGCTCGATCCTGCTATGTACCAATTTCATATGTACATTTATCCGACGCTCTTACGGCGAAGGAAAACACCGTGAGGCAACCTACATAAATCAGCGAAGAAATTCAAATGTGTATGTGAACTCGACCAATCCGCACTGGACCAGCGTGAATTAACTAAGACCACACAATAATTTAATACACCCTATAATTTAGAGTAGACTCGAGCCCCTCAATGGGGATGTATATGAGCTGTGATGATGAATGTCAAAGTGACACTTTAAAATCGTAGAGAATGTATCAAAAAATTAGCTAAACATTATTATTATAACAACGAACTAAAATGTGCATCTTTTGATGCTAACTGTACCTATACACTATTTGAACATTTAATTCTTAGCAAATAAAAATATTTAATTCGACAAATAAAATTAATATTATGCGCTGAATTTTCTGGGATTGATAGTAATACTGCAGGAAAATTATTATCATTTTGTAAATGAAGAGATTGTGAAGCAATCGGAGTTGGGATCATTTGATTCTACATGTTTTGTGAAGTGTAAATGGGATTAGAGTTTATTTGATGTGAGGAATGGCAGTATTCAAAATGGGGAATAATAAAACGATCGAATGAAAAAATAGGTAGCGACTGATGATGCGATACTATTTTAATAACTTAAGCGGTATGAATTTGAGTAAGCGAAAAATTTGCTAAACTGACGACGAATAGTAATTAATAATAAAATCCAGAACGAGCTTACAAAAAGTGTGTTATGAATAATCGATTTTGGATATTAAAATTTTAAACGTGCGACTAAATTACTATGTAAGAGACTAGAAATATAGAGAGGGCATCTTTTTGTATAAACGACTTAAGAGCAGGGGGGGGCTCGGGAAACGAAGCCCCCCGCCACCACAAAAGAAAATAGGTGACAAAATTGCCTACTGTAGGTTAGGTTAGGTTTAGAACATGATTAGAACTCTACTTCCCGTAGAGTAGCCCCAGCGCTTGAGTCAGCGGTGCTGACTCACCGTTGGGCCTGTCTCCAGGTGGCGCGCTCGGGGAACGGCTAGCGCCGATCCGGATCGTGCCTCTATGGGGGTAGAAGTTGCTGGAGGGTGGTTTAGCCAGGTATGGGGTTTTTACCCGAGTCCAAGAGTCGGCTTTGTCAGCTTTTCTTACCCTTGTTGAATCGTATATAGATTCCCCCTCCCCCAATAAAAAGGTTCAGAACATGACTATGCGTCATACTATTCTATGGGAACCGATACCACTAAAATCATATTATTAAGATCTCCCAATTTTACCATCTTCTAATATTATTTAATATTATTTACTCGTTATTATTTACCAAAATTTAATAACAAAAATTTTCAAACAAAGTCCAAAACACGTACCTCGGGTTTTATTAAATTCTGCTATGTAAAAAAATCTGAAAATTCATAAAATAATAAACTTATTTTCTTTAAACCATTTGTACCACCTGAAATTATGACTTAAACATTTTGATGACTGGCAACATAGCATCAATATTAAATAAAGCGTAAGCGTAGTGTATTCTACAAAGCTGTTTGATTAAGGTTTTCCAACTATCAACAACAATATTAAATAAAGCGTATTAGCGTAGTGTATTCTACAAAGGAAAAAATCTAGGAAAACCCCTGGGTCGTTCCGTCACTTCGTTTAAATTGGTTGAATTCGCAGAAAAATAAAAAATATATTTTGTATGTAGTTTTTGTTTTCAGTTGTTGGAATCCTTATTACTTATGAATCTGTGCAGAAGGCACTTGTGCAGGACAGTTACATGCTCAGAAAAATGCTATTATGTAATGAAGTAGTCGATGGTAATGAAATATGCCCAGATGGTAATGGTCAGGTCTGGATAGGAATGAAATTCGTTGAGATGGTGGTGAAATATCATGGATGGTAATGATATTTAAAGGCGACAAGTATAGAAATACAAACAGCTTTATAAAATCAATAGGTACTTTTATTGAAAGGATCTTAATTATCTAGGTAGGTAGGTATTTATTTCCCAGCCATGACCTTGTCTCTTAATCTAAAATAATGTCGTTGGTATTTTTAAAAAAGTATCGAAAACTTAAGAATAAAAAAGAACATCGAAAACATATGACTCAAGGATTAACAAACATTCCTAGATCTTATAAAACTTTGTTTTAAAATAATATTTTGCGAACCGTCTTAACTGTTTTTATCAAAATAGACAAGGTTGTTGTTAAAATCAATTTATTAAAAACTATTTACCTAGTTTACAATAATAATAACAAACATAAAAGCACCTTCAAAAACTCAACAAAAACAAATTTGTTATTCTTAAACCTTTCAAAATAATATTTGTTATAAAATATATTATTTTACTACAAAATAACATATTACAATACTGAATTAATACTTGATTTAATAAATCACTTTCAAAATAATAAGAAATATTTATTATAATAGTACCACGCACCTGATGAACCTTCATAGTCCCTTTGAATCCTGGAATATTTGTTGGAAACCTCTCTTTTGCTATTTCGTCATCACCTGCTTACTGATAATTTCAGTAAATGCCTCGAACGAGCACGAAATTATCAGCGGTTCGCTTAATGACGGCCCCGACCCCATCTGGTGCGCCTTTGCCGTGCCCGGCTTCTAAATAATTCCAGGTCACCTTCTCCAAGCCTTGGATTTGATCCTTTAGTTCTGTAATTAAATAGAAAATGTATCTATTGTGATATTGACTGCTGGGAGAGTCCGATATAAAATGTATAGCATTAAGGGATGGTACCAGTTCCTGTGTGATTTTTAATATAGGAGTTAAATGCGCCCAAACAGAACCTGCATCGTGATTTAAATTTTTACTAATGGTGCAGAATGATTTGCTGGAAAGAGATCCTTTTTCATAGTTTTTGTAGTAGAGGACGCCAGTATGCAGCGACACCTGCCCTCTACTGCCACCAAAATGAAAAGACTGTATTTCCTCATGATACTTCAGGCAGTAATTTTCAATAAAATCGATGTGAATTAATATTTCCTCATTTTTAAGGCTTCGTTTTAGCTCTCGTAGAGCGTGATATTGTATTAATATTGCATGGCAGTGATTAAAATATTTGGTTTGTATGGCGTCTAACTTCGCAATTATGTTATGAGGATAATCATCAATTTTCTTTTTTGTCCAGACTGTTTTTGTTTTTTCTTTGCGGGTTCTATCTGTATATTTTTGCTTTTGCTGTAACCACTGGTAATAAAATACCTTCCTGTCATTATAAAATTCCATGAAATTTAAAACTTTGTTTTTACAGACTTCACAAGTTCTATTTAGACATTTATCTTTCGAGTCACAGCAAAGATTCTTCATCATTTCTGATCCTGAAGCTTCTATTGTTATTTTTTCTCTTTTCAAAGCCTTCAATAAAAGATCTACATTACAGTGCAATTTACACATGCATGTGTCTCTTTCATTATTGGGAAATACCACCCAAAAATGTCGGTATTTGCAAAAAGTAGAGTAACTTACTGGACACTGTTCTTTCACGAATTTTTCGTGTAGATGCTTAAGAGATATCGTGAGATATCTCTTCTGTTTCGTTATATTCTTACGCTTTATGCACTCTTTTTTCCTACAGCTACTCTACTGTTGTTATCTTCTTCAAAAAACTCTTGTATTTTCTTTTTTATTATATTTGGTTTTGCCTGTGGGATCTCTTTTCTTAACCTGAAGGGGATTTTATTCAGAACTTTATATTTCCTCAACCTATCCTAATTCTTTATTACTGTGTCTGCAAAATCCTGCTTTTCCTTTTTTTTTTAGAGTCTTATATCCTTCTGTGAAGTCTCTTATCAAAGATTCACTTAAAAGTAGATTTTTCTTAACCTCTTCAACCCTTTCTGATCTCACATCTGTGATTATATCATTGACTTTCTTTTCAATGCTGTCCTGAACAGGTACTTTCTGTTTTATTTTAAGTGAAACTTTTCTTCTTAACATTTTCTTCTCCTTTTTTAGTTTTTCAATTTGTTTTTGAAGTGTTTTCATGTTTTTGATGTTTGTATCGCATTTTTCTTATTATACCAGAAACCTGAACAGGCTAGTGGCAGGGGATTTCAGCTTTATTGCTTATACTAGTTAATTCTTCATGTATTTTTTCCAGAGGATCCAGTTCAGGCTCGATATTATTATGATTCTGTATTTGCAGGTCAGGGTCACTATCTGCAGGTGTATTGTTTAACAAAATACTAGCAAGTTTCTTCTGATTTTCACTTTTCTTTAAATATTTTCTTGAATTTTTACGCCACCTTTTTCGTTGTTCCCTTTGATCTCTTGGTGTCATTTCTTTAATACTGCAAATTTTCTTTTTCTCCTTCCTAAGAAGCTATCTTTTTCTCTCTTTTTCTTTTTGAATAGCGTACAATTCGTAAATGAGATGTATGTGGGTAAACAAGATAAACAACCGTACTGGCTTATAATTACTTTATTACTGCCCGAGCGATGCGATATACACGTCATTCCTTCCGCCTTAATTTGGGAACCTGGTAACAAATGTATAAATAATGTAACATTGTAATAATTTAAATCTTATAATGAATTTTAGATCTAGGCCTTAAATTGCGGCTATTTCCAGCCGCTACTGAAGGACCCTCCGATGCAGCAATGTCACCGTTGTCGTTACCAGTCACTACATCTGCTATAGAATTATCAGTATTAAACTCGGCGATACCAACTTCTGCATCGGAAAATACTTCAAGGTCGTCCCAAGGTCACCAAAGTCAGAATCTGATGAAAGGTTCGCAGGATCGCTCGAAATCGATCGAAACCTTAATACAAGTATTAAATTAGGGTTTCTTAGTGACATATACTGTCTTTCTGATGCCTAGCAACGGAGTTGTTTAGTCATTGTATTAAATATTTATCTTGAATTAATATGTGAATTTCTTATTTAACAATTGGCGACGAAAATGCCCATGGAAAAATCAAAAAAAGTGCGTGCATGCTTACGCGGCACCTTAACTAGAACCCAGAATTTTGTTAACACACCAACAATAACGACAAATATATCAATTGAAGAAATCGAATCGAGACTACAAACACTACAAGATATAATAGAAAAATTCTACAATTTGCAAGATGAAATCGAAGCGAACACCCCAGAAGACGAAATAGAAATTGAAAGTGATTACAGATATGATTTTGTCGAAATGTACACGAAGTTGAAAACGAAATTACTAATGTTACGAACAAGTAAAACTTCAGTAAATGAAGCAACGAATCATCCTAGCACATCGACAACATTATCTACACCTACCAGCACAGAACGAGAGCATGTGCCGAAAATGAATTTCCAACAATATCAAGATGGTGAGTCTTTTAAAAATTTTACAAAGAGATTATCAGTTTACTTTTTACTGAATAAAATTACAAACCCACAAACTGAAGTCTACCTACTATTATCAGCATTAACACCTGAATTACATGAAAGGTTATATAATTTATGCTCACCGGAAGACCCATTAAACAAAACGTTTGAAGATCTTACAAAATTATTGGATGACTATTTGGACCCGAAACCTACGTTGTGGACCCTTCAACACAATTTTATATCTCGCTTGCAACAGCCGCAAGAAACGATCGCAAGATATGCCTCCGAACTTAAGAAATTGACAGCAGATTGCGAATTTAAATGTCAGCATTGTAAAAAACCCACAGACGAAAGTTTCTTGTCGCTACAGTTTGTTAGAGGATTATCAGACGGAGAGATACGCACAAAAATATTACAAGAATGTGACACATCGCAAAAATTCGCAAAATTAGTGCAAATGGCCACCACTATGGAAATGGGGAAGAAAGAAAACTCAAGCATGAACTCTAACTTACATAACACTTCATTAAACACAATAAATCAAATATCAAATAATGCTTCAACGAGCAAGTCTAGAAGCCCCATCAACGACTTCCAGAAGAAGACCTCGAGAGGACCTATTGCTTTTAAAGACCTTATCGGAAAATGCTTTAGATGCGGCTTAGACCACAAAGCAAACAATTGTGGTGCGATAAATAGTACTTGCAGACGGTGTCAAAAGGTCGGCCACTTAGCTCGAGTTTGTTTACACAAGAATAAGACTAACCAGCTAGATAGCTCATCGTCAACCTTTGATGATAGTGAAACCCCAAAAGATATACATCTAATCAAAAGCGAATCAGTGGAAAAATATATGATCACAGTTCAAATTGAGAAAAAACCAGTACGAATGGAATTTGACACAGGAGCTGCGTTATCAACTATGAGCTTAAATATGTATAGAAGCCTAGGGATTGACAAGAAAATTTTCAAGAGCGATAAAAGATTGCGAACTTACACAGGAGAACTAATTCGTCCTAAAGGAATGACTTATGTAAAATGTACATATAACAATCTGACTATTCACGGAAAATTGTACATAATCGATAAACAGGTGGATCCAATATTTGGAAGGAGCTGGATAAAGGAACTAAAAATTTTGGAACTATCAAATATAAACTCTTTAAAAACAGACGAAATCCCTAAACTTGACGAACTCCTACAACAATTCTCATCAGTATTTCAGCCGGATTTAGGTAAAATACCTAATTATTTGGGTCACCTGACTTTAGAAGATAAGGTAAAACCTATATTCATAAAACCTCGAAGAATACCATATGCTCTGAAACCGAAAGTAGATGAAGAAATTGAGCGCTTATGTAAGGATGGAGTAATCACAAAAGTGGATCATTCGGACTGGGGAACACCCATAGTTCCGATTGTAAAACCTAACGGAAGCATTCGATTATGCGCCGATTACAAAGTCACTCTCAACAAGGTTATTAAGGATGAAAAATATCCAATCCCTATTATAGAAGATATTTTTTCAGAAATGAACGGAGGAAAATTATTCTGCACACTGGACATTACGAAAGCTTACCTTAATATAGTAATGGATGAAGAAAGCGCCAAGTTACAAATCCTCAGCACACATCTAGGCACATACAAAGTTAATCGATTAATGTTTGGCGTCAAGGTAGCACCCAGCTTATGGCAAAAATTTATGGATCAACTACTACAAGGCTTAGAAGGTGTAAAATGTTTTTTCGATGATATTATTATACAGGGCTCCTCTGAAGAACAGTTATTAAATCGACTAAAAATGGTATTGGAAAAATTAAAACAAAATAATCTTCGTGTTAATAGAGATAAATGTAATTTTTTCAAACATAGTATCGATAACCTGGGCCACACTATAGACAAGGACGGACTACATAAAAACAAAGAGAAAACAATTGCAATTTCAAACACGCCATGTCCAACTAATATAAATGAGCTTCGAACCTTTCTTGGAATGGCAAATTTCTATAATAAATTCATCCCTAACCTAGCATCTTTGGCAAATCCGTTGAATGAACTACTTAAAAATGGTAAGAAATTTAACTGGACATCTCGATGTGACGAAAGCTTTAAAAAAATTAAAAAGGAAATTCTGAGTAGCAGAGTCCTAATACACTTTGATCCGAATAAACCTGTGATTTTAGCTACAGACGCATCTCCTTCTGGATTGGGGGCAGTATTATCACATAGACTACCAGATGGGTCAGAACGACCGATAGCATTTGCCTCTAGGACACTATCAAACAGTGAAAGAAACTATAGTCAAATCGATAAAGAAGCTACCGCTATCTACTGGGGACTCAATAAATTCTTTCACTACTGTTATGGTAGGAAATTTATACTGGTAACAGATCACAAGCCTCTAACTACAATATTCAATCCCCATCAAAACCTACCTGCGTTAAGTACCATGAGATTATTCCACTACGCACACTTCTTATCAGGATTTGATTACACAATTGAATACAGAAAATCAAATGAAAACGCAAATGCCGACTACTTATCCAGATTCCCTATTCACACATCAAATAAAAACAAAATTGACCAGCATAGCGTATACCAAATGCAACAAATAAATACTTTAGAAATATCACCTAAAGAAATAGCTTCAGAAACAAAGAAAGATACCACTCTATTAACACTATCATTAGCACTGAAAACAGGCAAGTCATTGAAGGAACACGGTTATAGAGATAATGAACTTACGCTACAAGATGACTGTATTATAAAAGGGACCCGTATCATGATTCCACAGAGTCTAAGAACTCGCGTGCTGAAAGAATTGCATTGCGGGCACATTGGAATCCTAAAAATGAAACAGCTAGCGCGCAGTTTTGTCTACTGGACAAATATAGACAAAGACATAGAACATTACGTAGAGTCATGCCGAGCCTGCCGCTTACAGCTAAACGAGCCAGCAAAGGTACCCGTACACCACTGGGAGACTCCGGCGGGACCGTGGCAGAGAATTCATATAGATTTTGCAGGCCCTATAGCAGGATATCAGCTACTAATAATTGTTGACGCTTATACAAAATGGACCGAAATAATTCCCACCAAAACCACAACTAGCTCGTGGTGTATTAAGAATTTGAAGGAAATATTTGCTTTATACGGTAACCCGTATACTTTGGTTTCGGACAACGCACGGCAATTTACATCACAAGAATTTCGCAACTTTTTAGAAAAGAGCGGCACTGTCCATCGCACTAGCGCCCCGTATCACCCCGCGACAAACGGTCAAGCGGAACGTACTGTGCAAACAGTCAAACGAACCTTGCGCTCATTGGAAGGGGAGAGAGGGGACATCATCGAGAAACTACTAATAGTTAAAACGCGACTGAGATCTACTCCGGGTTCATCGGGGAAGACACCCTACGAGCTTATGTTTGGAAGGGAGGTCAGAACACGACTGCATGTAATGTTTAAGACACAGTCACCATCACTGGCATCTGACAATAATGAGCTCTTAAATCGAGCACACCTGTCAAAAACATTTACCCTAGGAGATCGAGTGCAAGCTAGGAGTTACTCGGACCCTCATTACAAATGGGAATTTGCCAGCATTACACGTCGTGTCGGTCGCGTACACTACGAGATGAAGACCGATAATGGTGACATCTGGCGGCGGCACGTCGACCAGCTCCGGCCTGCCCCCAGGATCCCGAGGCCGGCAATCACGGTGGAGGACTGACATATACTGTCTTTCTGATGCCTAGCAACGGAGTTGTTTAGTCATTGTATTAAATATTTATCTTGAATTAATATGTGAATTTCTTATTTAACACTTAGTATTAAATTAGGGTTCCTCAATTAACTAAAAAGATTTCATTCACTAAAAAGATAAAAATAAAAATTATTTTACAAAAACTAAAATCCGACTTCAAAAACACTCAAAAATTAAAAATAATATAAAAATAGGTACAAACAACATTACACTTCTATATTGAAGTCGGTGCCAAACGATGATCTCCTAGAAAATCTTAAAATGTCAAAAAATCTTTTTTGTATCCCTTTTTTATATCTAATAATTATTTCAGCTTTATTTGATAATTTTGTATTACATTTACAACAAAACTACATTACAATATTACATATAGCACATTTTAAAAATTTCATTAAAAACTTCACATAAGAACTTTAATACGAACTTATCAAACAATACGTAAAAAAACAATCATTCATCAACTTGGAAACTAACAATCAACAAACATCATCTTTAAGTTATCATTATCAGTTATCATCTTTAGTTTAGTTTAACAACAACTTTTATACCTCTTCAAGTAACTTTAAGTTGTAAGATTAAATAAGAATTTTTTTCTATGTAATGCATCGGATAATAGTATCGATGTTATATCGATATACCAAAAAATACATCGATTGTTCTTTTTATAACTTGAATATGTATGTGGTTTAGAGCAAGATGTAAAAAACAGGCATTTAATAAAAAAAAGCTTTATTATGCCTACATTATAAATGAATAAAATTCTGGACAGAAAAACGACAAATAATCATATCTTAACCCGGACCTATTTTTTATATCTCTGATATAGAAAATAGGTCCAACCATAAGAATAAACAAGTATAGAAGCGAAACTCCCGGCCGTCGAGCGCTCAAGGCCACGTTATTCACCTACCGTTTGATTTCCGTTGAACGGAATCGCCAGTCAAGGCGCGCACCGCATCCCGCACGTACGTGACTCCTTCCCGCGCGCCGCTATCTACCTAGTCGCCGCGATGCCGACTTATTGTTGCGTTTATGGGTGCAAAAATAATGCCATAATAACCCCAAATTTAAAGTTTTACAATTTGCCCGAAGATAAAGAAAGGTAAGTACAAAGGTATATCTACTTGTTTTATTCAATCCTCTCTAAGCAACTGCGAAGATGACTTGGATATATTTCTTTTGAGCAAAGACGACGGCACAGAACCTTTTTTTGCAAACCATATGACATCGGAGATTTCGCCGCTTGCTATTCCGACATGCGATTACAGGTCTGAGGGCCTATTACCGATCTCATGGTTTTGCAAATGATATCATATGATATCATAGTGCAAGACGAAAAATACGATTTCCGGTCAGATTTTTAATCATTTGTTTATTATTTAATGATGACATCATTGAAATTATGCCATAGTGATGATATCATTGGAGATCAGTAATACGAAATGCAGTATTTCATGACTTCTTTTTCTCAAATTTATACCATGTCATACGATGAAAGATCCATAATTGGCCCTCAGATTTGCCTACACAAAACGCACTTTCCTACGTTTGTGGGTATCTACTCAAAAAATGCTCGCTTAAACATGAATGCCCAGCTTTCAATAAATACAGAGATTACAAGGGAGAAAATACAGAAAATTCTCAACTATTTATTCATTTTAAAGCATTCAATCGGACAAAAATTTTCGGAAGTTTAACTGTTCCTCCGGCACATTTTGTAAACTATATTGAGAAACTCGAGAATATATTCGTAAATAGCTTCAAAAATTTTATTTTTACCGATGGTGCTGGTGCGATCTTGCTAGATACAATGAAAAAGATTGTGTTTCAGGTACCTTGTGAATATTTTCCTATTGATTACCTGATTAAGCTTTTTATAAGAATGCGTATTTACTACGCGCTGAAGTTTAATAACCGAAACTTCAAATCATCTACAAAAACGCCATCTTTTATAAATATCAGACATTTGTAAATATTTCTGTTGAATTGAAACCTTTTAAATAAAAATGATTGAATATTTTAAAATTATTTTTATTATACCTACCCTAGATACAGATACAGTTTTATTCGTAATATTCATTACATGTCAAAGCTAATACAATATAATGTATCGAGTTTCTAAAGCTGTCATTGTAGTGCAGTTTTGAAACTCTGTAAGTATGGGATTTTTTTTTTGTCAAGTCGGGAATAATTTGAATTATGAGAAACTTTGGTACTGCTATATAGGTATATTTTTATCGACCTTTGTTACTGTTCCATATAAAATTTAAATACAATCAATACTTGATTAAAATTATGAAACAACAGATTTTTTTTCAAGTGAAAATGTTGGTCTGATAGTAAAAAGTGAGCTTAGGTTTTATCCATTAGTACATTCATAACTTCAGCTCTTGGACTATAAACGTAGGTACGATACCTAAATTACAAACCATTTTTGTACATCGAAATTCGAAACATTTTAATGTTCTCTAAGTTGTAGGGATTAAGCTCAATTAATCAAAAATAGGCAGGTTCTTATAACTACGGAATCAAAAATACTAAAAATGTGGGTACTATTGCTAAAGATAGTCGCTCGCTCGCTACACTTGAAGTACAAAATCAATAAGACTCGGTGTATACTCAGTTTCTCATTTAATGTAAAATATGGAGGTACCTATATAAAAAATATTGTAGTGGTCACCATACGTCCATGTGGTGACCCTAGCGGCGCCCGCAGACTACTGCGGGGCGTTACAGGAGGAAGGGCGCTGTAGGTATGCAAATAGCGGCATTTGGTGCACCCACAAAGGAGATTCGCTTCTATACTTGTTTATTCTTATGGTCCAACATAATAGGTACACAAAGTTTGTTAATAATTTTCAATAAGTACAAATTTAATTTAAAGAATTGAATCATTGAAATCATTATAATAGAAAATAATTATTATAATAAAAAGAAACTTATTCTATCATGACCTGTGATGGAACAACGGTTGCGCGTGCCTGTTGCTGCGCCAGCGCATGTCGATCCACAATCTGCGTGACTCGTTTGTGTGCCCACTTGACGCTGCTGCTCTTACATTGACGTCAACAAAAGTATACTGAGGATCCGTAACGATTTTAACTATAAATGTAGCTTTGTAGACAATTAAAGAACAATATAAATGGTACCAAAATATTTTTAATACGATAAAAATTGACGAAATTATAACCAAAAAACAGATCGCTCCGTCAAGCGGCCGCCTGGCAGGCGTGTGACGTCACACGACACGTTCTAGGCAGACTCCGCATCGGTGCTAGCTATCACTCCAGAGTTTTCATAGTAGCCGCGCGCAGCGTTTACTGCTTAATCGTATTAGATACCTACATTTTTTTTCTTTTTATGTCATAGTGGTAGTAGTATTCAAGAGGTTCAGTACAGTTTGAGCAATGAGTAATAAACTAGAAATCGGTTTTGTGCAAGGTCAATCGGATAAACTTACTATTTTTGATATTTTTATGGAATCTGGTTATCTGATTACTTACCCATTTAAAGTACACCAGTGCCGAAATCCGTGGTTGGAAACTTCAAAGGTAAGTGAATAAAGCTACATAATTTAAAATTAAAATAATAATATGTAGGTTATTGACCTCTAAAGTTATGTCACTAAGTTATAAACTAGTATTTGGTGCTGGTGCTGTTGTATATAGATCTTTTTTATTGGTTTATTGACCACTTTATGGCTATTTTAATTATTACTTTATTTATTTATTTTAACACATTTTACAAAGTATTATTATTATATCTATTAAAAAAAACACATTTTCCATGCTTGTTCCGAACGTAAAATAAGTTCTGCTAACCGCGCTCATCTCAGGGTGATGGCTGAAAATCAGTGTTTTGTCTTCGGGCAAAAGATTACACTGAGCCTTGACCCTACTTGCTGCTGCACACATGTACATTCATTCAAATGTATTCCTTGTACTTATGTTTTGTTTTGTTTTCCTGTACCTAATGTACCAATGTTGTCTATTATATAGTTACTTATTTGTCGCTTTAATTGTGTGTATATGTGTGATGTAGCAATAAACGAATTTATCTATCTATCTATTTACCTTTGAGTATTTCTTTGGTTCTTATGTATGTTTAAAACATTCAAATAGATATTTTTTGATGTAGGTAGGTATAGGTTGGTATTCTGAGCACAAAATGAGTAGGTAGGTCTATTTCGTAAGATGTACGAACGAATGAACACAGGGCTGTCTTCAGGATCGCAACGTGACAGTTTTGGGCGGTCTGGATCATTCATAGTATGGTGGTGATGTTATGATCGAAACACAATGAGTAGGGTGCAGCGTGGCGCGGAATATATTCTTTATTTACACTATGAGCGTGCGCTCCCTTTTGATTTTCTCTTTTAAAACACAATTTTTTTATTATTCCTGATACCTAAACCTATCCTGTCCATACCCGCGGCCGTACCGCCTAACTCACAGTGAACACTCGCTACCGTTATCGTGACATTACAACAATAGTTTTAATGTCACATGTGACATTTGAACTGTTGTTCTAATGTCACGAAAGCGATAGCGAGTGACCGCTATGAGTTAAGGCAGTAGCCCCCCTGGACTGCTGAGATGATTTTGTGTGTAACATGTCTTGGGGCCTTATTCTGCTAGCGTTAATACATTTGTGGCGTGTCAATAACGCTTCAATAGCATCGCTTTTTGAGACAGTTATTGTTGGTTAACCGAATACTGACTTAAACATTTGTAACTATTGACTTATCAAGAAATTGTAGTACAAATAAATTGTAGCAGAAAATGCGCATAAAAGCGACAAAAGCAGTTTTATTGAAACGCTATCACAACGCGACAACGACGTTAAGATTAGCGGAATTAGGGCCCTGGTCGTTAGTTTTAGTTGATTTGTTTACTGAAAAATTGATAATTTTTGGCTTTGGTGCCCATTTTGTGTAGGCGACAGGCTGGAGTACTGTATGGCCCATACTGCCAGATGTGGCTTTGAGTGTAAAACCTAGTTTTAACAGAGTTACCTATAGCTCTGCTAGACCCCTTTTGGGATTATAAGCGTGATTTTATGCATATATGTATGTAACCTCATCTATGAATGTTACCGTCACAAAGAATGTTTCCATTTTTCAATCTGGGCGTGCAGCTTATGGCGATGAAGCCGTAGGTTAGGTGCAAGTAAAGAGAACTGGCCACATTGTGCACTGTTAAAGCCAGAATAACGTCAGAACACAAATAGATTCACTATATCATTATACGGTCTAATATTGCATGGACTCATACAACGGTTAGTCTCTCTCTATTCGTTTACTGTAGGTAGGATACAAGTCTCCCTGCCTGCCACAAAGAGAGTTTTGTTTTTTTTTTCATTGATTGTAGCACTAAACAAGAAAACATTCAACCTTACTTAAAATAATAATAATAAACGATTTATTGCACACAAAGATATAGAAACAGATTTTTTTTTAAAACAAGACAGATGTTCAGCACAGGCGGCCTTATCTATACTAATACTAATACTAATCTATACTAATATTTTAAAGAGGAAAGATTTGATTGTTTGTTTGTATTGAATAGGCTTCGAAACTACTGAACCGATTTTGATGAAAATTGGTATGGGAATAGTTCGAGATCAGGGAAATGACATAGGGTAATTTACCTACGGAAAAATGTAAGATTCCCACGGGAAAACAAAAATAACGCGGACGAAGTCGCGAGCGGAAAGCTAGTAATATTATAAAGAGGAAAGATTTGATTGTTGGTTTGTTTGTATTGAATAGGCTTCGAAAGTACTGAACCGATTTTGATGTAAGTTGGTATAGGGATAGTTCGAGACCAGGGGAAGGGCATAGGGTGATATTCATACGGGAAAATATAAAATTCCCACGGGAAAACAAAAATAACGCGGGCGAAGCTATGAGCGGAAAGCTATTGCTAATAAGCAATCTCTTCACGGCAACCTTGGACCAGGGGAATACATAAAGGAAATTAAAAAAAACACAATCTATTATTTAAGTTGGGTAAAGGATACAAAAACAACTGTTGTCGAAATTTCAAGATCGCATTAACAAAACAAGCCGAACGTTTTGTAACTAAAAATTCAACACGGCTGAACTGTGCATTAGGTTCGAATAACGCATATGTGCAAGAATTGAGAGACGAAGGTGGGTCGGAAAAAGCTTCGATTGTTGCCATAATGCGAAGCTCTAATACAAATGAGAAAAAGGTGATGAAGAAAAAATATTTCATGAAACCATCAATATGAAAAGTTTCTCTGCAGATGAAGCTTTGGCCCTCTACGGGGATTTTGATCTGTCAAAAGCTAGTACACATTTTTAAGATTTGGATGTCAAAAGCTAGTACACATTTTAAAGATTTAAAATTTATAGAAAAGAACTCAGTCATATTTCCGTCAATATTATAACATATCGAGTATCTGACGCAAAAAAAAAACGTACTATCTGCCTGCTTCGAGTATTGAAGTAACAGACACAAGTGCTAAAGTGAAGCTACAAGATTTGCTGGATCATACTATTGGTCGTGTTTTGATGATAAAAGGTGTTTACAGACCTTCTCAAATAGGTCTCAGGTTTAGCAAATGGGGATGTGTTGGTTCATCGGAGCAAAGTGAATACAAACAACGATAAACTTTGAGGTAATATTATATTTAACTTTATAAATTTTGAGAGAAACATGTCTCCTGAATAAACAGACCTGAATAAAAGATTCTTGTAGGTCCATGCTCTTATATTGTATTTTAGTCAACTATCACGTCATTTAGTGATATAATAATAATATTATATCATTATTTCCTTTATAATTACCTTCATATTCTCGTAATAAGCAAACAATGAAACGGAAAAAGTAATTTTGTATGGAAAAGTAGCGATTTTTTATTTTGTATCTTTTTATGTGTAGTAATAAATTAAATATATAAAGATTCTAGTATAATTTCATAGCTTATATATTGGAGATCCTGTATGCAAAATTTTGTATCCGTAGGTGTAGTAGAAAAAAAGTTGCAGATTTTTGAAACGCAACTCACGCTTTCATCCCATAGTGCGGCGCGCGGCGGTGGCGGATAGTGTCGACTGACGTCCCAGCCTGTCCGTAGGCAGCGGCGGATTTAATAAAATCAGTTGATGCAAATTGGTTTATAACTTTACATCGGATGGACCGATTTTGGTGATTTAAAAAACATATTTATTGTGATACAATAAGGAATGTTACTATGTATGTTGTATTATGAAAAGCTATACCATTACGGGACCTCATTGACATGATAGCGAAGATGATGTAGGCTACCATGCCAAATTCGTTAATTTTGTCGTTGAACGACGCGGCGGAGTTTGCTTGCACTTGTGCAATAACTACTTGGTCTTCCGACTGTAGACTTTTTGCGTTGCCCATAGTTAAAGAATTAAAAACGTTTAGACGTCGACTGCTTCACCGAAAAAAAAATATAATGTGACTAAATTCAAAAACTCAAAAAAAAAACTAATGATGTGGCATTACCTTGCTCTAAAAGTCTAGATGAATCTTAAAGCCTTTTTGCTAATTCTGCCTGACCGAGTAGTGTATGGCACAAGTGAAGAACTGTTTGGCTCGTTTGCGTTTTCAGGTTGGCTGTAATTTTTTTCTGTGATATCTAAATTTTTCGGTTCATTTAACAAATATTCCGGTTTTAATCTATCGATAGTAATAGTTGTTTGCCTATTCGGTAGTTGTAATTTAAAAACTTTGTTTCCCTTATTTATTACACGGTATGGACCGCCATAAGTAGGTTGCAAAGGTTTTTTTACTGCATCAACTGTAATAAAAACATAGTTAGCCTTTTGCAGGTCTGGATGCACAAACAAGTTACGCAAATTGGCATTGGCAATTGGTACAGGTTTAAGATTTTTAATAGAGTCCCGTATTTTACTAACATAATTATAATCTAAATTACTACTAACATTATCTCTAACATAAAATTCTCCGGGCAAACGTAAATTCCGACCATATTCCATTTCGGCTGCACTTCCGTTACTCAAACGAGTCGCAGATCTTAATCCTTACCTAACTGTGGGAAGTTCATCTACCCATGATGACGAAATCGAATTCAGCCTAGCAGTTAATGACACATTTAGTGATCTGTGCCATCGCTCTACTACGGCTCCATTGTACTGTGGATGGTAAGGCGTGGTCCGGCACTTTTGAATGCCCAGTACATTTAAAAGTGATAAAAATAATGAACTTTCAAATTGCCGACCTTGATCGCAAGTGAGCTTTAATGGGCAACCGAAACGTACAATCCAATGCTTATAAAGAGACTGCGACAGTTTCCGCTGTGATGTATTTAATTGGAATCGCTTCCGGCCATCGCGTACGTCTGTCGATAATCGTCATGCAATATTTTAACCATCTTTACTGGTGGGCAAAGGTCCGACTAAATCTCAAATGTATATGTGCTCAAATCTATCGCAATTAACGAAAGTTCCTAACTTAGAATGTGTATGCCTACTCACTTTCGCTCGTTGACACTGCATATACGTCTTAGCCCATTGACCTACGTCTCGATTTTTTTATTGGGCGAAAAGAATCTTTCTTGATCTAATTTTCTACTAGAACGTACGAGTATACCAGAATGACTTAAATTATGGAGCGATTCAAATGCTAGTTTAAGAAATTTTAATGGTAAATAGTGTCTCACATTTTCGATAGGTATTTCCCACAAAACGGATTTTTCTTCGGAAAAAGGTACAACTATTTTTTAAGAACAAAATCATTATTTTTATGATCTTGCAATAAAAATTCGTCACTTTCTTGACATACCTAAATCGGCGTAATCAATGGTCTGCGGACAGTAAACAGTTCCAACGCGCGATAATGCATCGGCAACAACATTATCTTTACCACTGATGTGCTTAATGTCAGTCGAAAATTCGCTTATAAATGCAAGTTGTCTTATGCGTCTTGGTCATTCCTTACCATTACAGCTTTTTGTGAAAGCGTAAATCAAAGACTTGTGATCACAAAAAAATCGTTAATTGGCGTCCCTCAATTAAACATTGATAATATTTAACTGCCATATAAACTGCTAAGAGTTGAACCGCTGCTGCAATACTGCACCTATTGCACTGTTAGATGCGTCAGCCATAGTGCAAGCGTTGCATCGGGTAGCGGTGGCGACAGCGTCTTGAATTGCAGGAATGCTTCGTCAGCTGCAGTTGTCCACTGTATGACTGTTTTATCTCTCTTCTTAGCATGTTTGGAATATGGGATCTACAAAAATTAAGCATGCCTAAAAATCGGCCTAATTGTTCTATTGTTTCAGGCTTAGAGTAATCTAGTATTGCCTGCACTTTGTCTTGCATTGGCTTAATACCTTTATTTGACACTTCAAATCCTAAAAAATCTAATTACACTTAGAAATATTAATAGTAACACCATACTCATTGAGTCGTCTGAATAACAGATCTAGATGTTCACGGTGCTGACTCATCGATTTACTGGCGATAATTACGTCATCGATGAAACAAAACACAAAATCTAACCCTTTAAATACCGTTTGGTCCATAAATCTTTGGAATGTTTAGGCTGCGTTGCGCAATCTAATAGTCATACTGGGAAATTCATAAAGACCGAATGGCGTTATTATCGCTGCCTTCTCGATGTCTTCAGGATTCGTGGGAATGAAATGGTATGCTCGGCTTACGTCAATTCTAGAAAACACATTTTTATCAGCTAACAGGTAAGTAAAATCATGAAGCCTTGGGATGGGGTACCTATCGGGCTTAGTGATTGGATTGAGCTTACGATAATCACCACATGGCCTTAAGTCTCCATTCTTTTTAGCACGATGTGTAATTTTTATTCTATAGTTAATTTCTGTTACCTTTGTTTTAGGTTTTGTGTGCCTTATTGTTTTATGCCAATGGAAACTACCAGCGAGTAATTGGCCTTGTTAATAACTTGTCGCAGGAAGCAGTTAGTCGGCACATTGACCAAGTAACAATGGCACTCAACCACCCAATGGTAATAAATAAATTTATAAAGTTTCCAAATACAAGAGAAGCAAGAGATTTAATAAAACATAGGTTGGTACTTACATATTAAAATTTAATTCTTGTATTAGGCTGAGAAATGTTGCCCAGTGTTAGTTATTGTAGTCTAGAATTATCTTAACTGTTAGCCAGAAGAATTAAAACACTAGTTAAGTTTGTATGGACACAGAAAAAGAAAGAGCTTTAATAAATACTCTCTTATCTATACAAATAAATAAAATTGAAGTGTCTGTTTGTAATGTCAAAATACCAAGTTTTTACTTAATGGGTTTGAATGTATATCGGGTACCAATAACAAAAACACAATTTAAAACATTTTTGTCTGTCTGTCTGTCTGTTTGTTCCTGCTAATCTCCGGAACGGCTGGACCGATTTTGACGGGACTTTCACTAATAGATAGCTAATTATATAAGGTATGTAATTATATAAGGTATATAAGGTAAGGTAACATAGGCTACTTTTTGCCAAGAGTTACTATTCCACGCGGACGAAGTCGCGGGCACAGCTAGTGTATTATAAAAATGTACGTGTGCTCAACTTGAAATGTATTTGTGGTTTTCTTAAAACATTTTACAATTTCAGTTTCTAGAATTCATATGGCATCCCTGAAGTGATAGGCTGTGTAGACGGTTGTCACTTCAGGATTTTCAAACCAGAATAAGAAAATGAACAGCATTTTTAGTGTCGATAGCATTACCACTCACTCAATGTTCAAATGATAGGTGTTAGTTTGAAGATATAGCACTTACTTGAATGCCTTTAGTTGTATTAAAAAATATAACAGCTTATTAACTTCATTGTAAATATAAACCAATAATTACTTTCAGTTTTATATATTTTTTAATAAACACATTAATGAAATAATGGTGCTTTTCAGGTCTGTGATCATGAATGCAGAATTTTGAGTGTCAACGCCAAATTTTGAGTGTCATGATGCTTTTGTGTGGGAGAACAGCAATATAAATGTCTATATAGACAATGTATGCAAACACTGCATCGTAATGGTGAATATGTGTGGTTATTAGGTTGGATATTTTTTTAACTTTTATGTTTGTGGATTTAAATAATAGGTTATTCATAAATAAATTTTTACTCCACAGGGGACTCTGGATACCTACAAAGACCATGGCTAATGACGCCTTATATAAATCCAGATCTCCTGCATACTACTACAATGCTGCCCATAGCAGAGCTCGTGTACTTATTCAGAATACTTTTGGGCGCCTTAAAATTGGTGGAGGTGTGTGTGCATGGACAGATTCCTGCACAACAAACCTGATAAATGTGCACAAATCATTAAAGCATGTTGTGTTCTACATAATATAGCTTTAGATTTTGGGGTGCCATCTCCACAGGATGAAATAAATGGCAAGTAGTAATGAGACTACCAAATAAGTAGCATATTTTTATTTTTTTAAGAAAATTGTGTTTCATTGATTGATTTCTTATATTAATATTTCCTTAAAAGTGCAATAGAAGTTCCACCTCAAGTTGAAGAATAGATATTAACTTTGGGACGTAGAGTGCGAGATAAGTTAGCCAGAAGAATAAATAATGTTTAAAAAAATAAAGTCATTAAAACAATTTTATTGATTTGTTAAATTTTCCAATATAATTAAAAATTTTGCAAATAGAGTTTGCCACTGAGCTTGCTGCTCCAGTTCCCTTTCACGCAGTCTTACATGCTCAGTCGTACTTGCAAAATGTTGCCACCTTTCCTCGCTTGCGAGGACATCACATTTCCGCATTTGTAGGGCGTGGCCGGCGTAGTGGTGTCGTGCGACGTGCTCTTATAACACGGCGGCCTCCAGTTCCTATATTTGGGCTTCTATGTCCACCGGTTAAAACCACATGCTGCCGTGTAGGGGACACTTCTTCTTGCATTGGCTCAACATGGAAGCTTGATGAGCTACCTGGCCTATTTTGTTCTGTAGCTAAAAATAAATAATTATTATTTTATCAATGAATAGACTAATAAAATTTAAAGTCATGTAGGGAAGTCTTAGTTATCCGGTACATTTAATATGGTAATTTCATACTAACTTGTCTCAAATTGGATGTTATCTACGGTAGGTGTGGAGGACTGTGGACGAGTTGGTGGCAGTAGCAGTGGAGTGTTTTGAGAGGGGTACCTGAAATATAGTTATATTTTAATGATTATTTATTAATAAATAATTCAAGCGATTAAAAATAATTAATAGTCGCCCATGAAATTGCTTAACCACCTTGAGAGCAAATGTTGTTTGCTTGTATATAAAACAAAAAGGTCTAGCTTTGCTTACAAGATCAAGTGACAGATACTCGTACATTGTCATAAGGCTACAAACAAATATTGTATCATAAGGTTGGTGAATTTTCTTGCAGTTATTTTAATTTGGAACCTTAATGAAATTTTAATGTAAAGCAATTTTATGGTTGAATATACAAATTGTACATACAACAGCAGCAGTCAATCAATGTTATTTGGTGTTAAGAGTGTTATGTAAAATAAGTTTTGAAAATAGTAAGTAGGTACCTCGACATCAACTTCATTGACAGCTGTGAGGCCTGTGGCAGCTTGGGTACCAGATATATTTAATACCCGCTGCTCCAAGGCTGTTAAAACAAGCCACCTGTTTCACTGGCAGAACGGTCAATTACTGCTGCTTTTCTTTTGGTGTTGTTCTTAAAATCGCTCCATCACATACAAACATCGAAACATTAACTAACATTTCTATGTATATTCCTACATGTCATGCATACTCGTATGACCTGAAAAAGGCCTACCATTTTTCATTTCATACCATTTTTCGTGTTGGCGGTAAAAGTCGATGATATTAGCTTGTCAGTGAAAACAGACTCACTTGTTGCCGGGCTTTCGAGCTGGAAGCATTGGAAGGTTTTTCTTAATATTTGTATCAGTGTTTGGAATTACTGTTAATATTATAACTGTGGATCAATAAATAATTGTTGTGTAAGTGTCGAGTTTCACTCCACGTTCCCATTACCGCGTTAACATGGGCAGTTCTACAGCTTCAGAAGTGGGATCAACAAACGCGCACGTGGTATGTAAATTTCAAATTTAAATAGAGTGAATTTGAATACGATTTTGAGTGATTTTTAGTAGACTTTTAGTCGACGCATGTTCCAATAGAAAATAGGTGTAATAATGTAATATTTGATTACTTTTAGTGCCCAGTTCTAAAGGGAAAGTATTATTACATTTTTTTTTTCCATCCTTCACCCACTACAATCAAATGTATGCACACATGGGCATCTATTTATGTAATATAATTTTAAATAATAGAATCTATAACTACTTTTATGAGCAACAGATAAGTTGCTTGATCATATATCAGATTAACATTTTGTTTAATAATTATGTATAGAGGGTGTCCCAGAAGCCGCCGTCAAGCCGAAAGCAGGTGATAGACTAACTCATATATGTTATCAGAAAAATATAACAAAAAAATCTAAGTCACCTATTTAAAAAAAAAATCTAGCATTAAAAAAAAAGGATAAAATTTACACCCTGTGACGGTTTTTTCACTGTTGTTGCTACAATTCTTGACTTTTCTAAACATTTTCTTTTGTTTTGTAATCCTGAATAATGTTCCTGCATACTCTAATCTAAAATTTAAAGCCAGCTGCTCCAAATTAGAGGAATATGCCATTTTTATCTAAATTAAATATTCAAAATTAATTTTTCGCATAGCTTTAACAAGCTGTACTGAAAAAAATGTACTATGCGAGTTTGGCAAGTAACTGCAAAAGTTGGCGCATTCAATAAGGATGCCAAAATGGTATGATACTTGGTAGATAATTTCTACGATTGCAGACAATATTTTTTTTCCAAAAACAGGCAGTTTTAAACAAATTTTTCTTACGTACTTAAAATTTATTCTAATGTACCCATGGTTTGCTTTAAGGCCGTAACTTTAACATTCTAGTTTGAGTGAGACCTGGAGAGTCATTTTACGAAGTGTGAGAGAGACAGATAGTGAAATAAATTAAATACACAAAAATTGTTTAACATAATTTATTTAAATGTCAAGATTTACAACAGGTGTTCAAACTGTCTTCCTTCAGCCCTAATGCAGGCTCGACATCTTCTTAAAAACGATCGGGCTATCAAGCGGGCGAATCTTCCATTATTAACAAAATCATTTGCTTCTATTCTGTATCTACAGAGTTCCAGAACAGACTAAATCACATACAGGTATATTTCTTTACAAATTAAATAAGCTCTTGCATATGTTGACAGATAAATTTAAAAATAAAAAAATATTTTTGTGTGGAGATTGGAACATTGACATCCTTAGAGAAAATTCTGCTTCGAGGCAACTTTCTAGCACTCTAAGTCAATTTAATTTTAAGCTACATATCAAATCTCCAACGAGGTTAGGCTCGTGCATAGATCAGATAGCAAGTAATCAGAGAAATATAAAACATGAAATCTTAAGGCTTGGTTTGTCCGATCATGAAACGGCACAAACCGTCACACTGAATACAAAAAAGTTAAAATCTTTTTCTACATGGACGGAATACAGAAGAGATTACTGTAGAGATAATTTAATAAAATTTGTTGACTGCATCTCTGCACTATCATTTGCAGAAATTTTACACTGTGATAACACAGTCGAAGCTTTTAATATGTTTTATGATGATTTAGTTTTATTTTTTTATTTATGCTTCCCTGTAATTAAAGTTAAAATAAATAATCGTCCGAAAAAAATAAAATGGTTGACAAAGGGACTGCGGAAGCCCTCTAGAATTAAAAGAAATTTGTTTTTTAAATATATCCATTGTAGAACAAATAAAGACTACCACAGAAAACAATTCAAAAAATACAGCAATATTTTTAGAAAATGTTTGTTAACAGCACAAAAAAAAGCAATATTTATTTCACGAATAATGGGAAAAACCCTAAATCGATTTGGAATAGAATTAACGAAATTACTGCTACTAATAATAATAACAATAACCGACCGACATCTTAAGAGGCTCTCGCTTGAGGAATGGATCAAGGGTCGGAGCAGTGATTCTCGACACGGCACGTATTGTCCGGAGATTCCTCTCTCTGCAGCCCTAACCACCGGCAGCTTGGGCCTTGCCCCGCTGTTGGCGGCATACTAGGTTTAAGTTTTTTATAGTATTTTGTTTTATATATATATTGTAAAAAACTTAAATTTAAGGATATTTTTGAATAAATGGATAACAATAATATTAATTCTATAAAAAGTAATAACGAAATTATTCATGACCCTAAACAAATATCTGACATTTTTAACGATTTCTTTATTAAATTGACGTATTCAAAAAATGACATAGAATCTCTTGTCAAAATATAACATTGTGTAATAATTCTCACACCTTAGATTTTGGCTGTATGGTGTAGACGACCTTTGCCTATAAATGCACATCGTTTTAAAATATAAAAAAAATAAACTCTCTTGGAATTGAAAACTGAAATGAATAGCTGTGTTTGATTTCAATTAATATAAAACTAAAAACGTAAAACCTCCGATTGTGGTAAATAGCCGTACTAAAACTTTTTCTCCACATGGTAGCAGAGGTCCGTGGTTCCAAAATAGTGGTTCAAGATTTACGGAGTAAGTGAAACTAAAAATTCAATCACACACAGCAAGCAAACCTTGCAAATACAAAATGGAGTCTTTACGACATGAAATATTCCAAAGCTAACAGATACAGAATCCTTCAATGCATGCAAGTTTCACATTGATATTATATTGCAAAGTTATGATTTATTTGATATAATATTGGATTTACCTGATAGTAAGGATACTCCATCTAAAAATTTTTCTCTAAAAGATGCACAAGCGAAAAAAATTTTAGTGCAAACTATAGATAGAAAACATGTCACATTAATAATGGCATGCGAAAACGCCAGAGGTATGTACAATAAATTGTGCCTTATATTTGAGAAAAGTAGTGACCAACAAAAATGTCACTCATATCAAGAGTTCTATAAATATACCTACGAATCAAAGAGAGATATCACGCATCATATTGCACATCTACAAAATATAGCTTTAAAATTAAAATCATTAGGAGAAGAAATAAGTGATAATATGCTAATATCAAAAATACTCTCAACATTACCTACTAAATACAACAACTTTATTACTGCATGGGAATCAACAAATATAACTGAGAGAACATTAGAAAACTTAACATCAAGACTAATTACGGAGGAACAAAGATTTAATAATGATACCGAAAACAATACATCAATTGCATTTAAAGCGGAAATAAAAAACAAAAACAATAATTATAGAAATAGAAAACAATGTTTAATTTGCAAAAAGTCAAATCACACAGAAAAGTATTGTTACTTCAAAAATAAACATAAACAGTGTCAAATATGCAAAAAGTACAATCACGAAGAAAAGGATTGTTACTTCAAAAATAAAAGTAATAAAAAATATGTTTCTTTTTTAACAATAACTGAAGATTTTGTTGTTGATTCTGGTTGTTCTATTCATATGACAAATAGAGAAGATATTTTAGAAAATACCGAAAAGTGTCAAATAAAATTACAAACAGCAGAAAAAGAAATTAAATTATTATCAGAGAAAAAAGGAAATATTAATTCACAACATGTTTCATTTGAAAATGTTTTATATATACCAAGACTACAGAAGAATTTGTTGTCTGTAAATGCTATAACAGAAAATAATGGAGAAGTTATATTTACAAAAGAGAATGTTTTTATAAAAAAGGAGAATGACTTAATATTGCAAGGGAAGAAAACTGACAATGGCAGCTACTGTGTTAAATTAACTACTAACTGGGAACAAAATGCTTACCTGGTAGAGACTGCGGAAGACTGGCATTTGAAGTTCGGTCATCCGGGAAAAGAAACTCTAAAAAACATAATCCAATCAGTTAATGGAATAAATATAAAAAAGGAAGATGTGGATAAACTTACCTCTACATGCAACATCTGTCTAAAAGCTAAGCAAACAAGATTGCCATTTTATACACGAAGGAAATCTGAAAGAAAAATACATACAATACACACCGATGTCCTTGGACCCGTAACACCAACATCACATGATGGACATAAATATATACTATCACTGATCGATGATTACACAGATTACACAGAAATCTTTCTTCTAAAAAGCAAAAGTGAAGTTTTTTCATATCTCAAACAATACATCAGACAAATAGAACGCCAAACGAATTTGAAAGTCTGCCAAATTAGATGTGATAATGGTGGAGAGTACACAAGTTCAGAACTTAAAGAGTGGTTTCTAAATCAAGGCATAAAAATAGACTACACCATACCCTACACAGCTCAACAGAATGGTAAAGCTGAGCGCTTCAACCGTACCCTCATGGAAAAAGTTAGAGCATTACTCTATCAATCAACACTACATAATGATATGTGGGGTGAAGCAGCTTACACAGCGACATACCCTATAAATAGAATACCAAAAGAAAACAAAATAAAAACGCCTTATGAATTATGGACGGATATAAAACCAAATGTTAAAAATATAAAAATCTTTGGATCCGAAGTATATGCAAAAATATTAACTCACAAAAATTAGACCAGAGAAGTGAAAAATTATTAATGGTTGGCTATGCTCCTACTGGATATAGACTCTGGAATCCTGAAACAAGACAGATTTTAATAAGAAGAGATGTAGAAAATAGACAATTGCAAATAGTAACACTCACACATGAAGAACATTTGAAAGAAAACGAAGGTCAAACTATTAAACACACTGGAAACAAAGAAGAAAGAAATACTGAAACAAATAAAACAACGAAGACTAATATTGAAAAAGATAATATACAATCAAGCAAAGATGTCAACTCTAATAGTATAAACAGTGAAATACAAGAAGACTCAAAAACAACAACGGAAGATACAATTGAAATGATAGATACCAATACACAAACTAAAGAGACAAGACCCCAAAGAAAAAGGACAGTACCAGAAAAACTGAGAGACTGTTATACTTACCTAACATATGAAGTTCTACTACTGGTGCTGAAAAGCTAGAATGGATAGCCGCTATAAAATCAGAAAAGAAATCTTTCGAAGACAACAAAGTTTGGGACATAGTAGAAAAACCTAAAAATAACAAAAAGATATTAAGTAACAGATGGATATTAAAAAAGAAAAATGATGGAAAATATAAAGCCCGACTTGTAGTGCGAGGTTTTGAACAAAAATATGGAATAGATTTTGAAGAGACTTTTAGTCCAGTAATAAATAATAGCTCGATAAGAATATTATTAGCATTAGCTGCAAATAAGCAATACCATATCATGAAACTCGACATTAAAACAGCCTTTCTTTATGGAGAAATATCAGAAGAAATATACAGGGTGTCTCAGAAACAATGGATAAACCTTTAACTGTTGATGGGTTTCGTCGAGACCTCTCTAATCTCAAATTTTGACTTTAGTAAAAATATCTCGGTTTTCAAGATATTTCATAGTTTATGATTTTTTTTTAAAATGCCACTTTTGGTTGGTTTTTAATGTGCCATTTTTACAAATACGGACTTTTTCTGATTCAGGTTTTTTTAGCTTCTAACGGAATAGTTCAGCTATCAATAACAGTGGTTAAAATTGAGCTAGCTAATCACGAAGTGCTTGGAAAAAACAATGTTCCAAAAAAAATTAAACAAGAAATTATTTTTCTTCGTGTTTGGTCTGCTACCATGTAAATAAAATGTATGACGCTCATCCTGCCCATTATCTTTAAAAAATGCTTAGTTATTCTAGTTTCAAAAAAGGTATGATAAACTTATGCTTAATGTATCTCTGAACTTTTATTACTGCTTGAATAGCAAATGGTATGAAAATTTTAAAAAGATTGTTTGTCGGATTAATTATTTTTCGGAAGAATTTTATTCGGTTAATTTAGTTTTCCAGTATTAAGTTTATGCTTTCTTGACTTTCTGACTGGTTGAATAGCAAATAAAATGAAAATTTGAAAAAAAAAAGGTTTTTTTTTCCACTAATAAGCACTTAAAGCTTATTTGTAAACATTCGTTTGCGAGTCACAGAGTTGAGAAACGTGATTTTTTTTGTGGCCCCTACCTGCCACATGTCTCATCCACTATGCGCAATCAAAAAGGAGCCTTATCATTAACAGCACATGAGTCATAAGCATTTGCAACCTTACCTGCTATCGAATTTCCTGGAAGGACTTTTTTTACCTGCGTCTGATCATTGGGTTCTTTGTTACGATTGTTAGTGTCCTTCTGAACTCCGGTTGTGACCCACGCGTGTTTTCTGTATTCGAGAGATTCGATAGAGCTTCGATGATTTTAAACGATATTTTTCTGTGATTTTGGACTTGACTAGCTTTGCGATTCTGAT